>OZ034973.1:37212116-37954616 GCA_964030785.1 Siderastrea siderea | reverse complement strand
TAGTATCAAATGGTACATCGAATAATCGAACGGCGTTCTGTGAAGATCCGACGGCCTTTTAACCCTTCAAGCCCTGATATGAAAATGCATATTCTCCTTACTGTTCTCCATACATTTCGTTTGGAACTAGCAAGGAGAATTTGTCTAGGTATATCAAGACATCTTATCCTTGGTGATTACTTTTTATATTCTCGTCACTTGAATGTTTAAAAAGCAGTGAATATGTAAAGAGAAATTTCCTTTTTGTCACTGTTAGGACAGATAGGGTGGCTAAGAAACTCGCAAGGTAGGGGAAATCCAAGCGTGCGTCCATGGCCCATAAACTACCAGCCACTCGAAACGTAGTAATGGTAGCTTTAGAGCGGTTTTCAATTGAGTGTCGTAAAACCAAAACCAAAGCAATTACTCTGACCAATCACAACAGGAACAAAACACAAAATGAACCAATCAGAAATCAAATCAAATACAAGCAACTGGCGCTAAGCGCGGGAAAACGCGTGCGAGCAAGTCACGATTGGTTTTGGTTTTACGCCTGATTGGTTGAGAAAGTGGCGCGAGTTTTTTTAACCAATCAGAGAGCCTAGTAATGCAAAACCAAAGCAAACACAACATTACTTTCGACACTCAATTGAAAACTGCTTTAATGACTCAGTTTGGTCATACGAGCTGGAAAATATTTGAACTTCGCTCATACATACAATCTTAATCGCGCCTTTCTGCCGCGTCGCGTTGGTTCGTCGTCTTCATACAACAATCATCCTTGAACACTAACTAACACGAAGACATTAGACCTGGCTAAACAAGGAAACATTGTTGTGGAACCATTGCTACAGACGCAAATGTTTTCCAGTTTAACTGCGCTAGAAACATATGTTGCCGAAGCACATTTTGCGTATTGGAAGCATGGAAATGTTTCTGAGTCAAAGTCAAAAACGTTTTTGCTTCACAGACGCAAATTTTGCTTTCAAAACGTATTTTTCCCAGTTTAGTCACCCAAGGAAACATGTCTGGAAACAATATTTCCGCAACAATGTTTCCTAGTTTAGCCAGGCCCTTAGGTGAATTACCCAAGGTACAGTGAAATAATATAATTACATTTAAGCAACTGTTCCAAGACAAAATGGAATTAGAAAAAGTTGGCACAGCAATCCATTTTCATCCAAATCTTCCAAGCACGCGCATTTATTGTCAAATTTATGTTCCTGTGGATGACGACAAGCACTTTTTTTACCGTAATACGAAAAACAGTTTTACTAACGGTCAACGTGATTCCAGGGAGGGGTTTTCCTACTGAGCCATGACGACCTTCATCTGTTCTAAATGATGCACAGATTCTTTGCTGCAAAAGAAGAAGAAAAAAAAAACAGCTACGTACTGATGAAACTTTAAACATTAGGACCTGCCTAAGCGTTTTTGAGGAGGGACCACCCTGATAGTTAGATTAGATTATATTTTTTCTTAATAATTAATACAATAAAGTTTCCAAGCATTGTTATTTAAGTAAGAAAAGTTTAAGCCGTTATAATCATATGAGCATTTTAGTTTCTTTTTAGTATTAGGTCAATTAGGAGCACGGCTAATTTGAAAACCAATTTATTGACATTGTCACCGTATATAAATAAAGTTAATTATTATTACTATTATTATTATTATTATTATTATTATTATTATTGTTATTATTATTATTATTTGGACAAAAATGTTGGGACGTTTCCTTGGCAATTTTGCACGTCCTATCTCAATTGCTTCGGACCACTTCCTTGAAACTGATTACAAGAGAGTAAGTCAGTGATCATCTCATTGAGAGCTGGGCTAGGGCATCAGAGTATGGTATTTCTTAAACAAAGATAAGTCTTTCTCTTCCTTTCTTCCTTCCTTCCTTTCTTCCTTGCTTACTTCCTTCCTCCTTCCTTCATCTATTTACGCTTGCGTGTCGTTTGTTCAATCTACATACCGTTTCAGTCTGGCCATACATAAGCCTGATTTCCAATCCGGTTGCCTCTTTCCACAATTCTGTTACCTTGGGGTTGATCACTTCACCCCCCGAGGCACAGTGATTTAACTTGAGAAAGCGGCAGCTTTTAAGGTCTTCAAGCACCAAGCTAGCATATTTTGATGAAACAAGCCAGATACTAGTTATGGGATAGTATTGTAAAGTATCTAACAATGCCTTTGGAGTCAACTTAGCAAAGTGAACAAAGAGTCCAGCTCCGAGAGACCAGGCAGGGAAGGTAATAAGCATCAACATGATCCAACCAGTGGAGGAACAGCACCATACAAGGTCCTCTGGCATAAACTCGAATTCGTCTCTGAAGGGAATAATTTAAGAATGAGCTCCTCTGAGCAATTCATGACTATAAAAGACAGCCATTGCCATCCCAAAAGAGTTCCTATACCATTCTAATCTAGTGTGTTCACTTATAACCCAGGTTTTAGATTAATATCCATCCCCACCCACCTCTAATTCCGAAACATAATTATACACCAAGAATCATGAATAAAGAGGTGGCATTTGTTTTTTGAGGTCCTAGCTTATTAAAATGTAAGAAGTTAATAAAAGGAAATTGAACAAACCGAAAAGGCAACTACTGGAAGTGAAAGCGTTAAACTAAAGCAAGGAAAAGGCTGAAAACTTTCATACATTTGATGTTCAGGGGTACCCAACGGTTCGTTTCGGAAAATATCTGTTCCGTAGGCCTAAAATGGCCTGAGATTTTCGGATTTAATTGCAGTGAAAGCTAGAGATTTCTTTGGCCAAACATCACGTCGGAGTTTCGTAACAAGAGGACTTTTAAATTTAGATGCTATTGTTTTCAGAGGATCAAATATATCGTTAAGAGTGCAAAATAAGGTCAGCTCATGAGCATTTTCCGCGGGAGAGCCGTCAGTAGCTTGGAAATTCAGTGGATAGGATTCTGTTTCCTAAAATTTACTGCGGCCTAAAAAATTCAGCTAAAAAATCCGAACAGATCAATCTGTATTAGCTTACACAAATATGCCTTTAAACAGCTCTGAAACGATCTAAAAAAGCAGAAAAAGATATTTCAAGTATTTTGTTTGAATGTCTGAATGTTTACAGGACTAAGTACTCACTTTCTTACTCCTGTAGATCCCAGCCCCAGGCTTCCTTGTGAATGCTCGATCATTTTTGCGTTACCCGTTGTTCCACTTGAAAAGTAGATTTGCGCAGGGTCACTGCTTAGGGTTTGCACGGTCTTCAGGGAAAACAAAAACAGTTTACTGAGTTAGAGTCCCTTTTTCAATGCATATCTTGTCTCTTGCCAACTTGTTGCCCGCACAATCTTTCTTGCATAAAATTAAAATATTGATATTTAGAGAGGTAAGCCACATAATTGAAACACTAATAAGTAATCCCCCAGAAAACTGGGGAACCAAATTGTCATGTTGAAATCTAAGAAAAAAAAAACGAAACAACATAAAAACTGTAAATCTTACTTGCGACTCACGTCTCACGAAAGAAAGAAAAACATGTTGTGCCGAGCAGGAATCGAACCTGCGTCTCCCCGGATGCTAGCCGGGCAAGAAAACCACTACACAACCGGGTCAACCACGCTGGCAACAAGGTTAATTTAGTTAGTGAGTGCTAACAGACTCAGGCCATTTTTCGGAAAGTTTTTCTTTGAGACTATTGTGTGTATCCTGGCTTCGTCACCGCTATTACGAACTAAATGAAGGCAAATTTTGTGAAGCCAAGCAAGCAAAAAAAATAATAGTAAAACAAGTTCATAAAATGCTAATTAAAGAAAGTTATTCGCTGATTTAAAAGAATTAAATATTGCATAGGTAAGGGCTCGGAATTATTTTCCACTTTAGTTGTCATGTCAGTAAGCCATGACTCAAGGGTTTTACGCACGTGATAGTCGCCTTAATCAATTACTTTTGCCTTTTTAAAGTCTATTTTATGATTGTTCGAACAAGCGCAGTTTGCCATGTTGGATCCTGGGCAGATTTAGACGGTACGATTTTTCCTTACGACTGTAGTATGCGACTTGCTCACGTCACGTCTACAACTCGAATCGTGTCGTCTAAATCAGACGTACAACATCTTCACGACAGTCGCACTGACACAACACGAAAAATATCGCAGGATTTTGAAACATGTTTTAAAACTCTACGATAGTCGTAGCCACAATCAAAATGTTAGAATGACGAGTTGTATACGATCTTTGCTTGACGCGAGCAGCGCGCGCTACAAAGTTACGCATACGACAGTCGTAAGCACAAGTCGTACCGCCTAAACCGACCCTGAAAAGTTCTTGGCGTTCCCGGATGTGTTCTTTTTTTCAGTTAGAAAACATCTCCCAGTTTCACGGATGTAATTCCACGAACAATCATTACAAGGGATATTATAGACAACGTTGGTTTGAAGATCAATAGGTGGCCTATTAACCAGAGAACGTTTTATTAAAGATGTTAATATGTTTAAGGTGGCTTACTACAGTTTTTCGGAGACACGATTGCGCGCGCTGAGAAATTCTCTCTGACGCCATTTTATTTTTCGCGCGTGCAATACTTTACGCCATCATCGAGAAAAAGCTGAAAATACCTGTGAGATCTGGCTAGTAGAAATTGCTCGTGGCCTACTTTTAACATTCTTAATCATGAATGGACGAAGTCTTGAAGCAGTTAGTGAGCGCCACCTGTATAAAATATCTGTAAAACCTTGAAAAAAACCACAGGAAGTTGTTGTAAAAATTCTTATGTTTATCGCACGCGCCATATTGCGTGATTTCAGCGCGCGCTTAAGTTGCACTCATGCTCAGTTTTGCTCACGAAGGAGGTCGCAAAAAAATCGCAAATCGACTTTTTGAGCCCAATCTACTCGAAAACTGACCGTATAACCCACAGTAAAAAACTCAAAAATCAATTCATAGTGGTAAGTTTCACCTGTAGACAAAATATTAGCAAAATCTGTAAGAGGGATTTTTAGAAATTCTCAAAAAAGCGAAAATTCGACATTTTCTTCATTAGCAAAAATTATGCCTTATGCCTTCTTTTGCATAGTTGTTTATTTATAGCCACTTTCCAAATCCTGAAAAATTGAGGTAGGGTCGTACGGCTAGATTTTGAGAAAGAAGCCCTAAAAAAGTCTAGTTTCCAGTCCCCTCCTAGCACTCGGTCTGTTGTATTTGATATTTTCTAAGCTTCTCATATTTCTTTTCCAGGATAATGAGGGTTAATATCATTTCTTTTAACAGTTGTAGCCACAAATGACCCAAAGGAAAACTCCCGTTGGCTTTGAACTAGAGGTTTAAAGAGTTTATCTTTCTCTTCTGAAAACTGTAGTGAGCCACCTTAATCTTGGTTACGTATGGATTTTTAAATTATCTTAGGCAGACGAACGGAGGCCGACTGGCTGTTCAGGCGTCACCGGTCTAACGAGCTTCTGGGGTAGTACGGGGGAGCCTGGACAAAATCTTTGCGACCGATTCTGATTGCCAATAACTCAACTGTGATAGTTCCATTTCCCCTCCCCCTCCTAATCAATGTTGCTCTGCTCTGAAAAAGTGTCATGCGAGATTCGTGTGAACCTATAAACAACGTTGAGAGGGGAGAGATGTTAGCATTCTTGGAATAGACAAAAGTGTAGCTTTGTTAATTCAGAATTTGACTGCAGTCAGTTACTTACTTCATATTTAGGAGCCGCTTTCTCAAAGGACTCCTCAAACTTCACCCATTCGTTTCTAAAAAGGAAAAGTGAATTTTACTGGTTAATTCACCGCTAAATATCTCGAACTTACCTCATTCGTGGCAACAAAATGATTTCAATTGGAAGATTTTAGTAGATTGTAGTACCCTCAACCTCCAACCCTCTACTACAATAAATTTCGAGGGTTACACCGTATCTGCAAACATTACACGGGTAGGATATATGTAGTAGGAGCCATAACTGTAAAGATACAGATGAGCTCGTGTGTGCCTCAGATTAGTTGGGGGGAGGGGCCAGAGTAACGTCAGACAATTTTTATTCTGACAACGCATGCGCTCTGCTCCTGCTGTTGTACAACATCTTTAAATCTTAAAAAAAATGGAACGAAGGGAAGGGAAAAGAATAAGAGGAAGGGTGAATGCCTGTTTGCAGGTTACCAGTTAGAGAGTTATGCAGTATTGTTATTCCTTGGAGTTTTGAGGCTAGTCATCCAATCGAAACACGCGTTTGAGCCATGGGAGGTCTGAGGCTAATTCGATGACGTACCTTAAGTCCACATCAGCGCAGTTGCAGATCACAATTTTGGACTTGAACCCGGGAATAAAGTAGACAACCTTAGAAATCAAGGAAAGAACAAAATGAGCCTCAAATCTCAAAACTGAGGTAAAATTGAAAACCACTTATATGATGATAGAGAAGAACTTAAATTTTAAGGTTAGTACTATAAGTGGTATTTTGTATTTTCGTGTTGCTCAAAATCCCGCCTTCCAATATAAAGTCGAAGTGTTTGACGGCTTACTGATTCACACCTGACTGTAAATACACATGTTTTCCTTTCTTTTCTTTGAACTCTGTTGATAAAAATCCACATAGGAGCACTCACCTTATCGATCTCTTCACGGAGTTTCTCTAAGTAACCGGACCATATTACGATACAGGACGGTTTCACTGCTGAAAGTCTTATGCTAAGCTCTTTAATTCCCAGCTCGAATGGAAAAGGAACAAACACGCTGCCTACAACAGATTAAAAGGAACACGATGATACCAGCAGTTGCATTCGTACAACGTGCCTTCACAGCGGTCAAACGCACGACGCGTGCAAAGGAAAATACAGAGAAATGTCGAAAGGTTTAACTTTAACCGCAAAAATTAAAGCAATTTCTGAAAACTTAAGCTTTTTACGTTGAGTGTATGTTGGAAATGGAGTAACTGTCACGCGCACGTTTTGCCAGCGTGAAACTCGGTTTGCAAGGACATGTTATGCATCATTTTCATAAAACGTTTGAGCTGATTCAAACTTTAAGGCTCTGAAAGACCGGAAGTAACGTAACTTTTTTTCCGTTTGACCGCTGTGCATATGGTGCGATAACATATAAAATGGAGATAAACAAGCCATGATTGGCCACGACACTTGAAAAGCTAATTGACTGTGCCTTCATTTCAGTGTAAATGGTTTGAACCCAGAAGTCATGTCATAAGTCGGTAAAGTATGATCGTCCGGATGAGTGTAGACAAACTGAGCGGAAGTCAGGGCAATGACGATGGCTTCCGGTCAGGTTCTCGAAACGTCAGTCAATTTCATCACAAACAGTCCTTCTCAGGACTACACTCACCCGGACGTTCATACTTTACCGACTTAGCACTGATATAGTTGTATCGCAACCCCTACACACTTCAAACTTTTGATTCAATGTAGCACACAGAGGGACTAGTTGCAGGGACGTGTCTTCTGTGGTCAGTCCTTCTCAGGACTACACTCACCCCGACGTTCATACTTTACCGACTTATCATATAGTTGTATCGCAACCCCTACACACTTCAGACTTTTGATTCAATGCAGCACACAGAGGGACTAGTTGCAGGGACAAGTCCCCTGTGGTCAGTCCTTCTCAGGACTACGCTTACCCGGACGATCATACTTTACTGACTTATATGTCTTTATTTGTTTCAATCACTGAGCGCTGCCAGTTTTACTTCGGGCGTCCGCAAGGTTCACTTTTTCTTCGAAAATTTACGAAACGACTCGTTTGATTTACCCTCTTAGATCTTAACGCAACTGACGGCATTTGCAGGAAGGCAGATATAACTTGTCACTGCGAAATCGTATTTTTTTTAGAAGGGTGTCTCTTCTAGTCTAGGGAGCCCAATTTTGTTTTCCCTACGCCCAGGGTCGACCCCTTTTTATTGTGATAAGATATCTGACTAGTACTAAGTACTAGTACAAAGGTGGCGTCCCCTCGTGTCCGTTTTAAATCGTTTTTATTTGAAAAAGGAAACTTTTTATCCGATTGTGCTTCCTGTCCAAGGGTATACGAAGAAGAACGATGAAAGCACGTGGAAAACGGAGATTTTCGATAGCGCTATCCACACGCATACGAAGGAAAACGACTGCAAACGCTCCGAAAATGGATATTTTTTGAAACGCCGTCCACACGTACACGAACGAAAACCACTGGAAACGCTCCATTAACAGAGTTTTTCAAAATTAAAACGCTGCCCAAAGAAGAGATTTAGAATTTGGAATTGTTTTGTTTTATAAATTCCACTTCTGCTGTTTAAGAAAGTCTAGCAGTTGTCTAGGTAATGAAAATAGTTTATTCTGTTGTTGAAAAGGGTGTCTTCCTTTTTTGTGCACTTTACTTTACTTGCGCGATGCAAGTTTGCATGTAAAAATGTTTTGCAAGATTTTATTTCTGTGTATTTGCAGCCCGAAGGTGCTAATGGATTATCTTGCTTTTCTTCAGATTAATAAGTTTATGATCGAAACGAACTACGTCAGGTTTCTAGTTTTACCGATACCTACTTATGAGCAAAAAGTAAGAAATAAATTTTTCAACTTCTGTCGCCGAATACTCGATTGCGACTGAAAGACGCTCTTAAGGACGTTCGCGCCAATTGTTTCTGCGCATCCTTACTGCGCACGCAATTCACTTCGTGATGTCATCCCACGTCATGCATTAAGCGCGCGCGCTGTTGAAGAAATGTGGAGATATACAGCGCTAGTGGGCACTTTAATATCTATGCACGGGTTTAACTCTCTTAAATGTTCGGTGACCCCATATTTTCTTTTGATAGATCACTTTCTTTGTCGATAATCTACGTTTTGTGAAAAATTAAAGAAAATCTGTATTGTAGAAGTTTGATTTTTTTCAACTTTTCTGCCCTCGCATCATCGAATTCTACTATTATTGAAGCTGCAAGGTGTTCGTTAAATTCGATCTTAGAGGTTGAATTTAACTAAAAGGATGACACCGGTTCAAATTATTTACTTAACAGACCCACTTAAGTAAAATTTGACTAAGAAAGTGGGTCTACAGCGAATCATTTTTAATATTTTTCAACTAACAAGCACTGAGGCCATGTCGAGTTACGAGGGCCGATTTGTCAAAATTGGGGTAGTTTTTGACGCGCTTTATTTCGAAAACGAAGTCGGTGACCCCCCAATTTTTTTCCATTTCTGACATAGGTAACTCATTATCTGCCTGTAGCCAAAGTATGAAAAAAATCTGTATTGTAGAAGTTTTTCGCGCGAACGTCCTTAAGTGCCTTAACCTAAATTTTCTTCAAAGAATTTTTAGCCCGTCAAAAATCTTTTTAAGAGGTTTGGACCGAACTACAGTTCTGTCTTGGATTGAAATCGGACGGCGGAACAATTCTGGTAGCTGTACTTGGCAGCACTTCCCCGGCCCATCGCGTGGGAATCTGCAACATTGACTTTACTTCACTCTCAACGGAGGTAAACCTGTCACTATTGGTCGTTTCCCTACTTCTATCCGCTTTTTTTGCATTGGATTACAAGCTCGTAACGGCATTAAGTACGCTCCGAACGAGAACTTGGACAGATTTGCTATTACCAGCGTCCGCCACCCCGCAACTCCGAGCCAAACTTTGATTGCGAGGTAGCTGGGTCTATAATATGATATAACTTCCTGTCGGCAAAATCATTTCCGCTTCCTGCTCACGACGGTCACGGATGGATGGACACAGGACTCTCAAACAAAACTTATGATGTCTGATCTTGATGACACCGCGGCAAAACGTCTGCGCATGCGCTCACTTCGGCCATTTCCGGTTTCGAGCTTATGTTGTTCATTTTCATTCGGTGTGCTTTCGAACTGTCCGGGAACTGAATTCGCAGGGATGGCGCTCAAGTCCAGTAAGAGAAGAAAAATTCACCCTCGTGTGTTCCCATTCTCCAAAAAAAAAAACTTAAAACTGGTCATTTCACGTTGTTGTTTTGCAGAGGACGGAAAAGAAATGTACCAGAATGTGTAACGCAAGTGCAGAGTCATTGTTTTGCTCATTAAAGCCTATTGTTTTTCGACGTTCTCGTTGCCGTCGCTATGGTGGCCGCTTAAACTCCCTAATGACACTACAATGGCGACATGCGAACTTAAACTATCGACTTTCGTGATGTTTTTCGCTGTGGGTGCAAGCCCGAAACTACGAGGCGCAAAGGTGTAGAAACAGATAAAACTATATTGAAGCTGCTCTGGATTTCTTAACCTTAAGTTTGATGTCTGGAGCTTAAGTTTTTCAAAATTCGCGGCCGGAACCCGAGTTTGTTATTCTTGCCAATAGCTTTCAATAGGGGAGCATTGACAAGAAGTAAAAATACAGCGCGTGCGCAGTGTATTTTGCCGCGGTATCGATCTTGATGCCACATTGCAAGAAAGATGTGTTACAGACAACATCGATTTGTGACATTTAAAACTCGATTTACAGCGTACAAAGCTGATGTATACGCCTTTGAAATTCCATTGACTTCAACATAACATTGATGTATACAACATGACATTGATATACACCTGATTGATAAAACGTTGTCGGGTGCAAAGTATAAACCATGCAGGATGCAACACAATGGAATTCTGGGAAGACAGCATCGATAAGCTTGCCACTTAGTTTCATATATTGATAAGAAGTTTTTGAAGTAGATTTGGGTATACTGTGTTAATATTATCTCCATGGTGCCTGAAAATAGAAACAAGTTTTCCCCCTTTCCAGAAAACCATTGGGTGGTATCGTTCATAGCATATGCTTTTCATACGACAACGTTTTTTCAATTAGGTCTATACAACATAACAGTAATGTATTTTCATTTGATATTTTGTCCGTAAAAAAGCGCCATACTTATCGAGATTAATATTCAACGACAGTTGTGAATAATTTTGATTGTTAGGGATTGATATATATTTCATGTAGGTTATACGTTTCTATCTTTTACTGTATAATAAGCTCAATTATGCACGCATTTTGATTGGTTCTCACTTATGGTCTATTAGAGGACAGACGAATAGATTACGTCATCATTAAAAACTTTTTCCCTGTTTTTTAAAATGGCGGAATCGACTTGTTAAACAGACAATAGATTACGTCAAATCGTTTGTTAAAGTGGGAAAAGCACCCGCTTTCGAGTTATTTTGAAAGATTTTGAAATAAACAAGCTTTTTTGTATATTTTGTGTTTTCATTATCTAAAAAAAAGTAAATTCCATGTTGTCGTGCGTCTGTTCAGTAATAGATCGCAGAAGACGTCAAAATGCGATGAGAACATCATTGACACACTCGGCTATCGCCTCGTGTGCCACTTTTTTTGTTCTTATCACATTTTGACGTCATCTGTAATCTATTACTGAACAGATGCACGGCAACACGAAATCTATTTGTTAATCTTATTTCCTTTATTTATTAATGAAAGCCACGGAGTCATCAGATTTATTACTGTTATGTACTACTCTTGATAAATAAAGACTGAAAAAGACTTAGAGTCGGATTTAAACCAACGACCTAGCGTCGCCATAGTGAGTATGCAAGAAAAGCCAAACACAACCTCTTCGCCAGGCTCGTCTAGGTATTCACAATGTTACCTGATCTTAAGCAGGCGGTAGCCATGAGCCAGTATTCCGGTATTTTGGGTAATATCACAACAACACGGTCCCCCTTGGCTATGTGAGCTTCTTTGGTTAGCACATTTGCAGCCCTGATAAAGAGAAAGAGTATTTAACCCTTTCACTCCCAAAGTCAGTTATAGTTTAGGTGGTTCTAAGTTTTGACTCTGTGCACGAAATCCTACGGTGTGACTATTCAAATGAAACCTTGTCAGCAGTTCTTTTACATGGTTCTATTTATATTTAAGTATTTTACAAAATGAAATTTGAATACCTCTCAAATTTTGATTTTAGGCACTCTTGGGAGTGAAAGGGTTAAGTGGTTGTTGTTTGTTAGGCCTTTCAGATGAGGATTTTTGAACAAGCCAAAACAGGGCACTATGCGCTCATAGGCGCCCGCTGAGGAGAGACATTATCGCGTCACGTGATCGATTTTGATCAATGGGAGCACGCCAAAATTTAGTGTTGTACAATAATACGCTAAAGGCCTGCAATAAGAATTTTTGTTTAAATTTTAAACAGAATTAAAGACAGACTATTTCAGGTTGAATGTGTTAAGCGGCCTTCACGCGTCAAACTAATGTAGGCCAACTCCTCTTGGCAAACTCAAATTGGTGTGTGTGTGTGTGTAAACAATACAGTTACATGTTGGTAAACTGTTGGCGACAAATATAACTTGTCTCTATTCTCGCCAACAGTTTGCCGACAGCTCACGGAATGATTCCTTGCCTTTTAGAATTGGAGGAAACATCCTGAAAGGACCACTTTACTTCCCTTCCTTCACCATCAATCCACCACAGGGCGGGAATGTCACTGTGCCTCTCACCTTGCTGCAATTAGTTACGCCAAAAAATAAAAAGCAAAACCTTGCAGGAACAATGTATCAAGGTGAGGTTAGAGCGGAACTGAACTTGGGTGTCGAGAATATTTTTCTCTTCATTGAAAAGAAAAGGGAGTGCGGCGGCCGGCTGACATGCAACACGACAGCATAGTTGCAATTTAAGCGCAATAAACTACGCAGGCTTCTGAAGATAATCGGAAAGGCCCAAGGACCAAAACGGTTTCCGAGGGTAACGGGGAAGACTTCCAAAGAGCAACCGAAAACTTGCAAAATTTACTAAAAAGATCACCCGAGATTTTCCAGATTTCCGCGGATTATTTTACTTTTTAATAAATCAGTGTGGAACATCAGACAAAGAACAAAACTACGGTACCGAAAGCAAAAGTAACTCGATCAGTTTTTCATACATTTAATAGAATAGTGATTGCGTACTTCATCCTGTGTCGACATTCACGTTCTCTGGCATAAGCCATATGAGCTTTTAAGCTTAAAAAGCTTTCATTGGCTAAAGAACGTAGTACCTTTTCTTTGGCATTTTGGATAATTGACCGAGGGATTCAGAAGCAAAACTAGACCAACCCACGAACAGCAACTTGCCCCTGGTAAACAAAACAACATTGTCAAAGTTCATGCGTTTCAACAAGTCCAGAGGATCATTGAAAGAAATTTAGAACAAAGCAATACTTAAACATAAACAGCCTTTTTGTTATTTGAATGTGCCGTCCATAAGAAAAGAAACTGTTCTTTCCCGCATTCAATAGGCCCCTGGTTAGCATAATAACATGAAGAGGTAACGTAACGAGAGGCATGGCTTCATCCAGTTCTTTGGTCCTCACTTTGCCTCTGATTTCCTCAATGTTCCCTTCGTACTTTTACAAAATACAGTTTTACCCTACCTTCTCAATTCTTGCCCAGTCATCAATAACATCAGCACAGAAGTTAAAATACTTCGGAACAATGAAGTTTCCTTGGCCATTTTCTTTGCGCAGCTGATAAGTGTCACTCATTTTACTAAATAAAGTAGAGAAGTACGTATTTCTCACGTTTTAGAAGTGATATAACGGTCAGTTGGGAAACATCAGTTTCACAAGTTAGTGAAGGATAAAGATTTTGAGATAACAATTTTGGAAGTAATTTGTCAATTTTGTTAAAGAAATGAACTGAATCCTCTATGGGAAAGTTTCATCTCGTCCATCGTGCATCATAAATAATTTACTCGCGATGAGAACTAATCAGTTTAAGTTGATTTCCAGTCCGTACTGCGCAGGCTCAGCCCCGAATTGTTTGTGAGCCTCTTGAGCCTCACATGATGGAATGTTGTCTTCGCGACAATAAACAACACAGATAATTTATGAAATAGAGTGCATGTTTGGAGCTGTACGAAAATTTTTCCACATGGAGAAATAAATAGACTTTAATACCTCGTCATTTTCGGAAGAATCTTCCTGCAACACACCGTGTGTTCATCCACAGGCTTACGGTTCCTCGTGCTCGATGGCCACTGGACGTGCACAACTGCTGGGCACTACGGCACAGGCAGGCATTTCTTCCTGTTTCCCGTAAACAAAACCCAGTACATGTACACACCGAGATATTATCTCGTCCTGGCGGCACGGCCACCTCAAAGTCTCTTTCTTCAATTTCACCGAGAGTAAAGCTCACATCCATGATGGCGGGAGACAAAAATTGCAATTTCACCTTATGTAAGACGTAAGTACATGACGAAAGTAGTTTTCAAAACAAAAAACCAAAACAAACCGTTAAGCCTGCGCAGTACGGACTGGAAATCATCTTTGAACATGTTGGATTTTTTTTATTTCTCGGGTGTCGTTGACAAAAGGAATACGTCTAATTTAGTCTGAATGAGAAATGAACTAAGTTTCTATCTTACAACCGCCACTGAAATTTCTCAGTACTGAGAATTTCTTCTTTGTGCTGATGCAATGTCAAAGCAAAATAAGGACGCAGTGCTAAAACTCTTCCTCTACCCATCATTTCATCCAGCACTGAAAGTGACAAGAAAGGAAACTGGATTATTTTGCAACTGAACAGCTGATAACAAACCAAGCTGTTCTGTGACATTACCAAGTATTTCTTCGCACCTGTTTGAGGTCGTGACAAAACGTCTGCACAGTTTTTGTAAGGAGAACCGTTGCATGGCTTCACGAACCGTTAAACAAATGCTTATTCGAAGTTTCATCTGAATCGTTTCAACTTGCCTTCTTTCATGAGATGCTAAGTCAGGTACGCTTTATAGGGTTAATTGTTTTTGTTTGGTTGAGTATGAAATTACAAAATTGAATATTTTTTGACTTGAACTGCCCTACGTTTACTTAGGAGCTACGCCTTCACAAACCTCAAGCGAAACAAACGATTCAATCCAAATTAACTTACAACTTGGATAAAGAAGATACTTTTTTTTTCATTCCAAAAACTTGGCCATCGAAATTACCAGTTGGCTAGGACAGCTTGTTCTCGACCAATGAAAACGCGCTAAAAACAAAACAAGCAAAATTTAACAAGCACGTATTCACAGCAGCGGCGCGAAAGTTTATGTGGGACACTGTAAACCTTGCAAATTATCATAAGATACGAGTGTTTCGTTCGAGTTAAGCTTATGTGACTAGCATTTTCTCAAAAACATGGAGCGAATGAACACCAAAAGTTTGCAAACAAAGACAGAGAGAATTTTAACAAATAATACTCGGAAACAAGAACAAAACCAAGGCCAAACACGAAGCATGAAAGTAGGACAAAATGGCTCACTGTTTTCAACGAGTGAAGAGTCTCTCGCAGAGAGGAGGGATTTCTGGAGGACATTTCGGTTGATATGATGCTGTACTTTACAAATTATTTGCCAAAATTAGAAATAAGGATGGGGAAGAATAGGAATCAGACAGTTTGGCCGTTGCTGGCATGCAATACATTAGCTGCTTTCTGGCGAATAATTAAAGGCTGGTTTCCATATGATCGCTACGATCGCTGGAAGTAAATAAATAAATAAAAATATTAATAATAATAATAGTAATAATAATAATAATAATAATATGATCGCAACGATTGCTGAAAGTTTTTTTTGAGCGATCGTAGCGATCATGTGGAAAGCAGCCTTAACAGATAAGAGGACAACGTGCTTGTTTAATTTAGAAATAATTGAATTCATTAGCTTCCTCTAACTACCAAATTGGACTCGGACTACTGCCTCGTCTAGTTTGGAAGTCCTTTTCAACCATTTCCAAATTGGACAGCATAAAGTCCTATTGCATATAAAACCGGGTAAAATTTTTTACCATTTTTAAGAAAGAAGTTTTAAAATATGTACCGCTATTTCAGTGAGGACAATAGACTTTGAAACAGACATTACTCATTTACTTATCTTGTAAGAACGATTGTGGAAGTACTTCCACGTGGAAGTATCAATAAACAGAATGGTTATTTTGGTGATTATGGCACTTGTCCTCAACTGATCTATCTCTTGATATAATGTACCCTTCACTTGGTCATTTGGCGAACTCTCTGTTTACACCAACTCTAAAATGGCGGCCGATTAACATTTTAATTTTACCAAAAATAAAGAAAACAACATCTGTTAAAACAATTCACAATCTGAGTGGATTCGACACAATATTTTTGTACAACGTGACATCTTGGCATTTTACGAAGAATGGTAGTTTTCTAGTACTAATTTACCAAATGTTCGCTAAACATAAATCGTGACCTATTCTTGACGGCAAACAGTGAAATAGCGCTCAATTTGAAATGCTAAGAGATGAAGCACGCAAATTTCCATATTAAAGTGGGCGCTAAAAGAAAATTAGCGATTGGTAGTACCTAGAATCCGTAACGGGAATTGAGAATGTTAGCCGGGCGATGTTTGGAGTAAAAAAAAATAATAAAAGAAAAGAAAAGAAAAATCCTGCAATAAATCAATCGAATAATATGCAAATTGGGGAAATAATTTCTGAAAGCTTATCATTGTTATGGAGACTTCAGTTAATTATGTCGTCTTATCCGTGGATAAATAAAGCGTGGTAAATTTACGTCGGAAAAAAAGGGGCACTCAAACATCCTTAAGTAAACATAACTATTATTGTTGTGGGTTTAGAATTCGCAAAAAAAGAATACAAAATGGGCTATGTTTTTGGTTATTTCACGATTTATGAACAAGAGAAAAGTAAAAATCGCCTAGACACTGGAAAATATACTTAGGATTCTATTGTGGATCAGAATTACCATAAACTATATTCAAACTTCCTTCAGTGCATTCGTGTTATATCTAATTAAGTTTCTAGCGTGAGCGTTTAAACTAGCAATTTTGTGTCCAAAAATTCAGCTCGGATTTAGAATTTCAAGTATTCATTCAGGGCTGGCACCCATTCCCGGTTCTTGTTGTATAAAGTGACAAGAAGTAAGTACTTCCTGCCATGAGTTTCGATACTAGTCCATCCCTTCAACTTTGTTAATTTAGGTTTCCCTAAAACGGCTCGATGGTAGCCATTCATACCTTTGTTGTGGAGAGAAGCAACACTGAATAGAAACCAGGACTCGAAATTCAATCGATCGAAAGTCCGAACTCATACAACTGCTTCACCCCGTGGTTTCACAACCATGCGCCAAAAAAGTTCCATAGACAAGGAAAGAAATTATTCAGTTGACCAATCGCGGAATTAAACTAGATTTAAGCGCTGATTTAGCTTTTAAACTATATAGCACCTACCTTCAATACTCCTCACAATGGTTTTAACTACCTGTTCGTACTGTTCCCTTTGTTACTGATCCACGCCTTTATCAAATTAGCATTTCTAATTGCTTACGTAGCAAGCTTTTAGAAATGGAACACTACTAACCAATAAAAACCGAGATCAAATTAACGTGTTCAAACATTAACGCTGCTATTTTTGTTTTTGGTTCTTTGAGAAAAATTCGTAGCGGTCAGAGGGAGGACAAAATAAGGTACGTTTGAAGATTCGTAAGGATTGACAAAATTGGTTACAATTTAAGACGATGTAGCACTTTGTAAATACGTAAAATTGACCTGCTATTGTTCGACAGCTTTGATAATTAGCGCAATTCCCTGTATGATGAATTCTTATTTAACACATAAGCAAGGTTTCTACCTGTAGGATAGCCCCAGAATAGCGAGAAGAAAATGAGAACAACTAAAATAAAATTTGCATGCAAGAAAAACGCTAAACGGTGACGGTTATTCTTTAACTGCTCTGATAAAAACCTTTTATTCTAAAATAAACCTAGCAAACGTATGCATGCATGCAAATTTCTAGCAGGTTGCGAAAAATGAGCAAAATGGATGAAACAGTCTAACGACAGACTGAAACAAAATTTTTCTGCGTTTGTTTCATGGATGGGCTTCCAGAAATTGCATTACCCTGCTTGCTCAGAACAACGCGCTGCTTACGGCGGTGCTTCATTAGCCGACACCTCTTTCAATTTGTGTCGCAAATTCGGTTGTGACTCAAACTGGAAAATCACCTTGCAAATTTCCCACAATTTTTCCTTACTGGAAACCAATAAATAAATAAATAAATAAATAAATAAATAAATAAATAAATAAATAAAAGTGCTATTTCATTGCCTTTGAACTTTGCCTTCATTCATTTTGAACTTCAAACTTTTTATTAATATCCCGGTTTTCGAATTTCAGTTTTAGTATACTTTTAACCGATACTTTAACAACTTCACAAGAAAAAGATTCGTTCCTCCCACTCTGAGCTCATGAAAGTTGTCTCCTCCCCCACTGCCAGATCTTAACCCGGTTTCCGTAGCCTGAAGCTACTGTAGGGCATTACTACTCCCTGTGGATAGGATGCTTTTTCCTGGTGCATCAGTTGGTTACCAAAAATAAGGGAGCGGGGGGAAAACAGCGCGACACGATATAGAGAGGGAGGCAGCGTAGCCGCGTGGTTAGGGCGCCGGACTTGAAATCCGGAGGTCCCGGGTTCAAGCATGCGCACTAGCTGTAGTTGTTCTCGCTAGCCCCGAGTTCAACTCCTTGGCCACGCTTGTAAATAGCCTCCAACCACTGACCCATTTATCGTTTGATCGTCTCTGACTCGTCCCTAGTCGTCTTCCTAACATAACCGGTGCGCAGTGGGTCAAGGGAATGGGGGAGGAGAGAATTTCTTTCCCTTCCTTCATGCCTTCCCTTGACCCTTTGCGCGCTCTTTGAAACATACATGAGAAACGACTGGGGAAGAGTCATTGAACGTCTTACGCTCTGACAGCTACAGAATACGTGAGGGGTTAAAATTGTCTTACAACAGTTAAAACGAGTATAATAGCATCTGGGAAAATAACAAACATAAAACGCACATTTCCATATTTTGGAAAGTGAAGAGCGAAATCAGTTAACTGCAAGACTCACTCAACTGAACTTAGGTTTCATACAACTTGTATGATTGTTAATGTCGCTACTGAGAACGTTCTGCATACACCCTCTAGATCTGAATGCCCAGTCGATCGACTTTCACGCAACAGAGAAGAGCAGGTGGCTTCTTCCCCTTAAAAGGTGAAATGAATTAATTCTCAAGTCATGTATTAATTTTGTTGTGTATATAATTCAAGTTCATTGTCCATAGATACACAGGAAATTTTGTCTTGCTTGCACTTTCGATATAGATTTCGATCAAACGTGGCGAGGAATAGAATTCAACCACCGTTTCTGTTTCAGTGTCGATCTATAATTACACACTCACGTTTATCTGAATTTATTTTTCATATAACACCGACAACGGTGAAACACGTCTTCTTGTGGTTATAAAAATATGGCGACCAGCAGAGAGCATTGTATTGTAAATTTGACCATTGTTTAGAAACGTTAAGACGGTTCGGCGTACGACACCGTGTCGTTTTTACAATAATGACTGCAGTTTCACTTTGAAGATTTCTCAGGCAAAACACAAGGCAGGCTACTGATATTGATTTTGTTATGTTAACAGATGGTGGGAGGGTTGTCTCGGGCATCTGAGACAAATGGGGCCTGAAGCAAACAACTGTTTTTCGTTTCGGGATTATAAAAAGGACTTCTAAGTAAAGCTGAACGCAATGAACACCTCAGAACAGCAAGGAACAAATCAAACGCGCCGGTGGGCAGCAACTTTCCTATCCCGGCACACAACACAGTTGCTGTGACACTGAAACAGTCAGTCTTCTTAAAACACTTCTTAGCTTTAATGTTTTCGTTTCTGCTGGAGTTAGATACAAACCATGTCACATTCCCACAAGGTTTCTTACCTTTATCAACTGTCTTTATATTGACTGTATTAACTGTCAATTATTGAATAACCAAACCCTCGAGACAATCCCTTAAAAGGGTTTTTTGGATTTTATTAGTCTATGGTTTAGATTCCTATTATATACTGCAAATATTTTTATACACCTGTTTGAAAAAAAACGTTGTCGGGTGAAACTTGTAAACGATGGATAATGCAACACAATGGAACTCTGGAATGCAAGTTTGTTACTGGGTTTCGTTTCTTGTTATTCAAAATATTTTCTTTCCAAGATAATTTAAAGAGTGAGTTAAGACATCCTGAGTTATTACGATGTGCACCTGACTAAGAATAGGGGCAAGAATTCACGCTTCCCAGAACACCTTTGGTCGCATCGTCAATGATTTAATATGCTTTTCACCCGATAACGTTTTTTTCAATTGGGTGTATATAAATCCAGCTTGCGCTTTATCTTTAGTCTCCCTTTTACCTATATTGATAATTATTGTACCAATTGTAAAATTATCCGTAATTCAGCCTAGTGGCTGCCAAGATGTTATCCATCTCTCAATACGCAAACAGGCCAAAAACCAAAATGTAGTTTCGAAGCCGGTAGTCCTACTCAAAAACGACGAGCGACAGGAAAATAATGTAGTACAAGGCCAAAAACTTCAGTGATGGGCTGTTCTGTCAAGTGACTCAACGTAAAAACGCACCTTTTACTCCCCCGTATGTTCTTTCCACACGAAGCCCCTCCCCCAACCAATGTGGCCTGCATTTGGTAAAGAATAAAAGGATTTGCGTGATGTAGTACCATCATCAGCGTTTCACAACAATGAGATGAAAGGGAGGGGGAAACCTTGTACTAGTCTACTTGAAGCGTGTCATTTTACGAAAAACGTACGCTCGTGCTTAGAGTTTTGTCAACGATTGAAGACCTTAAGTTTGTAGGTTTAAGTCTGGTTCCCAAAAATACATCTTAGTCTAACGCTCGCATACCAAAACTATTTGCCTTTTGCTCGCATAGATACACTGAAACAGAAAATATAATGTTTACTGAAGCATATATCTGAGTGATTTACAAAGGCATTCCTAAACGAAATTTAAAACATTTTGCAACCTTGTTCATCCTAGGCTTCTGCTAATCAGTATATGTAGGTAGCCCTAAATTGGAGATCAAGTTAATGTTTGGAGAGAAACACGTTTAATTTGTAGTGTAATTGAAACGTTTGACACACCAGGAAATAATCATGAATTCTGATCTCTTGAGAAGGTGGGCTGCAAAGTGTCAAATCTCACTTAAAAGACGACCGTTTCGAGTTCAAATTTACCTTTCTTAAGACAAATAGCCTCAAGCAAAGTGAGACAGCGTTTTCAATTGGAAATTCCTGCAGCTTTCACTGTTCAAAATAATCAAACAATTCGAGCCCACTAAAATTTAGTCAAACACCGTGCAAATGTTATGTCAACTCTCGGGCGGAAATGACATAATACGCCACTTTGAAAGGGTCAAGACCATAACAAAACTTCCTTCTAGCGGCAAAAACGAAAACAAATTGACAAACTATTCAAACTCAGGCTTTTTCAAGGCAAATTTTTACAAACTCTTTCTCTGCTGGTCATTCCAGTTGAAGTCCCGGATGTTTAGTAAAACTTTGAAACGGACTTTGTCACAGGTCCGCCTTTCACAAGAATTTTTCTCTCTGGTCGGGTAAAATTCAAATCCAATTTTGATCTGTCCAATTAGAAAGACCCTAAAGAGCTATTTTTCGAGGCAAAAGACTTGCTTTTACCTCGAGCAGAGCCTGCAATATCTATCCCAGCAAATGAACCCGAGTCAAAGACCCGTTAAGTTCAAATAGGAAAACAAACTGCAGGTAAGATATTAGGCGACGCATAAACCGCAAATCGTAAGACTTTTTCCCTCACTAAGCTTCATGATGACTTCATGAAAACTTTGCTCTAGGGGGAAAAATCTAGTTTTACAGTGAAACCTCGATTAAACGAAGTGCCAAGGGACTGAGGAAATTGGTTCGTTATATCGAGGGTTCGTTATGTCGGGGTACTTTTCCATACATTTTACTGTTACTGAGATGAAGAATATGGCTCGTTATACCGAGGAATTCGTTATATAGAGGTTCCACTGTGTTAATTTAAATCTGAGCTCAGACAGTGCGAATTCGAAAGGACAATCTCCATCTCCTGTCGCTAACTCGTTTAAGAGAAAAAGAATGGACCAGAGTGAAAAGGAAGGGCGGAGAAAAAGAGAACCAGGAACAGCCGAACACTCTATTCATTTACCAATAAATGTTTTGCAACTGCTCAAAAAATACACACATAAAAAAGAAAAACAAAACAAAACAAAAATAAAATCAACAACTCAAGATCGCTAGAAAAGATTTCTGTGGGCATGTTTTAGAAAATCCATCAGATATATATATGCACCTACGAGACTCGACAGGGAGATACTCTGAGTTTGCTGCACCACGGTGAATCAAACTCCAAGTTTGCTAGCTGCCACTTCTCTGACCAGCCTCCTACTCAACTTGCCATTCCTGGTAAGAGGAAAACTGTCCACGAACAGATAAAAGTGTGGTTTCCATGGCAACCCCAAGGTCGACACCCAACACTTTTTTCCACACCATTCGTTTAACTCTGTTTCAAGATGGCCGTCATTTTTGTTGCTATGGTTACCATCATTCAGGATGATGCAAGCGCATATTTTCTCGTTTAACCGCTTGTCTGGAACACCAACGACACACACTTTCTTGACATCTGGATGTCGAAGGAGAAGATCTTCGATCACGCAAGGCGAGATGGATTCGGCAGCGCACTTGATCATGTCATCCATTCTGCCTTGAATTCGAAGTTTTCCATTTTCGTCGAGAGAAGCAACGTCCTTGGAGAAGTGCCAGCCGTTCTTTCCAGATGGTACCTTTGGCTTGTCATCAATCAACAACAATTCCCAGTTGCAAAATGACATCCATGTTGATCGAACGCAGACTTCTCCTGTTAGTTCGAAGAAAAAAGAACAACAAGTACATCTAACTATATTAAAATGGTTATAAAATTCCTACGTTATCCTAGGAATCACTCGGACTACTTGTCCTCATACCTGTGGTATTAACTGGGACGATCTGTCCTTTCTCATCAGCGATCATTACTTCTACACCATCAACAATACTCATCACTCCGTAGTCGAATGTCTCCACGTTATCTTTCGTGATAAGTTGGCTGGAGAGCAAATTCATCTCTGTAGCTCCATAAACATTTAACACGTTGAAGTGAGGCACCATTCTGAAAACACTTTTCAGTAGAGGGACTGGAGTAGGTTGACCCCTGTTACCACAATTTTCAGTTTACTCAGATCCATGTCAAGAATTTCGTTGCAGATGGTCATGTCATGAAGGAAGTACGACAAAAACATGGCATGCGTACAAGCTTCTTCTTCGACTGTTTTCATGATAGTCGGTACCATCCCTCCTTGGAAAGCAAGTTTAGGAGGGAAGGTTACCAAGGTGGATCCTATCGCTATGACGACCCCGATACCGAAGCACAGACCCGACACCCAATCAAAAGGAGCATCAGAGAAGAAGATGGAATCTTCATCAAGAGCCATCATGGTGGCATCTGCACGCGCTCCGTTGATAAATCCGTGATTTGTATATTGGATTGGTTTAGGTAAGGAAGTGCTTCCTGATGTAAACAGAACAAACATTGGATCGTCCATCTGCACTGCAACTTCAGCGCGCTTCACCGCTTCGCTGCAGTCAAGGTTTGTCTGGCCCATTTGCAACAGCTTCTCATAGGTGTAGACTTTTTTATGATCCAATGAACCAGTACTAGGACCAACCACTACGGAAGCCTTAAGCTTGTTCTCGTCAAGAGCGGCTTGGATGTTCAGTACCACTTTGTCATTGTTCACGATGCTGGAGTCGACGCGTGAGATGACACAGGCCAACTTGTCTATATCATGGATAGCAGGATAACAACCTTCTTTGTCCACTACGGCATTGGCGCCAATCCTGGTCAAAGCCATGTGAACGACAACAAACTCAAGACGCGTCGGTAGCATGACAAGAACTCGATCCCCTCGTATCAGCCCTATCTCTAGAAATGCACCAGCGAGGAACCGGGACTTAGTCTCATATTCCTGGAACGTTAATGCCTCCCTGTTCGAATGCTCGTCCCGGAAGACGAAAGCCTCTTTGTAAGGATGAACATTGACATGAGCGTGAAGTAGCTGAAACGGAGTTCTGTGTTCTAGTGGTTTAAGGTGCGGTTTGTGAATGTAACTCATTGTTGCTGGAATCAATAACTAGAACCTGACACAAAAAAAATGCGAGAGGCTTAGCAAGATTTTTATTCGCTTCTTTAATTCCCTGGGGAGTAACCAGAAGGGGCCTATAATCCTCCTGTGGATGAGGTACCATACTTGAGATTTTAACATGAGTTTTTTGGGGCGGAAGGGGCGTTAAGGGGAGGGAATGAGCTATCAAATTCCATTTGATAGCTCAGTACAGTATATCCATTTGAACCTTGACATTTTCCCTTCTAAACATTAGCCGAACCGTTGTTGAAGCGCAATTAGCCCAACACCCTCAAAAAGTGAGCCCACCAAAAAAGCCTTTGGGACAAATACAAACGCATGGCTTATTATGGGAATTTGATGGTATTACATCGCATTACCTTTCCCTTTTGTAACTGACACTGGCAGCAGTAAAGCTCATTTTGCAACACACAAAGGTCAAAAATAGGTCACACAGTGCGTGCAAAAGGCGATGATGGTTTCCAACTAGCATGCGATTAATTATACCAAATTGAGTTTGAATGCATTTTCCCGGAAAGGAAATTGGGAATAACGAAATGAGACTACTAATTCGTCCTAAAGAATGAGACATCCAAAAGACAGTATGAAAGATGCTGTAAATGTCTAAGAGTGCAACAACCTCCGTCCCCCGGGGACTTGAGTTGTTAAGAGACGGGGAGGTGTGGGTGATGTTTGGTGTACAATAGTATACAGGGTGTACACCGCTATCCGGATCGTGAAAGGGTCCTGAACAAGGCCAGAAAGTTGACAGGTAAATATTTTGGAATCTCTGCTGATCTTCCCTAAAGAAATAAGATCGAAGAAAGAAGTCGCTGCCTAAATTTTTGCGGCAAAGAAGGCGGGTAAGCCAGCCTATTTTAGCCGAGCCGAGCCGGACAAATTATTTATTGACGGTAGATTAATTTTTTCTTAGGTTTGCCGCTCAAACTTTTTTTTTTTGTTTGCTTCCTCCTTTTGTAATTTAAATGGAGCTTCCAGCATAATTTATACGTTCTTCCTTGCCATTTCATCTGCAAGACCTTGTTTGTTGGTAGCTTAATTAACAGCTTACGCTGGCTACTATTTTAGTGTGTCTTTTGATGTTATTGTGTGTCGTTAACACCATTAATTATTGTAATTGTTGGTGTTCATTTTTTCTTTTGGAAAGGCTATATTACCATATTTTAAATTTAGTTTCACATAGCTCTTTCACACTATTTTCGAATACTAAAAGGCAGGGTAAATTTTCTATTTCCTGTTTTCACTATTTTATTCATGAAGCACAATATAAATTTTGGACTGTTGTCGCTTAATGCTCGAGGGATTATAACCTTTGAGAAACGAAAGGCGCTCTTTCAGTGGCTGAACAAAGATAAGGCGGACATAATTTTCTTACAGGAAACTTATAGTACGGTAGACGTTGAAAATATATGGAAATCTCAGTGGAAAGGTGATCTTTATTTCGCACATGGTTCGGAACATAGTAGAGGAGTTTTGATTCTCATTAAAAAAAGGCTAAATTTTGAATTGAAATCTTGTATGCATGACAATGAAGGCCGTTTTATTATTTTAAAGGCCAATGTACAAGAGCAACCTTTTGTCTTTGTCAATACTTACGCTCCAAATAAAACCAGTGAACAGTGCACCTTCTTCCAGGAAATTCAAAATGAGCTCGAGAGTTTGAATATAGAAGCTGAATGCGAGATAATCATTGGAGGTGATTTCAATGTTATTCTAAATCCTGAATTCGATGGATTAGGAGGAAAGCCGAGATTAAAAGAATCGGTTAAAATAATAGATCAAATTCGCTCTTCGTTTGACCCGATAGACATCTGGGGAATTAGAAACCCAGACGTAAAGCGCTTTTCCTGACGACAGAAGAATCCCGTAGTTCAACGACGATTAGATTTTTGGTTAATTTCCCTGAGTTAGTACACAAGATGATGTAGAGAGTGTAGATATCATTCCAGCAATTAAATCGGATCACTCGGCAATAACGTTATTTATAAACGGAATCGAGGAGCAACGCCACGGCCCTTCCTTTTGGAAATTAAATGCAAGCTTAATCGACGATGAAAATTTTGTATCGCTCATAAGAAGACCGATACTGCACATGGATTGAGGAGGGCAGGGAAATTGAAGATCCTCGGGTTCTGTGCAAAATTCGACAAGAAACAACATTAATTAGTTTGGAAAAGAAGATTAAGGAATGTCAACTAGCATGTGATAAAGACCCAAGCTCCAAAAATCTGAACGAGTTGGAAATTCTCCAAACAGACTATGATCGTCAGTATGAGTTTATAGCTCAAGGAGCGATCATAAGATCAAGAGCGAACTGGTATGAGTATGGCGAAAAAAAGCAACAAGTACTTTTTGAATCTGGAAAACCCTCGAAAGAAAAAAAGCCGCATAAGAAAACACACAGAAAACGACAAAACTACATCAAATCCCAAGGAGATCTTCAATGAAATTCAATCCTTTTATGCAAACCTTTATGATAAGAAGGTTGATCATTCTGACAAAAACTTATTATAATGGAATCTTTCCTTAGTAAAGTGGACACCAGTACACTAACAGACGAACAACGGGACTCAGTCGACAAACAACTTAATAGAAGCGAATGCTTCGCGGCGTTAAAAACTTTCCAGAGAAATAAAACACCCGGAAATGACGGGCTTACAGTTGAGTTTTACCTTGCATTTTGGCCTCTCGTTGGAAAATGTCTCGTTGAATGTCTAAATTTCGCACATCGTCATGGCGAACTTTCCACCTCTCAGAAACAAGCAATGATCACTCTACTCGAGGAGAAAGATAAAGATAAAAGATTTCTTAAACACTGGCGCCCAATTTCACTGTCAAAAGCACTAGCTAAGAGACTGGAACCAATTTTACCTAGTCTCATTCATCATAGCAAAACTGCATTTATAAAAGGAAGATCAATCTTTGACGCGGTAAGAACAATCGATGATACTCTAGAATATGCAAAGAGAAATAATAGATCCGGGATTTTGGTAGCAATTGATTTTGAGAAGGCTTTTGATTCTTTAAATAGAAAATTTCTCTTAAAAGTCTTGCAAAAGTATAATTTCGGAACGTATTTTATGCAATGGATTAAGACCCTTTATACAAATTTATCAAGTTGTGTACTAAACAATGGTTTTACCACTGATCTTTTCTGCGTTAATCGTGGAGTGCGACAGGGTGACCCGCTTTCACCTCTACTTTTCATTCTTGCCTTGGAAGCGCTCACTTGTTATATTCGACAAGATCGGAATATTCACGGATTGACATTTAACAACGAAGAAATAAAATTAACGCTTTTTGCTGATGATATGACATGATTTTTAACAGACAAGCTTTCCTATTTACACCTTTTTGTAACCCTTAAGATCTTTTCTAGGTTTTCTGGGCTCTGTGCAAATGACGAGAAAACAGAATTATTTGCAATCGGACCTCAAAAACTTGTGCGAGAAGAATTTTATCATCAAGTTTGTACGTCAATTAAAATATTAGGGATTTATTTTGATTATCATAAGCCAACAAGAAAAAGTTCCAATTTTAACAACATTTTGAAGTCCATTCAAAAAGTTCTTAACATGTGGAAGTGGAGAGGTCTTACATTACTCGGAAGGATTCAGATCGTCAAGACGTTTGCTATTCACAAATTTATGTACAAAGCCTCCCTAATCTCGGTCTCAGAGGATCTTAAAAAAGACGTAAATAAACTGCTCTATGGTTTTATTTGGAGAGGAAACGACAAGATAAATCGGTCTGCCCTTATCAACGGTATTGAAAATGGTGGCCTTAAGATGCTCGATATTCAATCTATGATTTTATCACAGAGAATTATTACCTTGAAAAGATTGAGGAATATAGCAACCCATGGAAAAATATTCTTGATACTTTCTTAGGTGAAGTTGGCGGAAAATTCATTTTGCACTGTAATTTTGACACCCGTAAACTTCCTATCTATCTTCCGGATTTCTACAAAGAATGCCTTGAGGCATGGTCTGATTTGAACACAACAAACGTAGTTTCCTATAACGATGTTGTGAATCAAACAATATGGAGCAATACACATATTCTTATTGAAAAAAAGTCGTGTTTCATAAAATATTTGATCGATCACGGAATCTTCAAAATAGGAGACCTGATATCTAATACTGGCAGGTTTCTCGAAAGTGAAAAGATTTTGTACTTGCAATTATCTCCTATTCATTATTTCAAATCAATGGGGATCATCAATGCTATTCCCAACGAATGGAGACGACACCGCGGCAAAACGTCCGCGCATGCGCTCACTTCGGCCATTTCCGGTTTTGAGCTTATGTTGTTCATTTTCATTCGGTGTGCTTTCGAACTGTCCGGGAACTGAATTCGTAGGGATGGCGCTCAAGTCCAGTAAGAGAAGAAAAATTCACCCTCGTGTGTTCCCGTTCTCCAAAAAAAAAAAACTTAAAACTGGTCATTTCACGTTGTTGTTTTGCAGAGGACGGAAAAGAAATGTACCAGAATGTGTAACGCACGTGCAGAGTCATTGTTTTTCTCATTAAAGCCTATTGTTTTTCGACGTTCTTGTTGCCGTCGCCGTGGTGGTTGCTTAAACTCCCTAATGTCACTACAATGGCGACATGCAAACGTAAACTATCGACTTTCATGATGTTTTTACCTGTGGGTGCAAGCCCGAAACTACGAGGTGCAAAGGTGTAGAAACAGATAAAACTATATTCAAACTGCTCTGGATTTTTTAACCTTAAGTTTAATGTCTGGAGCTTAAGTTTTTCAAAATTGGCGGCCGGAAACCGAGTTTGTTATTCTTGCCAATAGTTTTCAATAGGGGAGCATTGACAAGAAGTAAAAATACAGCGCGTGCGCAGTGTATTTTGCCGCGGTGTTAATGGAGACTAATTATCAAACAAAGACAACAGCACGTTTATTCTCCTTCAAATGAGACTATTTAAATTAACATATGTGACTAGGACACTTTAAGTTCATTTTTATTTTCTAAATTACAAATTACTTTCAAGCTATTTTTATTCTTTTGACAATTATTACTTGGCTGTTTACCTCTATTTCCTATTTCTCTATTTCCTTACACACGTTATTTTTACTATGTATAATTGTACTACTCCCACATATACATATTCCTTTTTCCTAATTCCTGTTGTGTAGGAGTGTTTAGGAGTGGTAAACATCTGTTTCCTTTACACAAATCCTGTTACTGTAACATTACAGTTTTATACACCTGTTTCCTGTAGGTAATTCCTGTATTTGTAGGCAGTAAAATCACCCCTTAGCCTTATTTGGTTTGTAGTTATTTCTGAATTTCCTTTAAATCTATTACAAATTGGCAACTATTTGCTCAGTAAGTTCAGTTGATTCAGTTGGTCTGCCCATAGGAAGCCCAAGCATAATATTTGAATATCATTAAAAATGGCGTTTCAAAATATAAGACTTTGTATGGGATTTCGAAGCGAACATTTTGAGCAATACATAACAACGAACTATCTGAATCAAGTTTATGAAACATTACATGGTGTTGTTTGCTATCCTTACAAAGCATTTTGAGCAATTTTAGGTCCATTTACTTAACTGTGTTAGTACGTGTATAATACATTGACAAGGTCAATGTATTATACACGTACTAACACAGTAAAGTAAATGGACCTAAAATTGCTCAAAATGCGTTGTAAGGATAGCAAACAACACCATGTAATGTTTCATGAACTTTATTCAGTTAGTTTGCCGTTTTGTATTGCTCAAAATGTTCGCTTCGAAATCCCATACAAAGTCTTATATTTTGAAACGCCATTTTTAATAATATTCAAATATTATGCTTGGGTGTCCTGTGGTCTGCCTAAGAGTGCCAGTCTCAAGCCAAGTCTCCCCCAGATGTGTAGTTATCAATAACATTTGGTATAAATAAATGTAAAGAAGATCCTCGCAGTTATTAATGCAACTTATGCAGTAGCGAAAAGAAAGCCTGAAAAAATCAGGCTTGCCGGGATTCGAACCCTGACCTCTGCGATACCGGTGCAGCGCTCTAACCAATTGAGCTATCAAGCCAACTGGCAGCTGGTCGTTAAATTGGTTCGTAATATACCCGGGAAAGATGAAGATAAAATTATGAATATATGAAATTCATATATTTGAACTGCGGAATGAAGAAATAAATGTAAAGAAGATCCTCGCAGTTATTAATGCAACTTATGCAGTTGCGAAAAGAAAGCCTGAAAAAATCAGGCTTGCCGGGATTCGAACCCTGACCTCTGCGATACCGGTGCAGCGCTCTAACCAATTGAGCTATCAAGCCAACTGGCAGCTGGTCGTTAAATTGGTTCGTAATATACCCGGGAAAGATGAAGATAAAATTATGAATATATGAAATTCATATATTTGAACTGCGGAATGAAGAAATAAATGTAAAGAAGATCCTCGCAGTTATTAATGCAACTTATGCAGTTGCGAAAAGAAAGCCTGAAAAAATCAGGCTTGCCGGGATTCGAACCCTGACCTCTGCGATACCGGTGCAGCGCCCTAACCAATTGAGCTATCAAGCCAACTGGCAGCAGGTTGTTAAATTGGTTCGTAATATACCCGGGAAAGATGAAGATAAAATTATGAATATATGAAATTCATATATTTGAACTGCGGAATGAAGAAATAAATGTAAAGAAGATCCTCGCAGTTATTAACGCAACTGTATGCAACTGCATAAGTTGCGTTAATAACTGCGAGGATCTTCTTTACATTTTATTTCTTCATTCCGCAGTTCAAATATATGAATTTCATATATTCATAATTTTAACATTTGGTATGTTACAGCATTTTCCTATTTCTTAATTACTTAAGGCCTCTAGGTTTAGTTTACTAGCTTTCTATTTTTCTTAGGTCTGTTGCAATTATTCTTATAAGTTGGCCGCATTTTCAATAGCTTTTATTTAGATTTATTTATCTAGATTGACCTTCAGTCTCGCTCAGCTTGTTACCTGTCTGCTAGTTTGTTTTGCTTATTTTCAATAGCTCTAGTTATGTTATTCGCTTACCTTAATTCCTTATTGTTAAATACATTTGTTGCCATAATCCCAAATCCATGTTTGCAAAGGTTAGTTAGTTTCAAACACGTTTTTAACTGTACTTGTATCAGCAATTTCATTACATTGCTATTGAGCAATCTGTAACTCGAGCCTAAGTTGTCAGCTGTTATGTAACACCTCATGTAGTATTCACTAGTTTTTGACAGCTTTTGTCACGCGATTTCCTGTTTTATTTTGCTTTGTTTTGGTTGTTATTTCAATCTAATTTAGCATTGTTTTCAAGCCGTTTTCAGTCTAGTTGTCTAGCTTTTTTTAGCATTATCTTATTTGTTATATTTTCCTTGTTTGTAAATGTCATTTAGCTTATTGTAGCTTGTTATTTTATTTCTTGTATTCAGTGTTACTCGTTCCCGTTTTTTTCTTGATATTTTAATTCAATAAACTCGTAAATCTTAGCTCAAATCTGTTGTTCTTGCGTCGACCGTTTTGGCTGTCTTACACATAGATGGCGTTAATATCGATCTATTGAAAGTTACATCTAAAGTGATTTACAACGAATTTAAACGTAAAAAACAAACTACGCCTTCCGCTCAAATACGACTAAATCAAAAATACCCTGAACTCTCTGTGGAGTGGAAAAAGATGTACTCTCTACCCTTTACTGTTACAACCGACACAAAAATTAGGGAATTTCAGTACAAACTGTTAAATAACATTGTATTTACAAATGACAAACTATTTAGATTTAAAATGATTGATTCGCCATTTTGCGCTTTCTGTCAAACAGAGGTTGAATCCCTTGAGCACTTATTTTTCCATTACAGTGTAACAAAAACATTCTGGAATGGCTAATTAAACAAAAGATAATTACAACTTCCTTAACATTAGAAAATGTCCTCTTCGGAGTTTTTAATGTCATAGAAGACTTCCTTATTTTAAATCATCTTTTATTATTAGCTAAATTCTACATCTATAGGTGTAAATTAGACATCATACATCCATCGCTAAATGTCTTCATAGCGAAGATTAGGGCAAATTTCCGGATCGAGCAAAATATTGCTTCTAAGAATAATAAACTTGACAAACATTACAAAAAATGGAACAAAGTCCTGCCCTGTTTCACTTAATTGATAGCTTTTTTCTGTGTGATCGAGAATGTTGATATTTGCTCTATTTGTCTTCTCCCTGCTTGTCTTTTTGTTATTTTTTTCATGTTTTTTATGTAAAACTGTAAATATGCACATTATTGTAAGTGTTATTCTTTGTTTGTAGTCTTTGTTTAAACATATAATAAAGATTAATAAAGATTAAAAAAAAAAGAAAAATACCGGGTGTACATAAAATGTATAAGAGTATACAGGGTATACAAGCTGGTATATTTGGTGAACAAGGTATACAGGGTGCACAAGATAAAAAAATTGCATGGGTATACAGGATGTACTAAAATATACAGGGTGTACAAGGATATACAAGTTTACCAGCAAGTGAAACATTTTAACTGCGACATCAAAAATTTGCCTCAAGATAAGAACCAAAAAGTCTCGTAAACGTACCAAGATAAGATCTAACAAAAAATTGTTCGACCATGATTGTCAGCTGAAAAGGCATGATTGTCAACTGATTGTCAATTGAAGTGCGAAAACTGTCAAAGCAAGAACATCGTGATTCTCTTAACCGCGAGCTACGGGAGAAATTTCACAAAACCTATAACGATAATGAAAACTCCTTGACGTAAAAGGGAAAGAATTTCAGAAAGAAAAAATTCTACAAGTCGACGAAATAGCATTAAATCCCAACATATCATCGTTTTAGAGTTGATTGAAATAAATGAAGGGTAGCATCGAAGAAAATGTTCCTGTTCCAATCTCGGAAGAAAAACTGACGACTAGGCCACTTTGATTCTTTGCACTCCAATGAAATGAAAGCTTCCATGCAACATCAAGAAGTCACATATGAACTACAACCATTACAAAAACTAAAAGAACAGCTTAACTCTTTAGATCATGTGGTGAATGAACACGAAATTCGTCAAGCTGTGAAAACACTGAAGAAAAAGAAATCTCCATTCGTTGACGGAATAAGAAATGAAATGATCGAAGCGAGCCTTGAATCACTTATGCCTGTTATATCGAATTAACTTGTTAATCTCATTTTACAATCTGGAAAAATGCCAGACAGTTGGTGTCAAGGCCCTATAGCCCAAATCTACAAATCAGGTGACAAAAGTGACCCAACAAACTACAGAGGCATATGTATATCTAGCCGGTTGCGTTGGAAAATTGCTCTGCTCCATTTTAAATCAAAGGCTATACTCTTATTTTGAAGAAAACAAGATATTACATAATTCCTAATTTTGCCTTTTGCCTGAAAATCGCACCGCAGACCATGTTTTCACGCTAAAACCCTTATAGATAAGTATGTCCACTACCACAAGGAAAACGTCTATGCTTGTTTCGTAGATTTTCGTAAAGCTTTCGACTCCGTTTGGCACGAGGGATTCTTTTATAAGCTCCTCAAGATCAACATGGGAGAACATTTCTACAGTCTAATCGAAAGCCTTTATTGCAATTTCCGACATGTTCCATAACAACTGGAGAAAACAAAAACCGATCTTTCTCATACTCAAGAGGAGTGAAGGAAGTATTCTAAGGCCCCTGTTATTTAACCTCTATATAAACAATCTGCCTTAGTCATTAATGTTCGAAAACACACTGATTCAATTGTTCTACCAAAGGGAACGAAAATAAATTCAAAACAATAAATCCAAAACAGGATTACAACACTGTTTAAACACGCTCTCTTCATATTGCAAATCGTGGAAGTTAAAAATCTGAATCCTAAGAAAACGAAGGTAATGATTTTTCAGAAACGCCCAAGGAAATCCGTTGACATCAACTTCAACATAGGCATCGAGCCAATTGAAATTGTTCAACAATGCACTTACTTAGGTACACGTTTAACTTCACCAGGAAACGTTACTCTTGCACTCAATCACTTCAAATAAAATGCTCTGCACTTAACTAGCCCTGCGCTGTACTAGACTTAATCCCAATACCGCACCTCAGATTTTCGACACAATTATATTTCCGATCTTTTTAAAATTAAGCTACAACAGTGACGTATGGGGGATGTACACTAAGCAGGATTTTCATGGCAAGAAATGAGGGTCACCCATGCAGTAAGTGGCGACACTTAAAAAAAAAGAGGCAAAACATGTTGGACGCAAGTAGAGAAGCTTGAGTGAAAAAAAAAAATATTTCGACGTACCTCCCTAGGCTTTTGACTTTTCCATCGGTATCAATCGGACGCTGTTGCTTTAATTAGACCGATGACCGTTCTCTGTGTCACAAGGACTGTTTATCTATACTATTGAAAAGGAACTCAAACCCCAAGAAAAGCTGTTTATATTCAGTGTTTTAAGGCTAATTTTCGAAAGCTATTGTAATATCGAGCTGTGAAAATCTTCTTAAAATGAATGTTTATTCAGCTATGCTCGTAGGGTGTTTTTCAATATTGCTTAAATCGAGCGGAACTCGTTAGCGTAGAGTTCGAGTTCCGATCGTTATTGCATATTGGTGCTACTAACGAAAGCTGTTTAAATACAAGCTCTCGGAACTTCCCGTTTCTATTCAACTTTCTAGCTCTTTCTGTAAACAGCTCAAAGCCAGGAAATTAGTTATGTTTACTTCAGTCATGTGTTATGTCCTAGAACCAATTTGTAGTGTTATCAGCTGCTCTGTATAACCTGTTTTTAGGTTAGATTTTGAATAATAGTTCCTTCTAGTTATTTACTCTGCTGTTAAACTAATTTTAGTTGAAAGGTTTACCGAACTATATTAGCATATTATAACTAGCTTTCTTTGAATTACCTGAATCACCACAACTACCTGAACTACTAACGTGAATTATCACCGAATTACCACATTTTCCGTACTGTACCGTTCTGAGTTACCACAAGCCGCTAGAGTGTACATGTGAAGTCTACGATGAAACAGTATTACGAGTCACAGTTTTGTTCCTGAATCTTTCTGCTTTGCTATTGCGGACGAGTTACAACGATCCAGTACCTTGGTATTCCGTAACAAGTGCCACGCAGCAAGTTTGAGTGTTCTCCGAAGCTTTCCCCCGTCGTTTCTCCGTTTAACAGCGCCCCAGCTGTATCATTTACCTTCGCGCACCGCCCGCGCATTTCGAAGACTAAAACCCGTTTGGATAGCCAAAAACCTCTTGTTATAATCTCTTGTTACATCTGACACAAAAACCACTCTTTGTTAAGGTTTATTCTCCACGGTTTTGGCGTTTAAAGTTTAAAGTAAAACTTCCTTCTTGAGTAACAGCAGTATGGCGGAATGTCATTTTCAGTCAAATCGCCTCCGTAAAAGTTAACTCAGCAACCCAGCGCCTTCGTAAATTCACCGATATCAATGTAAATTATGATCTCAAAACAATGTCATCCACGTTCATTATGGAAGTTTGCGCCCCAAATCTTCCCACGTTCAGATTTTTTCCCAAACTTTTGCTGTAGTTAGATAATGACGAACTCATGTTACAAAAGCGAAAAAATTGGGGGGGCGGGGGGTTCACCGCGCTCGTTTCGGAGATAAAGCGTATTGGAAATGTTGTGTTCTGAAATGTTCTGTATACATTAATTGGCAACTTTTAGGAACTTACATTCAAGAATTACACGAATTACAGAAAACTAAATACAAAAATTTGAAGCTTTAGTTATGTAAGGCGAAATCGGCTTTCTTGCTACAAGGGACTCTAGATAATGCTGATTTATTTACTTCGCAAATAGGCCTATTTAGTACATTTTTGCAGGCAATATAGTTTCTTCAGGTAAAATCAGCCTCACAGAAGGATAATTGTAAGACATATATACCGACGTTCGTAGAAAAATTCGATCGTATTTGAGTAGAAAGAGCAATAAAATTAAACTTCCCACGTTCAGATTGTTTTTTGTTTTTGGACAAAATGCAGAGAACCAGTAAAGGAAGTGATTTTTTAAAAAAAAGATCGAGGTTACTGTGCATTTAAGAAGGTTGAGCACGTTTATAGATACAAAAACACCCACCACCACTGTATTTGTCTATATTTCTTACTCAGCCACGCTCGATACATGACGTGGCATGACATTGCGACATTGATTCAATTGATTGGCATTGATTCATGTTCAATGTCATTGTCCTGACATTGAATTACGTGCGCAGTAAAGATGCGCACAAACAATTAGCGCGAACGTCCTTAAGCTGACTTTCCATCAGAGTTTGGGTCTACCACGGTGATCACCATTGAAAACATGACAAAATACAAGAAATTATTGAATTATTGAAATCCAGACCTTCGCTTTGCAATATCTCGGCCGAAAATCATCCAAATTTCCTCCAAAACCTTGGGTTCGAAAGCTTTTTTCATGGATATTTGATCGCCATTGCTCTTATTGGCGATGACAATACTTTCAGTCAGCGGCATTTATTTGACTACAAACAACCCACACAGCGGTCTAATGCACGACGCATGCGCAGTTCCTGCCATAATTTAAGAAAGGAAAATAAAGACAAATGTCGAAAGTTTCACCTTAACCGCAAACCTTAACGCCGTTTCTGAAAACTTCAGCTTTTTACTTCGAGTATGTGTTCAGAATGAAGTAACTGGCATCCACAAGTTTTATCGGCGCGAAATTTGCTTTACCGGGACAATTTATGAATCTTTTTCCTACGAACTTCGCGCTCGTAAAACAGTCTGAATTGATTCAAGGCTCTGAAAGACCGGATGTGACGTAGCTTTTTGCGTTTGACCGCTGTGAATAAACAACCACGTATTTCACCACTCGATCTGTCCTAAAAATATGTGCCGGGAAATCACGGTGAAAACCAGCGGTTAAGACCATTGTGCGACCGCCTGAATGTAAGTCGCACGAAATTCGATGTCCGAGATTTCTTGCCATGAAAACATGGGGATAGTTCCCCAACAGAAAAAAATCATCTCCAATTTTGTAAACACTAATTATAGGTAAACAATAAGGCATCTAACGGTAGCTTGCAGAACTGAGCTTGCAGGAAGATTACCACTAATTATCTCAATTAACCAGAAAGTTAACAACAAAGAGTATGACTCTATCGTCAAACAATCTTTTCTTATGTCGAAGAATTAGACTTTTATAAAGTGTTTAAAGATGAGTATTCTACATCTGATTATTAAAATCACTTAAGAAATTTTACTGAAAGGCGAAATTTAGTGAAGTTTAAAAAAGGTAATCACAAACTCATGATTGAACCAGGTCGCTATCAGACCGATCATATGCCTAGAGAAAGTAGATTATGTCCATTGTGTAAGTCAAATCAAGACGAAAATGAAACCCATGTTTTGTTGCAATGTAGCACATACTCTATGTAGAGGGAGACATTCTTTAATCAAATCCATGAAATAATACCTGGCATTCAACGGAAAACAACCTCAGAAACTGTAAAACTTCTCATGAACTCTACAAAACAAGCCAGTAATGAAGTTTGTTTCCTCAGGTCTGATTGTAGGCCATGGCTTAAACCACGGACTACCCCACGTTTTACAAATCATTACATTCACAGCTCTGCGTGCACCCGAGACTTTCAAACATGATTCATTTGCTATGATCCGCCCGTCCTTTTTTTTTGCTATGATCCGCCCGTCTTGATTCTCTCATAATCACGAAGTGATGAAGGAAATTAGCAATTCGTTTTTCACAATTGTTTATACGTAAGGAAGTTAGTATTTCTTCTGTAATCTCATTTTATTCGCAATGTTTCTCTCGCTTAAGAATTATATCAGGGTGGTAACGAGGTATGTTTTTTCATCGCTGATACCATTTTTGTACGCAAATTTCTGATCCTTGATTCAAAAAGCGTGACCAGTTTTCGTCCCTGATCCCACAAATATGGCACAGCCTGATCCCTGATACCTAAAATAACTGCTGATCCCGATCCCATGGTCTGCGATCCCTGATCCCACATAACTCGTTACGACCCTGATTATTTCGTAACTAGGGGCGAATTAGGCGAATCACTACCCATCTGTCATGATTCGCGCAAGGTCACGAAATACTCCTGGAAATTTACAAATCAATTTAGTTTGCAGTAAAATTACACATTTCTATAAAATCATAAAAGAGCAGAACATCTGCTAATTTCTTTCATCACTTTTTGGTTATGAGAGAATGAAGACGGGCGAATCATAGCCAGCGAATGATGCTTGAAAAACCCGGGTCTACACATGGTAGTGAAATCAGCTGTAAGGGGGTTAGTTTCTAAAGAAACTGTGGTGCTGCATAGGTGGGGAAGCGAAAGACAAAAATCTGGGTTTATTAAATGAGTTAAAAGGTAAATTGGCCACCGTAGAGAAATGAAAGGTTGACGTTTCGAGCGTTAGCCCTTCGTCAAAACGAATCCAGTAGGTGAAAGTCAGACCGTTGACAAAATCCGGATCGGACCGGACCGGACCGGATCGGATCGGATCGGACTGACAAAACCAGGATCGGATCGGATCGGATCGGATCGGATCGGACTGGACTCACAAAACCTGGATCGGATCGGACCGGACTCACAAAACCTAGAGCGGGTCGAATTCTATTAAAGAAACTCATATCCACTCATTGAAAGTAGACGCATTTCAAATTCCCATTAAAGATGACGAAGAGAGATCAAGAAAGTGATTGCCATTGCACTGTTTTTGCTTTTTCTTCTGCATTCTGTCGTGAAGACTTTTTGTTTATTGTTATGGTTTTCCATTCTGTGAACTGCTTCATTACTTCAACTACTGCATTATGAAGAGGAAACTTCAATAGCATGTGCCAGAGTATGTACAATTAAGTCAGTATCGAATTGACCATAAAGTAACAATGATATCAAGATAACTCGCGTCTTTCTCATTCTTTACTTGGAACTTGAACCATGTACATATGATTACAAGGTTTTTAGAATATAACCATAGCTACCTCACAGAGTGTGATAAAACGGAACTTAAAGCTCCTAGAATGGCAGTATGACAAGGATACCTGCTTTCGTTTTTTGTCCAGATTCTAGAATGGTGGAATGTGAGATCTGTGCCGACAATTACGATAGCCTGATTCACACAATGGTTTAGTGTTAGCGTAAGCCCGCATGACGAAAATTGTGTCAAGTTTGAGCAAAAGGTTTTAGTTCACCTTATCAAAACTGAAAAAAAAAATGTGGCCTACTAAGGTAATAAGTATAGAATAGTAATTACTGGTATTTTAGACCTATTGAACAATGCAAGCTATCACTGTATAAGAAAACAATCCGTTTGCTTTCTAATATTAATGTAGGTTTGATTATAGATTTTGTTCCAGGTTTTCTGGAAAATCCCTTTCAAGTAATGACAGTATACTCGAAGTTTCTTTTCAAGTGACAGCCGTGTTCATTCAGAAGCATTATAGTTTCATTTCCATATCCACAATCAAAGTGTCTAATCAAATTATATTAGCTTTGCAAGCTTTTGCATGCAAAAAGTTTCAAAGACGTTACAGTGAACACAACTATTCATCCACATTGTATAAAAGAATAAGTTAGCCTTTTTCTGTTTCATTTCAAAAATGTGATTTACCGTAAACCAAAGACACAGTTCAAATAAAAAATTCATTAGTTGTTATATGACAAAACAGGGTCTCAAACTGAAATTTTTTGTCCTTACTAATCTTATTTTTGTCACTGATTTTTGGAAGGGCGTAAATCGTTCAATCATATGACCAATTTCTTCAATTTCTTTGAGATAGAAAACCTTACCGACAGATAGTTTACAGGTCGGTTCATTAATAGCTAAAATTTCAAGTAAAGGACGGCAAAGACGCGATCATTGTTACTCTAGGCTCTATTCCTCTTTGTCTTTCCGCTAGGATCTCTCTCTCTAGGAGAACGTGATCATTTAATGAAGTAGTTTAAATGCATAACAATAAACAGTCAGTCTTAACCACAGAATGGAGAAGGAAAAAGCAAAAACAGTGCAATGGCAATCACTTTCTTGATCTCTCTTCGTCATCTTGATCCAGAGATACCACTTGACCATTTTTTAATGGGAATTTGAAATGCACCTACTTTCAATAAGTAGATATGGGTTTGTTTAATAGAATTCGACCCGACCAGGTTTTGTGAGTCCGATCCGATCCGATCCGATCCGGTCCGATCCTGGTTTTGTCAACGGCCTGAAAGTCACGCTTTTCAGACCGTAACAATAACAAGCCATTTCAGTTGTCGCTTCGCAATATCGGCTTGATGGCGAGCCACTTGCTCTGAAACGAGAATTATTTACAAAAAAGTGTTAGCCCGCTTAGCTTGACCAGGCTGGCAAACGCAATTACTCAAAAACCGGTTAGCGAGGTTCCCGGCGTCGCGATAGTGGGATCCCTAGCCCATGTAATCACGAAGCTGATTTTTAATGTGTTTAATTGACAGGATCTCGGCAAACCGACTGCCACAAGTATCGCACACCCTTTACATGTAATATTAAAGCACAACTCGCAGACTCGTGCACACTTGAACTTGCCCAAGTTTCGATCGAGTCAGATGACAAACTTCTCACGAGACGTTCGATATTTGGCTGCCCAAATCCACTTTTGAAAGGTTCCACCTTTGGGTCAAACGTCGAGTTTATTACGTCTTACCGAAATAGGAAATGTAACTTACCGTAGGTAGAGCTCGAAGTGACGAAACGTGATGTTTCCTTTGCACAACTAACCAACACGAGCGACTTGTACAGCAACAGACCACCGTGTATAAGGGATCACCTCGAGGTCGTAGGACCACAGGCTAGCACGTTGTGTTTTTTAAAATAAGTACCTTCCCACGCAGATATTCTTTTGGCTCGTCATGCAATGTAAAGAACCTGAGGCTTTTCGGGCTAGGTGGGGTGGGAGGTGGGGTGGGGGGGGGGGGGGGGTTGAAGAGAAGGGGAAAAAAGGCCTGATACTCAGGTAATAGAGTACTGTGCCCGAGAGAGTACGACACATAAATTATGACTCATTGTGCAATGTCTGCCTCAGCAGGAAGTATTTAATAATCCAACGCGCGCTTTTTACATTTTAAACTTAAAAGTCTTTTTCTCCCCAATATTTCACACACTCATCCACCAAAAGAAAAGAGTTGAAAAGCTGAGGCCAGAAGGGTGCAATTATGGTTAAATCGGAGAATAGTAAAATACGAGTTTTGATTTACAATTCTTCCGATTCTGCGATTATAGCTACTCTTCGAGACCTATACTATTCTCCGATTTTTCCGATTATGCGATTTTTCCGATTCTTCCGATTGTCCTCCGATTATACCTATTTTTCCGATTCTCCGATTATAACGACTATCTACACGATTCTCCGATTTTTCCGATAATACGATTTTTCGATCCGATTATAACGACTATCTACACGATTCTCCGATTTTTCCTATTATACGATTCTTCCGATTGTTCTGATAGTCCTCCGATTATACCTGTTCTTCAGCGATTCTCCGATTTTTCCGATTGTATACGATTCTTCCGATTGTCCTCTGATTACACTCTTCTGGTGTAGGGTTATACTCTTCCGCTTCTCCACTTTTCGATTTCAGTGATCCTCCCACACGAATTCTTGTCTTGTCTTCAAACTCGCTTTCGTCAACATACTTTGTAACCAACGACCATCTTAGAGGTGTTTTTTCCGGAAAATGCTCTAAAGCGAATAACAATGATTTCAACTGCGAAAAACTCAATATCTTATCCTTCATCTTCAGAGATTGTTAACGAACTCAACTATCTGCTGTTACACAACGTGCACCTTGTCAATTCAAATTCACTTTTCGTTAACTTAGGACACAAAAGGTAAAAGACTAACCATTAAAATTGTAAGCAATCACAATTCATCAAAAAAACCCGATTTTAAGTAAATATTCAATCATCTTTGCGGTAAAGGTAAGGCCGCTTTTTTTTCCCTCGTAGATTTTCGTTACGACACAGAAAAACAATAGGTGACAAAATCAGGTCACACGTCCACTAAAATTTCACAAATATCACTTTCTACAGAAACGGTTTGATGCGTCGGCGGTCAAATGATAGTTGATAAAGGTTAACAGCCGCCGTAGCGAATTTTTAATAGCTGACGCTTCAATCGTTTAATAGCCCTTTCATCATGTTTGATCCCACGAAGGGCTAACGCTAAGTACTTCAGCATTTCTAAATTCGCTTCAGTCGACAGTTTACATACCTTTATATAAACTAAGCATTCTAAATTTTGACCGCTTGTTGATTACAAGTACAATCGAATCCCGATTAATAGCGGCACACAAACATTCTCTTAGTTTTTCACTCCGGAATTGAATTGCAAAATAATACTTTTTGATTGGCTATTCGCGTAATACCATAACAATACATGCGTTACAAATTTAAGAGCCACAGTCTGTAACTTTCGAGAATCCGCGGTCAGGAAGCGAAAATTCGAATTTTCTTTTTCTACACCAAAAAGACCCTTTTGGTGAACCTTTTTAAAAAATGATACCCAAAAGTTCCAGCGAGGCCTTATTTTGACAAAAACGGACAAAGTTCGAAAAGCTGCCCAACCGCCGTCGAAGGCCGAGGTAAATTATGCAAATTAGCGTATTTTCAACTCGCCAGAACATGACAACAAAAGCTCGGACTAAATTCACTTTTTCACCATTTGTTATTCATCCCTTGGACTTCCTTTTAAACTACATTTCATTGCCATGTTAACAATTTTTCTTTGCTATTTACACGCTTAAAAAATATAGCATTCGCTCTTCAGTTGATTCATCAAATTTTACCTTATTTCAGAAGATCACAGCGCCGGGGGTATACGTATCTACAGGGCAAAAAGGGATTCTATCGAACGGGCAATTATTCTTCTTTATCATACTGAAATGGTTAGTTTGGCCCGTAAAAAGCAAGCGCGCTAGAGGCAAAAACGTAGAGACCAGTCTTACTGTTCATGAGTTTTCAACTGGTAGTTGTTTATTTATTTTATTTATTTATTTGTTTATTTATTTTTACTTATTTATTTTCTTTATTTTCTTCTTTTCGTCTTTTTTCAATTGACTAATTAATTGCTTTCACCAAGCTTTAGTGCCAACCTACCTCTGTACTTAAACATCACTTAGTTTTACTCAGCTCGATTAGCTTTTTAGTTATCCTGAGTAAACATTACCTATTTTTGTATTAATATATTATATTGTAAAGTTTAATTTTTTTTCCTTTTTCTATTCGGTAATAAAGCTTGTTGTTGTTCACACATTTCGCCGTTTTCTCTGTTGTTCTCATATTACAAGCTGCATATCATTTTGAAACAAAAATCAATGATACGTTGGTCATTTTGGTCAATGCTCCCAATTTTATTTGTTTTTAAATTTTAACACTTTATATCTGTAGCAATAACTTGACTTTTTTAATCAAACTCGATTATTTTCAAATAAGGGAACATTAAGCACTAAATAAACAATCCTCCGACGTGTGTACGGGGGAATTCGAACAAGAAGCTGTGCAAACGTCAAAAAGAATTAGGTTTGTAATAGAAAACCGCCGAGTAGCCACCTTTCCATATTTCGCCAATCGATATGCTTTTAGTTGACATACTGATTATTAGACTTGCTTACTTTAATAGGAACTTTGAACGACAAATATTAAAACGTTTACCATGAGAGATAAATTCTACTGCGTCACACCACATTAATTATATACAGACAATCTTATATCACTAAAATTTTGATTTTGCGCCGTAAAAAGTAACGCTTAAACATGCATAACAACACTGTCAACAACGTGTTGCTGCTGAGACTATGTTAATATAAATAGGTATAAAGGAAAATACATTATTTGTATAAGGCGCTTCTCTCTGTTCGCTCTGATTTCAATTCAATATCCGACCTGAGTCAAAAGCCACCTACGAAATCTTTTTTGTTGCCTATATAAGTATAGTTATTCACTTACTTGTCTTTTTGTGGTACAGACGTCTGAACAATGCGGAAGATGTCTTATCCCCTTCGAAGAGAAGGCAGCAAATTGGAAGTTTCTTCCTGGTAGGTGTACGTTTCTATTTTGTGGAGGCGACAACAGGTTGTCACGTTGCGTGACATACAATATTACATGGACATGCACAGCAGCGCGTCCGCGAAAATTAATATTAGAAAAAGAAAACAGAAAAAGGAAAACGAAAACAAAAACCACAAGAAGAGTGGCAGAAAACTAACACATTTCCCTAAGAAAATGTTCTCGACTCATCAACAAAACCAATAACGAAAACAAAGCCAGAAATAGATTTATATATAAAAAAATTATAATATGAACGTTTGAGAATACAGAAAAGGATATTCCCATAACTTGGGGATGAAAATAGGATGCATTCCAGCAACCGATAAAAAATAGAGAGATTTTGGAAGGCCTGATTTACGATTGTCCTTCATACATGACAATTTTGTTATTTTCTTTGGCAGGAGGGGGAGGGGGAGGGTGGGAGTGAGGGGTATGAGTAAATCGCAAAAATGCAAAGCTTTAGCACAAGTGAGAATGTCCAGTAACACGAAGCAACCGCGTCGTTTCCTATCTTAACCTCCTGAGTAAAATAAAATCTGTGCCAAGTATTTATATGTAGCCGCCACGGAATAAAACGTTCGGACTAAAACATCTAAACAAAACAAAACGCTTCCCCAAATATAAACGGTTCCACCTCCGCAGGTACGTAAACAGAAAACCCGACAAGCCAAAATTTTGATTTTGAAAACCATATACGAAGGAATCATGATTTATTCTGGCTTGGTGGTCCAGCCTCTCATATGATAATTCAAGGAAATGACGGTTTTCGATGTACAGTAGAATTTCCATAACTCAACTTAAACCGTCAATGGATACCCAGAACTAACCCGCTTAAACGAAAGGTCTTGCTATCGAGTTTTACTATGATGAAGTGAGATAAGTAGTTCTATTTAGCTTAGATTTCGAACTAAAAGAGGTTCGGGTTATAGAGATTGTATGATCGTATCCTGGGGGGACTCTCGTATGAAAGTGGCGGGGATGCTCGTCGGAAAATTAGAATTAAACCCCTAAAGGAGACCAATCTGGGCGTGGCACAGGCTTAATTTGACCTCTAAGGGAGACCATGCTAAAACAGACCACCAAGTAAGAGCTACTGACAGTGATTTTAATTGCGCTAAAGATTGACGGTGTTTGGTTTTTTCATATAGACGTTTCTTTAAGCACAACCCTAAGCGATGGGTAAAAATATTGGCTTACCGTAAACCCTAAGCGACACCAAAATCTGCAATTCACACCCCTAAGCGAGACGACGAGCATTCCCGTCACTTTCATTTAGGAGTCCCCCCGAGGGGGATCGTATGAAATGAGAGTGTTAATCGGATCCTGAGAGTCAAGAGCGGCCGCCACAAGAACAACCAGCAACAAGATCACTAAGCGTCGCAATATACGGGGCCTTTTTGCTGCGGCCGGATTGAGTAGACACCTCTAATTCCAATTTCTCACAGAGCGTCTCCAGCAAACCCATTTTACCCATATAAATACTCAGGAGGTTAAGATAGGAAACGACGCGGTTGCTTCGTGTTACTGGACATTCTCACTTGTGCTAAAGCTTTGCATTTTTGCGATTTACTCATACCCCACACTCCCACCCTCCCCCTCCCCCTCCTGCCAAAGAAAATAACAAAATTGTCATGTATGAAGGACAATCGTAAATCAGGCCTTCCAAAATCTCTCTATTTTTTATCGGTTGCTGGAATGCATCCTATTTTCATCCCCAAGTTATGGGAATATCCTTTTCTGTATTCTCAAACGTTCATATTATTATTTTTTATATATAAATTTATTTCTGGCTTTGTTTTCGTTATTGGTTTTGTCGATGAGTCGAGAACATTTTCTTAGGGAAATGTGTTAGTTTTCTGCCACTCTTCTTGTGGTTTTTGTTTTCGTTTTCCTTTTTCTGTGGTAATTTTAGTGATATAAGATTGTCTGTAGTGTGGTGTGACGCAGTAGAATTTATCTCTCATGGTAAACGTTTTAATATTTGTCGTTCAAAGTTCCTGTTAAAGTAAGCAAGTCTAATAATCAGTACGTCAACTAAAAGCATATCGATTGGCGAAATATGGAAAGGTGGCTACTCGGCGGTTTTCTATTACAAACCTAATTCTTTTCGACGTTTGCACAGCTTCTTGTTCGAATTCCCCCGTACACACGTCGGAGGATTGTTTATTTAGTGCTTAATGTTCCCTTATTTGAAAATAATCGAGTTTGATTTAAAAAAGTCAAGTTATTGCTACAGATATAAAGTGTTAAAATTTAAAAACAAATAAAATTGGGAGCATTGACCAAAATGACCAACGTTTCATTGATTTGTTTCAAATGATATGCAGCTTGTAATATGAGAACAACAGAGAAAACGGCGAAATGTGTGAAAATGGTCTCTACGTTTTTGCCTCTAGCGCGCTTGCTTTTTACGGGCCAAACTAACCATTTCAGTATGATAAAGAAGAATAATTGCCCGTTCGATAGAATCCCTTTTTGCCCTGTAGATACGTATACCCCCGGTGCTGTGATCTTCCGAAATAAGGTAAAATTTGATGAATCAACTGAAGAGCGAATGCTATATTTTTTAAGCGTGTAAATAGCAAAGAAAAATTGTTAACATGGCAATGAAATGTGGTTTAAAAGGAAGTCCAAGGGATGAATAACAAATGGTAAAAAAGTGAATTTAGTCCGAGCTTTTGTTGTCATGTTCTGGCGAGTTGAAAATACGCTAATTTGCATAATTTACCTCGGCCTTCGACGGCGGTTGGGCAGCTTTTCGAACTTTGTCCGTTTTTGTCAAAATAAGGCCTCGCTGGAACTTTTGGGTATCATTTTTTAAAAAGGTTCACCAAAAGGGTCTTTTTGGTGTAGAAACAGAAAATTCGAATTTTCGCTTCCTGACCGCGGATTCTCGAAAGTTACAGACAGTGGCTCTTAAAATTCTTCCATTTCACTCAGAGTCGCACTTGAGTCGCAATGTCTTTCAGTAAGGTAAACCGCAGCCAGTTGCGATCTTTACCAACTATAGAAAAGAGGATAAGCGGCGTTCAAAATGCTCTATTTAAATGGGAATCGGTGTGTTCAAACGAGATGTTAACATTTCTTGATAGTCACGCAAAGTCTATCGGTGTGCCGAAAGAGGTCTTGTTTTTCCCACTTCTGACAACTGTCGCATCACTTATGGGAACTTCCACCTGCATAGAAATCAACAAGAAATGGAGGGAACCCGCACTGTCGTGGCTTGTGCTTGCTTCAAAAAAGGGCGCCAACAAATCAGGTGCTCTCAACTTGCTGTCAGGCGCCATCCAAGAAATCGAGGAAATGCTAGCCGAAAAAGATGATGATGACACGGACAATGAAGAAGATAGACAGCGGCAGCTTCTTATCGATCACTTCTAGTTTGAAGAACTTTTTTTGGACAGATGAAATTTTGCATTCTGAAAAACTATTATGTTTTATATGTATTCTGCTTTCAAATAAATTAAAAGAAAGTGATTAAAGAGATTACTCGTTCTATTACTTACTCCCAAAAAAGCGCACGATTTGATTACCGAAGACTTGACTTTCGCAAACACCTAAAAAGCCCCTTAGCTCGTGCAAGTGCACCAGCGTTACAGTGAACCAAGATAGTCGGCATATCCCGTAACAATGTATATCTCGTTCTTAAGCGTGTGCAGAGCCGTGTGCAGAGAAATGACGCAACATAACAATGTATATACTTCGTTCTTAAAGCGTGTGCAGAGAAATGACACATCATAGCAATGTATACCTCGTTCTTAAAGCGTGTGCAGAGAAGTGACACATTAGAACAACACCATAACAATGTATACCTCTTAGAATCGGAAACTGGAATCGTAGAATAGGAAAATCGTAGAATCGGAAGAATAGTAGAATCGGAGATTGATTTCTACCAAGCCTTTAGGTAAAATCGTAGAATCGGAAACTAGAATCGTAGAATAGGAAAATCGTAGAATCGTAAGAATAGTACAATCGGAGATTGATTTCTACAAAGCCTTTAGGTAAAATCGTAGAATTGGAAACTAGAATCGTATAATAGGAAAATCGTAGAATCGGAAGAATAGCGGAATCGGAGATTGATTTATACAAAGCCTTTAGGTAAAATCGTAGAATCGGAAACTTAAGAATCGTAGAATAGGAAAATCGTAGAATCGGAAGAATAGTACAATCGGGGATTGATTTCTACAAAGCCTTTAGGTAAAATCGTAGAATTGGAAACTAAAATCGTATAATAGGAAAATCGTACAATCGGAAGAATAGTAGAATCGAAGATTGATTTATACAAAGCCTTTAGGTAAAATCGTAGAATTGGAAGCTAGAGTCTTACAATAGCAAAATCGTAGAATCGGAAGAATAGTATAATCGGAGATTGATTTCTACAAAGCCTTTACGTAAAATCGTAGAATCGGAAACTTGAATCGTAGAATAGGAAAATCGTAGAATCGGAGATTGATTTCTTGAAAGTCATGAGGGAAAAATCGTAGAATCGGAAACTAGAATCGTAGAATAGGAAAATCGTTCAAAATCTTTAGTGGTAAATCGGAGAATAGTACCCCTAAATCGGTGTATACTATTCTACGATCGTAGAATAGTATACACCGATTTAGGGGTACAATGTCACGCAAACCCTTGATAGAGTGTAACCAAAATAAACCTGGTGTATTTACATATTGAACACGCCAGCGACAAAGAGTTTAAACTGATATCTGCAGAAGTAAAGGTCGGCACACACGAGGGGACTAGTCCCTGCAACTGGTCCCCTGTAGTGTGCACACGAAGGAAATAGTTTCAAGTCCCTTGAAGGGTTTAAATTTAGGGCGCTTTAACTGAAATTCGCCGAAATGTGGCGACGAAAAGTAAAGCGATCCTCAACAGCGAAACCGAATTTACTAGATTAATCACAAAACATTATAATAAATCAACTGCAAACCGGTTCATACCTCGTGCGGTCTATCAGTGTTTGTCATTGGCAATTTCGATAAAGTTTTTTCTCCAGTGTCCTATATTGCTGGTACAGAAGCGCAAGAAGACAACTGTTCGATCAAGATCCGATGAAATATTTTTATTTGGTCGCAGGGACTTGTCCCACGAACAGTACACACGAAGGGACCAAGCATAGTTTGTGGCACTAGTCCCCGGGACTGGTCCCACGAATTCAAACAAGTTTGAATTCGTGGGACTAGTCGCAGAGGCCAACTTTTGGTCCTTGCGACTACATTTTTTGACTAAAATGGGTAGTTCACACGAAGGGACTTTGGTCCGCGGGACTAGTCGCACAGACTAGTCCCCTCGTGTGTGCTGACCTAAGAGTTTCGCATCTCGGATGAGTAAGTGTAAGGAAAGGTTTTTAAAACTGCGTTCACAACTGTACAGCTCGCATGCAATCGCTTTCGGGAACTTGAAAGCAACAACGTGTACTCCGGGCTTAAAAATAAAAGAATCGCTTGTTACAATGTTTCACATGGTTAATAGTCAATACTAAAGAAAATAACAGTGTACATGTACTGCTACGTGCAGAATAGAGAATGATGCCTGTCTACCCTAACGGTTAGGAACAGGCAGAACTAAAGGAAAAAACACTAAAAACAGTTGGTATTCTAGTGCGTGCTGAATAGAGTACGAGAATGATGCTGGTCTAACTTGGTGTTTATTAGCCAGATTGAGTACAAGAATGACCCAGGTTTTTAATTAGTTTATAGGCAGATCTGACACTCGGACGTTTTCCTTCACTGAAATCAGTTTGTTCAGGAGGATTTGGGAATGTAAAGGACTAAGAAAGTAGTCGGATTCGATCGTTAAACCCGTTCCAGATTCATAAGAATCTGTATACAAAATATTCTCTTTAAATTCATCGCTCGTAAAACACAGGGCGTAGTTTTGAATCGGGGGCTTTGTTTCTTTAGAACCATAAGAAATAAGGTTGTCAGCATTTCAAAACCATGGTTCGTTTTCGTTTCATATGTCTATCGCAGATGTGTAATTGCCATTTTGATAACAACTTTCAGCTCGTACACTATTTGGCACGCCGGAAAGCACTACCATTTTCGTTTTTTTTTATTTTTCTTAGGGCTGCATTTTTTGTTTTTTCCGTCTTCATTACGGTAGACAAGGATCACTCTTGCACTCTATTCGGCACGCAGTAGAACACCAATTGTTCTTAGTGGTTTTCCTTCAGATCTGCCTATTACTGAAACAATTGGTTAGACAAGCATCATTCTCGTACTCTATTCGGCCCGCACAGGAGCACCAGTTGTTTTTAGTTTTTTTTTTGCTTTAGAACTGCCTACACGTGTAAAATGCGATTACTGTGCCCAAAAGAGTACGTCCTGAGTACGACGCATAAATTATGAGTCATTGTGCAATATCTGTCTTAGCAGGAAGTATTAAGTTTCACATTGTAACCCAACGCACGCTTACTACACACACTACAAACCCATCCACCAAAAGAAAAAAGATGAAAAGCTAAGGCCGTAGTCAACAACATAACTACAACAAAATCAAACCCTTTGCCGATCTTCATCAAGCCCATGGTTTTCGGAGAACCCTACATGGGTTTGTTGAAATGTTTGTAGTCACATATACTTGAATATAACAATTTCAGACACTACAGTTGTAAGGGAGCGGACATTATTTAGAGCAGGGGAGGGGGTGAATGATATATTAGGGAGGGGTTATGGATTTTTGGGAAGTGCTGGAGGAGGGGTTATGGAATACCCACAGAGAAAAAAGGAGGGGTTACTAGAGTCAATGAACACTTTATTCATTCCAAGGAATATGGCTTTATTGTTCTAGTTTCGCACTAGGAATCGGCTTTGTTACGTGGTGGCCAGTCTTCCAGACCTAAGAATAACCTCATCAAATAATTCTGGTCGATCTTTATTCTCTTCCATCTTACTGTCCCCCGACTCTGCCGATTCATCCAAATCATTCATCATCATTGTCGTCGTCTTCATCCTTGTCCGATTCATCCACGCATTCTCTTTGTTTGTAACTGGCGCAAGGGACAGCGTTTGTGTGAGTTGCTGAAGAACAGTTTCTAAGAACATGACTTATTATGCATTTTACTTTATCTTCCTATAATGCTTTCTTTCCGGTAAGAAGATTGTGTTTGTCCAGATATTTGTCTAGTTCTTCTTATACTTCCATTCTGCTGATTTCTCCTCCCAGAAATAATCTTCCCCATTATATTCCTCGAATCAATGTCTTCCGCCTTAGCTACTGACGTTTCCTTCCTCTCCGTGAGCAGCTCTGATCTGTGATCTTTGTTTAAGATCATTTAGATGCTGCACATGCTCCTTTACTAATTTCCGATCTATTAATAGTGTTTTTGTTTAAAGGAGGGGTCATGAAATTTTTCAGCCACTTCAAGGAGGGGTCACAGAAAGTTACCATCTGCTAAAGGAGGGGTTATAGACTTATGCTGTTTGGGGTTAAAAATATCATCCACCCCCTCCCCTGCTCTAAATAATGACCCCTCCCTAAAACGATTTTCTTTTCCTACGTCATTTTTGTTGAAAATTAAAGAATATAACCGTTTATTAAAAATTAAAATTTTTAATAGCCTTTTTAATTATATTCGTAACCATACCTTCTTACTCCAAGACTGAAATCCTACGGCGTGACCATTTAAATTAAAGCTAACTAAGAATACTTTCCTGAAGTGTTCAGTTGTTTATTTTTAGTTTCTCAATATTTTTAAATTTAATATTTGTTTTGATTTTGGCCATTTTTTTTTGAAAAGTGAAAGAGTGAAATCAGTTAACTTCAAGGATACCGTCATACAACTGAGCTTGAGTCTTTGTACTGCTTGCAAATATCGTTACTTGAGTTGTTTTGCCTATACCCTCTAGATCTGAATGCCCACTCGATCGCCTTTCACGCAACAGAGAACAGGTGGCTCGTCCTCCAAGTATTAATTCTTAAAGTCATGTATTAATTTTACTGCATACATTATTTAAGTCATGTGATGCTGATATAGGAAATTTGTTTTGCTTGCACTTTCGATGTAGATTTCGATAAGAGTGCCGAAGAATAGATCTTATTCGTAAACTACTGTTTCTGCCTCATTGTCGATCGATAGGAGCACACTTGCCTTTATATAACACCGAGAAGGGGGTAAAACACGTCTTCTTGTCGTTATAAAAATATGGCGACCAGAGAGCATCGACTTATGAATATGGACAACGTTGCAGGTAAGTTAAGACGGTTTTGAACAACACCGTGTCGTTTTTACAACAATAATTGCAAGTTTTTATACTCTGGAGACTTCTCCGGCAAAACACAAGGGAGGCTACCGACAATGATTTTGTTATGTTAATGCATTGTTCTGTTCTACTATATGCTATCTCGCTTTCCCCGGAATTAAAAATCTTATTTTACCGGAAGTAGTAAGTCAGCTGAGTAGAGAAAAACAGTGGAAAATAAAATAACTAAAGCGAAAAGGGTAAGCGGAAGTTCTAACGTATCTTACGAGATTACAAGAGATTAGGGTAGACAGTGAGTACACTTTCCATTTACAAACAGAGTCACGGGGAAATAAAATTCTTGACAGTTTACATTTAATTAAGGATTTTGTCCTGCTCCCGTCGCTTTAAGGCATTAAGGCGTTTTAGATTGATTCTCAGACACAAGTAGTTCAACTAACATACCGCGCGTATGCAAGTCTTTGGTTGCTTTATTTGTCCATAATGAGAATATTTTAAGCTTTACAGCTATTAAACTTGAAATGATTTAAATTGTTGACCAAATTTTTGATTCTCAAACCTATCACGTGAAGAACTTCGCGTGTGAACGGGCTACCAAACCTTGGGTTGTTTATATTCGGACATTGTCATCAAGTACAAGTGTAATAAGTTGCGAGGTCAATTAGAAGAGAGATAAAAGGGGTTTACCTCGGTGTAAGAACCTGACAAGATTTTCTTTGTTTGATAGCTTTTGTTTTGCTGTACGGTATTGTTTAAAATGTTTTGTTTCCTCCGTTTTACGTCATCCGTGAGTTTCACAGGTTCTTACACCGAGGTAAAGCCGATAAAAGAGGAGTTGTATTTTAGAGTGAGCAAAGAAAACAAATTATGACAGCAAGCGGACATTTCTGTCCAAGGCGTGTTGACACATTTTTCCTAGAGATGATAGAACAATGTCTGTGTTCTTAAATATAGAAAAATCTTAAACGATAGTTTTTAAGAGTGAGTGAAGCTGAACGTTCTAACCGACGCTTTGCAATAAACGAGAGAAATTGATCGAAACCGCCGTACCGTCTCCAAAAAATTATTATTTTAAGGAGTCTAGAGAAACCATATTCGAAATTTAAACTTTGGCAACCTGGAATATTTGTTCTTCTACATGCTGAAATGATTAAATTCTTCGAGGCAAGAGAGTCGTCTATTACGAAGGGACGCCGCCTAAAACAAACAAACAAACACGACATCTAGCTAGCGATTACCACATAGGGTCAGACACCACAACTACTGTATTTTGAGGAAACGGAAGCAGTATCCGTTTTCGACAGAAGTTAACATTTTCGGATTTTACCATTACGGTAATGAAGCCCCTCGAAGCTTAATCGATAGAATCTGCTGACGTGAGCTGTACACTTATTTATTAACTAAATCAAATTTGACTTATGTGGTCCCCTACTGTTGCGGTAACGAGCACCCTGCTCAGTAGAGACAATTCGAAGAGTCGGTGTATAAATTAGGTCATGTGATAAGCACGTTGTGTCAACGATACTTTATAGCTTGTGTTTCCGTTCTCGTTCCATAGCCGAGTTGGTGGCGTAGGTAGTGCTTTCGGACGCAGATTTTGATAAGGAAAAATAAAAACCTTATGTGAAATAGGGGTAAGTGATACCGTTACCTTCCAGTTTAGACCGATGTCGTACCTTATCGTAACTACGAATTCATTTGACACGCCGGATCTGAAAAGCAAATTCACGAGGCTATGAAAGAATATGGCGATCAGAGAGAGCGGTGGTGTATATTTGAATCACGTTGCTGGTAAGTTAGACAGAGTTTTCGAGTTTTATGTCGGATTTTAAGCAAAATACAAGCCTCTCAGGTAGTTCACGGTATGTAAGCGACAAGGGTTTTATGTTGATTTTTTATCAGGAGTAATTTATTTTATTTTTAATATTTACACTGACCCGGAACTGGCGTTAAGCCGGAAGTAGTATGTTGACTACTGAAAAACAGTGGACTATATAATATCTGAAGAATAAAGGAAAGCGGAAGTGCTAATAGAATCAGTAAAAAAATTAGATTTAGCAGACGCAAATAGATCTTCTGCGTTGAAACAGGACACAGCGAATAACTACTCAATAGCTTTCATCTAAGTGGTCCCGTTTTAATTAAAATTTCATCCAAATGCTAACTATTCGAAGAGGCAAAGGCTGATCGGATTGATCACCGAAACAAACATAATTTTTGACAGCTGCTGTTCACATTCATGACATATTGGTCGCTAATCGTTGGTTGCTTTGTTCCTTCACAATAGGAAGGAATGTTTGGAAAACCAATATGCAAATATTTGAAATGTTGACTGAATGAAGGAGACTCAAATCTATACATGCGTGATTCAAGTGTCGTTGGTAAGGTTGTTGATTCAATTTGTAACATGTTGTTCTATTTGCTATTTTCAGTTTCATCTTCAGCAAACCTTCCAACAACGCTCAGATGTGAAGGGGATCTCATGATGAATGTAGTAGAGCAAAGTCAACATAAGCATGAACAGATAGAGAGACCAATGATAGCCACACCATGGCAGCAATACAGGGCTGATGATGAACAACCACTAGCTATCGCATTTTGTTATGTTGTTGTGCTTTTATCAAGGCAAAACAAAGAAATATGGATTTGCGATATAACGGCTTCAAGCCCAAATGAGCTTATTGTTGTAAGTTACCGTTTTAATTTCTGATAGAATACTTGATTTATTTAGTAATTCGGTTTACAACACGGTCTAGTTATTTAGGATCGGAAATCATTTTTTGAGTTTTAATACTCTCGTTTAACTAGACTGGTTATGTCAATTTTTTCTGCCCATTTTCTCACCTAGCAAATCTGATAGAAAGCACTATTTAATATCCCTTAGTATGAAATGCTTCTTGCCGTTGATACTTGGTAACTGAATTTTAACTTTAGCGTGTTTTACGCCGAAGATCCAGGGAGCGAAATATCAATGATGGCTAATTTTTCGTGTCCGAAGAGAACTAGGAAGTAAGTCACTCTTTACGACAACATGCCTTCTGGTCGCTGTAGAGACCAATCTTTTAGTCACAGACTTAGGAGCAGCTGGGATGGACGTGAAGCTGACCAGTAGGTGGTTGTGCTGCTGAAGCTTTGCTGCGCCAGCGCTTTTCGACCTCCTGCAACTTATCGACTGGAAGTCTTCGCAGCTCCACCCACCATCACTGTCCGAGGCCGGCTGGTCTTGGCTTCAGTTACCGATCTTAACGCAAAGCCTTGGCTCATCTCGCCACAGAATTCAGAATTTTTCATTCTGGTGTACTCCATTCATGACATACCCATTCCCGCTGTTCACTCAAGATACTTATTATTAGTTTTTGTTTGTTTGTTGGACTGTTTTTTGTTCACTATTTCGACACCTGCACAGGAGGACCAACATCTAACTGCTCGGACGCCTCTCGGCAAAAACAAGTAGATCTCGAATGCAATCATCCTAGTTTCTATTTACTAATGAAAAATATTCAAGATTAGTTGTCCTCTTTAACCTCCACAGAATGATGGCGTTTACAGGATGATTATAAATATTTATCCACGTAGAGGCGCTGTAATTGGCAACTCTGCAGTAGACAACAAAGGCAGTCAGCTTCCTTCACATGCTCGCTCGTTCACTATCGTTTTACCTGTTGATGTTCCCATGATTTACAACGCGACACTTCAGCTTATCAAAGAGGATGATGCTGTTTTGTGCCATGAGATTGCTCTCAACATAAGAATCAATCTCCCAGAAGCAGGGTCTTTCTGTTCATACCAAAATGGAGATCTGCTGGAAGTCGAGTACCCCCGCGCGAGAATAAAGCTTACAGGTCAGTGTTGTGCGTTTTTAAATGGACTTATTGCGGTTGCCATGGGTGTCAAGCGCATTTGAACATGTGCATACCGAAAAAATGCGCCATATAAGTCAAATGACCTCTTTCGTTACCAAAGGAAATTCTCCTCTTTTCAGATCCGAGCCCCCAGTTCCTCTTGTTACCCTACACATGTGTCAGACGACTAAGGCGTCTTGTAAGTTGACCAAAACGTGGCTTTTCTAAAGCTTCCACTCTAGACCTTGGTTGTTAAATATCAGCCCCCTGAAATGGCTACCCCCCAGATGAGACCTCTTCGTTGCCCCTCAGTCAAGTCAAAGTCTGACAGCGCCTACGTCTCGAAAAAGGACATTCATTGTCCGCCCGTTCGGGTAAATTCTCAGGGAAACTTAATCTGGTAGAACCCACCGAGAGAGTATTCCCCTTTGATTGCCCTTCCAGTTCAGTTCCAGTTTTCAGCGACAAGTACACAAGTTAGCAGCTGAACAGATTATTTTGAACTTTGGCCAACAGGAGTGCTGAGGTATCAATTTAGTTGGAACATCATCATGCACTTTGAGAACTTGGCAGATAATGGTAAGACAAATATTTCATGAATGTGGGATATAACGCCACTATTATCGCAGCACTGTCCCAACTGACTAATAAGTGTTGTGTATTACAATGATATGTCATCGCTATAGGGCCTTGAGTGTACTTTCCTTGCAGAACTATTTGAAAACACCCCAGATGGGAAACATGCATATTATCGTAGGAAGGACGGGAAAGACCCTTTCAAACCTCTTACAAACGAGTACGATCCCCATGTGATGCTATTTCTCAAACACGTTAAATTGCCTCTGTTTAAAGATTAAACTTGGAAGGTACGCCTATGCTTTCTATCTATTGTAGGTTTGGACGGGCCGACTAACAGAACACTGATCTCGGTCCCTGTGCTGCACAAACTCTTACCAAATATATCTTATCTCCCACCCGCAATGCTCCCTCAGTCAATAATTGGAACACCCCAACTGTGCTGTCACACATTTAAGTAATGATCTGTTTTATCCTATCGTGCACAGGACAATTTGAACTCTACAGAAGACATAGAAAGATAATAGAAAACTGGGCTAAGACCAGACCGCAGTATCAGGATCTGGTTGCTGTGATATTACTGGAGGTGAGCCAAATTGATGCATATTGTGTTTACAGATTTGGGTCAAGACCACCTCAACAGAAATTCAAACATATACCAACCTTTCAAAAATCACGAGGTGACAGCTATCAAGAACCACGTTCCTGTGGTGCTGTTTGTTTTGCTGTACAAGGTGGAGTCTGTGGATGGTGGTGTAACGAGTGAACATTCACACGAAAGCTGTTGCACAGTTTTTTCCTGTGGTGCTGGTTGTTTTCAATAGGCGACAAGATAAGGAGATGATTCTCTATTTCAAAACTTTTCAACAATCTTTGGAGTGTGATGGTTTAGATAATTCAGACAAACAAAACATTTCTAGGCCCTGTGATCATTCTTTTGTAGTTGTACAGTTGTACCTGCATGACAGCAATTCGCTTTCACTGGATTCATTCGTAGGAAGGTGTGGCATCCTTAATTAAGCACAGAATAGAGGAGGGAATCAATCTGGCCAGGCGAGCGTGTCGCTTGTCGTCATATTACAGCTGTGTCAATGATCGTGCCATTCGGGGATATGCTTCGGCGGTATACGCTGCCGCTGAGAGATTTGGTGGGAATCAAGATGGTGCCAAAGAGCAGCTCACTGATGCCTTGGAGGTAAGATTTCCAGTTATTATCTCATTTTGAACACTTTTCTACTGTCGACCTAAAGCTGATGAGATACTGTAGCCGCTGTACATGTAACAGATTTGAACATTAAAGCTAAGCATTCGAGAGTTAACTCTTAATGAGAGAAATTCAGGGTTGTTGTGGGTCTAGGTCTCATCATTATCATCTCCCGGCTGCGGCGCAGGGGACTGAAAACCACCTCCAACCAAATTTCTATTTTTAGTAGACAATTTATCTGGCATAGCGTACCTGCTACTACTCTATCGATGTGTACCCCACGTCAGGAAGTCGCACTAACCCCAGTATTCGACCTATGTACCGGTCATATCGAAGCTCCAACACCCCGCCCCCCCCCCCCACCGGGCATTTGACTGTGCATCGTGCCCGGGGAATTTGAACGTTGCCTTGGAAAGATGGGGAAGTGTGAACAGTGTTTGATTAAAGACGAAATTTGCCTTTGAGGAGAGGCAGTACTAATTGGTTGGGCACTTGAACGGCTTTTTGGCCCCGAGGGGGTGGGATTTGAACAAGCCAATCTTCAAAAGTTCAAATGCCCGGGGGAGGATCTTGAAGCTTCAATTTAACTGGTAGGTGAAGGGACCGGGGACTCCATAAGTTCGAGTTATCTGAGTTGGGTTCGAGTTACGAGAAGACAACTAGAGTTTAGGGTTACGTAGTTTACTATTTTGGGTTATACACAATTCCAAATGGTTATCTCTTACGGGTTAGGGCCTCTGCTTACTATCACTTCGGAACTTAACTCGAACTCGACTAGAACCTAACTCAAAGCTGAGCTTAAAACTCGATCTCATGGATTTCTCGATGCCACTTAACACAATTAAGATAAGTGGAGGAACACGTCTCAGCGACTTGAGGCGATTTTAGTTGACTCATCGGTTGACATGTAGCAACAAATACACAGTAATAAATTGTTTAGATGAAAAGGCTCCGTTAACCGGGTTTACCAATGCCTCATCATAGCAGGGCTGTAGGATAGAGGTTTGGCTTGAATGAATTTAAACGTAAGCCTTCATTGAATTCTAAAATACGGGATCGATTGCAGATATTCGAACCAATGGAACCGTCTACATACACATCAATAACACTTTACAACATCGGAGCTATAACCATGGAGAAGTCAGCCACAGTGGGGATAACTCAAGCAGAAGAACGAGAGGCAGAGAGTTTTCTGCGCAAGGCAGCAGAACACTGGAGGTATCAACAACTTAACACAACAATTCGCGTTCTTCCTCGCGTCTACAACAGATTGATTTCTCTTTACCTGAAGTCTTCCCCAAACAAAGCACCAGATCTCAATGTAGCTGTGTCTCAGGATAACTTGACACGTGCCAGTGACGTCATCAGAAGATTCGAGAACTTGTTTCTTCATTGTTCAAATTGGATGAAAAGTACATTCTGCCTTGGCAAGACTGACTATTGCATCCGGTCAAGAGATATCGATGGAGGCAAGGGTGATTCATTTAAAATCTTAAAGGGGCATAGTCACGAGTTTTTCAAAACTGTGCTAAAATTAGCGGCAGCAAACTTTATCCATGCCCAACATTGTGTTTGAACATTTAAAGGAACATATTAACTTAATTTTATGAAGAGAAAACAAATTATGACCATTTAATATCGATTTAATGTCAACACGCTTAAAGATTTTGAAAAGTTTAGCCTAATTTTTTCAAGTTGCAATCCATTTCCATCCGTGCCATCCGTAGCAACAGACGACAAAAAATAGCTTCAGTGAAGTAACATAGTCTTAAGTAACAAAACTGGACCATTATTTGTGGGCGTTCATTGATGTGAGGACATATTTTTAAAGTGAACTTAAACAGCGTGACTATGCCCCTTTAAGGGTTAAACACCTGGCGATCACATAAAACCCTGCCGAGCGGCTCAGCACGTCAATTAAAAATCCCTAAGAAACCATTTCTTTGGTTGAGAAATCACCTGGGCTTGCTTTTGAGTTCCTAAGCGATCTCTACTCAGGTCGTACTTTTTTGTGAGGTTTTCTAGTTTACTTACGTGGTGGCCAAAAACACCATTACGCAATCCTCAGAATCACAATCCTACTCTCATTCAAATACAGTTAGTTTCTTTCATATCATCCCTGAACTAACTTACTCTTGGATCAAAAAACCGCCGCGCATTCTTCCACAGGCAGATGCGTTTTTTTCCTCCACTCTCAACTGCCTGTTGACTTTGATAGCGATGTATCCATCAGTGTCAATCAATCGATAGATTATTGACAAATTAATTGCATGGTTAGTTTCTTAAACTCTTTGCTAGTTTTGTTGGTAAATTATATAGCAACACTATCAAAAACAAAGGGGGAAAGCGCAACACTCAACATGTGGGTTATAAAACACCAGTCAAATTAACCATATTACATTGGCCACGACGATGTTTTGCAGGTCTAAGGGCTGCGCAACACGCCTTGGAGGTTTCCCTACAGTGTGGATTACAACGAGAGATAACAGGAGCAATACGACGAATCGATTTGTTGCGGGAACTTGACAACGAAAGACGCCGACCTCCAGAAGTACCCGATACTCTGTAGTTGTAGAGTTGTTTGCGAATATGGTTAAACTTTTGGCCGTTTGTCGATTGACAGATAGCATCATTCTGCCAATGCTATAGGATCACGTTCTGTCATTATTGCAGGCACGAATAAGGCTTCTCTCCCCACACAGATGCATCGATGGATGCCAGTGTTTTGAAGTAGCAACGTTCCATAACAGCTTCATGGCAGAAAAACCGAAGATGCGTGCTACCAGAAAGCATCCATGCCTTGTTGTAGTAGCACTTGAACAAAGCACAGGCTACTTAAAGGTCTGCTGGTCTCCCAATTTCTTCTTAGGATGGTTTAATTTCCCACAGCTCCTAAAAGAAAAGTGTCACACCGTGCAACCTGAGTGTTATATCAACCCCAGGCGCATATTCAAATCGTAGATTTTGTTTTAAAAGGAATCCAGATAATTGTTACTGAGGAAAAGGCTTCAATATCTTCAAAGTAACGACAGGCCTGGATATTATTGCCGAGAAGTGGCGTGAGCAGCCACAGTGTTTTGTTGTTATTGGTTTTTGTTTTGTTTTGTTTTGTTTTTCTTTGTGAAAGAGGACTTTCCAAGAAACAGCAGAGTTCATTTGCTTAATTACTAAAAGAGGCCACAACTAGTGATGGCCTAGTATAAGCATTCCTTCTTCCCGCTTAGGGAAAGTGAAGCGAGAAGAACAGACGCGAAGCAGCGGACGGGAGTCGTTTTCACGCGGCAGGCCATTTTCACGCGCGCTTGTGTGTCCTCACTCGACTATCCTAAGCGGAAAGAGGGACTGTTCGTGGTCTAAGCTCACCATGAAACAAACGTTAAAGTTTTGTCTTATAAAAAAGTAAACGCAGCTGTAACGATGCGAGATTTCGGTTGCTTACCATTAACAGAAAAACAATAAATCAATAAATCAATAAATTTCGGTTGGAAAATCAAATGGTGCGCCTCTTTCTTTTTGGCAAGTTTCAGAAACTATGGGCTACAGATTGGGGTGATCCGGGGTTTTCTCTATTGCCCATTTACACCTCCCGTAAGGTCATGCATGCTAAATGTTTTTTTACGACTAAAATTTCCAACCGAATGGCAAGGAATTCCACCCCTCCGCCCCCACCACCACCCGCATGGCAACGTCGCGTGCGTAAGTTCATAATGGAGTCATAACCTTGTGGTAAGGACGGCTGCTCGCCGTCAGGCGAAGGCATAATAACTAAACTATATTTACCAATTGATTTACTCTGTCATATTCCAAGTAACTAGGAAAGTCCGTGGCGAGCCTTGTTGCCTTTAATCTTTGGTTCTTGGCTTCCAACTCTTCTAATCTACCAACAAAATAGTTGTGTGCCGGGGATGTCACGGCAAGATCCTCGATTGTAAAGTTCAATCTGAAAAGCAAAAAATTACCAGACTTCCATTGTTGTCAATGCAATATCTAATTTTTTGACAACAAATTATCCGATACATTCATCGTAATTTTCATTTTGCAAAGGAGTGGCTCATTAGATGGGCGCTCCTCTTAGTAAAATACTCGCACTACATGAGTCGAAGCTTAAATTAAAAGAATATGTTTTAATGAAGTATACGTAAAAAATTCGTTTTGTCATCATATTCAATGCTTCTGGTTTTCATGCAACTTACCGTTTCTCAATTGCCAAAAAGAGGATTGTCTGTGTTTTAGCTTTCAAAAGACGCAAGACTGTTTCAATGAAGGCATCAGTCAACGAATCGTCGTAAATCACTGAAAAATAAAATAGCAATAATTCCACGCGGCGTATAAAAGCGTTGTCCCGGTTTCTGCGTTATGACGCATCTAGGTGTGTCATTGTTATTTCTTAAAGCGAAATATAGTGCACGCAGGGGTACCCTCAACATTTGTCAGGTTGCTCTAATGGTTTTCTGGATCCCAGTAAGATATACACTTCGGTGGAGAAAAAAGCAACTCCAATGAAATGCAGCAGGTGATAAAGGCACACTGCCACCGACCATGCTTTTAAATGTAAAATAGCCGTGAATGTGAAAGGATCCAACCTTTGGAAAGGCGCACTGAAACAAGCTGCATGGCCAGTTGTAATCGCAAAAAATTTGGTGCTTACGAAGTTAACTTCCAGTCACTCATTCAGTCAAAAAGTAAAAGCTCGCGCTCACCATCTGCTGCAAGTATCACAGAGGCTTCCTTTAAGGCTTCTTGGTCTTCCTCTGTCCAACAGAAAGCGCCTTCACCTGAACAAAGACGTCAAGAAAAATAAAGATGGCACATCGATAAGTTAAGCGCTCGTTTAACTTATGGAAACACGCTCTTGCGTATCTCTTGGACGGCTCTCTTCAGGCCTTCAGTGTCAATGTTGTAAGTGGAAGTTTGGGAGACTGAGGAAAACTGTGTGGAAACACGAGCTGAAAGCTGATGTTTCCATCCATGGTTGTTTTGTTCACAAGTCTTACCACAAAACATAACCAGGAAAGATAGTTTTCACTGTTATACGAAATAAGGCTCATTAACGACTATTCCACAATAGCGCTTTTAACATGAGGCGACAAGTACTCAACGGACCCAACGAAGCGCACAGCGCCGAGTTGATTATATGTACCTGATATCCAACAACTTAGAATAGAATAATTGTTTGATTAGATTAATTCCCGACTTCGGCTATCGTTGATAAACGTTTTTTTGCCCATTTTTTGGACAAGAAGTTCGCTTCGGTCGCGGCGAAAACATTTCAACGCCGAGGCATTCGAAATGGCATCCAATTTCCTTATAAGGCAAAAATTTGGTAATGACTGATTACCTGCGTGCCACGAACCAATGAGAGGGCTAGAAACTCCATAACCAAGACTGAGAATTAAATGATAATTATAAATAAATAAATAAATAAATTACTTAATTAATTAACTTTGTTTAACGAGGGTGACACTAAACAGTCTTCGACTGATAAACCAGTGGCCCTCGGATTCCAAATCGAATTGGAATTTGGAAATGTTAGTTTTTGAGGAGGGAGCAAAAACCGGAGAACCCAAAGAAAAAACCCTGGAGCAAGGACGAGAACCACCAACAAACTCTACCCACATATGACGCCGGGTCCGGGACTCGACCCCGGGCCACACTGGTGGGAGGTGAGTGCTCTCACCACTGTTCCCACTACTGTTCTCAAAGAGTTATAGAGGCGTAATTTGTTTTCAACCAACCAGAGTTCGCACAGTATCGTTTTTCATAAAGGACTGTATTGTATTCAAAACAGCTAATATATATATACATTTTTTTTTCAATGTGCGTCTTCTACCTGTAGGTAACTCTGGTTTCAACCAGTCAAGCTCACGCACTGTAACAACGTCACCTCCTAAGAAAACAAAATAATTATAGACTCAATAATTGTCAACAACACGTGCGCAAAACGTTACTAATGAAAAGGCTGGTAAACCAGCGATTTTTACAAAACAAACAAACAAACAGACAGAGAGTTTGTCATCTACATTGTCTTGTGCTTATGTAACAAGTCCTTATGCCGGCAGAGAATGTGCTTTTCACTTGGCTTGCAATACTTGAAATTATACTGAATATTTGTTATTGTAGAGCGGTTTTCAAATGAGTGTCGTTAAACCAAAACCAAAGTAATTGCCCAAGCCAATCACAACAAACAAAAATTACCCAATGAACCAATCAGAACTCGAAGCAAATGCATGTAACCTGCGCCAAGCGCGGGAAAACGCGTGCGAGCAGGTCGGGATTGGTTTAAGTTTTACTTCTGATTGGTCGAGAAAGTGGTGCGAGATTTTTTAACCAATCACAGGGCGAAGTAAAGCAAAACCAAAGCAAAACGCGAATTACTTTCGACACTCAATTGAAAACTGCTCTAACATTGCAATTGAAATTGTTATTGTAATCGTAATTGTAAGTCTTACAACAAAAGTTCAAAACAATAAAAAAAAGGCAAGCCAGCCTTCTAATCTGATCCGGTGAGCAAACACTCTTTTTCTATTTAGAGGACCTTTGAATGTATGTATGTAACCACGTGGTGTAGTTAACACATATAATAGAAGGCAAAAACACGTTTTACATTATCATAAAACACGATGACCATTTAAGAACACGAGAGAAATGTGGAAAGTGTTAGCCGGAGGCGAGTGCTTTCGACATTTCTAGTTGTCCATTTCATTTCTCGTTTATCGTTTTTCTTATTTCTCACTTTACTTGTTCTTAAACGGAAATGGAACGAGTCTCAAATCCTTATTCCTTTATTACGCGTTTTCTTTCATTTTCATTTTTTCTAGATCAAATGTCTACATTCCTAGATATTCTACTAAATTTCATTAGAGGTTTTTAAGTCAAAAACGCTTTCTTTCAATTAACACATTAAATTTGTTTTGAAAACAATAAATATCGTTTCGAAAATGACAAAACATGCTTTTCTGTGCTTTATACCATGAAAAAGCATGTTTTTCATAGCCAATCAGAGCGCGAGCATCTTTCAGTCTATATTATAACGCGTGGAAACCCTTTTCTGCTTAAGACCCACTTTAAATATAGGTCCCTGATTGTAACATATCTGGTTAATTTCAATTACAATTTGCCACCAAAGCGGAACAAATCTGTTCATTTAAAGCACAAATTGTACCCCACTCCCCGCCCCCTTCCTGAAACATGTGATATGGTTGATCATCCCAAGAGATACGTTATGTATTTTTATGCTACAGTTTAGGTGTATACCATTTATTTTAATATCAACTATGAATTACACACATAAAGACCTTTCAAAAACCGCAGTACTATACACGCAGATTCTTGGTTTGAATTCACTAGTTTGGAAAAACGGATATTTAACTCGCAAAAGATTTTCTGCAAATCGATTCCGATTTGCCTTTTTGCGGCCATCCATGAAAAAAATAGTCCTCAAAGATATGTCCACCCAAACAATCAGAACACGCTATTATAAAAACCGTGGCTGACTTCTTTAAATTAAAAAAACACAAAGAAAAACAAACAACAGACCAAAAAAGACAGTTTATTTTAGGTCAATAAATACACATTTCAGTGCACACAAATATCAAATGGACCAATATCGTGCCAATCACACAAACATCAAGCTGGCGAACTATATACATGAAGTTTTCATGTATTACTGTACAAACATGAAAGGTCACACTTTATGATTTCATCCACAGAACAAAACCTTCGAACCATCTTGTAGAGCATAATGAACAGTAGTGCAACTTTGTTACACCATTGATGGGAATCAAAAATGGTCAAAGCCAAATATTCGTCCAGTGAAATGTTTTGACTACAAAGCAGTAGTAATGCTTTCATTCTGAGTTTCAACACTGGTATTTTGGTTTTCTCTATCATGAACCGCGGTCTCCACTAATTCAAGATCAACCGCTGGTCTGGTAGCAGTTGCATTGCCATGCTTCGCTGGTCTGTTTTTCAGCATTTTGTGATGAAGAATTGGGTTTGCCACGTACACCAGATTCAACATTGCATAACTCACGAGACTCGCAGTTTTCGTTGTTCTTTCTTGAACACTTTCGATCCTGGGCAACGCCGTTTGACAAACAATAACTGGAACTCTGAACAACAGAAAAATGCCAAGCATTTTGTAGGTCAAGTAGGTGAGTTTTTTCTCTTGGCGTTGGCGCAGTGTGAGATTTGAAGGGTTCACCACAGAAGAGCGCAACGCTTTTACGATGCGAAAGAAAGTTACTACCATAATCACAATGGTTATCTTATCAAATTGACCCACAATTGATAGGAGGATGGTGAACAGCTTATGGTGACCAAGTTCAGTTAGCATGTTATTGAAGGGAAAAAACTCAATGCAAACGGATTGTTCATTTCTTATTGAGATGGAAAACAAGACAAGGGTTGTTAAAGCTAATACCCAAGTCGCTAGAATGATTTTCTTTACGTTGCTTGTTGTTATGTGTCGATCAAGAGGCCGAAGAACACATTCCTGACGATCAAAAGCCATAAGCCACAATGTTACAGCATTCATTACATTACAGGCAAAGCTTGAAACAAAACCAACTTTGCAAAGAAACTCAAGGACTAGAGAGTCATGAATTTGAAAATAATTCACGACGGTCATAAATATCAGTAAAGGCATACTCAACAGCGACATCAGAACGCCTGACAGTGCGAGGTTGGCTAGCAAATAATGAGGCACTTTCCGAAGGTCTCGTCTCTTTCGATGCAGGAGACAAACGCCACCGTTGCCAAAAGTTCCCGCCAAAATGCTCACCGCCACGAAAGCGATGACAAATATCGCGAGATGTCTTGGTACACGCGTGGAAGAAGCACTCCTTGTTGTAGGCAAATTTCCTTCGAAATTTGTCGAGTTGTTCATGATGATTTGCAGCTGAGACGCTTTTTTTGCGAGGGAAGGAGGGCAGCCCTGCACACGGAAGTGTGACCAAAAATGTTTCTTGAGTTTCCTTCCCTAGAGCAATACTGCTTTTCTCGGTATAACGAGAATTTTTTCGAGTAAATCCTGCTTGCGAAATGTTGTTATTTTGCTTTCAAAGTCCAAATTATCCTATTTCAGCCGGAGGCGACAGCTCTGCGTTTACGTGAAGACGAACTGCATTCGAAGTGTCTTTAAAACTGCGATTAAAGTGTTTTCAAGTGTCTTTAGACGTGAAATGATGCTATTAACTTATACTCAATTCTTCAATTGACGGATTTCAATCATATTTATTTTCTAACGACAGTCATAAAAATAAAACCAGAATTATCACTGACCAATCACAACAAATGCAAACAACGCAATAAATCAATCAGAACTCAAAGTAAACTGATACATGAGGCCACAGCTAAGCGCGGGCAAAACGTGCACAAGCGAGACAAAGTGCTAACATAGACCAGTAAAGCGCAACCAGCGAATACACTGACTACCACATTTATTTCGTGTTCCTCTCTTAGTTAAATTTTGAAACTGCAGTGACGTTTCAACAACAGTAAATGGCACAAATTGGCATGAAAAACAACAAACTGAACAATTTTGACAGATTTTGACAGATTTTGACAGATACTGTAGTCACATAAGCAGATTGCGAAACTGACCTATTGAAAACTGTTCTCTAACGCAGAAGAGCTTTAACGCCATTATACGAGACCGCAATCAAGAGCATAAATTACCAAACCTTACAAAAGCCGGAAGGTATCTCATTTGCTGTGTTAAGACTTTAAAGCTTTTAAAACATTACTTTCCTAATTATTCAAACCGCTGGGAAGGTTTCGAGAGTTCTTAACTGTTCGCCCATTGAGCCCTTAATACCGACTAATGGCACTTGTGTTACACGCAAAAGACTCCAATTTTTTTGTGTGTGTGTTGAAAAATACACAAAAGCAAAATTGGGACAGCAAAGGGAACAAATCCGATGATCGTTTTCATCACGGAACATTTTCGCCACATATAGAAATAAAAAAAAGCTTTCCGAATTGTTTGGCAAACTTAACGGGCAAAAATCTTTAATATAGCACTCCAATTAAACGACGATTTCTAACGTAAGTAACAAAGTTGAAAGCTAAATAGACTTTCCTGGAGTGCACAGAGACATCTCTGGTTATCTTTCCTTTTAAAGATGCGATTTCTATGGGCTTAATTAAGAAACCATCCTATTTGCTGATCCTTTAAAACTCATGTAAAGCACCGACTAAATTGATTTCGAATTGACATCTCATCCTCAGTCTCATTCTGAGGAGAACGAGAACTTTATAATTACTATAATTTTTTTTTTAATTTAGTTCTCTCTAAATAGAGAAAGGACATGCTTTTACTTTAGAGTTTTAATTTATTTACTTCGCGAACTGGCGATCTTTTCAGGTTTGCAGGAACAATTTTGCGATTTAGAAAGATTGAGATTCACGAAGGTTTTAATTCCTGGGAAGTACAAAAAAAGTGTAGCCGAACGGAACTAAACGGTACAAAGGTTGTTTTAAAGGTTGCTTATCGCCAAATTCTGGTATTCCCCACATTCACATGGTGATTACAATACAGAGGAACTACGCTAATTCCGGCGACCACCTAAAAGGGATTTAAGAATTTGGCCGTAGTGCGAAGGTAGTTGGATTAAAAAGGTAATGTCAAAGGAGGAATAAAAACAAAAAGATAAAGGAAACATAAATAACAAGACGAAATAAAGAACAAAGTGGTTTAAAACTATAGCTTTGTCTTTCCTTTGTCAAATTTGCGTTCTATTTACAAAGATCGCAAGTAAAAATTCCATACCATACGGCAGCCGTTTTTCTTCTTTTCGTGTGTTTCTGTGGACGCTCAATTTAACCCTTTCACTCTTAGTAGTAGCCAAAGTAAAATTTCTAGAAAAATCCTAAATTTCACGTTTTCAAATCCTGCAAAACAAATAGTACCATGCCAAAGTACTGCGGAAGAGGTTTCATTTGAATGGTCACATCATAGGATTTCATCCACAGACTCAGAAGTTAGAACCTCTTTAAATGTAAAAGGGTTAAGGCGGTTGCAATTTGCAATTTACGACATCAACGTTTCGTGTTAGATAAATTACCCATTTACTCATAACTGCATAGGATTAATTGACTATTTCGGTTTAGTAGCTAAGCAATGTAAAGTTTATTGTTTGGGATAAGCAGCTGGATCGTACAGTATTTGTGTTTTGCATAGGCAAAGATGTGATGATAAGGATAGATTAGAAAGCTTTGCGTTTGCAAAATGTCAGATTTTAGCGCATTGGCTGGGGCTCCGCAGTGTAGAGTAATTTTAATAAATAAAATAGTAAAGGTTTAAATCCACCCAATTTGGCCAGGGCTCGGCAGTGTAGAATAATTTCAATAAATAAAATAGTTGAGGTTTAAATCCACTCAATTTATGAAATGAGTAAATCATTTTCTTTCCATTTCCTTTCCTTAAACCAATTAATGGAAGGTTTTGAGAGTTTTTCGGTTTTCTACTATTGAGCCCTTAACACCGAATAATGGCACTACTGTCTTACATGCAAATGAAACTTTTTTTTTGGCGTCGAAAATACAAAAAATAAAACAAAGAAATAGTTTAAAGTGGTAAATTTAAGCGGTCCCTGCGGCAAAATTCAGACAGCTCCGGGAACCAATCACAGTGTTCTCCTTATCAGGCGGTAATCGGTAAAATTTACCGCTTGCAGCACTGCTTGTTACCGGTTAGAACCAGATACTAAGGCCTGAATTAGAAACATCCAACAGTCTTGGATTGTGAAAGGATTTATTATCGGATTGAATTATGAAAAGATTTATGTCAGTTGTACTACATACCACGTCTTCTCATTGTCCATGCGTTCGTACAATATTAGACAAAGTCTTACTATCTCGACGTTTCTAAGTTTGTTAGATAATAGTCTCATCTTCTCAACGTTTCCCTCATCTTCCCGACTGTCGACATTTCTCCATATTTTAGAACATTCGAAAACTGCTATTGTTATCTTCTCGACGTTTGTCCGCGTGTTAATATATTCTTAATTAATTAAGATGTTGTTAGCATTGTCGTAAGATACTGGTGTCATCTGTCTTCTCGACGTTAAACCGTACGCTGGTTTTTCAGGTTTGTTCGTCACCTGTTGTTAGTATTGCCTTCTCCTTGAAGGTCTTCGTTTGTGCCTTTGTAAGGAATTTGTCTCATCTTCTGGGCATTTCTCCGTACGTGTTTTAGGTTTCTGTAAGTTTTTTCTTCACGACGTTTGTCTGTACATTAATACAGTTATGTAACAGTAAGCGCAAACATGAAGCGTTTTGAAGGGTTTTCGAGGCGTGTGTGAGCCTAGTGTCGTGCGGGAAACATTCCGGGTCTCATGACGACAATTATAAAACTCCAGGAAAGAAAAGGATTTTCAACAGAACTGCTTTACCGGTCTAAAAAACTCACCTACCTGTTACCCTGAAAACTAGGGAGAACACTGCAATCAGGGTGAGCGTACCACAAACAACTTCGGCCAAATATTAAATAAATATAAATTTATACATTTTAAAACTTTGAAATCTAGTTCGGATATAGTCGATGAATTTCTGGACAAACTGAACGGGGAAAACCTGTATACAACTTAAGACGAAATCTGAATGGATTTTCCCAGACTGCACTAAAACTCTTTAGCCGTTCAGTATCATTATTTATTTGTATACATGTCTTTTCTATATCTTAAAGTGCCAAACCTCGCAAAAAAGTCTTATTTGCTGATCCTTGAAAACTCGCGTTTACAAACCCGACTGAAAGGCTTGAATTTGCAATTAACGATCGTTTACGTTTTGCTTGAGATAAATTGCCCAATTACTGCATTGGGTTGATTGGTCATGACGGTTTAGTACTTAGAGATACTTACTTGAGATATGCAGGTGGACCGAATTTGTGTTTTATTCAGGCAAATGTTTGACGACAAAGGGTAGATCTGAAAACTGTTTGCGTTCCTAAAATGTCAGTTTTTGGTTTGGCAATGTAGATTAATTTAAGTAAATAAGTATAGCATTGCTTTAAATAAACTAGGTTCTGAACCGTTTAAACACTTTTTGTCTCTCCTGCTAAAAGCGTTATTTGGCCGTCAACTTGAAGATATCATTAGAAATAAATGGTCTGAAAGGTGAAGTCGTTTAGCGGATCTACCATAACGCCGGTTTTAAAGGTCGCTCTAAGGGTGTCTCCGTAACAGACTTAAGTCACCATTTTAACAGGTACTCCTGTTTTATATTAATGGCTGAATTTAGACTTTTAAAATCAGACGTAGTGAAGGTAGATGTGTGACGCTTGAGACAGGCCTAAAACCAAAAGGATGTTCAGTTCTGCTAGTTGAAATTACTAAAAGTTTATAAGCAAAATAGGAGTATCTGTCAAGAACCACATTTTGTACTTCACTTTTCAAGCTTGAGTTTTTTCCAGGCTCAATTCGTATGCATACATTTGCGTTCATAAAATCAATGATAATTTTTAATTGCAGATTTTGATTTGGCACACAATTTTTTTCTTTCTTTTCAGGGAAAAAGTCATATTCTCATGGGCAAATTAGAATACATGTGGTACGAGCACGCAAAGACAGCTGTGGCATCAGTTTGTTAACATAACTGGACAAAAAAATCCCTGCTAAAAATCCTTGTATCCAGAATCAGATGGGATTCCGAAAGATTAAAAAATGTTTCGTGGAGCTCTTCTCGCTAATATTTTATTAAGGTGTTAACGTTGCTAGCTGACGTACGAAAATTTGCACAAATGAATGACACCGCTTTATGACCAAATAAACACTGTAAATTTGACATACCATACTTGAAAAGATGCGAGTTCATGGTTATATTGTCTTGGCATCCTTGAAGAATTCTGTCCCCAACATCTGACAAAAACAGACTACACAAATGTTATCGGGCATGGCTTATGAACGCGTTAATTATTCAAAAAAATAGTTATAAGGTGAGAGCAATTTATTTTTGTTAAAAATGTTGAAATAACGACGGATTGAGGGATCTAGGAAGCTGATCAATGTTGGTTGTTACGCACGGTTCCAGTTCAAAGACAATGAAGAACCCATAAGTTGAGCATATTTGTTACCATGGTTACTGCAACTGGATTGGATCCACCAAAGGACTATCCCCCAGCACTTGTTGGGTATTCCTTTAGTTAACTGGATCTCATTCCGTCGTTCACCTGGGCCCTGTTGTTCAAAAGGCAACTACACCATCAGTTTAAAAGTTAACCAAGCATTCTGTTTTTCTCGTTAAAAAAGCGCTTCCACTAGTACTGATATTTTTAAGATAGTTCAAAGCAGACAAAGTCAAAACGTGAGGCAAAAAGAACTATTAAAGACCCACATCATTTTGCCACCAAACTGAATTTGAAAACAGAAAATTGATGGTAATCCTGGATCAACTTAGCCATAAACGCCCTGTTCCCACCAATAGTGAAGCTCCATCACTCCCCATACACTGTATAAACCAAGTGCAACCCACAATTCCTCAATTTGCTCTAACAAAGGGCTAACGCTCGAAATGTCAGCTTTCAATCTCTTTATGGTGGCCAATTTACTTTTATCAACTCAGTTGATAAATCCAAAAATTTGTGTTTCACGTTCCTGCTGACACAGCCCAACAGTTTCTTTAGAAACTAGCCCCCTCGTTTGTTCTTAGGGCTTGTTACGCAATCCGTTCCTGCGTGACATGCCCAAAGAATGTCAACATTGGGGGCTAGGGTTAACTTCACGCTGGTTTGAACAACTGGCTCCAGGATGAAAACTACACAATATGAAGCAAAATTTCTTGTCAAAGAAAGAAACAAGAAGACCAAGCTGAAATTACTGACCCTCTGATTAAACATCTGATGCACCAACCACTAGATCAGCATCCCTAGGTTCCACACTACAATTTTAAAAATTATATGCACTGATTACCTGTGCAAAACACTCTCTTTGCTACTCTTCCCAACACAATGCTGCATAAACCAAGGCCTGCTCCAAGCTCCACAGCAATGCATCTGTCAAACCTGAGTTTCATGTTTTTAAAATTACACATTAACTTATGAAAAATGCAGAACTATACACCATTTTATGACACACTAATGTCACATATGCATTACACCCACCAGATATAAAAATTAATTACATCACAGTACTAAAGGTGAAGGACTTAACATTAAAACTGCTAACATGGCTGACATACAACTGTACATGGAACTAGTTAACAAATTTTACATAAAAATAAACAAACAAATATACATATAATAAAATAATAATCATTAAATTAACCAATACGTAAATAAACTAAAGAGAAAAAAACAGGATGGGTCAGTTTGTTGCACACCATAAATATCTTATGATGGCAGCCACTTTTTCCTGAAAGGGTCAAGCCCATTGTATGCTTTTTGAGTTTACCTTTTTGGGTTTATGAGTTTCATGTAATTTATTTACAATGGCAACTCACTGTGAGACACAAAAATAAAAAGAAAGCTGCACATTGATCTTGCTTACAGTGTTAAATGTTTGGTGAAAGACAGTAGGGTGTACCTTTCTTCATTGTGAATCAAGAAATCACACAATAAAAGAGCTCCCCTCCAAACCTGTTAACATTAAGTAAGGAAAAGGTTTAATTATTATTCTAATCTGGAAATAACTGTCAAATGTAGGAGAATTACTGCAGTCAAAGCTCTCATAAGCCACCACCTTGGGAATTCAGAAAAGTGGACACAACTAGAGCTGGTTGCTTACGACAATGGGCTAGGGGGTGATTGAGAGCATTTGGCAGAAAGCTTGGTATTTGTTGATAGTTTTTAATGGTATTGCAGTAATGATATTAAAGTGCACCTAACCCAAAAATATTTTTTACACTAATATATAACTTTGCACCTATTTTAAAAACATTTTGCCATTATTTGCAGTTTTTGACTTTTTTACGGGTTTCAAAACTTACGAAAACCAAGCATCATTTGTCGCATGACCTAGTCAGAAGGGGCATGGGTCTATTCTTGATTTGACGTCACAAACTGCTTTGCATGCATGTTTACAAAGACTTAAGGAGATGCAAATCAGTTTGTGATGTCAATCCAGAATAGACCCATGCCCCTCACTAGCTTGGTCGTGTAACATATGGTGGCTAGATTTCATAACTTTTACAGCATATAAAAAGTCAAGACTGAAGGGGATTTCATAAAAACAGGCACAATACTTTTTGTGCAGGTGCAAAGAGCTATTTTAGCGAAAAAAATATTTTGGGGTTAGGTGCACTTTAATGATTTTAACGTTATCGTTTTTGGGTAATTTATGAGAGCTTTTAATTACAGAGTTTAAGTGACAATTCATACAGGGTTTTACAGAGCTGGTTGCTTACGAGAGGGGTTGCAAGGAAAGCTTCAACTGTACTATGTTTCAAACAGAAGCAACATGTGGAATCACGTCAGTGCAGCTTGCTACCAAACCACTAAAAGTGAGGAACCTCTCCCACAAATATACTTAAGGTAATGTACAACTCTCCAGATTGTTAAAGAAGACCAGTTGCTGGTCTTCTAAACTTCTTCCATATCCTAACTTTTTCAAATGGCACTTTCTTTTGAGAAGAGAAAAATAACAATGACAAGAATCTTACTGGACCAGGTTTGCTTAATCTAGATGTACATGTACATGAAGAATGTTGCCTGTACATTTATATATAGTCATAACTGTTACCTGCAGTCCCACATCTGTAATTGGAGTGGACAAGTAATGCTCTAGTAAACAAAAGAGCAAAACAATCGGAATTAAAAATCAGCAAGTATTTCTGCAGGGCTTGAAATAATTTCCCGGCTGCCGCCGGTCAAGTTGTCCGGTCAAACCTATTTTTGCTCAGACACAACCCATTTTTGGCCTGACAAATATCCATTACATCATACCTCTATAAAATCTCCCCCACCCCTCTCCCCACATAATGTTTACATATCAAACAAGTACATTTTCTACGCCTTTATTGTACATGCAGCCTCGGACTCAATGCTGGAAAACTGGAACGCACGGTAGAGCCGCAAAGTTCGGCAAAATCAATATTACGCTTGTGCATACAGCTATTGCTTCAGTTCTATGTCTTCTATACGGTTAAATTTTAATACCTACTAAAGTTATGAAGTTGATGGAATATGTGAATTTTCTGTTAAAATGGTTGTTTCCCTTGAAAATAGAATGTTTCGTTAATCTCGGAATTTATACCTTGAGTGATTCACACAAACATGTTGACAAGTGGACAAATAAATGTAAACTTGCTTTCTTATTATTGTTATTTTTACACTTCTTGGATTTTTGTTTAAGACAAATTAAAGGGTGGCCAGACCTTTGTACCGACACTGAGAGGCACTGTTATGTTTCGTCACGTTTACAAAATCCAAGCGGACTATATATATAAAGAATATAGTAATTCACGCCGCTACACACGCTACTCTGGAAGACCTGCTAATTTGCGGTGACGGCTTGATGAATGACAAAGTGAAAATTTGCAACCACCGGAAATTTTATAACCACTATTATGAATCATTTATTAAAAGTTTTTGGTCTGGTAGTATCTCATTCTGTCTTTTCCCCTTTTTATTCACGAACGCCTATAATGCTGAACCTTTAAAAATTTAAACGACCGGACAAACGACTGGACAAATTGTCCGGCCATCCAAGGATTTGACCAGACAAAACCTTTTTTTGACCAGACATTGTCCGTTGACCGGCCGTTATTTCAAGCCCTGTTCTGCCATCCTAGGATACATTACTAGGGGACAAGTGCCCTCACCACTGCATCAACTTTGCTACTTCCTGAAAGGAGTATTGCTGAAGGGTGAAACAACAAAAACTTAAGAGATTATCAATCTTGGTTATTGAATTTCTAGCCTTCTCAGAAAATGACATTTCAGATAGTCCAATTTCAAAAGTTCTCCGAGGTCATGCCCAGGACGCCCCCCTCTCCCCAGAAGTTCCTGCTTTCAGGCTCATATCCGCTTGTTTCACCTGTAAATCTGGACACCTTAAAACGTTACCAAAAACCCTCACAATTACCAAAGTTGAGAATACAATAATTGTTCCACTTGTGTTTTTGAATGTGACGTGATTATAAGTAAGTTGACACTACGCGCCATGTTGGTTCTTTATCACCAACATGCATGTGCTCAGGGAACAACTCTTAAATAAAACAGGAATACCTATGATAATAACATCCAAGTCATCCTGAGTGACACGTTTTCTTGGAGGTGACAAGTCTCCATCTTCATCTTCATGGATTTTTTTCCCCTCTTTGGCCAAGTTAATGCAACTGGACTTTGAAGGTCTTGCTATTTTAAACCTTGTAAAAGCTGTCAAATTGTAGGAAGGAGGAAGTCATTATTGTTACCTGTGAGTATTTCTAATTTATAATATTGAAAGAAATATCAGTGAAACAGAAGTAGATGAGAAAATGGGATCATTTTTACCTCTAAATAGCCTGCATAGCAGGCAGACATGGGGAAGGGCTAGTGGTAGAGAGAAAGTGGGAGGAAAAAATTAATGAGGGTACTGTGGAGAAGGGAGGGAATGTCTGGTGGGCTTGAAGGGAATCAATGGAGTGACTTCAGAATACCCGGGCACTTATTTGCATACCGTAAACTGCTGCTTTGAAGCCCCCTGCTTATAAGCCCCCCCAGTTATAGGCCCATCTACCTGCAAACAAAAAATACATCTGGTTACAAGCCCCCCCCCCTGGATATAAGCCCCCCTCCCCTCTAGTTTTCCTTGTTTCCATAATATTAAGCACTCTCACAGAACACTGCGAAGATGAACTCTGAGCTTCTGTTTTGTTACGTTCCGGTTACGTTCATGTTGTTACAGTTTTATTTTGTTGTTAAAATTGAAAAGAATTCGATTTATTAGGACGTTTCACAGGTTAATTAAAAACTGATACATTAAAAACGTATTTCGGTCAACACTGCTGTGGTTCATTTTGAAACGTTTTTTTTTATTCCGCTTATAAGCACCCCCCCCCCCCCCCAGATATAAACTCCTCCGTTTATAAGCCCACCCAACACCCCTTACGAAGTTGTATAAGCCCAGGGCTTATAAGGGACAGTTTACGGTATCTGTGGAAACAAAAGGATCCATTCTTATCAAGTGATAAGATGCAAATAAGTGGCCGGGCATTTGATAACACAGAACTTTGGCAGAGGGGATTGTTCCCTCTACCAACAACATCCACACAACCAATATGGCAGATCACAAGTTGTTTCAACAGAATTTCTCCGGCCTCGCCGGGCTATCAAGGTCTGTGCTTTTTAAAAAAATTATAATCCTGCGACCTTCAGGACAACATTTTTCCGCCAAAGTTAATTAGATAAGAGCAAACCACGCCAAACCTCACAGAAAAATGTAATTTCCTAGGGGTAATGGCTGGTCTTGATGGTGCATACTTTTTTACATACCCACATTCTCTTTTGATGTTCGCAAAAACGGGGTACAAAGATGCACGTCGGACAAGAATGTTTCTTTTGCGGCGGCCATGCTTGAATGAGCCCGCGAAAATTCGGGGCAATTTTGGAGTATGGTTACATGACGTAGTTATTGTTGAGGAGGTGGTAGAGAAAGATGGCGGGCTGGCGGCGAAATGACCTGAACAGCTGAGAAAAAGAAAATAATGAATACATCACAGCAGATTTTAGCTTTGGACGCTCGATACAATGCTTACCGTGTCCCAAATAATCCTCAGTATCGTAAGTATAATTATGATCATGATAAACAGATCACTCTGAGTAGAATTTTGCTTTGAACAAAATGGTTTGAAGCAGGTCAAAAAAGTATTTTGTATGCAGATAATCAAGCTTAATTTGGGGTGTAAAACGTTTGTTGCTATACTCGGACCAGTGCTTCCTTTATTGATTGATACAGGAACGTTGTACATTCGAAGACGGAATCAGTTATTACGAGAGAATGCCAAAAAAGAGGTAGGCTGGACATTCTACAACGAATTTGCAATAACTAATGTACCAGTCAAATCGAAACTTCAACATCCAGCCCCCGGGCAACCCCCCGGACATTTGAACTTTTGAAGATTGGCTTGTTCAAATTCCCTCCCCTCGGCGCAAAAAAGCCGTTCAAATGCCCCAACAATTAGTTCTGAAATACCTCTCCTCAAAGACAAATTTTGTCTTCAATCGGCATATACTTCATGCTAAGCTCCATATAGTCACCCGGCTATCCTATAATATTCTTTTAATTACCGCTCCATACCTATGTATACCCCTAATTAACTTGTATACCTCTAATTACCCTTGTATACCCCTGATTACCTCTGTATACTCTTGTATACCCCTGATTACCCCTGTATACTCTTGTATACCTTTGTATATCCCTGATTACCCCTGTATACTCTTGTATACCTCTGTATACCCCTGATTGCCCCTGTATTCCTCTGTATACCACTGAATACCCCTGTATACCCTTGTATACTCTTGTATACCTCTGTATACTCCTGAGTGCCCCTGTATACTCTTGTATACCTCTGTATACCCCTGACTACCCATGTATACTCTTGTGTACCTCTGTATACCCCTGACTACCCATGTATACTCTTGTGTACCTCTGTATACCCCTGACTACCCATGTATACTCTTGTATACCCCTGCATACTCCTGAGTACACATGTATACTCTTGTATACCTCTGTATACCCCTGTATACTCTTGTATACCTCTGTATACTCCTGAGTACACATGTATACTCTTGTATACCTCTGTATACCCCTGATTACCCCTGTATACTCTTGTATACCTCTGTATACCCCTGATTACCCCTGTATACTCTTGTATATCTCTGTATACTCCTGAGTACCCATGTATACTCTTGTATACTTCTGTATACTCCTGAGTACACATGTATACTCTTGTATACCCCTGTATACCCCTGATTACCCCTGTATACTCTTGTATACCTCTGTATACCCCTGATTACCCCTGTATACTCTTGTGTACCTCTGTATACCCCTGACTACCCCTGTATACTCTTGTATACCTCTGTATACTCCTGAGTACACATGTATACTCTTGTATACCTCTGTTTACCCCTGACTACCCCTGTATACTCTTGTATACCCCTGTATACTCCTGAGTACACATGTATACTCTTGTATACCTCTGTATACTCCTGAGTACACATGTATACTCTTGTATACCTCTGTATACCCCTGAATACCCCTGTGTACTCTTGTATACCTCTATATACTCCTGATTACCCCTGTATACTCTTGTATACCTCTGTATACTCCTGAGTACACATGTATACTCTTGTATACCTCTGTATACCCCTGAATACCCCTGTGTACTCTTGTATACCTCTGTATACTCCTGAGTGCCCCTGTGTACTCTTGTATACCTCTGTATACCCCTGACTACTTCTGTATACTCTTGATTACCCCTGTATACTCTTGTATACCTCTGTATACCCCTGATTACCCCTGTATACTCTTGTATATCTCTGTATACTCCTGAGTACACATGTATACTCTTGTATACCTCTGTATACTCCTGAATACCCCTGTGTACTCTTGTATACCTCTGTATACTCCTGAGTGCCCCTGTGTACTCTTGTATACCTCTGTATACCCCTGACTACTTCTGTATACTCTTGATTACCCCTGTATACTCTTGTATACCCCTGATTACCCCTGTATACTCTTGTATACCTCTGTATACCCCTGATTACCCCTGTATACTCTTGTATACCCCTGATTACCCCTGTATACTCTTGTTTACCTCTGTATACCCCTGATTACCGCTGTATACTCTTGTATACCTCTGTATACCCCTGATTACCGCTGTATACTCTTGTATACCTCTGTATACCCCTGACTACTTCTGTATACTCTTGATTACCCCTGTATACTCTTGTATACCCCTGATTACCCCTGTATACTCTTGTATACCTATTTATACTCTTGTACACCCCTGTTTACTCTTGTATACCTCTGTATACCCCTGACTACCCCTGTATACTTATGTACACCCCTGTTTACTTCTGTATACTCTTGTATACCTCTGTAAACCCCTGATTACCCCTGTATACTCTTGTATACCTCTGTATACCCCTGATTACCACTGTATACTCTTGTATGCCTCTGTATACCCCTGACTACTTCTGTATACTCTTGATTACCCCTGTATACTAGAATATTTTTAGTGTTTATTATGTTAAAGAAAATTTCCAAATCTAAATATTCTAAAAACAAATAATTCGTTATCATCCTGTTCGAAAATATCCGGAAATGGCATTATATAGCCTGTAGGGGAAGCGTGTTCTTCTTTCACGAAATTGCTGACGTCCAACTCACTCCTGAGCAACGTTTTTATATCATGGGTATTGTGCATTCCCTTCCAGCGGAATGGAAAAGGACAATGAAACTTCCACAAGCTCGAAATCTATTACTCCCCTTCCTTCTACACCTCTTTTAAAATTGAAAAGTAGCTCTATTCCTATCAGTGACGCCACGGCCAAAAAGGTCTATGAAACTTTATCCAGAATTTAAAACAACAAGTCCCACCAACAGCTTAACAAATATAATGGGAAACGTACCCAGAGACAGTCTTAAATTGGGGAAAAGTCTACTCCCTTTTGTGATACAATTGAGTCAAAAACTAGAGAATTTCATCAATACAAAGTTCTAAACAATATCGTCTTTACTAACCCTAAACTCTTTCGTTTTGGTCTGGTACAATCTCTAAACTGCACCTTCTGTCAAGAAGAATCGGAATCCCTCGAGCACTTACTCTTCCTCTGGAAGCGTATCCTTTCCTGGGGTAATCAGGGGTATACAAAGGTATACAGGAGTATACAGGGGTAATCAGGGGTATACCCGAGGTATACAAGAGTATACAGGGGTAATCAGGGGTATACAGAGGTATACAAGAGTATACAGGGGTAATCAGGGGTATACAGAGGTATACAAGAGTATACAGGGGTAATCAGGGGTATACAGAGGTATACAAGAGTATACAGGGGTAATCAGGGGTATACAGGGGTATACAGAAGTATACAGGGGTATACAAAGAGTATACAGGGGTAGTCAGGGGTATACAGAGGTACACAAGAGCATACAGGGGTAGTCAGGGGTATACAGAGGTACACAAGAGTATACAGGGGTAGTCAGGGGTATACAGAGGTACACAAGAGTATACAGGGGTAATCAGGGGTATACAGAGGTACACAAGAGCATACAGGGGTAAATCAGGGGTATACAGGGGTATACAGAAGTATACAGGGGTAGTCAGGGGTATACAGAGGTACACAAGAGCATACAGGGGTAGTCAGGGGTATACAGAGGTACACAAGAGTATACAGGGGTAGTCAGGGGTATACAGAGGTACACAAGAGTATACAGGGGTAATCAGGGGTATACAGAGGTACACAAGAGTATACAGGTGTAATCAGGGGTATACAGAGGTATACAAGAGTATACAGGGGTATACAGAACTATACAGGGGTATACAAAGAGTATACAGGGGTAATCAGGGGTATACAGAGGTACACAAGAGTAGTCAGGGGTATACAGAGGTACACAAGAGCATAAAGGGGTAGTCAGGGGTATACAGAGGTACACAAGAGTATACAGGGGTAATCAGGGGTATACAGAGGTATACAAGAGTATACAGGGGTAATCAGGGGTATACAGAGGTATACAAGAGTATACAGGGGTAATCAGGGGTATACAGAGGTATACAAGAGTATACAGGGGTAATCAGGGGTATACAGGGGTATACAGAAGTATACAGGGGTATACAAAGAGTATACAGGGGTAATCAGGGGTATACAGAGGTAAACAAGAGTATACAGGGGTAATCAGGGGTATACAGAGGTACACAAGAATATACAGGGGTAGTCAGGGGTATACAGAGGTACACAAGAGCATACAGGGGTAGTCAGGGGTATACAGAGGTACACAAGAGTATACAGGGGTAATCAGGGGTATACAGAGGTACACAAGAGCATACAGGGGTAGTCAGGGGTATACAGAGGTACACAAGAGTATACAGGGGTAATCAGGGGTATACAGAGGTACACAAGAGCATACAGGGGTAGTCAGGGGTATACAGAGGTACACAAGAGTATACAGGTGTAATCAGGGGTATACAGAGGTATACAAGAGTATACAGGGGTATACAGAAGTATACAGGGGTATACAAAGAGTATACAGGGGTAATCAGGGGTATACAGAGGTACACAAGAGTATACAGGGGTAATCAGGGGTATACAGAGGTACACAAGAGTAGTCAGGGGTATACAGAGGTACACAAGAGCATACAGGGGTAGTCAGGGGTATACAGAGGTACACAAGAGTATACAGGGGTAATCAGGGGTATACAGAGGTACACAAGAGTATACAGGGGTAATCAGGAGTATACAGAGGTATACAAGAGTATACAGGGGTATACAAGAGTATACAGGGGTATACAGAAGTATACAGGGGTATACAAAGAGTATACAGGGGTAATCAGGGGTATACAGAGGTACACAAGAGTATACAGGGGTAATCAGGGGTATACAGAGGTATACAAGAGTATACAGGGGTAATCAGGGGTATACAGAGGTATACAAGAGTATACAGGGGTAATCAGGGGTATACAGAGGTATACAAGAGTATACAGGGGTAATCAGGGGTATACAGGGGTATACAGAAGTATACAGGGGTATTACAAAGAGTATACAGGGGTAATCAGGGGTATACAGAGGTAAACAAGAGTATACAGGGGTAATCAGGGGTATACAGAGGTACACAAGAATATACAGGGGTAGTCAGGGGTATACAGAGGTACACAAGAGCATACAGGGGTAGTCAGGGGTATACAGAGGTACACAAGAGTATACAGGGGTAATCAGGGGTATACAGAGGTACACAAGAGCATACAGGGGTAATCAGGGGTATACAGAGGTACACAAGAGCATACAGGGGTAGTCAGGGGTATACAGAGGTACACAAGAGTATACAGGGGTAATCAGGGGTATACAGAGGTATACAAGAGTATACAGGGGTAAATCAGGGGTATACAGGGGTATACAGAAGTATACAGGGGTATACAAAGAGTATACAGGGGTAATCAGGGGTATACAGAGGTACACAAGAGTATACAGGGGTAATCAGGGGTAAACAGAGGTACACAAGAGTATACAGGGGTAATCAGGAGTATACAGAGGTACACAAGAGTATACAGGGGTATACAAGAGTATACAGGGGTAATCAGGGGTATACAGAGGTATACAGGAGTATACAGGGGTAATCAAGAGTATATAGGGGTATTATGGGAGATCTGGGTGACTATATGGTTCGGGTGACTATATGGAAGCTTAACATGAATTACTTGCCCTTCAATCGAACACTGTTCACACTTTTCAGATCGAGATGTGCCGTGATGACACCTTCAGACTTCTTTTGAAGACCTTTTTCAAAGAGTTATTCACTAACAAAGGCGAAATTCTATCTTTTAAATAGGTCAAACCCTGCAAAAACCGAAAAAAAAGGAGTATTACACCACAACAAGAGATATATCCAGTTCAAATTCCCCACCCTTCCAAGGCAACGTTCAAATTCCCCCCTTCCCGGGCACAGTGAACAGTCAAATGCCCGGGGTATGCCTGGGGGGTGGATGTTTAAGCTTCAATTTGACCGCTACATAAGCTTAAATGGTATCTCAGGTTGCAGCTACAACCTGGCCTAGTAATCCAAAAAAATTGTGTATAATAATTATAATGATTAGTCGAGTGCTCACATAATGTTTATGACTTTCATTCTTGCATTAAATGAAACCTTTTTTCGTGTTTGTATATTACAACTGATTTTTATTTAGAAGGGGCATGAAGACCTTGCCCCGAGGGGGGAGGGGTACTCTCCATAGTGGGCTATACAGTGAGGCTCTTCCTGAAAGGGGTGCCTTTCTTAAGCTTGCAATATACTAAAGGGTAGATAAAATCATAATTTTAATATATGAAATGGTCACAAAATCTTCTGCAAAGTGAAAGACTGGATGACGAAAACTAAGGGTGTAAAAGGTTACCAAATTTTAGCAGAAATAACAATGCAAAACATATAAGAACTTGAAGCCTTTGAGCAACTGAGCCAGAAGGACTGAAAGTGCATGGAAAATGTGGGGATCATAGAAATTCTATTGTTTTGGGTTATCCTTGAGGTACACATGTAAGAAAGAGTACAATCAGTTTGCCATAGGTATAAACTGTATGAAAGGGGTGCCCTTTTGGTAAAAATTAGTCTATTAAAGGGTAAGGGTAAGGCTCATACTGGGAAGACTCAAACTGGTACAAGGTAGACAAATAAAGAAATGTAATAGGGATGAGAGTGTTAGCAAGGAAGTAGGTCATGTACAAAATTGAAGCACATGTACAGTCATGTATGCACAGAGTGGTGATTTTAGGTACACAAGACCAGTATATCTCATGAAGTACATGTAGGTCATAATTTATAAGAGGTTGAAGTGCATATACATGTACACTTAAGGTCGTGATGTCGTGTACATGAGACAGGTATAACTCAGGAAGTAGGTCATATAAGAAATTGAAGAAAATGGACATGTATGCACAAGGTGGTGATTTCAGGTAGATGAAACCAGTATAACTCATGAATTAGGTCATATAACAAATTGAAGTACAATTCTTCTACATATACACACAAGGTCGTGATTACAGTACATGTACATGAGAGTGGTATAACCCAGATCGGTACATCTCAACATAATACAGAGTATTTCATGAGACCAGGGTGAAGAAGGGCCCAATAATTATATAAAACAGATACAAACTTATGTACCAGCAGACTGGCATGAGTCCAGACCAGTTCCCATACAAGCTGTTTTCCCTGCTTATAATTATGAGACCAGTCCAAAATTCCATCTCAAAAGGTTTAGTCTCAGACCAACAGGCCTTAGCCCTCACTTAATGAGAAAAACCACCCATGCTGGCCAGTCTTTGACTCGTTTGTGTCAGCTCAGCTTCTGGAATGAGTCAAAGGATTAAGGTTGGTTCACTTAAGGGAATGACTAAAAGCATTTTATCTTTAACATGTGCACAGTAGCTTGTCAGTATCAAGTTTAAAACAAACAAATGCAATCATGCAGGGAAAGGAAATAAAAGGAAAAAGTTGAATCCCCTAGTTTTCACTTCATTGTGCCACTTTTTGTGACGAAATCAGGAGCTCTTTCTAAGTACCGATGACCTTGTTCTACTGTGCACCACTAATGGAAGCCAGGCATAACTACACTAGTTGCTGTCACAAAAAGCTTGTAATCAGCAGAATTACAGATTCCTATGACTAATTTTTTTGTTAGAAACTAGATCATTCATGCCGTCGTCAGTATCTTTACTTGCGAAGACAGCTGCTGTCAAAGCGATATGGACCATCAGAATCATCATTGTCAAGGTAAGAACAGCCTGTAGTGGAGCTGTTTGTCTTAGCATACATGTACTTGATTTAAAGATTGTTTGGGGGAACAAGAAAGTCAGAGCTGCATTGGGTTGTGTCAAAATGTAAGCTGCCCAAGGAAGTGGGGTTCAGATTTAATCATTTAAAACAGTGAAGGGGGAAGAATAATCCAGGACTGCCTTCTTCTTTTTCCACTCACCCCTCTTGTTAACTCAGCTCTCCCTATTAAGCTGGAATCTGCATGTATTGCAATCACTCTTCAAGTATAACATGCTATTTGTAGTGGTAATCATGAGAATCATAACTCACTTTAAACCTTATTGTTAAATGTCTTCTGCATTGTTTTTCATTTTTTAGAAGTCGCAGTGCAAGCACATACAGTAAATTGAGTTCCTTTGAGGTACACGGCATGCATCTCTGAAAACTTGCTTTTGGTATATTTTTTGCTTCAGTTTTGTTTCATAATGTTAGAAGGACACTGTAGACTGAAAGTGTCTGATATAATTTAAAATACAGTATCACTTATCTTAAAAATGAGTAAAGGGCAGAACAAGGGAATATGAAGGTTATTACTGTTCAAACTGTAAAATTATTTTAAATTATTTCTAGACCAGTTTTGATTCCTTGCACATTGATTCACCTGAAGGAGGGCATTCCCCTGTCAAGCCCACTCATCGTCGTTACCACAGTGGAGGTTCGTTCAAGTTCCTGCCTCCACCTGATCTGCCAGAGTCACCTCCAAGGGGTGTGGTACCCACACGCAAGGCTGAGGCTAGCAGGTAGTGGGAATGGTGATCAGCTTTGTTTGTAAAACTAAAATCAAGCTCAAAATGCGAAAAGATACGATGAAGAGCTGATTTTACATACAATGTACTTTTGTTCCACAGTTATAGTTGAACCTCTCTTAACCCTATTTAGCCTGGGGGGGGGGGGGGGGGCACATTGTGCCCGCACTGACTTATAACTTATAACTTATAACTAATAACTTTTAAACGGCGAGACCAATTATCACCAAATCTTGTGACTTTTCCTAAAATTTATCAGAGAAAAATGTCCTGTGTCAATGACGTGTCTATGATGATTGACGTTTCCATAGCAACCATCTACTCAGAAGTGTATTTTGACTATTTTCTGTCTTTTTTCAGCCTTTTTTCAGTTTTTTCCCCTTTGTAAGAAGAAGATAATTTTTTACTTTTGTGTGCTTGTTTTGACTAAGTATGTTTCTAAGAACAAAATCATTAATTTTTTTGGTGACGACATTGCCAGCTGCATGACTGCAGGCTTGGGATTCAAGATGGCGGCCTCAAATTCAAAATTGCAGGTTTGTGACGTTATTGTGACGTCATGACATGTCATAATTGACACATCATAAGCTCAATTTGTTAAGCTAATGACATGCTAAAAATGTGCCAAGTTTCATCACAAGAGTTTTAATACTTTTCGAGATCTATAGGGAGGGCACTTTGTGCCCCCCCCCCCCCACCCCACCAGGCTCAGAAACTCAAAAAAAGCCCAGGCAGAATAGGGTTAACAGTAGTTTTACTTTAGGCTACAGTGGTGGTGAACCACTTTTCTTAACTGGTGAGTTTCCAGTCCAGTTATAATTAACTGGATTGGAATCTGATCAGTTAAGAAAAGTGATTGACAATCACGATCAAGGATTTGGTTTATAAAGGCCTATGGCTGGGAATTTATCCATAATTTGTTTATACTTGAAAACAATGTATATGCTATTTAAAATTTACATTTATAAATTTTAATTTATTTACATTGTATAATTTATTTATACTCAGATTCACATTAATGGGTTCCTCGTTATTTAACCATTTCTTTTTCTATTTTGCTTTCCAACAGACGTATGGCAGGAAACACAAGTTTGGGTGAGAACTATGCCTTTGCTGGGATGTATCACATCTTTGATCAACATGCAGACAGTGGTAAAGGCGGTATAGATTCTGGTTTTCTTTCATTGTTGACACTATGCTGAAAACACTTAGGGGCATAAAATTGCTTTTCTTTGTAGTGACTGCTATCAAATTTGCTCATGATGACAAGTACCTTTTGGCCTGCAGCTCAACTGATGGGACACTGTCTGTGTGTGCACTTGTGCCGTCCCCTCCTTCTGTGTCTTGCACACTAAGAGGACACACAGCAGCTGTGATGGGTAGGTATAAACAATTTCTGGACATCAATTCCAATAGTCAAACCCAAGTGTTCTAACTTTTAATCAACCAGGCCACCTGGTGCAAGCCCGATTCTACATGTAGCTTGCCATAGGCATCAGGTCTTGGCTCAGTCAAAACACGACACCCACTGCAGTTCTGGTTTTTGCTGATGTGTGGTTCTTGCACCATGGCTAAAATTTTGGTAATCTTGGAGGAAATCAAAACTGCACGTTGAAATAACCAGTTTGCATTAGCATGTTACTCTATGCTGTATGTGTTTGTTCGACGCATGTATTTATAAAGACACGTTACTTCACTTGTGGGAACTTTCTTGTAGCCTACAGTACAGTTGTAAGTGGAATGCATGCATTACCATGCCCAGTAATAATGCACTGTGGGCTTTCTTGTTTTGTGAATAAAATCTGTGGTACTTAGCCTGCTATTGATGTGTCTCTTATTAGATTTTGACTGGTCAATCACAAATGACTTTATATTATCTGCATCCTTGGACTGCACTGCAAGAGTCTGGGACCCAGCGTCTGGGCAGTGCTTGCGTGTTGTAAATGACAGTCATTCCTGTGGTGTGACAGCTTGTAGATTTCAGCCTGTTAACAACAATATGTTGCTTGTATCCTTTGGGTCAATGACTTTGATGCTTAATACTTACAATGTCAGAAAAGCCACATCGTGGGATGCTCATTCTAATCAACATGTTATACAGGCATACATACATAAATCAGACATTAAAAAATTAATGCTGGCTGTGCGGTCAATAGGTAACTGATTAGCTGTTTATATTACCATTGAAGGAGTGGAAGGAAACTGGAGTCCTAGATTTGCAGGATAGTAAAATTAATATTCTGTTATCCCAGTCTCTAGCAATCCCCTGTTGAGAGAGGAACCCACAGCTTCTGGGCACTAAATTGGCAAAGTCTCAAGATTAATCTTATTCCAAAAAGACACTTTCCCTCTTGTGGTGTCTTCAAGCAATTCTTAGCTCCCAGATTTTGCACTCCTTTTACATCAGCTCTGAAGAACTACCCAAAATATTGCTGAACTAATTCTTCAATAAAATCGGTCGTGTTCGGGGAAAAAAAATCTTCCTTAATGCAAGCATAGACTGGGAACCAAAAGGGACACCTTAATGTTTTCAACATGTCCACTGGTAAAGGTTTTAAGGTATGTTCTCAGTATTGATTTTGATACAAGGTACTCTGTAAATGCAAAGAGGCATTTTTCAGGAGTTAGGGGGATTTTACATGTAGTGCGCGTTTAATCTGTTTATGCCCTCCTGTGTAGGGTGGAAGTGCCAAAGTGTCAGCTGGTGTCAAGTCCGTGGAGTTCGACTCTTCAGGCGTTTTGGTGTGGGTTGGAGATGAAAAGGTACAGTCATTAATACCGTATGTGAGATTAGAATTTCGTAGTTATGGAGAGGTTTCCGCAAGCCGCACTGCAAGAACAAACATATAAACGAGCATGAAGTTTGGAATATGGTTTTGACTTGTTTCATCACAAATGCGTTCATGTACTGCTGTTGACTTAAAGGTTATTTTTTTTATCTGTTAGGGATCCATTTATTCCTTCTGTTTTGACCTGGCATTTGGGAGGCTTCATAAAGCAAAACGGTGAGTTTCCTGCCATTGACAATCTCGTCTCGTTTCTCGCGTCTCGTCTCGTTGCTCGCGTCTCGTCTCGTTTCTCGATCCTGGTTTCTCTCGTCTCGTCTCATTTCCTCGATCCTCGTTTCTCGCGTCTCTCCGATCAACGCCAGCGTACAAGAACCATTAACCCTTTAAGCCCTGATATAAAAATGCCTATTCTCCTCACTGTTCTCCATACATTTCTTATGAAACTAGTAAGGAGAATTTGTCTAAATATCAAGACATCTTATCCTTGGTGATCACTTCCTTTATTCTTATCGAACACTTGAATGTTTGAACAAGTATTGATAATGTAAAGAGAAATTTCATTTTCGTCACTGTTAGGGCTGGCTAATAATTATGTAAAACGTTATTTCATGGGGCCATCCATCAGTGCATGGGAACTTACATGTTTGTTCCTTTAACGTTTATCCACAGGATGTCCATAGCGGAAGGCAGTCCCGTGACCTCCATCTCGTATCGCAGCTGGATGAATCGTGAAGCCCGCGACCCCGTGCTGCTGGTTAATGTCGCCATTAATCTACTTTGTCTATATGGGTCAGTATTGGATTGCATTATCACCCTTGTTCTTAAATACACCTTAAGGACGATGGTTGTGAAGCCGGACAAACTGACTTCTTCGTCACATGTTTGCGTTCGCGCGGTTGGTCCTAGCCGTGCAAAAATCACAATAGGTTTAGCTTGGGTTTTGAACTGCGCAAGCAACTAACCAATAAAAATGGTTTCCGCTAAGTTTTTCAGCTATAGCGTGTGAACGTAAAGCAAGACTGTTCACGGTTGTGGTGGTTTCAATAGAAATTGCGGTAGTCCTCTGTTGTTGCGTTTGAAGCCTGCAAGCAAAGGTTTACAGTATGACTATTGCCAATGTGATCGTACGGGTGAATCATGTACGAAAAATTCGGGTCAGCGCGCTGCAGTTAAACCTTTATGGTTCTTTGTATTCGAGAAGCTCTGTGAACTCATGGGCGAATCATACAGCTTTGGCCGGCGAATCATTCAATTCATTGCTCTGTGAACTCATGGGCGAATGATACAACTTTGGCCGGCAAATCACTGACATTTGAAAAACATGGGTGTGCACGTGAGCAGTCTCTTAACCTTTTGCTCTTCATTCGCGCCGCTCACTAGCTAAACACCTGGAACAGGCTATGGTAGTTTTCACGTCAGAAGGCACCATTGAGCATTATTGTAAAGCAATAGTTTCTAGGATACAGATTCTACAAACGAAAATCGAGTGTTTGTTATATTTCCTTTTCAGAGTTGTTGATGATATGGGCGGTTTGAAGTTGAAAAAGTCATTTTCCGTCGAGCACAAGTCTCGTCATGTAAGAAGCTCGTTTTGTCCCCTCATGTCGTTCAGACAGGGTGCCTGTGTTGGTACGTACTCTATCAGCAGCTGTTAATAATAGTTTTTTAATTAATTAATTGATTAATTAGTTAATTAATCAATTAATTTATCTTATGATAACGATTATTATTATTATTATTTGTTGTTATTATTATTATTATTATTATTATTATTTATTTATTTATTTTTTACAAAACCTGAGGATTAGTAATCATAGAAAAATGGCAAGATTTCGCGTCTCAACTTCACTCCGTCTGCTTTCGTGGAACACTCCTTGGCCAATCGATGACTGCTTATTTATCGTCAGTTGATACCGAAATCTTAGGGGTTATTTATTTGTCTTTCTCTTTAGTGAGTGCTAGTGAAGACATGGCGGTTTATTTCTTTGATGTCGATCGTGCGGAGAAGCCTTGCGTCAACAAACTTCTTGGTCACTCGGCCCCAGTGCTAGATGTTTGTTGGAATTACGATGAGAGTTTATTAGCCTCCTGTGATACTGAGGTACTGATGAATCCCTACTAATTCGACAGAAAGAAGAGGCAAAAACAAAACAACCTGTTTGCCTTTTGCTCTGGAAGAGAGCTACATATTTATGTCATATGAGTGTTAATAACGCCATCACTTTCTTACGCTACACTAACACACGTTACAGAATTACTTCTCGTGCACACCACGGCCATCCGCTGACCATCGGTATTGCTCCACCGGACACGCCGCTCTTCGTTGTTAACCTAGTTAAATTGAATTTTTTTGCTAGGTTTTGAACTCCCTAAATAGAGTTTTCTTCTTTCTTGTCATCGATATTCTACTGTCAAGGAGTCGATAATTTTAGGGAGACGATTAGTTGAGTTGAGTAGTAAGTATCGTGTAACTTAGTTAACGGGGGATACATTGAAGGTTTCCTCAAGGGGGTGGGGGTGGTGGCCAGTATTCGAAGCACGTCTATTACTTGAGGCGATACGGTATCTTACCCACCGCAAGTGTAAGTTGTTAGCGGCTAAGCTTGTTGTCCTTTAGCTTTTGTGTTTTACTTTTCTACATCTACTTTATTTAGGTCAGTAGAAGAGCATCCAGACTAGTTGTCGGAAAGTCACGCGTTCGACTCCTGTTGGGAGAACTCGGGTTTTCCTTTTTTTCAAGTACTGTATGTCTGTGTCACTCACCGAAAAATACATCCCTCACATTTCATGCTTCAGTTTATTAATGCCTCATATATAACATAGAGCGCACGTGTTCATGTTGTTGTGTTTGTCTTTTTAAGGGAACTGTCATCGTGTGGAAACGGGAGCAGCGGACCAAACACGTCACGTAATGACCCGTTCAACATTTAAAATAACGTTTATATTCCCTGAATTCGCAGCTGTGAGCTGAAACCAAAGGATTTCCCTAATTGAAGAAATAGCGTTCGATCAACGAAATGTAAACTTCGAAGTAGACTAACAGATGTAAGACAATTGTAAAATAACGTTGTTGTAGTAGATAGCATAAATTTGTACAGAAATTTGAAAAAGAAGACCATTGGAATAAAATATTTTACTTGTGTACTTGGACTTTTAATCAGACCTTGGTGTTTGCTGTTCTTTTGGGGTATTAAAACTATTTGACTTGCTTTTATCTATTTACAATTGTGCTGTAAATTACTGCCAACCAAACAGAAGCTTCCGTAACTTCTATAATTGAGATGTGGAACAATTAAAGATTTTATCCATGTACCGGGTAAGCTTAAAGTTCAAAAAGATTGACCAGCAATGGCGAGAGTAGCAAAGCCTTGCCAAATGATCGATGTTGTGCAAAAATATCATGGCTTGCAACATAAAATTCCCGCAGGCAGTTGGAGTAGTCAGGGTTAATTAATTTTTGTTTGATTTAAATTTGAGGAAACACCTAGGACAGTGCCGCACACTAAATGCTTTTTGTTTGTTTAAAAATGATCAGTTCCTTGATAATTTTGACTTCTATACCTTTTTTACCTTCCGCTGGCGTCACGGGAGACCGCTCAAAGGAAACAATGAAATACACTTGCCCAACTTCTTGCAACTGTCGGACGTAAAAGCTAAGTTATCGTCATGGATGGCCATACAATATTTGGACGTAAAGACGCGGAACCTTTTCATCCAACATTTTTGTAAAAAGAAAACTTTGATCAGGTGACTTGTTCGATAAGAGCATCTGATTGTGTAGTATACCAAAACATAATACGTTTCTTTTGTAGTTATGTAAAGAGGATTGTTCCCTGAGCATTAAAATTTCCAATACCTTCTCTATGGTTAACGCATCTTTGACAGACGAAACTACGAAGACTAAAGAAGGCAGATTTTAAAATGCCCAGTGGACCTGAAATCACTTTCAATATGGTGTTATTTTTTAATTGTTTATTTTCTAATTTATATTATTCACTGGAGGAAACGTTCATATATTTTCATGCATCTCATCACCCACCATGCCTGTCACGTCGGAGCTAATTAATTTCCTTGGGCAATGTTTGTTCGGTGTATTTATATTTTGTATAAGTTTTACGCAAAATCAACCTAATTTGCTTTCTAGACTTCTAAACATAGCTTTTTAATAAGGATGCAAAACGAAAATAAAGTTACATTTGGTACATGTAGAATATTCTATCTCTGTGGGAATCAGAGAAAACATTAAACGGTGGTATTGTCTGTTATAGCTTGCACGGTGAGATATATATGTTTCCCGGGGGCTCGATGTATTTTTAGTGAGGGCTGGGGGCGTCCAAGATCTTGAATTCCTATCCCTCTTCTAGACAAAAACATGATTTTTTTTATTGCCGATTTTAAAACTAGAAGAAAGTGCAACAAAGTGCTGGTTCGTTTCAATCGATCAGTTAAATCGTTTTAAAGTGAAGACATCGACAACGAATATGACTCCATACCAGGGAATGAAAAATGGGGGAATGAAATGCGTTCTAAGGGTCACTTGTTCTGAAATAAAAACGTTTCATGATAAAAACGCAGATGTGTGGAAGGATCCTTATATAATAAAGTACCCCCCCCCCCCCAGCATGGTTATTTCAATGTCGCATTTAAAGTTATTTTGGCTCTAGTACAGGAACTCACGTCAACAAAATTTGAATTGCATCTCATCCAACAATAATTCCCCGAATTTTTATATTAAATGTTTTCTCGTTAAAATAAAAGCATATGTCCAAATATTGTCATTTCCTTATTTAAATGAAAGTTTTTTTTTTATCCTTCACTAGTACTAGATATGAAGCAATTATTTTTTACAACCATCACCTGCAGACAAAAAAAGGATGGTCCAGAGGCAAAACATATCTTGTACACGACACGGCTGAAAAACTTTGAACCAATGGTAAAAAGAGGAAGGATCAAAAGAAAAACTTGGTTTTACCCACACAACAGGGAAAAGACTAATGCCTGGATGGTTTGAGGTTTTAATCTTGCTTTAATTTATTTACGACTCCCGCTACGTGCTATTCTTTATTTAAATTAGAAACGCAGCATTAAAACAACCTTAAAACGGCCAAAATTGCTATTTAAATCCCTTGGTTGCGTAAATAGTAAAAGGCCTATTTTCTGCGTTGCTGGCTATTGATGAATCGACGAATGGTACCGACAACGTCTTGGCCATGGAAGACTTGCGTTGAAAGATCGACTTCGTCGCTCTACAAAGAATAAAAAGAAAGAAAAACAGAGGGAACAAGACTTATTGCATAACTGCCATGGGTTCCTTATGGCGAGAATTTGTGGGTTACACAACCGTTCATGGATTTCGTCATGTATTTGAAAGCCCGTCACGATTTTTTCGCGTCGTATGGTTGATACTACTATTAGGGGCAACGACGGGCTACATATATTTCGTGCAACAAAGCGTAGAAAAATACCTCTCAAATCCAGTTACCACTGCCTTCAGAGAGGTTATTCCTGAACAAGGAGAATTAACATTTCCCGCTGTTACCATCTGCAACTTAAATCGATTCGTCAAATCGAAAGTAAACATGTTTGAAAACGATGGTGACTTTAACAAAATGGGGTTGAATCTTTCGGCGTGCAAGGCGGTCAAGTTAGTCAACAGAGATATGAGTTGTGGGCAAGGTCTTCTGTGCGCGTTTGAACAGTATGGATCAGACATAGCTGATAATTGCAACGAGACCATAAGACAGCGAATTATTAGCGCTTTAAACAAGACAAATGAGCCCATTTTTAACCCTGAAGAATTTTTCGAGGCTTACGGTCACGATTTCAACGACATGTTTTTCCATTACTGTGTCTTCAGGGGCAGGGAACTTTGCACCCCAGCCGATTTTCGTCCGACGCTTTCTCAAAATGGTCGTTGTTTCACATTCAATTCAGGTGAAAACGATACCGACGTTCTTGGCACAAGTAGGGCGGGAACATCTGGCGGACTAAGTGTCATGCTGGACGTCCAAGCGAACGAGAACACCATCAGCGAATTTTCACGCGGTTTACGAGTGATCGTTCACGACCAAGGAACATTCATCAACATGGATAAGGGATTTAACGTTTACCCTGGATCGCACACATTGGTTCGCATAGCCGCTACGAAGGTTAGTGTTTATTCATTCACAAAAAACTGTTTCAAAATGATAACTTACAGGTAATGACGAAAAAGGAGAGTGTCAACCAAAACAAAAAGCAAATTGAACGAAAACGTCGTTCATTTGTCCGGTCTTTCTTTGAACCTTCTATTCCCTGACAGCACGAATGCTGAAAAGGTGGCGGGGGGGGGGGGGAGGGGATGAAACATATTTCGTTTTAGAAATCAAATGTTAACTGAGAATTGTATCCATCGGCTCAAAATGTTACTACTGATGTAATGATAACAAGCTTCAACGTTTGATCAGCCTAAAAGGGGAAAGAGACAATGTTTCGCCTTTTCCACCACGATTTTAATAGTGACTTTAAACAAGCTATCTTTGCTATGCCGAAATTCTAGTTGTTCCTTTATTTCGGCTGATTTTATTGTATTTCAATTTTTTTTAAGTAAAGAAAATCCCATCTGGTAACATTTTAAACCAACCATGAACATGTGTAGTAACTGAATTCATAAATGAACAAAGATTGATTGCACTTGTCCATAATAATCAGATTTACACTCGCGTTAAATGCTTGTTGGTGAAATTTACCACATAATTCTGTTCCTTTTAGCGAACTCTAAACTCGCTAGCGGCATCGATTTCCAGTGCAATCTTGTCACAAGCAAATTTATAGAAAGTCACTGGCTTAGATGTTTGTTACAGATCAACTTTATAAAAATGAGGTTCCTTCGTAACTAACCCTCTAAATTTAAGGTATCAGAAAGTGGAAAAATTGCCATTTTTCATAATTTGACTTTTTTAAATAGTTAGATAAATTTCCATACGATCTTTCATTTAAAAAAAACTGCATAAGAAAATGTTATATCTGCCGGTAGTAATTGCGCGTAAAAGATTTTTTGCATGTTAATTACTTAATTGAGCGTTGACAGGTTCTGTCATATGGAAAATTAGCGCACATGCGAAGTTGACACGCGATCGATGCGCTTTGGTGATGCCTGGCAAAAGAAAGAGATCTTGCCCGTTTTCTTCGTCAAAACGGAGGCGAAAGAAAGCTAAGAAAAGTTTCAACCAAGAATGTGCAGCCATTTTAGCTGCAAGCGACAGAGGGTCGTATTACAACCAGCGGGAATGGCTCGAAGAAGTGGAAGACCATGTAAACAATAGAGAAGTGAGCGAGCAGACGGTCGGCCAGCTAAATGAATCCGTGGAGGTTTTCCGCGTTTTATTTTGTCTTCCAAGCTGATTTCCAGTGAAGAAGCAAAATGACACTCATCGTAACTAAAAGAAAGTAAATCACTATTAGGGACTGAATAAAAGTAGCCGCCAGCACGTGGCACGGTTTGGAATCCGGCGGACCATGATTGTTTATATTGCCGGACTAGTCTTTCGTAGAATAAAAGAATCACCGGTGAAAAATCTTTTCTTCCTTACCCAGCTAATGTCATTTCTTCTAGCATCTTTTCCTTTGCATCGACATCGGAAGTCAAACTCTCGATGACGGCGCCCGCTCGCTCATCTGCCGCGTTTGTTTTTGTTCGCTTGGACCGGCGTTCTCGGCGACTTTCTGCGGACCTTGGGCATCGTTAACCTGGGATCGTTAATTGACCTGGTCAGAATTTCGAAGATTAGTCACGATTGTACGTTAACTCCTACGTCGAAATTTGAACGCCGTTATGGTAAATCAAACGATAATTTTGCGTTTACTAACCTGAGAGTTGTGGCTTCGCACGTGCAGAAAGCGGTGTATTCAGGAGAATTATTTGCCGCCTTTGTAGCAGTTTGTGCCTGTTCCATGTTAACTGTCATAGTCCCATTGTTAGAGAAAATTGATTCCTCTGCGGTGTCTCCTGAGGTGTTATAATCCCGAGTATAATCTCATTACTCTTGGACGCAGCCGAAATTATATTTTCTCTGTTTTTCGAAAGTAAAAAATAGGCGAGTTGAACGTGCATTTTGAATTCCAAGTCAGCAGCCCCTGGACCAAATTGGCTGAAATTTGAAGAGACTGTTGTCAGATAATTTTCCCACAATACCGTGTCGGCGAGTTCTTTTTATTCCTCTCATTAAAAAGTTATGACTTTTTTCCGCAGGCAGTTCTATTTTTTTCTCTTTTCTAACTTTATCTTGTAGTAAAAAAATAACAAACGCATGTGTCAAAAATCTGAGACACAGTTTTGGAGGTCAATGTGTGAAGAAACGAATGCCATGTTAATCGTTTTCTCCCGGCTAATCTTAGCGGGCGTATAACTTGATTTATGCAGACATGCAGTTTTGTAGACATATTCACATTTTTGAAACACGGTGAATTTTAACCGTTTAAAATAGAATTTGTTATAATCTGTAACTATTAAGCTTTCAAAAAATGTATGGTTTATAGGGGTTTTTGTTAAAATAACGAGCGCTAAAGCGGACCGCGCCTGGACAGTAAAATGGGTTATACTGATAGATTTGCTTCGCGTTTTGTTTACTTACTTAGGACTAGTTATGGATTATTTAATAAATCAAAGGGGTAACAAATTAACTTTTCACCGCTGAAGGCAAACCCCTAGTTGCAAAATATCGTTGTAATCTGATTACTTTTAAGCTCGAGTCGGCATGAAATCTTGGATTGTCAGCGAAATGCCGGCTCTATAAAGTATAACAAATGACTGAATTTATTTAGTGCCCAAATGCCCTGTTATCCTATCACACCAGTAAATCTCTGGTATCGCGAGTGTTCATGATGCGCGAAGTACATCATTGTAAATTACACCTGTACGATACTTAAACATCACAATATGTACTCAGTTGTAAATGTTTTCCCCTCAGTGCCAGAATTTTAATGCCACAATTTAAAAATGTTCCATTCCTCAAACATACACGTTCAAAACCGGTTGTCTTTTATGCTAATTAGTCATCTAGTGCCTCCTTGTATGGGTGATGTAGCAGCTCCACTACTGCCTTGTATGATTCAGTGGATTGGACCATCTACTTTTTGTTGATTGTTTTCTCCCTTTTTTGATTATGAACTGCAACCGTGAAAAAGAAAAATGAAATATTCGGACACACATGCTCACGCGTTCACACAGGTTGCATCATTCCCCTTTAATCCCTGAAGTAGTTTCGGTTACTATCAGCACTAAATCAGACAGCGACATTGTATTTTTTTTTCTGCACTCAGCACCAGCGTCTTCCTTTCCCATACGAGTCTAACTGTACGCAGCGAGCACTTCCTGAAATACCGCAATACACCAGAGATGGCTGTTTCTTACAGTGTCAAGCAAACAAGACAGCAGAAATGTGCGGATGTAAAATGATTGGAGTTCCGGGTTGGTAATGTATGACGTTGGCTTCTCCTTAACCATTGCCTAACAGCACAAGAAAGAACACCTCATGAGCTTTTATTTCAATGTTCACATTAGGTTTTCATCAACAGACCTTAATTTCAGCTGAAATTTCAAACAGCCTTGTATAGCATAATTAACTGAGTACTATCACAACAAAATAAATTACTTAGAAATACCTTCTCCAGGATAATAAACAGTACCATGGGAAAGCAGTGCTCAATAGCTTTCATCTCAATACTCAAACTCTTTGAGGATTTTATTCACTTAGTAAACATGGTTTAGAAAATTAAACAGCACCACAGGAAAGTGCTGCTCAATACTTGATGGTTCACACCACAGGTTTTTTTGCCACAGACTAAATATTAGACCCACGTTACATGGCTCTACATGTCTCTTGCTGGGTAAGGCGTCTAACATGCGTGTATAATAACCAAGTTGTTGAGTTGTTTTTGTTGTTTTCTTTTTTCACTTTCTTCTCTTCTGCAGTACCCTCGCACCTGCCAGTGTGCACATTTCAACATCAGTTCTGCGAGGAGCAGAGTCTATGTATGTCTTTTTAAAATTCTTCTAAAACATTTCACTGTAGAATCATTGTTTAGAATGATCTCTGTGGGTGTAGCGGTCGTCACCCAAAGCTTCAACAACTAACTTTGCTAGAGTTTCGACGCACTATGAATCGCGGGGATATACTTTACGGACAGTCACTTGAATTAACTTGATCGATTTATTACAAGAAGCCAAGAATCCAAGATCATATCGTAAACTGAAATAGTAACACAAAGAAAAACTAAGCTAAAATCTAGTAAAAGATATACTAACATTCCAAACATTCCATTGCAGAATCGTAGGCTTAAACCAAAAAAAACTAGCATACTCAGTCAACAAAAAATCCAATTATTACACTACTAAAACGCTTAAACCATAAACGAGGTATATAGCTCACAAACTAGTGAAAAACTTAACTAATATCGACGAAAACTGTATTGACAGGCTTCAAACAGCAATCAAATGCCATGCCACGTGGTTGAAACTTAAAAAAAATTACGATCTAAACTATGGAGAAGAATATCTGAACTTAGAGAAGAATAAAATCACTTAAAAGAAAAAAGTTACTGACATAACAGTCCCGCTTTGCCGATGTTATTCCAAAACCTTCAGTGTTCTTACGACTTACTCCACTGAAAACTTCTGATCTGTTCACTACCAGGACCAAAGCCAACTAACTAAAATGCGGTTTCGGGCGGAACTATAACTACTCTAAAATCACGTGTAAATTATCAGCCACAAAACGTAATCAAAAAAAGATCAAACAAAACTTAAATTAAATGTCCGGGGAGTGGGCGTACAATGCCATTACAGTGGGAAAGTTTTGATGTGTTTTCTTGGGTGCTCACCTTTTTTTCTTCTGGTGAAGAGAATAATTACATTTACCACTGATGACGTTTTTCCTTTCAGCGTCACTCAATCCTGCTACATGTGACTGCGGAGTGGCGTGCACGGAGATGGAGTACTCAACTCAGGTTTCTTACTCTGAATTCCCGGATGATGGCGTGGGAAAGATCTTAAAACACCTGTTTTCTTATAACAAAAGCATGGAATATCAGAGGTAAGCTTTTTGCTTTAGAATTCATGAAATATTCTCGAGTAAACAGCACTGGGATTTAGGTAAAACTGATCTCAAGCAACGTGAACATTGACGTCCTGGACGTTTCCGTCTTCAACCAGAAGTCTAAACTTCAACAGTTTTGCCCCTCACTGCAGATCGGAAATGGAACGTTTGTTGTGACGTCTGTGGCTTAATTAACCTGATGATGTCAAAAAGCGCCACTTGAAACATAGCACTTCAAGTAGCCACCAATGACGCCCGCGATGTCAATGTTCGTTTTGCCTAAGGTCCCAATTTTGTGCCGACTCTTCTTTCAGGAGAAATCTGGTGTTCCTCCAAGTTAGCTTTCAACACCAGGGTTACATGCTCCAGACAGAAAAACCCAGTTACAAAATGGACAGCTTGCTAGGTTAGTCAGTTATATAAGGTTTTCTAATATTATTGTCATTTGGCAGGTCATATACACTAAACCAAACTGAACCATCTATTGTATCAGGAAAACTTTTATTGGAACTATCATCCATTAGGGTTTTAACCATTAACTTTTTTAACACCAAAATGTACAGCATATGATAATATTTATTTTAATTAATAATATCTATTAGTCAAGAAAGTTCCAAAGGAAAGTACAGCTCAACGGGTTTTATTTGGATGGTCACATTTTAGATTTCCGTGAAAAGACTCAAGGCAACTAGCCGGGTCACCTTGAAGAAGATGATAAACAGTAAAATAGAATGATTACTACTCAGTAGCTTTCATTTCAATCTCGTCAGTATTTAGGAATTCATCTACATACTTAGTTAGATCTTGGTCACTCTGTGAAAGAATTTTCATTAACACTTCACTTTGCCTATCATTTCTACCAATGTCAGCTCTCTAGCATATTGAAACTGTTTGCTTTGTTGCAGGTGATATTGGCGGAAATATGGGCCTTTTTCTGGGTTGCAGTTTATTGACACTCTTCGAATTCGTGGATTTGTTATGGAACTTCTTAGAATCCCGAGCGAACAGGGTCAAAAGCAAGTCTGAGGGTAATTGTAATCCGGCCGGAATAGTATGAATTGTGTCAGAGAGAATATAACACTGCGTTTTACACCAAATAAGTGCAATGAATAATAAAGGCAAGTCGGTTTATGTCAAGTCATTAGAGTTACTCCCTGGAATTATCATTTACTAGTTGTCAATTCCACTCGGAAACTACAATCGTCGTCATTAATATTGGGACACCTTCACATCTCAGTAATTGCCAAGGACAATTCTGTAGAAAAACCCCCGCCCCCCTGTACAATGTTGATTTTCCCATCCACAATCAATTTACCAGTAACACAACATTGTTTAAGGGGGGTGGGGGGATGCGTGGAGTCCGGTTAAAGCGTGATTGAGTTAAAAAAGTAAAATTCATGTAAAATAGGCAGGATTTCTTTAGGTGTCCCAAAACTTTTTGTCGAAAATTGTCTGAAGGTGTGTTTTTCTTTAAAGTCCTACTTACACCGAAATAGAGGACAATCTATGCTATTGAACGTTGTAAAAACCTAAGATAAGTATCTACAACGTAGTTACTATGTTTCAAGGAATGTGCAGTTTTAGGGATGCAGTGTAAGCCCTACTAAGAGCGGTTCGCTGTGCACGCGCCATGTCGCAGTTCGAATAGGTAATTATAATTTCCCATTGTTACTCTCTGTATTCTATCCCACGTCTCTGTCGTACAACGTTTGCTCAGTCTAAAACAAGTTGACAGTATAATAATCTATCTTGAAGGATATAACACCCTCAAAGGAAGAAATAATGGTAAATAAGGGAATAATTTCTCCTCGAAAGAGGGCGATAGCTATCCACTTACGTGAAAAGTGCAAGTGGTCCATAAGAGATACAGCACGCAAATGTGGGATTTCTAAGTCATCCGTTCAAAGATTATCTGGTGATATAGGACCAAGGAGGTCAGCAGTAGAGATAGGTAAAAGGAAGGGAAGACCTCGTAAGGTGAATGATAGAGATATGCGGGTGATCATAAGGACAGTCAACAAACTCCGAACAACACACGTCAACTTTAGCGTAAAGAAAGTCATTCACGAGAGCGGGTTTAATTTTTTGAAAGCAAGTGAAAGAACCTTTTCACGTCGATTGAATGAGAAGGGATATTTTTTCCTCCAAGCGAGAAAAAAGGGACTACTTATGGAAAAGGACAAGAAAAGTCGGTTAGCGTATGCACGGAAAATGAAGCAAATTCAAGTGAGCAATCCTGGATATTGGTGCAATGACGTCGCCTTCTAGACGGTGTTTCATTTATACATAAAACAAATCCAATGAGCGCGGCATTGTCGCCAAAGGCGAGAGTGTGGAGGAAAAAGGGAGAAGGACTAAAAATAACTGCCAAAGGATCAAAAGACCTGCCTGGTGGCCGAAGGCTTCATGTGATTGTGGCAATAGGGCATGGGAAAGGTGTTGTATTAAGAGAAGCATACGACAAAATGAACGCGGCCTTTTTTGCGAAATTTATAAGTAATCATTTCAATGCGTGTTTTGCACGTTGCGGGCCGAAAAGAAATGGACAAAGACTTTTTGTTATGGATAATGACCCAAGTCAGACAACTGAGGGCAGCGTTAAATGCAATAGACAGAATAGAGGCCCAATTTCACAAGATCCCTTCTAAGTCGCCAGATCTGACGCCCATCGAGTCAGTATTCCACCTTCTAAAGCGGTCACTGGAAAACGAAGCAATTTCAAGTGAAATAAGCCATGAGAGTTTTGACGATTTTCAAGCCAGAGTTTATCGTGCACTGGATAATTTATCTTATTTAATTTAAATTATAGACCGCACTATTGAGAGCATGTGGGACAGAATTGATGCTGTTATTAGAAGCAGTGGTAACAGGACAAAATATTAGCTTAGTGTAATAAAAACGCCTCTTTATTGTTAAAGCATTCTGTCGAAATAAATGTAAGTGGATACAGCAGTGCAAATGACTGAAAACATTTTGCGTTTTTCACAATTATAGACAGAAATTGTTAAGTAACGCAAGTAAATCTTTCAATGTAATTAGAGTTCAAACCGGAACCGGAAGTGACATATAAAGATAACTCTCACAACGCTTATTAACAGTTCTCGGTATGTTTTAACTGTAATTTAGGGGATTTTTTTCTTGTATGCACACTTGCTAATACGATTAGTAACGACTAATTATGGTGTGTACACTAGCTTGTCTAATTTTGCTACTGTCAGTGGCGCTTTCTCACTATTTTCAACAGTTCTCAGTTGGGAAATGAAATCAAAGATATCATATTGTTTATAGTAACGCAGTTTTGATGAGAACTGTTCAAAAACGTGTAAAAAGAGTGCAATTCCTCTTTTTAGCGTTAGTAGCCGAAACGAGGTACTTTCTGAAATAAACAAGTGCATTTCTTTGGCAGTTAATGGCCTTTAAAGGGATAATTTTTAGCTAAATGTTAGTGAGAACTGCGAATGCCGAGTGATGATTGCGTGTTCAAGCTCTTACGCAAGCATAATTAGATAAGGCGCTAACTGTTGTGAACAATGGTCACTTGTGTTCTAAGATAAGCTTAGCGAAGCAGTGACCACATGGTGTTAAATTCTGCTGTTCAGTTGGAGGGATTTGTTTCCAGAAATGGCAGAAACGCCAGCGCACATTCATCATCTCTGTGTTAGCCAAATCGATAGATGATCCTTTAACCAAAATAAGAGGGGCATCTGATGTTGCGAAGAACGGCGTATCCTTCGAAAACTCGACATCTTGCTTGCAAAAGTTTTTGGGCGCCGGCAAATGTACAATATCCCCCTCCAGCGCTTGAAGAAAGTCTGCCCATGCTATGATGGCCGGATTCCATCGAAAGTCATTGAGCAAAATAACTTCCGCGTCCTCCGCTCCAACCCATGCAAATGATCCTGTTGCTGGATTACAGAAAGCATTGTACACTTTCTTCAGAGGTGACAAGATAAAGGTTTTGCCAGTATTGCAAGGTCCATGGATATACACGTTCCTATATTTCCCCCTCCCCTGGGCTAACGCACTATAAATAGCTTCACAAAAAGCAGAAACAACAATTCCTTGTCGTTCTAAAAGCTTGATTGCGGCTGATAACCAGTCACCATGGCAACCTTCACAACACTCAGTATTCCGTTGCTCTTCCAACAATTGAAGTCGACTCTTTTTTGAGCGCTCCTGCTTTGCCTCAGCTACAGAAAATTCTTTGGCTAGAGATAAGCCCTCGTCGACCACCCTGTTTCCTCTGTTGGCTGTAAATTCAGCCAGTGACGTCTTCCCTTCACGTTCCTGCTCTACTGCTAGACAAACCAGCTGCAATCGTGTGGTTATTTGTTTAGCTTTCATAAGCTTGGTCACGTCATACACACTCAGACGCTTCACTTTGCGAACCTTTTTAGAGCGACCATTACGTCTTTCAATGGCTTTCGTTCTTTTTCCCGCGATTGCTCTCTGAGTTTGTGGAGGGTCTTGCAAATCCGGGTGATTGGGCGAATGGACTGTTTCTTTGTCTTCCTTGGTGAGGTATTGGTACGCGCTGTAGTAGCCGCTGTGGTTTTCACTAAAATTAACCTGGATGCCATGGGTTTGATCTATATAATTTCTGACCTGCAACCATCGTGCTCGTTTGCTAAGCTTAACGGCCATATGGTAATGGTACCGGTTGTTCACCTCCACAGAGCTGCGTTCCGCGTCAGCGTGCGCCTCTAAACACACCACCCATTGCTGCACTCTTACTCTACAGTGACGCCAGCCGTCCAAAATAGCTTCAGCAAAACTCTCCCTAGTTGGAAATTTCACAGTGTTTGCTCGGCTGTATGTAATTAGATAGACTAGTCGTTGATTTTCATGCCCCAAACATGAGGACGCCATTATGCGAAATCAACACGACTTGTCGTGATCTAATTGATCGTATGACAACAACACGCTTCACTCGTTACTAGGGTACCCTTTTTAATTGCGTGTTTATATTTAGTTCCTGAAAAGTGCACATATGTTATCGGAGAGTGGTTGGTCTGTATCCTAGTATCAGATAAAATATGTGAGACTTATTCAACGCGGCTCGCAATGATTCATATGTGCACTTCAAATGAAAACGCATACCAGGAAAGGCGAGTTTCGTATTTAAGAGGGATTTTCGACGGCTTAAAATAGGATTTGGAACCCATGAGAAAGAACAGAGGTATGCGCAAAACCCAAGAATACACCTTTGAAGTTGTAGGACGATTCTTTTATTGTGATGGTATTTATCGAACCTCAAGTGAGGTGCAGTGTGAAATTGTTTCCTGCCTTTAATTAATTCTAAACGTTCTGTAAACATGAAAAATATAAACCTCAATTTCTGGCCCAAAAAGCTTCAAATCAGCCCAGGAAGCCCTCCAATAATGACCAATACAACAATGAAATAAGACAAATCTTTTTTATTTCGACTTCGTTCTGATTTGTGGCAATTTGAGACGTGTTGTGTCATTTCCATACAAACTCTTAAATGTTGCCGATGTCATTGTTATGCATAGCGTGGAAAAAAACAGTCTAATTTATGCGCAGCTCTCAACCTAAGCTTGGGCTGCCTATGCACTCACCTGCTCACGGCACAACGGCAGATTCATTTCATCCAGCACAACTAACCGTATCCAGGGGAGTGCTGGGTTAAATGTCGGACAATATATCTGCCTTTGTATCGTAATGCAAGCCTTAACAGACCTCGTAATCAGTTTTCGTGGAACGTGTTTTTTCCACAGCAAGCTAGAGGTCTGGCATGAAAAGCACCATTACAGTCCATTTGTGCGTTGCCTGGTCCTATTCTTTTTCAAATCAACTACTGCTATAAAGTTAAAAGTGCTCTTCATATTTATGTACAGTTTGCCCAATATAGGTTACAGTAATGTGCGTTCATGTTAAAGAAATTAATTTAACGTGATAATGTTCACCTTACTTAGTATTTATTTCGGAGAAGTTTGTAAACAGTAGCTTAAGTTAACAATTAATTATCACTGAAGTGGAGGCAAATATCCACTACCACTCACTGACACTAAGGTGAACAAGAAAACCTGTGGTTTATCAAAGACGGCCCTTACATGCTGGAGAAGGCTTATCTGACATTCGGATAAGCCTTTTATTTGAGGAAAATGGTAAGTTCTGTCTTTGAACAATTAATTCGTTGCTTTGAGGCATTCAGTGTACTCTAATGTCCGGTCAATTTTCCTATTTATTTTCACTTTTAAAATGGCATATTTTGATCCGTATAATGGCCCTCTTGAAAATTGCTGCCTACATCAATCGGTCCCGCCACCATTTTTCAAAGGGTCCCTTAAAACCTCAAGATTTAAGTTTTATGGAGGCATACAATATCCTAGCCCTAAACCCCAAGAAAAGCAAAAACAATTCAAAACATAAACTCTCTTCCGTCCCCACCCGCATAGAATATCATTCAGCAAACGCCCGTCGTCATACCTTGAACAACCTACTACGACCGGAGTCGTGTAGAACTAGAAGACGTTGCCCCACAGGCCCGTCTTAATAATTGTTTTAGTATATATCACCCAAGTGAACAGCTACCCCTAAAACGTCGTTTGGTTTCCGATGCATATCTCGCGAAAAGCGACCTTTGCTTCGATCGGAGGTGATGAGTTAATGGTATAATCAAAGAGCGCGACTGAAAATGTCTGGCATTCACCTTTGTGGTTTATACTAACAGCAGTTATTTTTCTCAACTTTCTACAACTCAGTCGAACTTAAGGTAAGTGTATCGCAGGTTAGAAGTATATTTACGAACTTTTAGTCCTTTTTCCAGGAATATTAATTGCTCATCCTGCACGCCCAGGCTCTGTTGAAACTTCAAGTGCCCCATGAATTATTCCGGCTACGTCATTAAGATTCTTTTTACAACTCCCAGACAATCATAGACATCGTACTGCGTCAACTCTTAAGATTCTGGTCATCTCCTCGGGCAACTCCGCCACGATCTATTTTGCTGCGTGCCATCAAAATCATATTTTCATATTGCGTTGCATACCTGGGCGACAGTTCAAGACGTTAACGGACCAGTGTTTACGTTTGTAGAACGCTTCTTCATCCAGGATGTGGTAGCGTCCCAAAGAAAATCGAAAAACTCACAGATGGTCAGCAAACTGCAGCCAAGAAACAAGCCCATGTTGCCACCAAATTCACCTGAAAGGCATCATTCAGTAAGAGTATTTTTACATGCTACACATATCCCTGAAAGTACATTAACTTAAGACTGAAGAGGTCAAGGAAATGGATGATTCCATAAACGTTTGCAGCTATTTTACAATTTATTAGTAAAAAGATCCTCGACGTCGCAACCAGAAAGCCACAAATCCTAGAAAAAGTAAGGCTTTAATGGGAACATTATCACCGGGAACGAGCCTCGCTCAAGCTTGTTTGTTCTCTTGCTTTTTTTTTTCTTTTCTTTTTCTTTCTAAATTCCAGATTTTCTTTGCTATTGCTGAAGGCATTATACTCATATTCCTGTTGACATTAAGTTTTCTATGACATGTATCCCGAGTATGTGTCATTTGGCTATTTGTACATTTTACTTACCAAAGAGGCTCTCAGCTCCATAACTTGGAACATCTTCGTGCTTTTCGTAAGTCAAATGCTGAAAGCCCACTTGAAGTAAGACATAGTTGTCCCTATACAGGAGGTAACGAGGATTATTTCAGGATTATTAAAAAATGAGCCGCAAAAGTTACGACGCAGATGATTAGTTGCTTCGATGGAAAGAACCCTTCACCGACCGATTAACCTTTTAGTAACCGCTGCGAATATTAACTGGGCAACAGAATAGTTAGTGGGCGCTTCACAGCGGTCAAACGCAAAAAGCTACGTCACATCCGATGCATAAAACGATGAAAACGATGCATAAGATGTTCCGGCAAACTGAATTTCACACTGGCAAAACTTGTGCATGACAGTTACTTCATTTTGAACACATACTCAAAGTAAAAAGCTGAAGTTTTCAGAAACGGCGTTAAGTTTTGCGGTCAAAGTGAAACTTTTGACATTTGTCTGTATTTTCCTGTGTAAAATTACGGTGGGAACTGCGCACGCGTCGTGCGTTTGACCGCTGTAAAACAGGGTGCATGCCTTATTATTATCTGCTATAGGAAAGTAACTAGACTTTGAAAAAATCTTTGTGTCTTCCTCTTCGAGCTGAGGAAGAATTTCGTGTGCAAAAAAGGTACTTAGTTTTACGTGAAATAATTTCAGCACGGTTTGGACCAAAAACGTAACATAGCCCCCTTAAAAACAGTTTTGTCACAGTAACAGTCATCATAAATAACTGCTCTGAGCCACTTGTATTCTTTCCGTTATTGGCTCACCTCATGTAACTAGAACTCTCCGTTTTTCCAAAGTAATGTTGCAAAATTTTAATTCCTGCGATATCCGGGAATCTGGAATATGATACATGTGGTTCATAGAAGAATTCTGAGCATGCGCTGCTACAGGAACACGCTTTAATGTTGACTTCTCCTGAAAAGATAATTAGAGAAAAAAATAAATCCCGAGAGAGATCGGCTCTTCGAACTTGATGTGTTAGAGGCTCAACACGGCAGTAGCTAGTGTGAACTGAATAACTAAGTGAAAATGAACTTGATTTTAAAGTGGTTCGCCTTGATTTTTGAACTGCTGATACTTCTCTGTCAGGCCTCGGTAGGACAAGCGACGGCACACATTTACTAAACATTGAAAAAACTTACAATAAATTGTATATCGTTTGTCTCACGATGTGGTCACTTGAGTTGTAGTTCGCAGCGTTTCGACTGCTAATTACTGCTAGTCTTTATCAGGCGATGAGGTGGATTGGTTACACATTACCATATATCACGATGGCCGGTCATTGTAATATGGTTGTAACATCATACAACCTTCATCGGGAGGTGAAGTTCGATACACTAAGTTTGCATTTCAATAACTAATCAATATTAATACGGTACGACATTGGTCGATCCAAAAGTAACAAGACAGAGGTAGAGAGACAGAGATAGAGATAGCTCTCTTTCCAACTCTCGAGTCTGTAGATGAAATGCTAAAATGTGACATTCGAATGAAGGCTATTCCACACTACTTGCCCGTGGTGCTGTTTATTATGCTGATTGTAAGGTGGCTCTACTGAGTACTATTTTCCTTTCAGGGACACCCAACGAGAAAGTTTTAGCAAAATACTTGAAATATCATTTTCAACTTTCTTAGATTGTTTATTGAGAGCTTTTAAAAGGCACACTGTTGCAAGCTAATACAGATTGATCTGTTGGGTGTTCTTAACTGAAAATTTGGGCCACAGAAAATTTTAGGAAACAGAATCCTACATACCGAATTTCCGAGCTGGTGATGGCTCTCCGAAAATGCTAGCGGACCTTATTTTGCACTCCTAAAACAATAGGAACTAATAAGTCCTCTTGTTACGAAAGTCCGAGGTGATGTTTCGCCAAAGAAATCTCTAGTTTTTACTGCAACAAACTCCGAATGTCTCAGGCGATTTTAGGCCTACGATTTTACGCCTATGATTACGTATGGAATGGGGCATCTACGGAGCATGGACTTTCTCATCCCTATTCTCTCTTTCTTAAAACAAAAAAAAAGCAGCAGATTGATAAAATAATTTTAAATAAAAGAAGGTTTTTTGTTAAGAGAGATTCTTACTTTGAGACTTTTTCACACAACTTTGGTCCTTGATGGAGCACACAGGCAGCGAACGTGGACCTGAGTATGTGAAACGAACCATGACTGCAAGTTTAATTTATCATTAGGCATCTAACAAAGCGCACATCTAATAACATCCACTGAAGTGAACTTGTAGGAGGAGAGAGATTCTTACTTTGAGACTTTTTCACACAACTTTGGTCCTTGATGGAGCACACAGGCAGCGAACGTGGACCTGAGTATGTGAAACGAACCATGACTGCAAGTTTAATTTATCATTAGGCATCTAACAAAGCGCACATCTAATAACATCCACTGAAGTGAACTTGTAGGAGGAGCCTCCTTTAATGGAAATGAGCCAGTTTGCAGATTTTAAACACGCATCTTTATTTAGTTGTTCTGATATAGACAGTAGAAAAAGCTAATTAAATTCTTGAAGATTTTGGGAGCAATACCTGGGCTCAAATTGAACAAACAGGAAACAGACGCTATGTGGCTTAAAACCTAGGCTAACAAAAAACGGTAAACTGTTAGGCTTAACCTTGATGTGGGTGAGGGGTCCAACGTGGACCTGGAATTTATCTATCATAAGACAAAAGCGAAAATAGTTATCAAATTTTTGACCAAAAGATTCAAAAACTGCAACTAATATTGAATAACTAGAGGGCACGGTATCTAACCCTCTTTGGGAGGGTATTGATGATTAATTCAATCTCGAGGATATCTCAACTTATTTATTCCATATCTAGTGTTGACATCCCGCCTATGTTGTTACAACCGCAAAAACAACAACAACATTCGGTCTGTCAGGAAAAAAATAAAGACAATGGGAGTAAAAGCACTAGCCGTTATTGGGACTATGAAAAAGGTGGTTTACTCGATGTATGACTAGATTAACACACGCGCATGATCGAGGCACTGTGAATGTGGCCGGTATTCATGGATCTCAAGGCTCTTAAGCCGTAAATATCAACGCTGAAAACCCCTAATAAGTTATCATTCAGCTCAGTGAGTGTGCGTTATACTTCAAAATGATCGTAAAGCACTTTACATTGGTGATTTTACTAGTAAGCGAGATCCTATCTCGGTTGACAACAAGGAAAAAACATTGTTCAATAAAATACTGTTCTTCGAGTGGCAATCAGTTCCTTGATGATCTTTTGGATATTGAAGATCAATTGTCTTTTAAAGTAAATCTCGTTAACGACAACACCTTTCTTACTGTTTTAATGAGGTCGTCTGCGCCATTCCCAAACTCTGGCTGTATGAAATTCTGACCGGAGTCAGGCGATTGTTGAAAGTCAATCTTTAACTCAGTTTCCAAATAAATATGAGCAAAAACATCCTGGTGATGGCCTAAACTGTAAAGATATCGTGTTTCTCACTAATTCAAGTATAGCTAGATCCTACCGGGCATTCCTGGACGGCGGCATCCACACTGTTTTATGGTCGCGTTTGAGATGCATTGGAAATGGCAGCCATCCTTCGTGTATTCTCCAATTCCTGACAACGGCGTCTGTAGGCAGTTTGTTTGGTAGGGTGCTGGGAGTCGTATGAGCTAGAAGAGATTTGTTCGGAATGTAAGAACAATTTCCATCGTGGAGTGGTGGAAGTTTTTTTGGTATTCTACTTTAACCACCATCTGATTATCAGTATCTGAACTTGAAAATTATGGCAAGAATATGTCCGAAGATTGCTCTGTTTTATTTCCAAGTCTTATTATTAATAATTTGGAGACGTTATTCTCTGTAAATGGTTTGAACACAGAATTCATGTCATACGTTGGTAAATTATGACCGTTCGGGTGTGTAGCCCTAGGAAGGACCGTTTGTGCGACGCTAGCTATTGATGGGAAGGTTTCAGAATGCTTATAGAATACAGGAGGGTACCATTGCGAGTGCAAAGAGTCCTACCTACGACATAGCGACTGTTACCTCAAACAAGTATTCAAAAAGCATAATGCAATAATACTTAGTAATTTTGGCCTAAAAACGAGAAAAAAATCCGCCATTTTGAATGATATCATCTCTTTGGCCTCCAATACCTGTCAATTGCGATAACAGGGATTGGAAGAACCGAAAGTCTCCAGTATCGTCCTCAAGTGAACTGCAAATATCAGCAACAATTACAATATCCTGATCATCTTAGCTATAGTTAGCTCGTCAGTAAAATCTCTGTCTTCGGTCCAAATCGGGCTAAATCTAAGAATTTGTACCCAAATAAAATTCATGTCGTCATGATTTTTTCTGTGCAGTAAGCGGTAGTTTACAGACAAATAGCTGTCTGCAATAAAACCTGACCTGAATTTTCATTTTCGTGATTCGAATAGTTCATTCAAGAAAAAAATTGCAGAGAAAAAACACATTTTACTCCTTTTTTTCCGAATTCTTTCCAAACCTCATACCACTCCCCCCGTCCCCCCGCCCCCCCCCCAAAAAAAAATTAACAAAAATTACACTCAGGTCATAATATCAACAATCCGGATATGAATTTGATGTCATGAAACCAGACAGAATATGGATTTCATAAATTCAATATCCGTCTTTGGGGTTGGGTTTAAAACAATGGATTCAAAAAATTGGATTTCCCTCCCCTACAACCGAAGAAAGCAAAAACAAATACAAACGGCCGGACCCACAGTTTGTTCGTTGGTTGACAAAAGATGTATGCCGTGAAATTAATTCCAATGCTATTCTAGGTAGTGCATTTGAGTTGGAAAAGACCATGCACAGAGCTATAAATTCACAAATTATAACAGAAACTAACCTTTTTCAGCTTAACTGCAACCCTTGCATGAGAACCGGGGCCAACGTTAAATCCGCTATGACGATTGACGAATGCGTTTTGACCGTGCACAATCACTTCGAATCCGGTTGAAAATTCACTGATTGTGCTCTCGTTAGCCTGAACATCCAGGAGAATACTAAGCCCGAAGTCCGGACCTGCAAACATTGAATGAAATAAAGTAGCGTTGTTCTGCCCCGAGTTAAATGTGAAGCAGATCCCATTTGGTGTTAGCCTTGGGACAAAGTCTTTGTCAGAGCATAGAATTTCTGTCCCGAAGCGACAAAAACCAACGAACATACTACGGATGTCATTCCCATACTTGATGTAAAATTCCTCTGTATTAAACGAACGTTCCGATGAGCTGTTAAGAGCATTGATTATGTTCCGTCGCGTTGTTTCATTGCAGCCTTTTATCAGAGCTGGTCCAAACCATTGGAAAGCACAAGTCAACGCTTGGCCACAGGTAAGGTTGCCACGAACTGCACGAGTCTCCTTGCACCCATTTATATTTAATCCCAGTTTTTCAAACCTCTTATCCTTATCAGGTACGTCTATCTTGGATCTCATTAACTTGTTTAAATTGCAAACTGTGACGGCAGGGAATGTCAAGCCGTTAGTCGGTGTTTCAAGCGAAATTGTCGTTTTTATTGGCAAGGACAGATATTTTCTCAGACTTACGGATACAAAATACATGTAAGCGCCAGTAGAAGCACAAAGAAACATCAACCAGATGGCCCGTTTCCAAAATGACTTTCCATTGTGGCAGACGTATCTCAGTCCATGCAGAGTTGTGTTTGAAGCGAACGATTTCCATTTGTAGGAATCAGGCGTGTTTTCAGGCTCCACTTCTTTCTTTAAGGAATCAGTTGAAGAGCCAGTTGGTTTTGCTTGTCTTACCATGATTCCAGCCCAAAATAGTGAGCGGCTTCTGCAAGCGAAGAATCAGTCATCATATAAATGATAATATCACTTGGACAGATGCGGGATAAAGATTACAATTGCAAAAGCGAAAACAAGACTCAGTTGATCCAAGACTTGATGTGTTTTTGACGCCGGATTTCTTTTTTAATTAGAAAAAGAAAAGTTCTTTCGTAAGTTCCGCTAAAATAGTTTGAGAAGTATTATTACAAGCTCAGTTATGTTACACAGTTCTTTTGCCGATATTCTTTGTTTTCATGGAAGGTCACGGTGGATAACCTAAGCAGCCCGTTTTCCCGCGCTTGACGTCATTCACATGTGTTTGCTTTGACGTCTGATTGGTTAATTGGTTATTTGAGCTTGTTGTTATTGGCCAGAGTGAACACTCTGGTTTTGGACTGACGACACTCGATTGAAAACCACCATTGTTTTAGAATTGCATTTAAATATCTACGGCATTTTACTTTAGAATTATGCTAGACTAATCGTGTTTCATATAAAAGTAGCTCTCAGCGAATCTAACGGTAATTTTTTATTGTTTATTTCCAAAGCGTAACCATTCCAATGAAAGTCGTTGGGCTTCTTTTTATAATTTTGTGGTAGTTTTCTCCCACCACACATAACTTTTCTTTTTATATTTTCGATTTTGGAATTTTCTATTTTCGAACAACGTAAATGTCATTTTATTCTCCAACGAGGAAACTTAATTCTAATAAGCCTTTTGGCTTCCTCGCCACAATAATCCGAAATGTCTTTTTCCTTGCCATTTTACTTGCTATAGAAGATGGTACTAGATACTAGATACATCTCTTTCCAACTGTCGAGTCTGTAGACGAAATGCTAAAATGTGACATTCGAATGAAGGCACAGCTGTTTATTATACCGATTGTAAGGTGGCTCTACTGAGTACTACCTTTCAGGGCACACAACGAGAAAATTTTAGCAAAATACTTCAAATATCATATTCAGCTTTCTTAGATTGTTTAGAGCTTTTTAAGGACACATTATTGCAAGCTAATACAGATTGATCTGTTCGGTGTTCTTAGCTGAACATTTGGGCCCGCAGAAAATTTTAGGAAATTAAACAGAATCCTATCTGCCGAATTTTCGAGCTACAGATTGCTCTCCGAAAATGTTGCAGGGACCGCACGAGGGGTGGGCTGAGGGGGCTTTAGCCCCCCCACTTTTTGGTGCCAAAATAAATAAATAAATAAATAAATAAATAAAAATAAAAAAAGTTGGAAACTTCATTAGTCAGTGATTAGTTCCAGGGTTAACTAGTACTTGGTCTTCCCCAGTTAGATCAAAAGTTCAAATCGCCTTGCTCCCATTCGGCTTGTTTAGTTGAAATTCACGTGCGCTCTAAGGAGCTGTATCTTGAAGAAATGAGATGAAGATTTGACATCGCAGCTGTAGTTTCATTTTTATCATTTTTAATTTTTGTATCTTGAAGAGTTTGAACCTGCTCAGATTTTAATTGCAATTGCTATCGTCTGGCCTCTAACTCTCGTGAACTCTCATTGACACCCTCCTAAAGAGTATGAATTTTTGTCGACTCTAGTTTTTGTCTAGTGGCCCGGCATTACGAATTGCAGTTTGTCTCCAGATATGATTATCGGCAACAGCGTGCTTTGATATTTGCTGAAAATCAACGTTACTTCTTTAAGCTTCTCTATATACATGTAAACGTTGCAACGAGGATAGCTGCCGAAAGTTTGGCGAAAGATCTCTTTCCCTCCTAACGATGAGAAATAAGGCATTCATGCAGCAGTCAGGACATACCGACACACTGACTTTGGTGAAATATATAGTTATGATGCCCAGCTCAGCTTTCTTAGATAACCTTATTCCGTAATATGACTACAGGTTTGCTTGTACAAGTCTTAAGAAAAACGTTTTTGAGTTTGAGATCTTAAATGCGATTACGTCAAGATTTGCACCTTGCCGTATACGACTTGAAATGTGTGTAGAGATGAAAGAACAGCCTCAGACGCATTATTTTAAAACTATCCTGGCTATTCCTGTTCCGGTTTAGGAATAACAGAATATCCAGAATACTGAATCCCTAAAAGAATGTGATTTTTGCTATTCTGGTAAACCAAAACGTTCCGCATTCCGTTCATTTTGTTATCGATAATACATTACTAAGAGAAGGGAAAAGTGCCCAAACAGAGAAAACCCTTAAGTACCGGTATTGTCTTCTATTTAACAATTAGATTATGAGCTCGAGATTTCTATCGCGTGATAGTTGATGAGGCCGAAGGCCGAACCAACTATCACGCATAGAAATCGAGAGCGAATAATCTAATTGTTTTAGTATAAATCTACTAGACGTTCAAAACTTAACAGCAGACACTACATGTTTATTCAAAAATGATATAAATAGGTCACACCGCGCGCGGAAAATTCTACTCACTACCTAGAACAGAATAGATAGTGAGTAGCGTAGCCAATCAGAGAACAGCATTAGTGATAGAACGCTAGTAGATTTATACTAATGCGGATTAGACCACCAAAATGTGCCCTAGGTATCAACATTATTAATCACTGGTTAGTTCGAAGAGTTTTAGTTTAGCTTTGATCCTTTATTGATGGGCCTATATACTTTAATCAATTTATATTGTGCATGGTCCATGTGTTTTCATGTTCCAATTTGCATTGCGCGTGCTCTATATGATGGGTATAAACTGACAGCTTTCAACATACTTGGCCGCCCTAGATGCAGTGTTAGTCACTAAAAAGACAAAAATTCCGCGTGAGGCTGTCACCCCACCCCCCCCCATACTCCGATCGAGTTAGCCCCCTCCCCACTTTAAAATAGGCCGCGCGGTCCCTGTGTTGGCTGACCTTATTTTGCACTCTAAACGACATATTTGCCCCTCCAAAAACAATAGGAACTAATAAGTTCTCTTGTTACGAAAGTCCGAAGTGATGTTTTGCCAAAGAATTCTCTAGTTATCTCTGAAACTAAATCCGCATGTCTCAGGCGATTTAAGGCCTTCTGAACAGATATTCCCCGAAACGAACCGTTGGGTGCCCCTGTCCGTTTGGCAGTGTTTGTATTTTGAAAGATATCATTTTATATAAAAGTAAAATTGAGCACCCTTCAGAGTTCTAGAGGGTATAGCTGGGCTTATTGGGGAGTGTTATGGGGGCGATAAGTTTACTTTTTAGTGTTATAATTTCTAAAGCTATTGTTATAAGAAAGTACAGTTAAGTGTTGCCATGCATCCTAATTACTAAACAAAACAACTCAAATGAAAACCAAAACTGGAGGAACGAAGCTATTAATGAACATTTTCCGTTAACGTGCAAACTACGATGTTTTTTAGTCCGGAAGGTTTGTACTTCGCATCATATTTAGGATAGCCCTTTTGAGACCGGGCTTTTGTGGGGGTTGTGGGAACGGGGGGGTGGGATTCCGCCCCCACTCATTAAATCAGAGAATATTGAAGCTATGACAACGAAACTTGAACGACAGATAGTACGTCCAAAATTGAGGTCCCCAATATCAGCTGCTGACGTCATATGACGTCAGAATAACGTTTTGTTCTCAAACGGCGGCCATCTTGGATTTCTTGATTTTTCGAAAACAGCCAAAATTGGTTAAGAAGTGATCGAAATCAGTAAAATTAACACGAAAATGATCCAAATATGTAAAATTTGCCTCAGGAAAGTAATTATTTTTGATCAAAAAGAGGGAAGTTCAAAGTTCTGAAAAAACTGCTTGTCAAAAAGTGGTTGCCATGGTAATGTCAAACTTAATCGACAAGGTCTTGCTAAACCAAATGGTTCCCAGATAAATTTTAGAACAAGTCATCAACTTTGGTGGCATTAGCTTGCTTATTAAAAAAAGTTATAAACGTCCAAAGTCCGTGCGGGAAGAATCCGCGCTAAAGGTGTCGTCAGCTTGTTAAGGGGCTTGAATGTTTTTATTACTACATCGTAAGGTTTACTGTTAATGTTTACATGGCCGAAAATTTCAATGTTAGTTGCTATGCATCCCCCAAATCTAGGCCTTCTCGGTATTAAAGGGGTTCGATGAAAAAGAAATTAAAGGCGAAAACAAAACATGTTTGAAAGGATGTCTGGTTGAGTGTCTCAAGAAAACAGATGGAATTGTGAAAGTGAATTATTTCCTTTGTTGAATCGAAAATACATGCAGAAAACACCGAGAACACTGCAAGATAGTATCTAAAAGTAGTGACATGGAAAATCTTTGGCTGCTTTTTAACCATAAGTAACGAAGTTGCATTTAGAATTTTTGAAGACGATTATATCCCTACCTTGAAAGCTTACTTGGAGCTACTTGAACTGATAGCTGGCCGAAATTAGCTGATAAAAATACCGGCTTGTGGACACAAAGTGTGTAGTTCCAAGTCTCGTAGACACAAAGTGTATAAAATATTAAAGAACGTTTTTGGCCCCCAAATGCACAGAACTTAATATGATGCCCAAGCGACGATTGTTTATGATACTTAACGACTTTGCATTTCTTTAGGTGCTCTGCACGTAGCTGGGACAAGCTTAATTAGCTGCCATATGAAAGCACATATTATTTTGCCAAAAATGTGCAGGTTATTCCCGATTTAAATCTGTATTTTTCATCTAGAAGTACCGAAGTTTTAAATGTCAAAGAAATATTTCACTGAACTACTTGATAGGAGCTAGGCAGCGAAAGACAAACAAAAACACCGTTTACAAGTTATTTGCAACGGTGTTAAGATCCTCGTTTCCTTGGGGCGTCCCACTGGTTTTGCCAAAAACCTGCGGATGATTCCCTTCCCGATTTATATATTATTTTTTCATCTAGAGGCACCAAAGTTTTAAATGTTAAAGAAAATATTTCACTGAACCATTAGATATGGACAAGGTAGCGACACAAAAAAAAACAACAACGGTTCAGTGCTACATATTACTTGCAACCGTTTTAAGATCCTCATTTTCTTATGGCGTCCCAGTAATTCTAGTTTTTTAACAAATTATATTTTTCGATCGATCCAAACCTTATGACAGTAACAAATTTGACAGGCTATTCAGTAACGTTTTAGTCGCGAATGAAGTTTTACGTTAACAGTACAAAAACTGAAAATAGTTGCTGTGCAATGCTGATTATAAACTTTAAAAATGGGGGAAAAGCCCCGCGAAGATCACGTGAAGAGTTTGAGTAGCTACATCTTACCAAGGAGTACATTTTATGTGCATGTAACCATTTCTATTCATTATTATCTCAGCTGGCGGCGAATATCTCTGTCGTGGAAATGTATTTCAAACCATGACTCTGCAGGAGGCGGTAAAGTCCACGGCCATGAACGAAGTCTATTGCGGAACCATAATCTGCGTCTTCTGAAAACAGCAGCTAGGCGAAGAAAAGCCTACTGATAGTGCAACGTCAACATCAAAAGCGCAGTTGAGTTTTGTTGAGCCTGAATTTGAAAATTCAACAAAAATCCCAAAGGGAAAAAAAATCATATGAATTCGATCTCCACGCGGGTTTTTGATTGACATAGTGCAAATCATCTGGTTGTTTTCACAAACTGGAACATCCTAAATTTTGTCAAAATTTTAGCGCCAAAAAACAGGGAAAAATTGAAATTGGTCTAGTGCAACCCGGCCCTAATACTCGACTCTTGGTAACTGCTGTGACACCATAAATTGGCATAACGCATCAACAAATCTAAAAGTGTTTTCCACATTTAAAAGTAAGTAAGTAACAAACCGTAACGCACGCATGTCTTTTAAGGAAAGGAGAAGAAACGACAACAATGTGAGAAACAGCAAAATGGTTTCAATGTCAATGTTTTTAAAAAATCCATTGAGCCGTTCTTTAGATTTTTGCAAAAGCGCTCAAATTCAAAAATTACCACAAAATTATTACGCGACTGACCTTAGAAAAACAATTTGTTCTCGAGATCGCGAGCACCCGTTTCAACAAAACTTTCTAGGCGTAAAATAGTAAGTAAGAGACACATTTTGAAAGTATTTTCGAGCCATTTCATCAAAGCATTGATTATTTTTCGGTGCATTTACTATTACTATGCAAAAACTAAGGTTGAAAATGTTTTTGCGATTCACTTCAAAACAAGCATACAGAATTTTTGGGTTCTTGTATATTTTGTTTGCCATACATCACAGTTTAAGATGTTGGTATTTACTTTCCAAAGTGAAATCTGGATCGCAGAAAATTTCAATTTTAGTGTTTTCGAGGATTTTTGTTCATCGTTGTCATAAAAATATCGATTTTCACAACATGTAAACCATGCTAAAGTTCAATCCAAAACCAAAAAGTACTACAAATTTCACGTTGATCTTACAAGATAAAGACTGTCTAAGAGCCGATTTTAAAAGTGAGGTATGGTCCCAAAAAAACTGTATCGAAACCCCTTAAATGACTGCCGGAGTTACAGCGATCGTCAAGGACTGACCAGAGTAAATATAAAACACTGGCTTTATCCAAGCTTTATTTGGCTATAGAGTAATTTAACGGCGATATAGCAAGCTTAAAATGAAAAAAACTACGAATGAAACGACAAATCTCGTGAAACCTACTTTATCTACAGTATAGACAATTTCCGTCAGCCTTGTCACGTACGTATACACCTGATTGAAAAACGTTGTCTGGTAGAAAGTATAAACGATGAACGATGCGACATAATGGCATTCTGCGAAAACAGCGCGGCAAGCTTGTAATTCCGTTCCGTTTATTGATATTCAAGGTATTTTTTTTAATTCAAGGAGAGTTTTTGGAGTATATCTATCAGTTTTATTTTGTCCGTGCCATTATGATGTGCACGGAGTCTGAGAATCAAAGCAAGTTCACGCGTTTCCCAGAAAACCATTGGGTCTCATAGTACATGGTTTGTGCTTTTTAGCCGCAACGTTTTTTCAATTTGGTGTATCACAGGTAACCAAAGCTTGAGTTATGACTGAAAATTAATAAAATTTTATGAAATAAACAGTGTTTCTTTGTTTATATCTTACGTACTTGCTATCTAGGGCAAAATTTCCCTCTCCGAGCGAGAATAAGCGTCTTTCTGATTTTTCTCCCAATTAGTATTATAATATTATGCAAAGGTTGCACACTGATCTGCCATTTCACCGGCACAAAAGCATACCTCTTTTCACTAAATGAGCTATATTTCTTGAAATGCGCCATTTCCACTCACAATTTCCTCAAACCTGAATGAATCCATAGTCGAAAAACAACTATACGCCGGAAAAGTTCCATCTTTCCCAACGGTTTGTCACCATAAACGGCAATATTTTGAGCTTCTTGTATAAGAAATCAAATGTCGGTATTCGACCGCCGACCTCTGCGCACAAATATATGCAAATATGCCAATTTCATCTCGCTGTTCTCTTATCACTGGACAATTCGCACAATGGCGTGGACACGACAAAAACTACTGTGTCGGGGAGGTGTGAACGGTAAGCAAATGGTCACGCTTTACGCATGAAATGTCACACTCTGTTTACAGTCTGCCGGGAAAAACCACCAGACAAAAACTCGCGCGCGTTCCACTCGTCTGTGTCTTGAGGAAAATCAAAAAACAGATTTGGATCCTCCTTATGTTTGCCCTAAACTGCAAGTTCAAGCAACGTTTTACTGTCAACATCTCTTGCTTCGAAACTGCTTTCATTTCCCTTTTTTAAAAAGCCATTTTCCCTTAAAACCGGGAGCACGAATTCAGTACGAATATAAATACGCGTACTTCATAAAAAAAGAGAAACTAATAGCCCTACGCGAATTGTCCAAAAAAGAGACAAGAAGACATTTTTATTCCTCACATTTTAATTCCTCCCAACTAACAGGATGCGAGAACTAGTGGCGTGCAAAGCGTGCATGCCAGTTGATAGTTACCGTCGTGGAACGCACGCGAGTTTTTGTCAAAACCCTCTTGAAACTTGTTGCGCACAGCACTCCGTCCGAACGGCCTTTTTTCAAAGGGCCCCTAAAACCTCCAAATATAAGCGTGATGAAGGCATTGCAATAACCTAGCCCTGTCCCCAAGAAAACCTAAAGCAAAACGTAAGCTCTCTTCCGTCCCCACCCACAAAGAATGCCATTCAGCAAGCAACCATCGTGACCTTGAACAGCCTACTACGACCGGAGTCGTGTAGAACTATGAGACGTTGCCCCATAGGCCCGTCTTAATAATTGTTTTAGCATATATTACCTAAGTGAATAGCAACCCCTAAGAAGTCGTTTGGTTTCTGACGAAAGAGTTAATGTTAATATAGTTATAGATTTAGCTAAGCCTAAAAGCGAAGCGCCACTTTTTTTTGTAATTGCTGGAACTTATTCACTTTTTAAAGTAATTATCAAACAAAAAAAAATGAAAGAAAAAAACCTTCACTCCCTCTGGGAGCCGAACCGCAGAGCCTTCAAACTGCCGGAATGAAAAGGGAGCGTGCTTTCCGCTACCAACTTCTGCTGTACCACAAAATCCAGTTTTCATTTCAATACTTAATCAGCTGTTTATTGATCCCAGCTCGATTGACATATACACGGGCGTTTTTCTTGGGGAAATGTTTTCGGACCGCTACAAAACCATGGTTCAGTAGACAGAATATACTGGAAGGCACTAGCTCTGCTATGTTTGAAGTCTGAATCATTGCCAAATGCTACGAATTCAAGCGATGTACTTCGGCTCGATTCGAGGTTACGCGGGTTACACAAGTTACTGTGTTACGATAAAAACGGGTATTTTTCCTGCCAAAATGTGTTCGCACCGCCGCAAAAACCATGGTTGTGGACAGACAAAAACCAGAAGGCACGAGCTCTGCTTTATTTGGGGTCGGGACCGCTGCGAAATGCTGCGAAAATTGTTTTCACTTTTGTTGTCTCTGCTAAAACGCGGGTCACCATGTGATTTCAGGGTTATCTCAAGTGTGTACCACCTCATATTGTTGATCTTGTGGTGCGGACGGTCGGACGTACGGACGGACGTTCACGTGACTATTACGTCACTACCAAAATTTCTTGGCTTGATGGGTTACCAAATTTGCTTAGCAATGGTGCTCCGCTGGCGCGCTACGCGGACTGGCTACGCTACAATCAAAAGAGCGCGACTGAAAATGTCCGCCATTCACCACTGTGGTATATACTAACAGCAGTTAATATCCTCAACTTTCTACAACTCAGTCTAACCTAAGGTAAGTGTATCGCTGATTAAAAGTATATTCACAAACTTTTATATCTTTTTCTAGGAATTTGAATAGCTCATCCCGCACACCCAGGCTGTGTTGAAGTTCAGGTGTCCCATCATTTATTCCTGCTTAGCCTGTGCCAGGCTCTCCGTCAGTGGAGACGAGCGAAAAAGCGGGCGAGCAGCTTAAAAAACAGGAGAGCCTAGTCTCTCCCCAGCTCCCACGCGTTTTTCGCGCCAGTTTGTTTTCTCGGTCCGATTTTTTACAACTCCCAGACAATCGTAGACATCGTACTGCTGCAACTCTTAAGATTCTGGTTATCTCCTCGGGCAACTTAGCCACCATCTATTTCGCTGTGTGCCATCGAAATCATATTTTCATATTGAGAACGTGGGTGAAAGTTCAAGAGGTCAACGGACCGGTGTTTACTTCCGTAGAACGCCTCTTCATCCGGGACACAACGGCGTCCCAAAGAAAGTCGAAAAACTCACAGATAGTCAGCAAACTGCAGCCAAGAAACAAGCCCATGTTGCCACCAAACTCACCTGAAAGGTATCATTGAGAAAAAGTTTTTTTTTACATCCTACAGATATCCCTGAAAGTGTATTAACTTAAGACTGAAGAGGACAAGGAAATGGGTGATTCCATAAATGTTTGCAGTTATTTTACGTAAACGTTTGCAGTTATTTTAAAAAAGCCTCAAAGCCAAAAAACCTGGAAAAAGCAAGGCTTTAACGGGAACATTATCACCGGAAACGAGTCTCGCTCAAGATTCTTTGTTTGTTTGTTTGTTTTCCGTCTTTTGTTCTTTTCTTTTTCCTTTTTCATTTCAGATTTTTTTTGCCATTACTGAAGGCATTTAACTCTTATAGTCCCGTTTACATTAATTTTCTATGACGTTTCCCCCTATAGTACATGTCCGACCTGGCTCTTTTACTTACCAAAGAGGCTCTCAGCTCCATAACCTGGAACATCTTCGCGCTTTATGTAAGCCAAATGCTGAAAACCCACTTGAAGAAAAACATAGTTGTCCCTATACACGAGGTAACGAGGGTCATTTGAGGATAAATTAAAAAAAAAAGAACCAAAAAGGTACGACGCTGCGTTAGTGCAAAAAAGCATTCACTGACCGATTAACCTTTTAGTGACCGAATACTAACCGGGTAACATGATAGTTACAGGTGCCTCGTTACTAACCCTTTAAGCCCTGATATAAAAATGTACATTCTCCTTACTGTTCTCCATGCATTTCGTATGGAACCTAGAGAGGAGAATTTATCTTATCCTTGGTGATCACTTTCTTTATTTTCGTCCCTTGAATGTTTGAACAAGTAGTAATAATGTAAAGAGAAGTTTCATTTTCGTCACTACAGTGGAGCCTCGATTTAACGAAGTGCCAAGGGACTGGACAAATTGGTTCGCTATATCGAGGGTTCGTTATATCGAGGTTCTTTTCCATACATTACGCTATTACTGGGCTGAAAATATCGTTCATTGTACCGAGGACTTCGTTATATAGAGGTTCGTTAAATCGAGGTTCCACTGTATTAGGGTTAAAGGGTTCATTATCTGCTGTAACAACCAGCAAAGTAACTAGACTCTGCCACTCTTCTTCCTCTTTGTGTTTAGGAAGAATTTCGTGTGCAACAAAAGGTACAACAAAAGATACCGTAACGTAGCCCCTTTAAGGACGGTGCCTCATAATACAGGTGTATTTTTGGATCCTAACAAGGGTCATTAGAATCCAAAAAAGAAAAATGTGGGTAACCACGTATTTTTCAGAGATAATTAATCAACCATAATTCTAAAAAAAAGCGTTAAAATACAGAGAATGTATGGCAATTTCTTTCCGAATTTAAGCTCAATTATCTCTGAAAAATGCGTGGTTAGTTACCCCAGTTTTCTTTTTGGATTCTGATAGCACTTGCTAAAATCCGCTTTTTCCACGTAGTCATAAGCCGCTCAAAAATATTGTTGTATAAGTGAACAAATTGCTTAAGATACCCGGATCCCAAAGACGCGCAAAACTGGTGCACGCACAGTGACAAAAGGAGGCACCGTCCTTAAGGCCAACTTTTATCGATGCTTTTCAAACAATTTTATCACAGTGTCAGTCATCATAAATAATTGCTCAGAGTCACAAATATATTCTGTCTGTTATTGGCTCACCTCATGTAACTGAAATTCTCCGTTCTCCCAAAGTACTTTTGCAAAACATTAGTTATTGAGACATCCGGGAATCTGGAATACGATACACGAGATTCATAGAACAATTCTGAGCATGCGTTGCTGCAGGAACACCCTTTAATGTCGACTCCTCCTGAAAAAGATAATGAGAACAAATAAATCTTGAGAGAGATTGACCTTTGAACATGATGTGTTAGAGGCTTTCTTGTTCAGTTAGACACAACACCCAACATTTTGAACTTCTGATACTTCGCTGTCAGGACTCGGTAGGACAAGCGACTTCACACATTTACTATAAATTGAACCAACTTTGCAAAGAAGTTAATTTGATTGAGATCACAGTGTTTCCATAGCAACACTGTCATGAAGTCATCCATTTTACATATTTTCAATTTTCTCGACACCTAGACCTAAGATTGCCCGGAACTCGACAATCCGTTTGAGGTTTAAAGACATGTTTCGACAGTTCTTCTGTCATCTTCAGTTGCTAATACAGAGTGTGAGTTGAATTTATATTAAGTATGTAGAAATGCTAACTGTGATGAGCTATCACAACAGAATAAACAAAAACGTGACAATGTGTGATTCACTAAAGAAACTTTTTAATTGACATGGTAAAGTTAATTTGTGGTTTAAAATAGGTTGCTCCGTTTGAATGTGAATAGACTTTTTTATCTTAAGTTGAAAACTAGTGGAAGCATGATCAAAAATGTGAAAACAATTAGTTGAACATAATTAATTCGTCAAGACCAATGTTTTTCGTACGGAATCTAGCTGGGAAGACCTACGTGTGGCCTGCTAGGGATATAAGGTCAGAGTTTAGGTCTAGATTTCTGGTCTGGAAATATGTGAAATGTATGACGCCACTGTGAGATTTTTGTTAAGTGTTAAATGTGCAGTAAATGTGAAGTCACTAGCAGTACCGAGATCTGACAGTGAAGCATCAGTCGCTCAAATGTTGGGTGTTTTTGGTCTAAGAAAATCAAGGCTAACGAAATTGGTAGGCATTTATAAGCATTTCACTGCAAGTCCACGAACCCGTTGGGCCTTTCTAGTTGTCGCTGTACTATTTTGTCATAAAAAGAAAAATTCAGCGTGATCAGAGTTGTATATATGGTACCAAATTAAGTATACTTGAAGAGTTCATATGTAAAAACTCCGGAGCAAAGAATATGTAAATGTTATCTTTGGAGTTGTGATAAAACTAATCAACAAATTACATTAATTTGAACGAACGTGTAACAAAACCTTGCGAGCAAGTTGTCCTAGCTCCCAAACGTTTGATAGGTCAACGTTAACGGAGTGTCTCTTTCCTTAGTGGATGGGTAAATGGGTGTACACATTTATAACTGTACTTGATATTGTTATCAGTACGATAAGACAATTTTCGAAGCTGGCGATGCCTCGAGTTTCAGGAGCCACATGCAGGGATAAAATGGTTCTTTTCACATACCCATTTTTCTTAGTAATGAGTACAGAAATTCAAGGGCAGTTTGATCATTCTATAAGTGTATTTTGACTGAGGTTTATGTTTAAAAAAATACAACTTTAAAGTTTGCTGGACGCAAACTAAAGAGTCCATATTTTCTGTAGGGTATATAACTTAAAAAGAGACGATAAAGATAAGAGAGCCCACCATTTCCGTGGGAAATCAGCGTCTTAAATATAAACCACTTCTAGAGGGGATTTTATCATTTGATGCAAGCCTAATTAATGGTAAGTGACCTGATAAGCGGTTTTGCAGTACGGTCATTGGCCGTTGTTTCAGCCCTTTGTTGTATTAGAAGGAAATTACAGAAATAAAGAAATCTTTAAAGCGATGACACAACGCAACAAATTCTATAAAACGTTTTAAGAGGCGCCTCCTTTAGGTGGTTGACGCTGCAATAATGATGATGATGAAGATGCTGAAGGTGATGATAAGTCATCATCATCATCATCATCATCGTCATTGTAATATAATTAAACAATCTCAAAACTAAGAAGTTTCTTTTTTAGTTAAGATAGATTCTTACTTCGAGACTTTTCCACACAGCTTTGGTCCTTGATGGAGCACACAGGCAGCGAACGTGGACCTGAGTATGTAAAATAAACTATGACTGCAAATTCAATTTTTCATTAGGCACTGTAAATGGTTTGAACCCAGCAGGAGTCATACCATAAGTCGGTAAATTACGATCGTTCGCCGGTGAGTGTAGTCCTGAGAAGGACTGTTTTAGGTGACATTGACTGACGTTTCCACAACTTGAGCGGACGTCATCATTAGAGTCAAGAGTCAAGTGAATATTAACTTGACTCTGATGTTGACTTCCGCTCAGGTTTTCGAAACGTCAGTCAATGTCACCTCAAACAGTCCTTAAAAAAATCCACCTAAGTGACCTTTTTAGAGGGGCCTCTTTTTCGTGGAAATGAGCCAATCTTAAGTTCATTCTGGCCTTTAATTTCAACAATAGAGAATGTTATAAATTCTTGAAGATTTTGGGAGTTAATTTGGCTTCACTTTAAATAAAACGAAAACAAAAGCAATGTGGCTTTGAACCAAGGATAATTATGCAATTATATATAAAAACTTAAGGAAAAACTGGTAGGCTTGACCTTGACATGGGTGAGGGGTTTAACATGATTTTTGGAATTTATGTATATCATATGACAAATTTATGTATATCACATGACAAAAGAAAATTATTATCAAACTTTCAACCAGAAAATTCAAAACTGCAACTAATAATAAATAACTAGAGAGCACAGTATCGATAAACCCCTTTTTGGGAGGGCATTGATGATTAAAGCTCTAGGATATCGCAACTTGTTTATTCCATATCTAATGTTGACATCCCGCCTATGTTGGTTCAGCCGTAAAAGAACAAAAATATTCAGTTTGTGAGGAAAAATAAATAGAATAAGAGTAAAAGGACTACCCGTTACCAGGACTATGATAAAGGTTCCGGTGAAGGCACAATGAGGCCGGCATGCATCTCAAGACCCGTAAGCAGTAGACATCAACAATGAAAGCTCCTACTGAAGTACTCATGGTAGGTATGGGGGACTAGAAATAATACCTCAATAAAACACAGAGAAGTTCTGATATATTTCAGGGATCTAAAAGCACTTAACAGAAGCTTTACTGCAAGCGAGATCCTATCTTAACAATGTTCGCGCATAATTATTTCAAGGTTAAACGAAATCGCTCTATCATAAGTCGGTAAAGTATGATTGTCCGGGTGAGTGTAGTCCTGAGAAGTTTGCGGTGACATTGACGGACGTTTCGACAACCTGAGTGGAAGTCAATGAATTGTGAATTGTCAGTAGATGTTATATAAGTCTCTGGTCGTTTTCCTGATTGGTCGACCAACTAGCGATGCTATTAATATCACCGCTTAACTGACAGACGACGCACAATAACATCGCGAGTTCTTCGACCAAACAGGACAACAAGCGGAGACTTATAACATCTACTGATTCACAAGTCACTTGACTCTGATTATGACTTCCGCTCAGGTTTTCCAAAACTGTCAATGTCACAACAAACAGTCCTAATTCTCAGGACTACTCTCATCCGGACGATCATACTTTACCGACTTATGATCCTATCTTGCTTAATAAGACGGAAATTCGGATTGGGGGAAAAACCATATTCAATAGTCTCTTAATGATCTTTTGGATAATGGTGATCAATTGTCTTTCAAAGGAAATTTGGTTTAACAAGAACAACCTTCTTACAGTTTTACCAGGTCGTCAACGCCATTCTCAAATTTGATTTTATGACCGGTACCCGGGAGTCAAGCGATGTCGAATTTGGACTGAACTCAACTTCCTTCGATCAAGACCCGTTGAAAAATTAAAACTTACTAAGATAAAGTCAAGAAATTTCTCTTCTTATCAACAAATCTTACTCAGAAGAGAAACCTGAAGCAAAAAAGGAAAACAAAATTGTATCCATGGGCAGAGATAGTTGACGGTCAATCCGTAACTCAGTTTCCAAATAAATATGAGCAAAAACATCTTGGTGGGGCCCTAAAATGTAAAGATATCGTGCTTCTCACTAATTGAAGTATAACTCGATCCTACCTGGCATTCCGGGACGGCGGCATCCACACTGTTTTATGGTCGCGTTTGAGATGCACTGGAAATGGCAGCCATCCTTCGTGTATGCTCCAGTTCCTGACAACGGTGTCTGTCGGCAGTTTGTTTGGTAGGGTGCTGGGAGTCGTATGAGCTAGAGGAGATTTGTTCGGAAATATGTAAGAACAATTTCCATCGTGGAATGGTGAAAGTTTTTTGGTATTCTACTTTAACCACCATCTGATTATCAGTATCTGAACTTGAAAATTATGTCAAGAATATGTCTAAAGATTGCTCTGCTTTATTTCCAAGGCTTATTATAATTTAGAGACGTTATTTTCTGTAAATGGTTTGAATCCAGAATGCATACCATAAGTTGGTAGTGTGACTGTCCGTGTGTGTAGTCCTAGGAAGGACCGTTTGTGCTATGCCAGCTATTGAGTAACTTCTATTTAATTTCAGTCTCTTTTCACAGATTCTATTAGCTGCGTTGTTACTTTTTGATGAATTTGACTAGACAGGACGGACGGAAAGTTTTAGAATACTTCTGAGACTGCGGGTACGGGGTACCATTGCGAGTGCAAAGGCATCCTACCTATGATAGAGTGACTGTTGCCTCAAAAAGTACAATGCAATAATCGTTAGCAATTTTCCCCCACAAAAGAGAAAAATCTACCATCTGATTTTGAATGACATCATCTCTTTGGCCCCCAATAACTAGTGTCAATCGCGATAACAGGGATTAAATGACACTACTTTCTCCAGTGTCGTCCTAAAAAAAAAAGCAAATATCAACAGCAATCACACTGCGATCATCTTAGCTATAGTTAGCTGGTTAGTAAACTAGCTGTCTTCGGTCCAAATTAGCCCAAATCATAAAATCGTCATTCGTCATGATTTCGTCTGTGCTGTAAGGGCCAATTACATGAGGTGGGCTGGCCCGATTAGCCGGGCCATCTCGTTTTAGCGAGATGACTGCTATTACATGAGGCGAGCAAGTCCACCTGCGGCTAAATTTAGAAGCTGTTGTGTGAAAAGATAGCCACATCAAAGAAAATCAGTCGAGTGATTTTACTTTCGCTAATCCTTTATTTTTGTGCATTATTTTCAGTTTCATGTCTTTTCATGGTCTGATAAACCTTTTATGTGTTAAATAGAAAGAGAAATATCGATCTTCTGGCTGGCTATTTTGCTCTGAAGCGAAAAAATTAGTGACGACAAAGCGTTGGCGCGGCGGCTAGGAGAGCTGGCCCGGCAATCACGATTACATGGTAGATTTTCAGCCTGTGTAGCCCGGATCCCGGCATCGCGATGTTGAGATCCCGGCTAGCCAGCCTGAGATTTTTTCATGTAATCGCTAAGTTGATTTAGTGTGTTTAACAGACGTGCTGAGATCCCGGCAAACCGAGCCAGCTCGTCTAACTGGACCAGCCCGCCTCATGTCATCGGCCCCTTGAGCGATATTTTACAAGCATATATCAACAAAATCTGACCTCTATTTTCATTTTCGTAATACGAATAGGTCATCCAAGAAACAAAATTGCACGGACATCCGCATTTCAGTCCTTCTCCATCCCCCCCCCCCCTCTTCAAAAATAACGCTCAGGTGAAGATACCAGTCTGAATTTAGATTTGATCTCATGAATTCAGTTGGAGTATGGATTTTATAAATTCATTATCCGTCTTTGGGTTTAAGTTTAAAAAATGGATTCAAGAATCTGGATTCCTCCCCCCCCCTCCAACAAGTTTGTGCGAATTCAGTAAGTAAAAAATCAATTCACATGTCTTTCGATGGTTGACAAACGATGCATGCATACTAACTCCAACGCTATTCTAGGCAGCGCATTCAGTTCAGCTGGAAAAGACCACGCACAATACCTATAACTTCAGAAATAATAACAAAAGCTAACCTTTTTCAGCTGAACTGCAACCAATGTATGAGAACCAGGGACAACGTTAAATCCGATATGACGATTGACTAATGCATTTTGATCATGCACAATCACTCTGAATCCGGTTGAAAATTCATTGATTGTGCTCTCGTTAGTTTGAACATCCAGAAGTATAGATAGCCCGAGGTCAGGACCTTCAAAAATTGAACGAAAGAAAGTGGTGTTGTTCAATCCCGAGTTGAATGTGAAGCAAATCCCATCTGGTGTTAGCCTTGGGACAAAGTCCTTGTCAGAGCAGGGAATTTCTGACGCGAAGCGGCAGTAGCTGACGAACATACTGCTGATGTCATGGCCATACTTGATATAAAATTCCTCTGTATTAAACAGACGTTCCGATGAGCTGTTAAGAGCATTGATGATGTTCTGTCGTATTGTTTCATTGCAGCCTTTTATCAGAGCTGGTCCAAACCATCGAAAAGCACAAGCCAACGCTTGACCACAGGTAAGGTTGCCACGAACTGCACGAGTCTCCTTGCATCCACTTATGTTTAATCCCAGTTTTTCAAATCGCTCATCCTCATCGGGTACATCTATCTTGGATCTCATTAACATATTTAAATTGCAAACTGTGACAGCAGGGAATGTCAAGCCGTCAGCTGGTGTTTCTTGCGAAATTGTTGTTTTTATTGGCAACGTCAGATATTTCCTCAGACTTAGGGATACAAAATACGTGTAAGCGCCAACAGAAGCACAAAGAAACATCAACCACATGGTACGTCTCCAAAATGAGTGGCCATTGTCGCAGACGTATTTTAGTCCATGAAGAGTTGTGTTGGAGGCGAAAGATTTCCATTTGTAGGAATCAGGCGTGTTTTCAGGCTCCACTTCTTTCTTTAAGGAATCAGTTGAAGAGCCGGTTGGTTTTACTTGCCTGACCATGTTTACAGCCCCACTAGTAAGCGGCTTCTGCAAGTGAACAATTAATTATCATACAAATGATAATATCGCTTGGCCAGATGCGGGATAAGGATTTAAATTGCAAAAACGAAAACAAGACCCAGTTGATCCGTTACGTGTTTTTCACGGATTTGTTTCACTAGAAAAAATTCTGTCGTAGTTTCAGCTAAAATGGTTTCAGAAATATTATAGCAGTCTAAGTTATGTTCTTTTTACGATTTTTTTGATGCAAGGGCATTGTGGATACCAGCCACAAGCTAGGTCAAGGTCACTGTGGATAACAGTCATAAGCCAAATTAAGGCCAAGGGCACTGTGGATACTAGTCATAACCTAAACAGGCCAACTTCTGATTGGTTAATTGGCTTATTTTGTACGTGTGTTTGTTGTGAACACTCTGGTTTTCGACTGACGCCTCACTCAATTGAAAACTACTGTATCATCTGAGCTGTTCTGCAAATTCAAACCATTATTTTATGGTTTCATTTAAATATTTAAGGCATTTTTCTTTAGAATAATGCCAGACTTATTGTGTTTCTTATAAAAAAGTAGCTGTCAGTGACTCTAAAGGCAATTTTATTGTTTATTCCGAAAGTGTTACCATTCCAGTGAAAGTCGTTAACCTTTTGTGGTAGATTTTTGCCACCCCACTTTACTTTTCTTTGAGACTAGCCAGAGTGTATATTTTCGATTTTGTTTTTTATTTTATTTTGCAATAATGTAAATGTAATTTCTTACGCCACTTTTCGCCTCACTTAAATAGTTCCTTTTCTCGGGGTTGGATTTCTGATGGCCGAATTAATTCTAATACTGAAAGCTTTGGCTTGCTCGCCGCAATAATGGGATCTGTCCTTTTTTTCGCAATTTTACTTGCTTTACAAGATGGTGGATGCAAGATACATTTCTTTCCAACTTTTGACTCTGTAGCTGAAAGGCCAAAAGATGACATTGGAATGGAGGCTATTGCACAGTACTTGCCTGTAGCACTGTGATGATTGTAAGGTGGTTGTACTGACCACTAGTTTCCTTTGGCAGTACGTGTTTTGTATTTTGAAAGATAATATTTTATACAAAAGTAGAATTGAGCACAGCTTCGGAGAGGGGCTAGATTGGGCTTGTTGTTAAGTGTTATGTGCACGATAAGTTCACTTAGCGTTATAAATTCTAATGAAAAAAAGTTAACTGTTACAAGCGTTACCATGCATCCTAGTTACCAAACAAAACATTAAGATAAATTAAAACTAAAACTGTAGAGATGAAGCCGGCTATTGATGAATTTTTTTCCGTTAACGTGCAAAATAACGCATTTTTTTTTTACTCTGGGAAGTTCTCACTTCGCATCACCTTTAGGATAAAAATTGTTGAATGTTTTAACCGTTACAAAGAAAGTTTCACAGTTAGTGTTTAAATTTTGTTAGTTACGTTGCTATGCAGACCCCAAATCTAGGCCTTCGATTCTCGGTATTGAAAGGGTTCGATGGAAAAGAAATTAAAGGTTAAAACAAAAGATGTTTGATGGATGTCAAAGGATCTCTGGTTGAATGTCTCAATGAAAGAGATGGATTGTGGAAGTCAACTATTTCCTTTGTTGAATCGAAAATTCAGTTAGAAAACACCGGGAAACACTGCAAGGCAGTATCTAAAAGTGCTAAACATAAAAGTCTTGGGTTTCTTTTTTAACGACCAGTTATGTATCGGTGGGTATGGTTTATACTCATCAAGACCTTGATTACATCACAGAAACCGAATAAACGGGGTTGCATTTAGAATTTTTGAAGACGATTATAAACCGACCTTGAAAGCTACAATAGCTTGGAGCTCCGTGAACTGACAGCTGGCCGAATCTCAAAGTATCCGATAAAAAAGGCGTACCTTTCCCGAACGCCTTTATCACAACTAGGAAAAATGTTTCAGGAAGGCGTCTCTTTAGCTTAGTTCTTAGCCTTGCTGACACACTGTGTAATTCCAAGTCTCGTAGACATAAAATGTATAAAATATTAAGAACGTTTTTGGCCTCCAAATGCAACTGGACTTGATATGATGCCCAAGCGACGATTGTTTGTGATACCCGACGACTTTGCATTTCTTTAAGCGCTCTGCGTGTAGCTGGAACAAGCTTAATTAGTTGCCGTATGAAAGCACATGTTATGTTGTCAAAAATAGGCAGTTAATTCCTGAATTAAATCTCCATTTTTTTATCGAGAAGTAATGAGGTCAAATTTCTAAGAATTATTTCACTGAACTATTTGATGGGAGCTAGGCAGCGAAAGATAAACAAAAGCACCGTTTACGAGTTACTTACAGCAGTTTTAAGATCCTAGTTTCCTTGGGGCGACCCACTGGTTTTGCCAAAAACCTGCGGTTAATTCCCTTCCCGATTTACATCTTATTTTTTGATCTAGAAGCACCAAAGTTTTAAATATTAAAGAAAATATTTCACTGAACTATTAGACATAAACAAGGTAGCGAAACATAAATAAAACACCGGTTCAGTGCAACCGTTTTAAGATCCTCATTTTCTTGCGGCGTCCCGCTAATTCTAGTTTTTTTAATCCAAACCTTATGACTGCCACAAATTTGACCGGCTGTTCAGTATTATTTTAGTCAAGAACGAAGTTTTTTGTTAGCAGTACAAACACTGAAAATAGTTGCTGGGCAGTGCCGATTATAAAAACTGGGACAAAGGTCCCGCGAAGAACACGTGAAGAGTTTGAATAGCTACATTTCACTAAGAGGTACATTTTATGCACATGATACTAATTCTATTCATAAAGACAACCAAACATATATATATAGGCAAAAGTATCGATTCAAACGTTTTTATTTTTTATTTTTTATTTTTTTTATTTTTAAGGTGCATATTCAGAGTGCTTGGTAATGAATACACGCCTAACCGACTAGTTGATTAGGCTATAAATCTTTGTATCTAACTTTCCCGATTTTATTTGCACAAGTCGTCCTTTTTCCATAATTACACGCAGGGAAATCATTAACATTAGAAAAGGTCAGGGAAAAGCAGCTTTGATTATTACTACTCCTCTATAAATGGGATGCTAAAAGTTAGCTGTTGGAAACTGAAATATGTGTTAAATGCGTTAGATTATGTTTTCAATACAAGCAAAAATTCCTTTTATCGGTTGGATCCGACATAGTTTAACTAAAGTTCCAGTCAATGCAGTCCTCCCTTTATTATCAACTCAAGATGTGCAGGTTTTTGAGTGCTACTGTGTTTGCATCTGTTCCGTGGACCGCTTCCTCATTCGGGACAATGCAGCATCCAAAAGAAATTCAAAGAATTCACAGATGGTCAGTATACTGCAGCCAAGAAACAAGCCCATGTTGCCTCCAATCTCACCTGAAACATGGCATAAGAAAGATTATGACGATATCGCGCGACCAGCAAGTTTCTTTTGTAATATTGTCTCGTAAACTAACCGAATCAGTAATAATGTAAGTACGCAAGGCATGTCTGTGCCAAAGTTTCGTATCGTAAGGTGGGGTGAAGCAGCGATCACGTAGTTTCCATGACTAAGTGGACCAAAGAAAGTAAAATATGTTATCTATTTGGTTTGCACTGAAATAAACGCCGAGCATGTTTTTCATTATTAAGACGGGCCTGGAATCGGCGCCGTCTTCTAGTTCTGCAACAGTTTCGTCTTAGTAGGTTATTCAAGATCACGATGATTGATTGAATGCTTAATGTTACTCTAAATAGGGTGGGGACGGAAGAGGGCTTATGTTTGGAGACATGGCTAGGTTATCGCAATGCCTCCACCATGCTTATATTTGGAGGTTTTAGGGGACCCAAGAAAGAGTTTGTTAGTCGATCAGAATAAAGTGCTTGAAAAATGGTGACCCGACCGACTGTTGTACGCAACAAGATGGTTTTGGACATTATACGGATAAAATACTCCATTAAAAAGGTGCAAACAAGTGAGAAAGCTCTGGAAAACTCGATTTAAATAGACCGGACACTGGAGGGCTCAAAGCAATGAATTCATTGCTCCAGGACAGAATGTAGCATTTTCCTCAAAGAGGAGAGATTTAATTTTATCCGGTGGTTGACAACTGAAAAATGAAGCGTACATTTCCGACCTTGGACTTCCTGAGGCTTTCAACAGTCTTTTCTGGATAGAGCAGGAAAGTAGATTCCCGAATCAATTACAAGCATAATAATGAATTTATTTGGTTTTGAAAAGACTGCCATTACATTCAGACAGATTATTTCAATTCAAGCATTTGAAATCTACCTCATGTAAATAGGGAAGAAAAACGCTAGAATCTACACTGCATTAATTTTGTGGAATCAAAACATTAAGCGGTGAAAACAAGCTTAGACTTCAACAAAATGCAATTATATGAAAGATTCATTCAAGACAAAACCTATAACCCTGGGTCTTTAGTTAGGGATCACCTTTTGACAAGTAGTCACGCAAATATACAGGTAACGCAATTTTATAAAACGCATGGCATTTCTTACTGTAATGTAAAATACTGAAAATGCGAGGCCTGTAGGAGAATTCAGAGTTTAATTCTGGCAACTACGGTTTGGTTTGAAGTTTGTAGGTTTCCCTTTTTGCTATAGGTATTTTGTTTGCAATTCCGAAAACAGATCCCGCAATAGTTTTTATAACACCCAATAGAAAACATCTTTAAAATGTTAAGAATTCAAGTAACTCATGTACCTAGTGGCTAACAACTTAACTCCAGCTGGTAAGGTCCCGCCTTTGATAAACGACAGGTCTTCTTGTTCAGTGAATTATGGCAAATAGGTTTCAGCCATAAAAAAGTGCACTTACGATCTTGTTTTTTTCAGTGAAGCAAAATAATTTAACATAACATAAGGAATTTCTTTGTTACTCAGTTTATTTGCCCCGGGGACCCATCAAGAATGCAGTAAAACTCGAAAAAAAATATAAATCAGAGATGCACACCTCGGGCCTTAGTGGCCCATAAGCAACTTCGTTCCTAGGGTCTCTCTTCTTCCCGTCCCGTCACTCTCTCGCTCCAGGGGAGGGAAAGAAGAGAGACCCTGGGAACGAGGTGACCCATAAGGCCGCCGGAGCTACGCGGGGTTTCTGTATCATGAAGCAACTAGGCACACTATCCAAGAATGTTTTCGCCATTTTTCCCATTTTTCTCCTGGGTTGAGAGTGACAACGTGGAGTGAAATAAGAGGATGGTTTCGCCTACCAAATAGGCTCTCAAATCCATAACTTGGTATGACTTCGTGCTTTTCGTAAGCCAAACGCCGGAATCCCACTTGAAGAAAGACATAATTTTCTCTGTAGAGGGAAAGTAGCACAGCGTTAAGGACGGTGCCTCCTAATAGAGATGTATTTTTGCAAAGGATATGACTATGGGGGAAAAGTAGATCTTAGCAAGGGTTATTAGAATCCAAAAAGAAAAATATGGGTAACTACGCATTTTTCAGAGATTTATTATCACATAAAGGGCAAAATTACTGATTGCTGATTGGTTGAGACAGCTGACTCCTGATTGGCCAAGCGCCAAAAATACTCGCATTTGATTGGCTGAGCGCGAGAGCGCTCCATTTGCATTTTGTAAGCGTCTTCAAACGAAAAGCAGATTTTGAATTGGATTTTCAGTTGTTCAACAAAAGAATATCGATTCATTAAATTTAACCGAGTTGGTTGGCAAAAATGGTATGGGAATCGGGTGATAGCTCGAAGAGAAATTCCAGAAGGTGAACCTGAATGTTTTACGGAAGACAGCAAATGGTTATTTGTTTTAAAACTACCGAAAGTCTTACTTAGTTTGAGTTTCGAGTGTGAGTTTGTCAATATGCATAAAAGACAGTTTTTTTTTTGTTCTGGACGCTGAGTAGCAGTTTAATAAACTGCTTGTGTGGAGAATTGTTTATTCTGAGGACTGGCTGCGGATTGTGTTTTAATGTGCATGAAAAGTTTTCAGACAATTTTGCCCTCTGTGTTATAAACAAGTAATCGCATTGAGTCCTCGTAGAATTAAGGATAAATTTTCACTTGTATTTTCAAAGTTTTCACAAAATTGCCCGAGTCGCGTGAAAATTTATCTTTAATTCTACTCGGCCTCATGTGATTACATATACTAATTAAGCAACCATAATTCTAAAAAAGCGTGAAAATAAAAAGAATGTATGGCAATTTCTTTCCAAATTTAAGCTCAATTATCTCTGAAAAATGCGTGGTTACCCCCAATTTTCTTTTTGGATTCTGATAGCCTTTGCTAAGATCTGCTTTTTCCACATAGTCATAAGCTGCGCAAAAATATTGTTGTATTAGGGGCAAATTCCTTAAGAAAGCCGAATATCCCGAGTTGCGCAGAACGTATGCGCAGTAACAAAAGGAGGCACCGTCCTTAATATCAATAACTTCAGAGAATTTATGAGTTCTGGTTCCAATTCATATCTCTGGTAAAAATTGAAAGGGCGTGACCTTGCCATTATCACCTTCAGTTGTCAATTAACTTCAGGGGGTAAACAAATGACAAGGGGTAGACAGCTGACGGAGGATAAACAGAGGGTAAACAACTGACGAAAGATAAGCAACTAACAGAGGGTAAACAATTGAGAAAACTAAAACAACTGACAAGTGCAATTTGTTGACGTGTATTTTTTTCTGCCATAGACTTTTATAAAATTTTAAAGCATTTTTTACTGCACAGGACACTCGAATGAAAACATAATCCGAGGAAAGACGTCTAAATTTGCACTTATGTTCGACTTGACGTTAAAGATAGTCTATACTATTATGGATAATAAAATTGATGTCATAAAATAATGTTCAAAACTGAAGTGAAACAACGATCCGTAGGCGAGTTGTTTCACTGCCAAGTCTTGAGAAAAACATTTTATGTCGTCATTTTTATTATCTATAAGAGTATATACCTTTAAAAATAGAGTCGAGTTGTTTTTTTACAATAACAAAGAAAATTGCGAGCAAACACGGCCGTCATAAGCCTTTCAACATGAGTCTTTCAGGAAAACGCGGGCTGAATGAAAAACACAATTCAGCAGTAAATTTAGGGCTGAACATGAGTGAAATAACGAAAAAAATCTTGGGGGAAGTGGGAAAATATACCAGTCTCTGAAATATTATTTGAAAAGAGCCGAAACAAATCGCTCGGCAAAGGATTTATCCGGCAAATTCATTGAATCGAGCAATTGGCTTCACAAATGCAATCAAAATACGCACAGCAAACTTGTTTTAACGAAAGTTAACTTCGGAAGTAAATTTGTATAAAATTGACCATTATTCCATTCGAAAAAGTGCTCAAATCCACTGAATTGTTTCTCTGAGTTCGTGGAAATTCATTTTCATTCGTAGAAGCGGTCGATCAGCAACTGATTCTCGCCGTTGAAACATTTTGGGTGTCAGCCTATCACAAATAATCTTTTCTTTTTGCCTTGCAGTTGGTTTCTGAGAAAGTTCAGTCAATTAAAGTCAGATTTTACAGATTACCGATAGTGTCCTCAACGAATATTCCCAGAATTGCTGAATTTCTGTCACAAAGATTTTAAGAACCGACACAACAGATTTGCCAAATTTATCCACGGCCCCAGACAGGGTTGCGTTACATATGACGTCAGTTTTTATTGTCGTCTATACTCTCTCACTGACAATAAACAAGAGCCCATCAGCGCGCGAGAATTCTTACTTCTTATTATACATACACACATACATACATACATACATACATACATACATACATACATACATACATACATACGTACGTACGTACGTACGTACGTACGTACGTACGTACGTACATACATACATACATACACTTTATTTTCACTCGAATTTAACCGAGTGCGAGGGGTGTACTGGGAGAATATTGCTCGAGGTGTTTCTGGTACGGACCGAGCAAAGTGAGGTTCGTACAAGAAAGACTGAGGGCGATATTCTCCCGGTATGGTCCCGAGCTAGTGAGAGTTAATAAGTCTATTATATGGCTCTGCCTAACACTTTACTACTTCAAAAGTGAGCCGTAGCAGATTGGAAGGAAGGAAACAGTTTACTGGAAAGCATTGAAATCCATGCAGCCGTTTTATTTCATACACACAAAAAAATTATATCGCACAAGAAAAGGTAAGAAGTTTCAAAGAAACTGTCTCTTTTCGTTTAGCTTCAAATCATTCAAACTTTTTGAATCAAATGTACTTTCACATTTTCTACATTCCCGCTTTACCACCGGGCATTTAACATCTCCCATAACGCCCGTGGGCATTGCGGTAAAATCCGGCCCCGAGTATTAGCCAATCACAGCACGAGTTATACACCTAATTGAAAAACGTTGTTGTGTGAAAAGCATACACTATACCATGAACGATACGACCCAAAAGTTTTCTGGAAAGCGGGAAAACTTGATTCTATTCCCAGGCACCGTGAAGATAATATTAACACGGGATACCCAAATCTACTCTTAAACCTTCTTAGGAATGAAAATATCTTGAATATTAATACATGGAACCGAGTAGCAAGCTTGTCAGTGCTGTCTTCCCAGAATTCCATTGTGTCGCATCGTTCATGGTTTATATTTTGCACCCGACAACGTTTTATCAATCAGGTGTATATTTACAAGCTCTGGTCATATAATAATCAAAGTTATTAAAAAAAACTTAAAAGTGGCTAATATTGGCAAAAATATAGGCTAGAGACTCTAATTACCAGCTTATTGAACTCGAACTCAATTTAAAACTCGAAAATCGAACTCAGGGATTCCTACTCGCTAACTTGGCTGGCTTGACTGGATGCCTCAGTTGCTTCCTAACAAAACGCGGGTGACATTTCGCCTTTTTTAAACGTTGTCTTCTTTTTATTTGCCTTTACATAATCACAATCCTAAATTTAAAAACCCATTCCTTGCAGTCTTTCTTCATACGAATGCTGAAAGTAACCACCGCCCCTGATGATTCCAGCTAGCCGTGAATATTTTACTTTTAACTAGTTTTGCAGTAAACGTTCATTAAGAAGGCTGCAAGTAGCAGGCATCAAAATCAACTGGATGTGTTATCACGTAATAATTGTTAAGAATTTAGTAAAAAAATTATTTCAAACACGATGTTGGAAATGGGGTGATCGCAACCAATTTACTCGGTGCTACGCTCTTTGATGGTTTTTAACATCACCTTACATCCAACGCACGCTCGTGGTGCAATTATTAAATAACGTGACGAAAATAGACAATTAACACCAGAAAAAGGAGAATATATCACAAGCATGTCCACGTGTTTTGCTTAGATAACTTACTTCATATAGCTAAAGCTCTCATTAATCCCCATTGAATTCTGCAGAATTTTGATGACAGAGTCATCCGGGAATCTGGCATACGAAACATGTGATTCATACTCCATTTCTGAGCATGGGCTGTTGCAGTTGCACGCTGTTCTATCCATTTTTCCTGAGAAAAAGAGGTCAAATACTTTAATTTTCTTTTAATAACGTCAGTAAAAGGAGCTTCTTAGGTCCGTTTTGAATAGTGGTCGATCAGCTGGTGAGGCTGATCCCAGATGCACATGTCCGACCGCAAACCTCACAGATGACCCAAGCAGTTGCTGGGATATTTAGCAGCACTTTCTTTTCTTCTTCTTCGGTGATCTACAGCTGTCTGAATGCGATCACTTTCAAATAAGTTCAGTGATATTCATCCATAAAATATGTAAACAAAAGATAACCAGTGTTTCTGTCAACAAAGTTTGGTGTCAATTCCAGATTGAACTAGCTATCCTGAACCATACTAATTACTTTTTGCACGGGAAAAGAGATTAACAAAAGTTACATTCACTTTGGATTTTCAAGTTAGTGACGAAAAGAAAGAAAAACAATTTCAACTTCACTCTCACGTCAGGAGTCATTCCCTAAAGTATGTAAACTGTTCTTACCGAAAGAACTTTGAATACATGTTTCATCTAGCGCATCAAAGCACACTCGCATATTCTTTGGACCTAAATTGGAAATGAAAAATAACCCAGACAACTCAGTTTTTTATTAAACACTGACGCTCTTTTCAGAAAACATAATCTGAAATGAGCATACATGATGTGTCCTGCCAGACTACACGCTGCTAAGATATACTTGTTTTCTCTTTATTATTGGTTTATTATTTCATTTTGCACAGAGCCTTGTCTACCAACAGTACAGAGGAGGAAAAACACGATTTGACAAGTTAAGTTTTGTGAATTGTTCCACATTAAATCCAGGCAACAAGCATTTTTAACGTAAGTAGGTTGTTCACACAAAGGGAAAAGCAAAGGGCGCCCCCATTGTTAAAAATACGTGTACTTCCGAAGCAGATTACATGTCAATGGTCGCCTTCGGTAGGTTTTCATCGAATTCTGGTTGGATAGTCATTGTCGTGAATAAGGTTGAGGCGGTCAGTCATAGTTCTTCAATTCGAATTAAGGGAAAAAAATCAAACGGGCAATAAAAAACAAGAAAATAACAACAACAAAACAACGAAAAACAAAATAAAATGAGCAACTGACCTGGGTAGGGTTGGGTTTTAGTTACGGTTTTTACCGGTACGTTAATTATTTGTTTTAGTTACACCCAGACATCGTCCACAAGTGCACTGCATCTACTAACTGAACCATAAAACAAAGAACTAACCTAATAATCCTGCACGGCGGCATCCGCAGTGTTCTATGGTTAAGTTCGACGTACATTGTAAGAGACAAGCAATTTCAGTGTAACTATCAAATCCTGGAAGTGGTGTATCTCGGCAATTTGTTCTGTATGGGGATTGGAGACGAATGTGCTAGAAACAATTGGAGATAATACTGCTTACCTTACTTTTTTAAGCCCGAAACAAAAATTCTTATAAGAAAGTATATATTTAATTATAGTACAGCGCTAAATGTTGGGGTGCTCCCATTGGTCGAAATCGATCACGTAACACCTATCAGCGCATAATGCCGTTTTTGGCAATTTTTGGTGAAAACATTGCTAGCTTTTTAACCATTTCCAGTGTAAATTATTACAAATGAAGAACATGCATTTATTATAAAAAATGGCTTCCGTGTACGCGTCCTTTACCTTTGGGTTTTCTCATTCCATTTTTCGGGACATAATAATCACATGGCAATTGTCAGCGTATTTTCGCTCAAAATGTAGCGTTGTACAATAAAAACAATATAGTCCTTCTGTCTCAGGCCCTAAGTGTGATAGGTTCCCTCAAAAATTTGATGTTCAAACTTCATGTAAGTCCTCGAACTACCTTCTCGGGCTAATATTTGTTGTGAACATCAGATTTTCTCGGGCAACCTAGCACATGATAGTACCTTCGACAGAACTCTGTTGTTGAAATAGTATATGCAGAATCAGTGGATAGTGTTTTTCGAGCGCTCTGATTGGCTACTCAAACTCGGGATAGTATCTGCTATTGACCTCTCAGCATTTTCTGGATCTCGAGCGAGGGTTTTTCCCATTTTTCAGAAAGAAAGAAATTATTTGTCGCTGGCTATCCACTGATTTGGTATTTACTAAACAATTATTCACCTTCGGTTTCGGTGAAGAGTGGTAGATATTTACCTCCACTTCGGTGAATAATTATTAAATATCCTTATTCTTGTCATTTAAGATGTGTTAAAAGTTCATCGTGGCGTAAGATAGGAAAGATGAACGTTTATTCGTTTGTCTCACGATGGAATCGCTTTGAGTTGTTGATCGCGACGATTCGACTGCAATACTGCCAGTCTTCACCAGGCGATGAAGTCGATTGTTTACGTGTTGCTATTTGTAGCATGTTGGTCGCTGCTATTGGTGCATTTCGATCGTCATTATTATTTCCTCACAGGTCCACTTTGTGGTTCATCGGCTGTTGTGCTTTTTGATCGGGAGGGAACAACATCTAATAGTCGGGTTAAAAGGGTACATTCGATAAAATAAATTTCTTAATTACTTGCGTCTACTTGCCAGTCCGTTCAATGGCCAACCATCGCAACTTCGGATTTCCAAACGTACGATGACTTGCGAGTCCGTTTGGGCTTTACGTTTAATTTTAAGACTTTGAAGTAGACAAGCGTTTGCTATCCGTTTCGGAAGCTCGATCGGAAACTGATAATTTTTTAATGTACGAAAGCCTATGAATTACCTTGTCAACTGTAAGTCAGAATTGTTGCTGTTGATTCTTGTGTGAATTGAAGAAGTGGACCTTACCTTTTGAGATGACGATCCCCTCGGTGATCCAAATACCGTCAGGCGTGATCTTTCTTAAAGATCACCATGGAGTAAAGAGTGGTTATGATCCGTTATTATAATACGATATATTTTGACAAAATATGCTCCTGCCACTTCTACACTCATAAAAAATTTAGTGAATTTAAAATTTAAGAACAATGATAGTGTCAAAGCAATTTAGCACTCAAAAGAAAATTCACTGCTGTTTAATAAACAGAAAATATTGAATTTCATATCCTAGCGAGCATCCAGCGGTTGGAATCACCTGCCAGTCATCAGGAAACACGCTGTTTTACTACCGGGGAACCGGAGGTACTCCCTATATGGGCTATACGGGAAAGCTCCACCCGAAAGGCGAGTGCTCGCCGTTCACGGAACGGTAGTTATAGCTGGGAAGTGAATATAAATAAACTGATAAAAAATAACAAAACAGTGAATGCTTTATTATAGCCAATAACCACATTGCGTAACTTTCTATTAAAATTTTGGCAAAAAAGGTAACGGCAAGAACAGTATTGCTGTTTGTTCTAGGAAACGAATGAAAAAGAAAAGAAGAAAAATCACCAACTTGGTGCAGCAAAGTCTAATATTCTAAAACAGATAAGTACTAAGTAAGAGTTTTGTTGTAAAGAAGGTACCGGTTTATTTCCCCATCACATGCAATAAATATTTGTGGCTCTAGGATTCCGGATAGAATGATTTATTTTGGTGAAAAAATACACAGCTACATTTTAATATCCTCATGTCAATAAAAACACTGTCAGAAAGCCTTCCTTCGTTCTTTACCTTGTCACATCTTTAAAGAAATTTGCATAACAGCTCATCATGATTTAATTTTGTAACTCGGATTAAAGTGTTGACAGGGGCAATATTATGTTGAAATATATAATTTAAAGGACAAATTGTTGTATGCTTCCATGAAGCAACTGTCTACCAAGTCGATCGAATGTACCCTTGATGCTGTTAATTTTAGGGTGCGTTCGATTGGGAAATCTGGATTTCGATTTTGGATTTCGGATTTCGGATTTCGGATTTCCCAATAAAACGAGAAATCCAAAAACGGATTTCGACCAGCCGTTATCCTTTTCCAAGACGGATTTCAATTAAGGCCCCTTAATTAAAATCCGTCTTGGAAAAGGATTTCAAGACGGAAATCAAAATATATTAATTTAAGAAAATCTAAGAAACTTTTGGATTTCTCGTTTTATTGGGAAATCCGAAATCCGAAATCCAAAATCGAAATCCAGATTTCCCAATCGAACGCACCCTTAGTCTTGGAATAGTGCACGACTTTTGCTTTGTATGTTTGTTTCAGGTTTTTCACTCAGAGTCAAACGTGCTGTGTGGCTCCAGCTTTTGTCTCTTGATTAGAATCTGAAGTGTGAAGTAAAGACACTGAGTACTTTCCCGTGTAGTGTTTTTTATTTATAATTTTAACAGGACTTTATTTAAACTAGCAGTTTATCCTAAATTACATGTTCCTGTTTAAATAGTGATTTAAATAAGTAAATAAATAAATGTAAAATACTTTCCTGCGGTACAGGTGTTTATTATGCTGCACAAGGTGTGGTGCCAAATGTTGAATCTAAGGGTCAAATCCTAAAGTATGACCGTTAAAATGAAAGCTATTGAGTAGTAATTGTAAGGTAGTTCTAACTTCTTTTTGACTATAACCTCTACAGAAACTACTCAAGAACTAAGAAACTTTGTTCACTTACGAGGCTGATGTGTTATGGTCCAATAAACATGATACAGAAAAACAAGTTTGTGCTGTAAAAAACAAAACAAGGTTGTACAAGGTGAGTCTAAGTTCTTTTTTTATCATTCAAATAGCAGCTTTTGAACAGTTTTTGTTTATGGGTCAATATATAGTTTATTCCTGGGATGCTTGTAAAACAGGGAAATATTTAGCGCAAACAAGACCTCTTGCGGCGTCATTTGCATGACTTATTTTGCAATTGAACCTCAAAACAAACTAACAGTTAATTAGAAAAAAAACTTATTGTGAAATAAAATAAAAAATTCCGAGAAATTTAATTAAAATAAGTCAATTAATTAAAACGCAATATTAAGTTGCAAGAAGTACGGAATACGTTTTGGCGATATTTCCTTTCTAACCCAAAATAAAACCTCTCTGATTTAATTTTATCTCGCACTTTGAAATGTTGATTTTCTTAAAAAAAGTGGCGATATGGGTATGATGCTAATTCAGAATATTTGGCAAAACACAACCCGGAAAATTCCATTGTGTAAAGAGATTCCTCTTATCCATAAAGGACAATAAACGTGACCAGCATTGCTAATTTCACCCAGTGGCCGTCGTAGCAAAGTAATCAAACCTTCACGCGAGGTAATGAAACTTAACGGTTTGTGGTTTGCAGGTTTCGTACAAAAGCGAGAAAGAAAGCCCAGCTATCTGAAAGCAGTGGCTGTTATAAGATGGGGAAACAAGCAGAGCTTTATCTTCAATTATCTTCAAGGAATACCGAGCGCCTCGACTGAATCCAATATTCGCAATTCGAAATTGCAAGTGCAAGCGTTTCTCTCTAACGCTCGCTAAGAATCTTGGGTACCAAGTTAATAGTTTGAACCCAGGAATCTTGACTCTGATGATGGCTTCCGCTCAGGTTCTCGAAACGTCAGTCAATGTCTTCACAAACAGTCCTTCTCAGGGCTGGACTCACCCGAACGATCACACTTCACGGACTTGTAATCTTGGGTACTGCGGTGCAGGTCAGGCCAGGGTGAATCATTCAAATAAAAGCTATTGAAAATTTTCTTTGCATGTTTAGTTGTCAAAATGAAACCTGGAATTTACCTTCCCTCATAATGAAACGGCTTAATGTAATATTCGTAATATCCACCCTTGTAAAACAGGGAAATATTTGCAGCTAAAATTAAACCCTCAAAACGAACTAACTGTTAGAAAAGAAAACATTATTAAATAATAAATAGCGAGAAATTTAATTAACGTAAGTCAATTAAACGCCAAATTTGGTTGTAAGAAGTACACAATACTTCTTGGCGCTTCATATTTCTTTTCTAAGCCCAAATATACCTTTTCTAATTTAATTTTGTCTCGCACTTTGCGATGATGATTTTTTGAGTGGCAATATGGGTATGATGCTATTTAAGAATGTTCGGCAAAGCACAACGTATTGACACCGACAATTTGTGTTAATATATTTCCCATACGCAGACCTAACAATAAACGTGACCAGCATGGCTAATTTCACCCAGTCTCCGACGGTCTTTGCCAGTTACATCATACAATCGTCACGCAAGTTGATGAAATCACGATTTGCGGTTTGCAGGTTTCTAAACACTGTTAAGCTGCAAAATTATGAATGAACAAAACCGAGAAAGAAAGCCTAGTTATCTGAAAGCAGTGGTTGGTGATAAGACGGATAAACAAGCGGAGCTTTTAAGCTTTGAAAAAAGTTTATCTTCAAGCGATGCTGGCGCTGATAACCCCATTTTAAATTCAGGTGAGTGCGAATGTGAAAACAAGAGGCGCGATTTTGAATATTCATTAATTTAACACTACCCTAAACACGCATAAGTCACTTCAGATCGCCTGAGTATGTCTTTCTTGTCGAACGAAATGAAATAGCGTGCTTCGTGGGCTATCATGGCTGCTGATTTAAGCACGTGCATACAAGGTTATCGATATGAATATGAATTAACATATGTACAGTGGCAGCATTTGTTGTTATTTTTAAATACTCCGTGTCGTTTGAAACCGGAATTTTCCTCTTGTTCCACAAAAAAGGACCTCAAGTCTTAAGAAACTTGATAAATCTTACACTTGGGGAAAAAAGTTATAACAAAGCATTTTGTTCTAAAAATTATGCTTTAGTTGCAAATTAGTATCTTCCTTTCTAATTGATCGGCTTCAGTTCAAGGCAACTGAATCGACTTTAAAGCTGTGCAGTGTTTTCATTTGGCGCAGCACCCTGATAAAATCATAATCTTTTTGTTACCGAAAGAGTATCGATCTGCAATTAATAAAACTACGTTAAATTTTAAAGACTTGGTCTCTCGCTGATTCATGAGTACTCTACATCAACTCCTACCATTCAATGTTGTTTAATTCCCTTAGATACCATGGAACACAGCGATATTGTACTAGTTATTTTGAACTTACGCTATCTAGGACGTCGCTGATTCATAAGTACTCTACACCAACTCCTACCATCCAATATTGTTGAATTTTCCTTACATACCATAGTAGACAGCAATATTCTAGTAGTTATTTTGAACTCACGCTATTTAGGACAATGTTTTTATTTTCGTCTCCTAATGGTCTCGCGATAGCAGGAAGCGACAGCATAGAACACAGTGCACACACAGGATACTTTGCAGGCGGGAGATCGTATTTTTATAAAGTCACGGCTGTTCGCTCTCACGAAGGGCTAACGCTCGAAACGTAAGCCTTTAAGTGTCTTTACGGTGTCCTATTTACCTTGTAAGCTCAGTTGGTAAATCCAAATTTTTATATTGACTGTTAGTAGAGAAGCTTTTTTGTGACACGTGGTTAATTATCTCCCACTAAAATGAAATGCGATGTGCAGATGAGAAATTAGAAAGATTTATGAACAAAGATGTGATTCTTTTTCTTTCGCGGACTGTACAAACGACGAATGTTTCCCCGAATACACCCTCGCAAACTCAGAGGCAGTTAAGTAGTGCGAGGGGAAAAGTCGGAACGGGCGAAAAAATAATATGGGCGAAGAAAACTCAAGGGCAAACGAAAAAGCCCCTGGGGACAACGTCTCACTATCTTACTTTTTATAAGTTACGAGGGCATGTACTTATTAAACCCGAAACGCTGGAACGCCGGAACGCCGGAACGCCGGAACGCCGGAACGCCGGAACGCCGGAACGCCGGAACGCCGGAACGCCGGAACGCCGGAATACTAAAACCAGGAACGCCGGAATACAGAAACCCGGAACGCCGGAATACTTAAACACGGAACGCCGGAATACTTAAGAGGCTCTGACTGCAAATATCGAGAATCGGCGGACAAGCTCAAAAAATCGAAAATCCTGATAACTTGCCAGAAGAACACTTTTGGGGAGCTATCTTCGAAAATATTACTTAAACCTTCCGGAATTCTATTGTTTTCGGGGAATTCGGAAAAACGGTTTTGCTTAATTTATTACGCAATAATCAGGCTTAAAATGAAACAAATTGAAAGCGCTTGCTTTTAAACAATTTGCAACGCCAGAAAACAATTTTAATTTTAAATGATAGCAATACTCTTCTACGTTCTATCAATAGGAATTGCATGGAGTTTTGCTTTATTTTTGTGGTTTGGTGGTTCTTTGAAACAAAGCCATTTTGCGCACTTCGGAAAAAGGCAAAAATTTGTAAACTTTAGAGGCTTAAAATGGGTCTTGGTATGTCTAATATCGAATTGAAATAAACACTGTGATAAATTTTGGCCCTACTTCTAATATAATATGAAATAAAAAATCTGGGCAATTCAGGCTCGCGTTGACAAAAACACAAAATCGCGAACCAGTGTTGCCAAAAATTGAACAATGAAATGAATGAAATGAAAAGTAGTAGTTTGGGTGAGCTCAATTTAGAGGATTTTATTTACTGAAGACACACAAAGAATGAACTAAAACATTCCTTCAATCTATTCTTGCATTGTTTTGGGCTTATACTATTTCTACGTAAAACTAAAGAGAAGGAGAAAAAGTTTTTAAAAGTTCTACACAGCTGTTGCGTGACCTGAGTCACGTGAATATTTTTTGTCAATTTGTCAACCTACTTCTGGCAGTTTTTAAATGCGGTCTCTTACATTGGCCGCTGTTTTGTGCATGGCTAGTTCTCCAGCGAATACCGTACGCATCCCTGTGTTTGGGGCATACTGTCATGTGTAGCTGATATTCCACTGGGACGAAAATTGCGACAGGCAAGTCTAGAATTAGTTTCGTATACATATGACACCTTTCTCTTCGAGAGAAGAAAACTGCAAAATATAGTATGTTGTTGTGTACGTGATATGATCGCTCTTTTCAAACGGCTACTAAGATTTTGGGCGACTTTTTGAAATGACACTATTTTGGCCAGGAGCAAAAGTGCATCAATATTATTATGATTTATACGCATTTGTCAAAAATTGTGCTGTTCCTGTCGATATTATTACACTTGTTTTAATATGTTTAAAAAGACGGAAACCACGGACGTTCTGGCAGCGGGATCGGTATTTACGAGTTCTAAATGCTGCTGTACATCTAAGAGATATTAATACACAGCTTGTTTGGTTTTACTTTGCAAGATCGCTGAGAACTCTTTCACGGTTATAGAGGATAAGATTTTCATTGAAGAATATTTCACGTTTGCATGAGCCTGCAGTGATCGGTTGCGTGACTAGATTATTTTGAGTGATACTTTTGTGTTCCTTACTTTACACAGCCAAACTGAGCTCTCAATTTATACGCGTACGTCAACTTTAATGATTTGTTAAAGGAACCGTTTGGATTTTCGAGAACAATAGTTTTTTCCCCCCAAAAAACTGCAAATAACAAAGAAAGGCCATTGGTGCTGCAGAGTATAGACATCTGACAAAAAATGATAACCCACTGCGCTCTAGTTTCACCAACAATTTTCCAAATTTGTTCGTAGTTCTTCAGAAAGACAAATGAAGATATCAGCCAATGCATCATCTAGTAGAAAGACCATCCGAAAATATTTACAGTAAACGATTTGTCATATTTCAAGTCGTCCTTCTATTACAGTTTTTTTTTCTATTATCCAAATTATGCACATTTTGGCAACACTGGTTCGCGAATTTGTGTTTTTGTCAGCGCGAGGCTGAATTGCCCAGATTTTTTATTTCATATTATATTAGAAGTAGGGCCAAACTTTATCACAGTGTTTATTTCAATTCGATATTAGACATACCAAGACCCATTTTAAGCCTCTAAAGTTTACAAATTTTTGCCTTTTTCCGAAGTGCGCAAAATGGCTTTGTTTCAAAGAACCACCAAACCACAGAAATAAAGCAAAACCCCATGCAATTCCTATTGATAGAAAGTAGAAGAGTATTGCTATCATTTAAAATTAAAATTGTTTTCTGGCGTTGCAAATTGTTTAAAAGCAAGCGCTTTCAATTTGTTTAATTTTAAGCCTGATTATTGCGTAATAAATTAAGCAAAACCGTTTTTCCGAATTTCCCGAAAACAATAGAATTCCAGAAGGTTTAAGTAATATTTTCGAAGATAGCTCCCCAAAAGTGTTCTTCTGGCAAGTTATCAGGATTTTCGATTGTTTGAGCTTGTCCGCCGATTCTCGATATTTACAGTCAGAGCCTCTTAAACACGGAACGTCGGAATACTTAAACACGGAACACCGGAATATTTAAACACGGAGCGCCGAAATATTTAAACCTGGAATGCTGGAATACTTCAACTCTATATGACGATTTACCCTGGTGAAAATCTTTGAAGGATCTTCAAGGATCCTTAAAGATCTCCATGAGGACCTTTGATTATCCTACTGAGGATCCTGACAAAGATCTTTATAAAATCTTCAAGGATCTTCAAAGTTCTTGCCAAGATCTTCAAGGATCTTTTATTTTCTTGCCAAGATCCTCAAGGATCTACAAAGATCTTTCAATTTCTTGCCAAGATCTTCAAGGATCTACAAAGATCTTCAAAATTCTTGCCAAGATCCACAAGGATATTCAAAGTTCTTGCAAAGATCTTCAAGGATCTTCAAAATTCTTGTCAAGATCTTTAAGGATTGTCAAAATTCCTCTCAAGATCTTCAAAGTTCTTGCCAAGATCTTCAAAGGTCTTGTCAAGATCTTCGATGTTCTTGCCAAAATCTTTAAGGATCTTCAAAATTCTTGTCAAGATCTTTGATGTTCTTGCCAAGATTTTTAAGGATCTTCAAAATTCTTGTCAAGTTTTTCAAAATTCTTGTCAAGATATTCAACGTTCTTGCCAAGATCTTTAAGGATCTCCAAAATTCTTGCCAATATCTCTTTTGATCTTCAAAATTCTTCCCAGTATCTCTTTTGATCTTCAAAAGTCTTTCCATTATCTTCACATTTCTCCACACTTCTTGCTAGGATCTTCAAGGATCTTCAAAAGGTCATCAAGTTCTTGCAAGATTAGAAAAGATCTTCAAAAATCTCCCAAAGATCTTTTTGGTTCTTTCAAGTTCCACAACAATCTTTGAGGACCATTAAGGATGTTGCAAGCTATTACAAAATGAAGCTAGGAATTCCTAGGAATTCCAAGCTTCGCATGGTCTTAGATTAGCGTGGAAGAAATTTCTAGGAAACTGAGAGAATTTGATAAAATTTGAGAAAAAAATTGAGATCCTAAGAATTACTGAGAATAGCAAACATAAGGATGTAATGTACATCAAACAACAAACAAACTTAAAGTTGATTAAGTGTTTATTTCAAAAATTGTAAGGATTCTTCACAAGTTTTCTTTTAGGCCACCAAATTCAACATTGTTTTGATTAAATGAAAATTTTATTATGAAACCTTAAAACACTTTCTTGTGAATATATTTAGAGCATTACAGTCGAAATACTCAGCGCATTCCACTTATTATTTGGGAATGACTTTCATTAATCAGGGATGGATTACATTATTGGAATCAAGATTCTACTTTCAAATTGAATATTGTTAAGGTTCCAACGGCAGCCTTGTTCCAGATAAGGAATGCTGATTGGTTTATTATTGACATCTGGCGAATGTTCACATGCAAGTAGCAGACTGTTGGTGGCTTGACGTGTCTGGCCTGATTTGTGTCCGCTCAACAAAATATTAATTGCAGACACATTTCCACGTAAAAAAGCAGTCTGTTGTTGTAAAACTGTAAAGAATAATTTCTTTAAAACAAGTGTGCTGTAAATGCACACAAATGTTCCTGAAAATTGAGAAAAATTCCCTGTAATGTCAAACCGACTGAGACCAACAGCCGCCAACGGTTTCGCACTTCGCGTGTGAACTTTTGGCTTTTGTTAGTAACAATCCAATCAACATTCGTTACTTCGCATGAGTCTACCATTGGAATATTTCAATCTTCAATTTAAAAATAGAATTTTGATTCCAAAAGTGCAATCCGTTCCCAATAATATTAATGAAAATCATTCCTAAATAATGAGCGGAATGCGCTGAGTATTTTGACTGTAATTTACCACAATTTCAGCACTCTGGAAACTAGCTTGGAGACTATGTCAAGTACTGACACAGTGCAGTTGTGATTAAAATAACATCTCTATAAAGTTCACAAGAGTTTTATAAAATTATGACACATTAAATACCATATTTTTCAGACCTATGTATTGTCCTCTGAATTTCACATCACTAAATACATAAAAGTTAATTCAACATTGGGAAAATTACAATAATATTATTATTCTGAATTGCTACACCTAGAACTACTTTTACATAAAGCTTCATCAGTATACACAGCGTGAATCAGACAACATTGTCTTGATTGTCTTTTTTCTCAAAATATTTTGCTGTGTTCATTTAGAGTGGATTTATAGCGATAACTTACAATACATTTACAATTGCATTGTGTCCTGGTAGTTTGAGTAGGTATGATTCACAGAAAGGGAAATCAGTAAACTGGACTGCTATGTTCATTAAAAGTGACTTAGCTTTAATACTGATCACAGAGCAGGCTACTCCTGACTTGACACTGCAGTGCTCAGCAGCTGATCATGAATTGAATGCATTCCTAGTAGAGCAAAACAGAACAAATTGGTCATTGTGTGGTTAAACTCATTTCTGAATTATTTTGTATTCAGTTAACAGTTCCGTTCTTTTAATTCTCTAGAAGATGATCTCTATTATTGCTTTCAAATCAAGACATTGTAAACTCAAGGCAGATCAGTTACCTTGTGCTAGTGCATGTCCTTTTAACTACAGTGATGGAAACACTCTACAGTGGAAAAGCACTGGAGAACATTGTATTGGATGTTTCATTTTAACTTTTCTATAAACTTCACAATTATGCCATAACTGCTTCTTTAGTTAAATAAACTCGCAATTCAGACTGCCTCAAGTGTAACTAGTTACATGTAAATATATAAGCCTATAGCTTATAATTATATAGGTTCGAATGGAAGCAGATATAAGAAGACAGGAAAGAACATGATCTTCTTAGAATCGTTAATTTTGAAGCCAATCTTTCATTACAAATCATTTTCTTTTGAACTAACCTCCTTCTTAAGAGTAGATATCCAATTTTTGCTGCCTTGAGGCATCATTTAAGCTTGAAATAATAGGAAATCCAAGGAAACATACGTTGAACATTTAAAACGAACTCGAAATTGATGAATTCAACTGTTTTCTCGGAGCCCGCAATGATGACGCTGCTGACCAAAAGCGGCTCATTCATTACCAGTCTCTCCGAGATTCCAAAATGGCGTCTGCTCCTGGCTCCGTTTTTCTTGCTCACTTTGAGGATTGCATTCTGCTAATAAGTCACTCCTGAATCGTTTTTTTGGGACCTATGGAGACTTAGAACAAATTTACCCCTACAGAAGTTCAAAAACTAAGGATTTTCATCGTTAAATTGCTGAAACTGACTGCATGAATATTAAGACAAAATATAAGCTTAAGCAACTACTGCTGAACAGTTCAAATATGATCATGTAATGCATCAGTCAATTCCAACTGCGCCCATCCCCCCCCCGGGCTAACCCCCGGGCATTAGCATTTTTTTTCTCTTGGATGGCAAATTCCCGGGGGTGGGGACACTTAAGCTGCCAAATGCCCCGTGGTGGGGACTAAGGAAGAGGGCAAATGCCCCGCCCCCGGGATCGTACGTCCCCAAACAACACTGCAGCAAGTTTTCATTCATTGCACAAAAATGCCACTTTCAGCGTTTTTTATGTGTGATTTTTCATTTCTGTAGGCCTGCCTCTCAGTCTTCTATTGTTTGTAATGGAACTATCCGATGTTTAACGTAATAAGAAAGTTAGTATAAATGCCAAGCGATGATATTTTAATACTTCACAGACACCAATACTACATGAAGTTGATTGTTACTTTCCCGTTTTGTTTTAAACAGTTCGCTAGTAAACAAAAATCTTGACATTATAAAAGTCTGTTGTGAATATTTTAATAATATGCAAAAGTATAAAACGACGATCCCTATACACATGTTTAGAATTCAATAATCGATCGTAATAGTTTAAGAATCATCGCAACCAAATTTTGCTTAAATCCTTGTTCAAAGAAGCATACGTACGTCGATTCACATTGATCGTTCCCGATCTCGCTATATAAAGTGATAGTTGTGCCTTGGTAAGTAATGAAGAAATGCATAAAATCGAGAAAACCTCCACAAGCTTGTCCAGTCCTTAACGGACGATCCAATCTGCGACGAACTGCTGGTCCTTTGCGATAAAATCCTCCGTGTTTGGATTTCGAGTCGGAAACCACATGTGTGTCAAAAGCCCGGGGGCAGGCAAATGCCCGACCCCCGGGTCGTGCCAAATTTGCTAATGCCCCACCCCCGGGACTTGCAAGGTACGCAAATGCCCCGCAGTTGCCCGGGGGGGGGGATGGGCGCAGCTGGAATTGACTGATGCATAAATTAACAAGGTCAAGTAAAACTGATTATTTTTCGACAAATAAATTTTTCTGATTTATGGTTTATTCTTGCACAGACTAAGCATAACATTCCAAGCAGAAATTAAGACTTCTGCTTATCTGAAAGTCTGAAAATTGTGTTGGATACATGTACTTTGTAGTGATAGCAGTTTTGTTTTTTGATCACACAGCAGATCAGACATTAGAATAATACTCACCACCTTGCAAGATCCTCATTATTTTAGCCCTTTCAAAGAGGATATTGAAGGAACCCAGCAAAGATCTTAGGAAAATCCTTGCAATGATGTTTGTAAGGACCCTCATCAAATCTTTGAAGATTCTGTCAACTGTGTCAATTTTTCAAGGATCTTGTGAAGGAACCTTGTATGATCCCCAGATCAAAGCAAAAACTTTAACAGAATACTTTCAAGATCTTTGAAATCCTTGAGGATCTTGCAGGATCCTTGCTAAGATCTTGTAAAGACATCAATAATTATTGGCATAAAATTACAGATTCCTTGCAAGATCCTGATCGAATCCTTACGGATCCTTTCTAAGATCTTTATGCATCTTGTTAGGTCTTCGAAAGAACTTCATTAAATCCTTGAGGATCTTGAAGAAACCTTCCACTAATCTTGTAAAGATCTTGACAAGGATCCTTGGGAGATCCTGACCAAATCCTTAAGGATCCTAGCAAAGATCTTAACAAGATCCTTAAATGGATCTTTTTAAGATCTTTGAAAGATCCTCATTAAATCCTTGGGGATCTCCAAGGATCCTTGCACAGATCTTGCAAAGATGTTGACAAGGATCCTTGTAAGATCCTGACCAAATCCTTGAGGATCCTGGCTAACATCTTAACAAGATCCTTGAAAGGATCCTTTTAAGATCTTTGAAAGATCCTTGTTTAGTCCTTGAGGATCTTGAAGGATCCTTGCAAAGATCTTGTGAAGATCTTGACAAGGATCCTAAAAAGATCCTGACCAAATCCTTGAGGATCCTGGCTAAGATCTTTAAAAGATCCTTGAAAGGATTCTTTTAAGATCTTTGAAAGATCCTTGTTTAGTCCTTGAGGATCTTGAAGGATCCTTGCAAAGATCTTTGCTAGGATCTTTATTAGGATCTTTGTAGGATCCTTGGAAGATCTTGGTCAAATCCTTGAGGATCTTAACAAATGATTTTGCATATAAAGATCTTTGAAGATCTTTCAAAGATCCTTGAAGGATCTTTTAAAGATCCTTATCTTTAAGGATCTTTGGCAGGTCTTTGGCAATCCTTAAAGATCCTTGAAGATCCTGTGAGGTTTTTCACCAGGGTAATATACTAAGCCACGCTATATTATTAACGTTACCTTCTGACTCCCGCCAAAACCATTCTCCTCATTATCCCCTCCCCAACCCCCTGCCTTACGTTTTCCCGCCAACCATAATTATTGTAATGTATTCATTCCTGGGCTGTTTTGCGCTGGCATCGACATGAAGGACTCTCCAGCAAGGTAAACGTATGTAGCTGAAAGTTTCCCTTTGACTTAACGCGTTTCAAGTGTCATTTACAAAGTGATAAACTGTTATTCCCCTCCTAGTTTACTCGTCACTTAGAGCATTTATACTGCTTGAATATTTTTAGTATTGCTGTCATTACGCGAAGCCACACCATGTGCGTGACATTTGTCAACTGAGTTATAAAACTGGTTAAGATTTAGCCCGCGCACAGACGTCTCCTATTTCCTTTACTTCACACGGAAAAGGAAACTTTTCCGCGTGAGGCAAAGGAAATAGGAGACGTCTGCACGCAGGCTAGTTAAGATTCAATGTCTTACCTCTTTTTTTCTGGGCCTTGGCTGGGACTAAAGGGAAGGGAATAACAGTTCACTTTGTAAATGATACTTTAAACGCGTTAAGTCAAAGGGAAAATTTAGGCTACATACGCTTACCTTGCTGGAGAGTCCTTCCTGTCGATGCCAGCACGAAACAGCCCAGGAATGAATGAATTATAATAATTATGGTTGGCGGGAAAACGTAAGGCAGGGGGTTGGGGATGGGATAGTGAGGAGAATGATTCTGGCAAGAGTCAGAAGGTAACGTTAATAATGTAGCGTGGCTTAACCTTAATTGTTCGTCTTTTCAGCGATCTTGTGTATATTAATTCGTCATTTAGAGTTGAAGTATTCCGGCATTTTGGGTTTAAGTATTCCAGTGTTCAGGGCTTAAGAATTCCGGCGTTCCGGTTTTAAGTATTCCGGCGTTCCGGGTTTAAGTATTCCGGCGTTCCGCGTTTTAGTATTCCGGCGTTCCGGGTTTAAGTATTCCGGCGTTCCGGGTTTAAGCATTCCGGCGTTCCGGGTTGAAGTATTCCGGCGTTCCCAGTTTTAGTATTCCGGCGTTCCGGGTTTAAGTATTCCGGCGTTCCGGGTTTAAGTATTCCGGCGTTGCGGGTTTAAGCATTCCGGCGTTCCGGGTTGAAGTATTCCGGCGTTCCGGGTTTTAGTATTCCGGCGTTCCGGGTTTAAGTATTCCGGCGTTCCAGGTTTAAGTTTTCCGGCGTTCCGGCGTTCCGGGTACTTACATGCCAGTTACGAGCAACTAGATAAAAGCGATCTTTTGGGTCCCAAATCAGAAGGCGCGCGAGGATTGCAAACAGTAGTACGATACGCTCGATCAGTACAAATTTTTCGGTGAATTGGTTCTTCACTTGAACTTGACAAATTCTTCTGTGGCGCAATTAACGAAAGATTAATCCTCGTGTGCTACGCCGTGTCAGAACACACGAAACCGACTCAGAGATTTCATTGGGCAGAAAAATGCAAAAGTTAATTTCTGCCCAATCAGGGGCCAGAACTGGCTGGGCCGTTTGCAACTGGTCCGGTGAGACCTTGTTCCCAGGGGTTTTTCGTTTGCCCCTCACTTTTTTTTGGCCCGATCCGACTATATGCCCCTGGATCTCCGAGAATGCACCTAATAATGAATTGAAAGTCATAAAAATGAACCTGTAGTTCATGGGCATCGTACATACAAACGCATGTACAGGTATTTATTTCTCAGAAAATAAAGAAATTCCCATCACACAGATAAAGTAGCAAGACATAATCAACCTGAGAAGGTTCTGTGCAGTTGTAAACATGTGAATTTACCGGTGTACCTTTGCCAATCAAAACCATGCATTTTGGCAGTTGGCACTATTGAAGACACCAATAAGTGGATCGGGTATTGGTTTTAAACGTTTTTCACATCTTTTTGATAACATCCTTTATTCCAATTGTTACACAACCTTGATTTATCCTGATATCATGAATACGTGAGAGTGAACCTTGAGTTTATTGCTTGATGTTGTTGTAGTCAAAGCATAATTTGAAAAATCAAAAATGTTGTCTTTCTCAGTGAAACCAGTTGACACTCCTACAGAAACATTCTTCGTGGCCGCCGATGCTGGGCAAGGATACAAAGAAACTCTCGCGAAACCGGAAAGGCAAACCTGGAAAGACTTTTCTGACTACACGACCCTTCATGGTTTCCGATTCATCTTTGTTCGAAGGTCTCTCTGGGTACGATTGGTATGGCTTGTATTGCTGCTCACCTGCACTGGGTATGTCGTCTATTCTCTTTGCAACAGCATCATAAAATACTTTGACTTTCCCATTGCGACGATCATGAAGATTGAACATCCTGAGGAGAGCATGCCCTTTCCAGCCGTCACTTTGTGTCCTATGACAACGTTAACGAAAACAAAGGCTTCCATGAGAGATGACAACCCACGGTTTAACATAACCGGGCTCAATATAGACGCCTGTCAGGTAACAGCCGCTGTTCGGGCGGGACGGCCATGCGGGGAAGCACTCATTTGTTGTTGCACCAATAACGATTATGTTGACGCTGAGGAAGCTATAGAAAACTGCACTTCAGAGTACAAGAACGAACTCCTCGAAGTTATCAATGCGAGAAAAGGGTCTTTCAATGAAAGGGACTTTTTCAAAGCTTACGGTCCCAGTATAGCTGAAATGATTGTAAAAAAGACTTGCGTCTTTGGGTCGTCAGGAGAGCGTTGCTCTAACCAGAGTTTTGATCCAGTTGTGACAGAATTTGGATTGTGCTACTCGTTCAACTCGAAGCCTGGTGAAAAAACGTTGAATGTGTCGTATGGAGATGTTTCGGCCGGTTTGTTTGTGATGTTAGATCTACATGTAAATGACCACTTTTTTGGTTTCTATTCTGAGGGTGTTAGAGTTCTTGTTCACAATCAGGGAGAGTACATCAATCCTTGGAATGGGGTTCTTGTAGCTCCTGGGTCGCATGCCCAAATCAGTATCACGAGGAAGGTGGTGAGTATTTGAACGATAGTTTGACAGATAGCTTAGTACCTGTTTCGATTGATTGCTGTTATCTCAAATAAGAATAACAATGTTTGACGTTGTTGTGCGCGAGCCCAAGTAAAGCATTGTTGTACGAGCCGCCAAATAATTAAACATTGTTGTTTTCAACTACGTATACCACCAGACAAATTTGGTGATCAAACCTCTTTCTCACCTCTTTCCCCCGGTCCTCTCTCTATTCCAAATGGCGACGAAAGAAGTCTGGTACGCCATGCTGAATTGATTAAAATCGCTAATATCTGGAGACACGTGACCTCCTATCGGGACGAAGTTGTTCATCCAAAACGTTGGCAAAACGAGACCAACATGTTGGGGTTTCACGCTATGATTTCATTAGTTTTTGTTATCAGTTATTTATATATTCATTTATTTCTTTTGTTTTTGAAGTACCGTAACAAGAAGAAGCCTTACGAAACAAAATGTGATGACTCTATACGGCTGGCGAGTTTTGAAACGTACACATCCGATGGGTGTTCTTATGAGTGCCTATCAAATAAAACGTTTGCAGCATGCAAGTGCAGAGCAATTGGTGACACGGGTAAGGCTAATAACTATAACACTTGCCAAAGAGTAATTTGAATACCATTCATTTGTTTCGCTTCATCCCAACATCATCCCTCATTCATGGCGGCTGTCTCTCTTTAGGTAACTCCGCTGACCGTGTTTGTTTTCGAGAAGACGACAACTGCACCTATGGTGTGGTTAATGGTACGTAGAATGCAGCGAACAAATGGGCATGAACATTAACTTTATCAACATTTAACATTTATCATTATAAACCTTAACAAAGAGGTGCACCAGTTGCAGCGAGTTATACTGACGAGCGCTGGACTTATAATGCTGGGGTTACGTCCTTCTTTCTGAACATGTCACACTTAGAAAACAGGCAACAGGTCAGACTGTCAAAAACCCATGTTTTTAAAAAGGTTCTACATAGGCCACCCAAGTTATCTACTATGAGTATTGTCAAGACTGTCTTAAATTTCGGCCGGGGAGCATAACGCTGGGCCGACCAGCTGACTTAATAGACGTGTCCCTAACTGAACGCTAACTTTAACAGGTTTGCTCCGCCCGCTCCCAATTCTAAAATACGCTCCGCGTTCTGGCCCTGTCTACAGTTCACGGTGTCTTCACGTTGTCCTGTATTATCATACTGTATGAAAATGAAATAGGTATTAAGTTCTGACACGATGAAAAATTCTCGGAAAAAATTCTACAACCTTCCACCTACCTACCTTCCACCCACCGACCTAACCACTGAGCTGTGGTGACTCATATGGTGAGCAGGTCGCAGGCTTGGAGTTATAAGTTTTCGGACTTCTCATCTCGCGAGTACACTGGACACTAATCATATAGGCAACACAGTAAATGACCTGCATCTCGCAAGCACATTAAATAAGTTTTGTGTACGCTTAGAGATCTCATCGAATCTATTTCATTTTCATAGGACTGGGCATTTGGCTGGTTCAATATATTATATTTCTTGTCCTTTTCTCTCTTTTTTTTCGCGTTTCACCTCTGTACTGTCCTTGACCCTCATAAACACTATGTGATAACACTATCTAATGTTCTCCCCCTGCATGTTTTGTCACAGATCTGTTCGAAGGCACCAAGCAATGCAACTGTCCCCTAGCTTGTGATGCGGTCAGCTACGAGCCTACAGTCTCAACTGCATCATTTCCTAACCCTTCGATGATGAAAATTTTACAAAACAAAGGGTATATCAGGACAGAGGATTACTTCAGGTAGGGTTCCGAGACTCCAATAATACATCAACGCTAACAAAATCGTCACGTTCTTCATTGTCCACTTCTTGGTTATTCTTGGTTTTCACTATCACGCCATAAAATATTAAAATCAAAACCAATTGATGAAAAAAGCCAAGAATTTGTAATGCTATAAAGGATACACAACTAAACAACTTCACCAAGTCTGAGATCTGTACGGTATTGGGTTGTTGAGTTATTTGCCGAAACGTTCGACTGAAATTTGCAGAGCTCCATTACAACTTCACGCCGATTTAAGTGTGTACCCCAAATTTTGGGGTCGTTAAGTATTCATTTATGCAAGCTATTGTTCTTCCTCATTACTCATTCATGCCGAGCATTTGCCGACCACGCGGCACATTTCGCCGAGCGCAAATTCTTTGATGTAGGTGAGATAGTATTTCTTTTGTTTTCAACCGGCACTAGGAATAAAATCCCCAAGACAAATCTATTGTGCTGCTTGATCTATTGTCACTCAACGTAAAATTAAAATTCACGGCAGCAAAAGACAACAAATCACAGACGAAATATTTTTTAAGCAATAGAATGAGTTTACAAATGTTTAAGTTACTTTAAAATTCGCACAAAATTAGCGAGCGCCTTCAAGAAGTGAATTCTTCTAGTAACTACAACTGTTGCTGAATGGTGTGCAATGAATCAAAATATTCGCTCATGTTGGTTTCCCTCGGAGGGGCACAAACATGGCCGCCGGAAATCAATGAATACATCTGGAATTGACTTCTGCTCTTCCAGCGATTACTTTTCTCTCGTGAACTACTATACAACCACATTAATTTCTCTCCTAATGCTTTAACTGGCCAAACTGCTAAAAATCACAAGGAGAGTCCTTTTTCGCACAGGAGAAAGCTTTGTCACGGACGCTGTGTTGGTGTCAGGTAGGGTGAAAAGCCAGAAATTTAATATTCTGTATTTTCAAAACGAAAGACGCTACCGAGCTGAAAATCTGTGAAAAGATATATTTTTAAGTCATCCTCAACCTGGCGGGGATATAAAATCTGAAGACCTCGCGATTTATGATTTTAGAATTTTATGAGGTCACGTGAAAACCAGCAATTCCAAATTGTTGAATTTGCATGTTGCGTAATGTGGCCATTCTATCCAGGAGATCAATTCGTTGAATTAGAGTGCAAGTCCAGATAGTTAATACACACCCTCGACCATCGTATGTCATGCTCTTCATAAAGCATTCAACTAGAAATGTTTTCACGTTGCTGTTTTTGTTTTTGTTTTGTTTTTTTTTTCGTTTTAATGTAGAACGTATAACGCCCGCGTGCAGAGCCATAATGCCTTTTGGCTGAGGCGTTCTCTTTGCTCTTGGCGTCATGGTTATTTAAAGTACATGCTGTGAAACTAAGTGACGCTTAACGGTGGTTCAGTCTTCACTTGTTTAAATGCATACACTTAATTAAAATTGAAGTTTATGTTTTGAATATGAATTTTAAATACCTGTGAAAACAGCGTTTGAAACTATTAGATGACATTGGTGGGGAAGCAACGTAATTGTTGACTAATCAATAAAATTAACGAAAAATTATTGAAATTATTGACTAATCGAGACCTTGAAATTTTGTGGCTTGACGATCAGCTGTCATTACTTGGAAATAATTAAGATAATTTGCGTGTTGCGTTTGTTCCTTGGGTGTGACCTGTGAGAGGACAAGGGCACGGATGACGTCACGGCCAAGGTGATTTGTACATGTAAATGCAATCTTTGTCCAGAAATATATTTAACAGTTATTCACCGAAGGCGAAGCAAATACTATTCGTCAATATTTACTTCGTCTTCGGCGAATAATTGTTTTAGTATAATTTTGAGCTGTGGACATCAAAATTAAAAGTAAAAGACACACGAAAACATAGGCACATACTGCGTGCAGAGCCAATGACGTTTTGTTCTGCAATATGGTGAAATTTATGAGGACAGCCTTTGGGTCTTACACCACTGCAGTGTGGTCCCACCCGTACCCTAAATCTCTCAACCACGCCTTCCCCTCCCCACTTGCGGTTAATGTAACACGTCTTTGCCAGAGCAAGGAATCAGCATAATCAGTTATCGTACAAACCGGGTAAAGAGCAGCGTGACTAAGTGAAGTTAATTATGGCGCGACATTAAAATTGCACGCAAAGTAAATAAAGCTCTTCATTTCCCTTTTCTTTGAAGACAACATATTCCAACGCGTAGGTTTCTTAAATTTTCGGTCTTTTGCGAACATAAATAACTTCGCTGCTAATATAAATTTTTCGTAACAAATTTTAACATTTAATTTCCGCCTACATTTTCAAGGTGATACGCCTGTTTTCTTTTGAAAAAAACGAAACCCTGAACCTGAATGAAATTCATCAAGCTTTCAAAATTCAATAGGTCTCTATTAGAATGCTTTATTGTTAATCCTGCGTTCGGTTCGAGATGTTTTGAGCGTTGCGTTACATTCCGAAGCTGAGCTGTCAACTATGCAAATTTGTTCAACACGCTTTGAACTATAAATTTTATGTTTACGCACGCAAAAATGATACTGCAAATTTTAAAGTCGCTGTTACCTAGAGATAACCCGAAGTATTTTATGCTGTTTTACTCTAGTCTTTTCACTACCGTTACAAACTTGGGCTTTAAATATTGTTTCTTTCATCTAGTTTGAAATTTCTTCGGGCGATACATGCAGTAGTAGCTGGTGGTGAGAAGGTTTTCATGCGGTCTATAAATCGGCCGGAATTTGTTACTTCACATTACAAGTTATGGCTCACACCTTTTCGGTTTACCAAGTGTTTCTGCTTCGGAGCAGAACACAACAATTCGTGAAATAAGTCGAGTTGGTTCGTTGCGACCACGACGTTCTATTCATACTAAATCTCAAATTGACGAGTCCCTCTCGTGTTTGCTGCCGTGGAAATTTTTAATTCGGCTTGGTTAACGCAAGACTACAACGTGAATAAAATCCTCCCAGACATTAAGGATACAAAACAGCGCATTCGAAGTATATCCAGACTCGCGAATACAGACCACTTCAAAGCCCGGGGGTCGTACTCCCATAGTATAAGATGTATGGGTATGTGCCGCTGTTGACCCAAGGGTTTCAATGTATTGGTGGCACACCCCCTCCCAGTATATCACAGAATACACCCCCGGCTTCACAGAAGAAAGACAAACTGCGTGCATTCAATCGGCGTTGATTTATTCACGCTACAGCATTAGCCATGACGTCACTAACGTGTAAAAAGTAAAAAGTAACTAAAAAGTAACTTAGCTTAGCAGCTGTGCCTTGAAATGTTATATTCACTGGGTAGCTAGCGCGGTGAATATAGCATTAACATTATACTAATTATACATATATTATACCGCAATCATAGTTATGAGTTCGGATTAAGCACTTTGTTACATGTTTCCTGTGGTGATTTCGGCTGTCTAAGGTTAACAAATCAGTTTAGTTTGAACTGGTTTGGAGTATTCGACCACTGGTAATCTTTCTGATCCTTTACATTGTTTACCTTTAGTGTTTTAGTGATTGTGAAGCAAAAAATCGTGGACAGTTGTGATGCTTTTAAGTAGTAATGTCGGCTCACTAGGCCCAAATGGAGGCTTCTGATTGGTCGAGAGCTTTTGGCTTCTGATTGGTCGAGGGGTTGTCATAGGAACGGGAAACCTGGGGCCAATAGAATCGTGGGCTCAAGAGGAAGTCACATGACCGGAAATGACATCATGAGAACCGGAAGTCACGTGTTTTTAGAATGGGAAACCGCTGACCAGTAAGGAAAAAAGGGATCGCGGGCTCATACAACCGGAAGTCACATGATTTGGAAGGGGAAACCGCTGACGAGTAGGAAAAATGGATCGTGGGCTCAAGGGGAAGTAAAACCGCTGAGAAAACGCGGGCTCAAAGTCCAAAGTCCAATTTTTGGAACGGGGGTAGTCCTTTGGAGTGAAAACAACCCAAAATTAATAAATACTTTTTTATTGTTCTACTTTTGTTTACAATAAGGAGGAGGGTTTTCCTGAGTATTCCTTTGAGTTCCTTCGGTCCTTCAACAGATTCCTTAATGTTCAATAGAGATGTAACATTTCTCACTGGTATCCATAAGGGTAGGTCTGGAAGGTGACAGGATCCACGACTCTCTTATCGTACACGAGCTGGTAACGTTTGTACTCGGGGAAGGTGAAGAGTTGGTAGTGTTTGGGATCGCGCACGATCTGGTGCGTTTTGACGACTTGGGTCTGGCGGGGTGCTAAAAGTGGCTTCTGGATTTCGTCGAGGACATTCTGACGCATGATGTTGTAATTCAATTGGGTTTTGCCCTCACTGTTAAGGCGGAACCCCCTCACCTTGCACTCAATGTGACCATTCTGGGTTTGGTATCCATAGTTCTTGGGACCCCCTGAGACAAATTCTACGATGTAATCGTTGCCTTTTAATTCACTCGTAAAGTCGCCGAGGTAATCGCCCAAGACCGGGGTTGATTGATTCTCGTCTGTCCAGTAGATGACGGAGTCGGTGTCGTAGTACAAGACACGTTCCCCCAGCTTCTCCAGCGCTTCATAAAGTCGGAGTCGGGCCCAACAGGTAGTGAAACAGGCTACAAAGATGTTGAGGTTAGGTGAAACGGGGATGTCTTCGTCTTGGTACTGGTAATGCACCTCCACTAATTGGTCATTGATAACGGATACGTGACGTACCTCCAAACTACTGGTATCAAGAAAACGGTGGAAGGCTTGAGGGTCATCAAACGTTTGGACTTGGGTCTTATTGAGACGTTGTCCAAACTTGCCCCACATGGAATTGAGCATCATTTTAGCGAGGGTACGCAGCCCCGGGTTGTGTTCGATTTTGTCGTACTCCAACTGGATGCCTTCATGTTCGAAGTACTCTCGAAGGTATTGCTGGCGTTTGGTTTCGTCCTCACCGACCCAGGATGGCCACCCACTGGCTTCTTGCTTGATTTTCAACCAGGTGTTGACGTAGTCTTTGAAGAGTCCTTCACACGTCTCGTCAAAATGCCAGACCTCATAGATGTACTGGATTTCGTACCCCAAGTCCACCGCTTTAGATAATTCCGGGCTACACCATGTTCCAGTCAGGGCCCGCTGTTCGTCGGTGTGCACACATTCTGCACATCTGTCTAAGGGTCGTTTGGGCATCTCTTGTTCCACACAGGCGGCACAAAGAGGAAAAAGGAGTTTGGAGTCATGACGGTAAGGCAGGACAGGATGGTAGAGATGACGTGGCGGCAGGACTTTGCATTGGACGAGGCCAAAGTACTGACGGATGTCGGTGTGACCCGGATTGAAGATGACACGAGGATGTCCTTTGGGGTAGACACAGGTCTTGTTCACCCATGGGTACAAGGAGGTCACATCAATGTAATGTATTTGTTGACTGGGCGTCACGCGATGGTACAGTTTCACGGCATTGGTACGACCCCCGCAAAAAGCGTGACGGGGGTTCAAAGGTTCTGTGAAGTCAAGGGTCCCCAGGTACGTTCGGATGTCCAAGGAGGTGTCTTTGAGACGGGACCAATCACATTCCCACATTTCTATGACATGGTATCCGAGCTCTCTAAATTGTTGGATCCTTTGCTGGGTGGTCTCGTAGACATCTTGCATGCATGGTTCGATCATAGTGACGTAGATGGTTTTCGTGACGAATGGGGAAACAGCGAGGACATCCATGCCAGAAACACCCGTGAAATTCGTAGATAGTGTTGGTACTGGCATCGAAACCGTCGACATGGAAGTCAGTGCCAGGGATGCGATACTCGCCGGCATTGCGGGCATGTTGAATGGTCTGTTGTTGTTGGGCACACCAGGTTAACCATTCCAGGGCCACCTTGGAGTAGTTGATGTTGTTCTTCCAACCACGCACGGGTTCACTGGCAATACTGTTGGGGATCATACGATTCATGCGTAAATCGCGGTTACAGGCAGAAGCAATGGTGATGTGGTCGAAGGGATTGAAGCCCGTTAGGGTTTCAAACAATCGTTTGAATGTCAAGCATCCTTCTTTCAAGAGACGTACATCGGATTTGCAGTACTTAACCAGTTCTTCCTTGAAGTCAAAGACCTTGTCGCGTTGCTTTTGATGCCAGGTTTCCAAGGCTTGCTTGCCTTCGGGGGACATGGTTTCGGGCATGTAGTAATCGAGGGCCGGGATGGGTCCTACGTAGTTTTGATGGTCTGGATGATTGAACTTGTGGGGGAAGTACCCTTTGCAGCCATCTGTCAATCCAAAGGTTTTGGGAAAGGCGGACAGAGGCATCTGGAAGAAACTCAATGAGTCGATGAAGCGGATACGGTCATGTTGGACTTGCAAGAGTTAACACCCGTTCCGGAGTTGTTGAACGATTCGGTTGTCACCATAGTATTGATGAATGATAAAGTAACCATCGTACCCTTGGAAGTTATGGGCCAGGACATTGACTTGGCGAGTATCATTGAGTGTCAAGGTATCCAGCCATTCCAGGAAATCTCGGACGCAATGGTTGCCATGGAAACACACGGGTTGGTCGTCGTCTTCGGTTTCGGCCACGACGAGATTAGCGATGTGTCGTTCCTGGGGCTGCATGGCTTCAATATCAAAGAAGACATGAAGGGGTGGTATGCCGTCGTCGTCGTCGTCGTCGATTTCCTCGTCCATCTGGCTGGATTGTAAGGTTGGAAGATCTGCGTTCGCCCTACGTTTAGCGCGAGGCCCTCCAGACCGTTTCCTCTTTCTTTTCTTCTTGTCTTGAGTGGCTATTTGAATAAAACAGCGATGGGTGTCACCGTCCACGTACTCATGACAGGAGGGACAATCAATATACCCACATTGATGTTTTTCAATCTTGTCTAATCCAACTTCCTGCTTGCCACATTTAGGACAGCGACGGCGTCTAAAGCAGACGGAGGACTGTAGGTTGGTCACGGGTTTGCCCGCGTGGTCCTTGACGAGATGCATTTGGAAACAGGTGTCTCCAAAAAAGTCCCGATGACATTGTTGACAACGTTGGGTGGCTTTCTGACCTCGAGGGTACGCCTCCAGGAAATCAGGGCACTCTTTTTGGCAACAGGCCCTGCAATGACGTTTGTTGTTGTTGCATCGATGACGTCCCTCATCGTTATAGGGTTTCCAACAATGGGCACACACGTAACTGACCCCGAAAAAGGCTGGCAACTTGGTAATGACATCATAATGGCCTTTCTCGTGCAACAGGATCAATTGTTTGTCTTGAAGGGGACCAAAGGTGGTGATGTGAAAAGAACGGTCGGCATCCACCAACAGGATCTGGTAACCGGCCAGGGAAGGAGTGGTACTGAATTGGGTCAAGGCATCATAGCCACAAGGGCCGAGGGGCACCTTGGCCTCGTCATGGAGGGCCAGAGCTAGTGTTCTCTGCAGAGGTCTTCCTTGTCGAATGGCTTTCTCTTTCGGGTGATTGTCCACTTTGGCTTTGGCGGTGACGAGGGCTCTGGCACAACAGAGTTCATCCCTGTTTTGGATCTGGATAATGGAACGTTTCTTGGGTATTAAATTTCGGAGAGGTTGATGTCCGGGTTTCTCCTGGCGTCGGCGGCCGGTTCCTTGAGGGGCATGATGGACTTGAGTAATGGAGACTTGAAAGGAGTCGTCCATTTCAAATTGTTCATTGCTATTCAAGGCTTGGGCTAAACGTTGGAATAAAGCCTCGACACGGTCGCCGCCTTGGCGCCATTCTCCTGCTCGTAATCCCCAACCCTGAAAATTATTATGGAGTCTGTTGGAGGCGATGGTAAAGTACAGGCGATCTTGATCGTGGAGGGCAGGTGTGGTGGTGGTCAACACTTGATTCACGGCTCGACGTAACCCCTCTTGGAGAGCTTGCGTGATGTTCTGATTGGGAATGAAATTCCCCCTTTGACGTAACTGGGTATTGAAATGACGTTCCCGTACTCCCAGACGGTTGCTTAAACGGTCGACATAGGGTTGGAGTTCAAACTCGAAGACACCCTCCGTATTGGTATCCAAACCTCCCCCAGTTTGTTGAAGGAGATGGGTTTGAAAGGCACGTTGGCGTTCGAAGTCATCTAAGGCCTCTTCACAAATCTCATCAGGGGAATTCGCTGTCGTCTCTTCTGGCTCTGAATCGGACATCTCTAGTCCAAGCAATGACATCATCTCATGGGGGTCGATGCCACTAGGTCCCGCTTCGTCTTCTTGGCGAGTGGACATGATCAGATGAACTCACTGGAGATCGGGGCTCTGTTTTTTATAGAGAACCAAAATGTCACGTGGGAGGGGAAGGAGCCAATCACTAAACAGGGTGCCCCTCTCAGGGGGTGCCCTAGGGAGGGGTGGGACGAGGTGGGGGGACCCCCCTCCCCCCTCTCTAGTTAGGGTCCATGGTGCATCACGGGAACGAATGAGAGACTATAAAACAGATCGACCCTCGAGGTGAGTCATCTCAACATGGACGCTGGCCATGAGAATTTGTTAAAGACCTTTGAAGAATTTGAGTTAGATTTAGAAGTGGAGGAGATCTTGGGGAAAGTGAAGAGGGAGTTGGAGGAGGAGGAGGAAGACTTTGGTGAGTTTGCCAAAAGGTTAAAAGAACTGGAACCGGAGAAAGTCGAGGCGCAGAAACGCCGAGCAGAAGAGGCCGTTCGTTTACACCAATATTGTTACCCCCAATTGACCTGTGACTGGTTCATTGAGGGCCTGGATTATTGCTGCGACTATTGGCGGTACGAGTTTCAGCGGCCAGCCACACCTCCCCCAGCACCGCCACCATCGCCCGATGTCCCGCGCAAGACAACCCCGCAGCCGCCGTCACAGACCCCCAGTCAGCTACCATCAAAGCGACGACGATGACTACACCAACGACGACGACGACACCGACTATGACCCCCACGACGACGACACTGACGACGAGTACGAACTGGCAGTCCTCAGGGCTAAACGAGCACGCGACATGGCCAAATGTGCACGGTACCGGGCCGAACACCCAGAGAAAGTGGCCGCCTACAAAAAAAAGTACCGAGAAACACATCGAGAGTTCCTAACGGAGACCCAAAGGCTCTACCGGGAACGCAAGGCGGAGAACAGAAAGCGCTATCAGGAAAGGCATGCAGACCGTGTGGTGGAAGCCCATAAGCGTTACCGGGAAAGACATCGAGCCCGCGTGGCGGAGGCCCAAAGGCGTTACCGGCAAAGATATCCAGAGCGTGTGAAGGAGTCCCATAGGCGTTACAATAAAAAGCGTCGGTACCAAAAGCATGTGGCGAACAATGAAAAAAAGAGAACTCGAGAGAAATTGGAGGCTTTAGGACCTTTGACACTGACCATCCCCCTGACGGATTATTTGAAATCCGTTCCTGTGACGCTGGAATCTGTGGATACAAACGGACCACCCGCGGACTCTCATACTCTCTTTGATTTGGATTCGGGGGGCGTGCAAGTCGTGGACCCCCCTGATTGGGAGATCCTTTCGTTTTTGCAGGACTTATTGTCCATGTCACCCGATGATTGGCAGCAGGTCATGAACGATGTGGAGGACTTTGATGTGGAGACATTGTTGCCCCCTGAAGACCTCGTTCATGACATGTCATCCGACGAGGGCGTGGATTTATTGTATGATTTAGTGTCTTAACCCCCTCGTCTCAGTATTTGGAAGAACATCCGTCTCAGTATTTTTGGCAGAACAATGAACTTGACAACTCATGAACCAAATGAGACAGTGACATTGTTTTTATGTTATCAGGATTAATGTTGTCTACACCACAATGGGTTTTGTCTCGCAAATCCTGCTTGAGACTCAACACGAACTACAGAAGAACAGACTGCAGAATAACAATGAGACATTTTCATTTTTATTTTTACTCAACATGTAACTGGGAGGTGTTAATTAAATGTTTACAATTTTAAACGTTTCTTGGCTTGCATAATTTTCTTGACCACCCGTTCCGTCTTGTTTTTCTTGCCGGGTAATCGATCAATGGCTTGGATCATCTTGGTATCGGCTTTCCATTTATCTTGCAAATTCTTGGCACGGCTGTAATCAATGTCGTGTTGCTTAGCAATTTGGTCCAAGCGATTGATCCCGGGATCCCCACGTTTCAGACGTTTGGCCAAATGGGTGCCAGGGCCCATGTATTGATAACCAGGCCAATGAAATTCTTTGCCAGTTTTCGCAATCCATTTTTGTACATCCAAGGCTCCTCCTCGTTGGGTGCGTTTCCGTTTGATACCCCTTCTCCTCCTCTTGGTGGGCATCTTTTAGTCCGTGTCGTAATCCAACCGACGTCGTAACTTTTTACCTTGGGCCCAATCTTCCCAACCGGGTAAGGGTTTCAATCGTTCCACTTCTCGGGCGGGTGCTTTGCCTTTGCCTTTGCCTCTACCACTTTCGGCTAACTTTTTTTCCAAAGCCTTGCGCTGTTCTCGAATGACTTCTAAACGCGACCGGGTATCCCCTCGACTGGTGGATGGGCTCCCTTTCTTAACAATGGGAATTTTACTGGTTGTGGCTGCTCCTTTGCCTTTCTTGGTTGCAGGCGTAATGGTGGGTTTGGGGGTCGACGGGCTGCCTTTTATCATGCGCTTCAACCATTGTTCCACAGGTCCCGTCACCAAATCCCCGGCTTCTTCTTCTTCTTCGCCTGGTGGACCACCCGGGGCACCCGGGGCACCAACCCCCACGCCTCCGGGAAATTGACGAATGCGTTTGGTTAACTTGATTAATTCTTGACTCAACGGTTTGGTTTGAGCATTGACCAGGGCTGGAGGTAATTGGGGGTTGGCTAATAACACATGTTTTTGGGCGGCGAGCGTTGCGGCTTTGTTCAACAAGGCATTTTCGGTGAGTTCTCCTTTGTAATATTGAATGAGTTGTTCCAAGTCCTTTTGGGGAATCATGTACACCTCGTCCATGGTCTTCCAATGCACGACGGCTGTCACAACAGGGGATATTTATGCTTCCATGTCTTGATACGTTAACGAACACATTGACATAACACCTCGTGAAGTCCTTGAAACAACCCTTGTCCTTTTTGTCGGACTAACCACTGACGACGTTTTTTGACGGAATGTCGACGACGTCCCAAATCACGTAGTACCTTTTTATAGGGTTGAAGTTTAGCCAGCATGGGTGGGGTCACAGGAATCTTGTTTTTTAAAAAGTTCAAGACCAATTCACTCACAGCATTGATTTGATCGGCATTGGCATGTTGTAACAACTCTTGACGTTTGGAACCATTGGCTTCTTGTAACATGGACCGTAAAAACGGTAATTGACGCCGAAGACGTTGCATCCTTTATCGGTGACGACGACGATACCGTTGATTGGCTTTTTGAATCGTGCGTTTTATACGTTTATCCGTTTCCAAGGCCACGGCTTTCCCCAATCCTGCCATAGCAGGGACCAATAGATTTAAAAAACCGCCTCGTTGACGACGTCGTCTTCTCCTCCTCACCATGGTCGACCCGTCAATAGACGTTGAAGGGCTTTGTCTTGTTTGATGGCATCCCGCGACTCTTTATAGCCTTGACGGGTATTGCGTTTGAAATCTTGCCACCAACCCCCACCTCGTTGTCGTCGGTAATGTTGTACATTATCGGTAATGCCTTTCAAGGCTTGACCGCCTAATTTGCCTAAAGCCAGTCCAAACCCAGGTGCTGGACCTGATAGAAACATACTCATGCCATGGGCAATTTTATCCACCAAACGGGGTTTGCGACGCATTAAAGCCCCTCCTCTTTGTTTCCTTTTTCTGCGTCGTCGTCGTTGGACGGCCATGGTTCTAAGAGTGTGGGACTAGGAGGGAGCGGCTTTTTATCGATCCAATAATCTTTGGGTCTCAAGGGACGAGGACATCCGTCTACATAGCATAGGGCTTCCAAAGGTTGGTACACAAAATGGCCATGGTAATCTTGGACACATCGTTTAGGTAATGGAGGGGTGAAATCCACAATGGTATCATCCAAGGTTTGCATCTTGATTAAAAATCGTTCCAGATCCTCCAAGGGAACACCACGCACATGGGTTTTCAATTCGGTCAAGGCTTTGGCATAGGTGGTAAACGCAAATCGACTCATGGTCACTTTAAATCGGTATTGTTTAAAATCATTCCATCCTTTGACCACGGTCCCCACGGCCGCCAAACAGGCTACCAACATACTATTTTCCAATAGCGGACCCGCAATCATGCCTGCAGCCATCAGGAGTAATGCCATGCCATTGAACAAGGCATTCATCCACTTGTAATGATTCAACATTTTTCGATAACACCACCATTGTTGATGATAAAAAGCATACAAGGAATCCATCCGTTGTAATAATTCCGGGGGGAAGGGAAGACCATGCTGTTTCGATCCATTCAATAACGACACGACGGTTTTCATCCTCACGGCGAAACACGGGACGACGAGGTTTGTACGCTCGGTGCTCCTCCTTGTTTATAACTGGTCACAATGCTATTGGTCATGGTGACATTAGCAATTTCACGTCCTTGGGCCAACTGTTCTTGATCTTGTAACAGCATCCGTAAACGTCGTTGTAAATCCGCTTGACGCAAGGTACGAGGGGGTGGAGTCCGAGATCCTCGAGGAGTGGATGGGCTGGAGGAAGGTGTCCTAGGTGAACCGGGGAAAAGTCGTCGTCGTCGTCTACCACGTCGGCCACCACGACGGCCACTGCCACCACCACCACCACCACCACCACCACCACCACCACCACCACCAGCTCCACCTGCTCCACCACCACCACCACCACCACCACCACCACCAGCTCCACCTGCTCCACCGCCAGCACCACCAGCACCTCCACCACCAGCTCCACCTGCTCCACCACCAGCACCACCAGCACCACCAGTACCACCACGTCCACCACCTCTAGTCCTAGGACCACGGCGTCCCCCACGTCCATTTCCACTTCCCCCACGTCCATTTCCATTACCCCCTGCACCCGCTGCTGTTCGACCACTTGGTGCTGTTCGCCAACCAGGTGGACTTCTCGGGGACTCCGGGGTGGTCTGGGGGCTATGGAATGAGGCTGAATGGGATGCTCGACTTCCTACCCCGGCTGGGGAAGAGGCCTGGGCAGGGGGCGCACCATCCAGATCGGGCCAGCTCGCGATGACGTCGGCAGGGGGGATGGATTGCATAAACTCATAGAGGGGATCGGGGTGCATTTCCTCCATGGCCGCGTCGAGAAGTCCTTGGTCTCCCGAGATATACAAATCTTGCCAGGCCCTTGGGGACATTTGATTGCCGCTGGCTGCCCCCACCCCCGCAGGGGCCACGGTATCGTACGATTGCGGAGGTTGACGGTCATCATCATCGGCCATGGTCGCTCTTTTTTCCTGTTCAAATCGGGTGTCGTGCCTTTATAGTCGTTTTTGATAGGTGCGAGTCCATCCTTCGTCTTTTAACAGGTGACTCAACAGACGTTGTTGATCGGACGAGGCGGGATGTAAATCCAAGACCAAATACCCATACGGTCGTGTGGTGGCTTGATGAAATGTCTCCAACGTGTCTTTCCAAGTGGTCGGAAACGATTGAAGCATGACATTGCGTACCCCTAATTGATCTCGGGGGTTCTTGAACGCCACGATGTAATGGGCATTGCGGGATATACTTTTAGCATAGCGACCCACGGGAAACATGTCTTGGCACAAGTATAGGACGGTCACCCCTTGATGATGTGAATGTTTGGTGAATAAATCCAACACGCGTTTATCGTGACTCCCTTCGTCCATTAAATCATCCAAGACCAGGACCCCATGTCCTTCAGGAAACCATTGCACTAAGGCCTCATGATCGGGAATGCCTTCGTGAAACACCACCCCATGATCTTGCATGCTTCGAAATCGATCTTGCCAGGCCCCATAACAATAATGCAATTGGGTCGGTGGGGTTTCAAACAAATCCGGGTTGTCTACCAAGAGTTTTTCCGTAAACACGGTTTTGCCACATCCCGAAGGACCCACCACCAAGATAGAGGAAGGAGTATGAAAACGAAACGGTTTCCCCGTTTGCATGATGATGACGAACTACCCTTAGAAAAAAAAAAGGCACCTTTTTATTGGAATCGGTGGGACTCGAACCCACGCACGACCCAATCGCTATCCTGGATCAAGTCCAAAGGCTCTACCCACTGAGCTACGACTCCGACACCACTTTTTTCCAACATATTTTATTTAACCATTACATTGATGATACGGATGACAACAAAGTTGATACCATCTGGCTTCTTGGCCTACAATCAATTGTTGAAGGCGTTGACCGGCTTGATGGTCATTGCTTACATAATCATGATCCGAAAACTCTTTTAAAAACTCTTGCAAGGTTCGTCCACGGGCTTTGGCTTTCAAGTACAACAAGGCGTAATCACCACAACTCTTGCTTGAAATGGCTTGGAGGGACTTGCCATTGGTCACCACATACTTCCAATGTTGGACAATCCAATCTCGTAACGGGGTGGCTTGCACGTACGTGTCCAATGGCAAGGCATAACTGTCCAGGACTTCACACACCTTTCCATCTGTCCACACCGCTAACCAATGTTGTCCCGGTTGATCGTGTGGGTCTGTATTCACAATGTACCCTTGGGGTTGGGTCTTGACAGGAGTCTTGGGTAAACGATCACAGGCCACTGTCCCGTAAAAGACAGGGTTCAATTGGGGGTCGTCTCGGGCTAAATAATCCAATTGCACATTATTCAAGGCCACATGTTCCATCAGTGCTGGTAAATGTTATACAACACGGCTCCGTTCCTGTCAATCTCCAGCAAGTTCTCAAATTCCCCATACACGAGTACGGTTATATTGACACCGGGGGCGGCTCCAAATTCCAAGACCAATTGTAAATCGCCTGTTTGCTTGGGGTTGAGGTTTTGACTGTCAGCACATCCATTGGCCACATTGTCAAACATGTACAAGGTACAATTTTTAGCTTGGCCCCAATCTTCTAGTTCTACCATATTGCCTTTCTTTTTACACCAGGCACCACTGGCTTGCAGAAAACGGAAGTAGCCTAGATTATCTCGGGTGCCATTGTTGTGCACTAACTGTAGGGTTTCATAAGGGTACTCTTCTCCTTTGACAATCTGTCGAATGGAGGTCAGACCAAATTTCTGGAAACAGAAAGGATCTCGGGTCACATCTCCATTGAAGGCGCGGCTGTCCAGTAACCCCACAATCAATCGGTCAGGTATTCTGTTTTGAAACAGGTTCGGGATATCAAAGCGGACCAGGTTGTTTTGCATGCTGAAGGTCCGGATTTCACTGCGGACGGTCGGGTAAGCCGCCACTTGGCCTTCATTGTGTCTTTTGCTAGACAAACTCTGGTAGATGGCGTCATTCAAACGCAGTTGACAGAGATGAAACCGTAGTTTCACATCCCCTTCCATCAATCGGCCAGCTAGAGCCACTCCATTCAAAAACAGGCTGGGGCTGTTGAAATGAAATTTCATCTTGATTTCGATACCAGGCACCAACAGTTTGCCAGTGTGAAAGACTTCCAAGTGCGGGGTAAACACTAGACTGTGGGTGACATCTCCAGCATACTTGGCCACTTCAGCTACCATGGCGTCCAAGGCTCCTTTCTGGTTGTCACTGAGAGCGTTCCAGTGAACATGGTCTCCTGCTTTGTCTGTGTTGGTGGCGGTCCATTGGGGTGGGAAATCCACTTGATTGTACCATCCTTGGGGTCCTAACACGGTCTTGCCATCTTCTCGATCATAATTCAGCAAGGTTTCTAGGTAAGCTTTGTAATGATACGTGTCGGATTGTGGACTGATCAACGTGCCATTCAACTGCAAGTCAATTTGTTTGATGATGGAATGGGCCAAATTGTTGACGGGCCACAATTTTTGACCGGCGTTCAAGTTATCGTTCGTACTCTTTTGCAATCTCAATTCCATGGTAAAGTAACTGCGTCCCAAATCCACAAAATCGTCCAACCCTGGAATGATGAATTCCATGGGATTGATACCCGTGGTGGTGGGTTGAATGGTGACCATGCGATAGGCATTGATGCTAATGTCGGTGGGTGGCACCTTGAAAATCCGTAACGCTGGGTTGACGGTCGCTTCGGAACGCGGATGCGCCGGGGCGGTTTGTGTACTCACGTCAGGCATGTTTAACGTCGTCGAGTGGTACCCCGTCGTCGTCGTGAGGGGTTTTTATAGCGTCGTCGTGCTAAACGTTGTCTCAAATCAAACCCGGGGACTCTCATGACCTCGGGACTTAACCATCCACCACGTTGTCGTCGCATGAGTTTCCAAAACGGATACAGTCCTCCCCATTGAGACAACCCTCGATTACTACGAATTCGTCGAGGTCGTGAATGCACGGGATCCATTACACTCCCAAAATATCTCGCGCACGTTTGACTTGTTTGGGAAACAAAGCACTAGCCACACGCACGGCGTCTTTCACGTTCTTCTGATTCAAGGCTTTCTTGGCTTGTTTGGTGATTTCTTTTTTAATGACTTGTTCGGCTTTGCGTTTAACACCGCGTGTTAACCCTGCATTCAATCCTCTCTTGATATTACTAGGCAGTTTTAAAGGATTTCGCGTGCTTTTAAGGCCTTGGAACCCACCACGCATGACCTCCCTCATCAACCCACTGCCATGTTGATCATACCACTCGTCGGTTCGAAATCGTGTCAAACTTCCCCCTCGCATGGTTGTCTTCTTTGCTCTTTCACCAAGGTCTATGCTTCACGTCACCCCCTTTGTCTTTTTATACCCCCTCTCATCGGCCTTTCTTTTTCTTCCGAGTGGTCGCTGCTTCGATGGCTTTTTTACCACCGTAACCCGCCGCACCACCCACTGCTCCCAACGCGGCGGCTTTCCCCACAGCCATCAAGGCTGGCACGAGAGCGGCCAGAGGCAAGAGACCGCCTCGTTGCCTTCTTCTTCGACGTGCTCTTGTCTTGGGCATCTTTGACTGACCATCCCCCTTTTTCCCTTTTTATGTCTTTTTGAAGTGCAACGTGACCAGGGTGTTGCCTTGGCCAAACCTGACCAACTTATCCTCGGTGCCAGACGTTTCGGTGACTTGCATTTGAATGATTTCCACCACTTCATTACGAAGCGGTAGGTAATGAATGTGCAACGGTTCAAAGTACATGGTACCTCTGCCTTCCCGCTTGTAATGGATTTCTCGCAACAAATCGGTCACGCGATTGCCGACCATCATACTGCCTGCCACGTCGGAGTACACGTGCAACGATCGCGAGGGATCTCCCACCACTGAACGAAACGCCACATTCAAGTTGGTGAAACGCCACCCACAACTCATACTCAATCGTAAATGATCCGGTGAAAAGGAACGCACCGTCCAAAAGACCGGGTTGTGTTGATCGTCGTCCACATCGTTCCAATCGTTGTCAACGGGTTTTGTCATGTTGGGGATTTGATCCCCCATGAAGTCTTGTTGTAAGTTTGGACCCAAAATCAACCCACTGCTAATTTTACGTAACCATCCCATCTTGACAGCCAACTTGGTGTAGATGTACAGGGCTGGCGTGTCGGTTTTGCAATGACAGACATTGGTGTTGTCGATAATGAGATCCTCGCCTTCCCAACGAAACTTGACGTATCTGTGTTTGCCTTGATCATTGGTAAACCGGCCACCTTGAATCGCCGTTTCCTTGCGTCGTTGTTCCAAGTGAGCAATGGCGGCTTTCATGAAACTCAACCCATCCACCACCCAATCCAAATGTTGAATGTCATTGATGAGGGTTTGCGCGCTGTCTCTTCGCCCGACCGTTTCCCCGTCTTTTGCACCCGGTTTGGGATAGGTTTGGTCCCAGGTCGTTGATAGGATGTACCCATCTTTTTGCACCAACTCGTACAAATTGACGTGCGTATCCGGTAAGGAAATGGCACTCAACCCCACTTGCCATCCACCTCCTTGTAACCGTAACGGTTGAGGTAAACGAATCTTGAAGGAATTGGCTTGGTTGTTGGGAAATTCACGTCGGTTGGCATGACTGGGTAACGTCACGTAGAAGGACATGTTCTCTTCTTCTTCACACTACCACTTCCCTTTTAAAGTGGAGGGTTAGGAGGGCATGTCCTTCACCAAATTTCACCAGATCCCCATTGGTTTCGGCCATCTGGGTTTCGACGATTTCCACCACTTCATTGCGTACTGGGACATATTGAATATGTCGAGGTTCAAAGTGCGTGGTGTTTTGAGGCTGGTACTTGATTTCTCGTAAGAGATCCGTAATGCGACCCCCTACCATACTGCTGGTGCCTACATCACAATACACATGCAAAGGACGCGCCGAGGGAAATTCCAACGAGGGACGTAAGGTCTGGTTCAAATTCACAAACCGCCAAGGGCACGATAGACTCAATTTCAGATAATCCCCCTCCACTTTCCAAAAGATGGGCTTGTTGCTGCTATCGCGGATATCCGTCGGGGTGGGAATGGTGGAAATGCCTTGAAATTCTTGCAAGAGATTGGGACCCAATCGATACTGACCGGGGGACACTTGTTCAATCCATCCCATTCTCAGGGCCAAGGATCTGCCCCATGACACGTGCGCTACTTGTCGTTTGTAATCCACATTGGTGGTATTCAATAACAAATCCCCTTCGGAGGTCCATTCAAACGTCGGGTATAATTTGACGCCATTGTCCTCGGTCCATTTGTTTTTGGGTTCGGTTTGTTTGGCACGGCTTTGCTCGTAACGGTACACCAGTTGATGAAAAAAGTGCGATCCCGTCGACAAGGCCAATTCCTTTCTCATATCTCGCCCGTAGACAGTGAGTTCGCGACGTTGATGCCACCATCGATCGTTGCCTTGATCGTCTTGGGCATACACCCGTTCGTGCCATCGTACGTACAACAGAGGATGGGAATCACCCACGCCTCCTTCTTCCGCGATCACGGGAATGGTGGGTAAGGATAAACTCACCATACCCACCATCCATCCTCGTCCCACAAATCGGATGGGTTTAGGCAATCGGTTTCTGAAATGATGACTCTTGTTCCCAGGAAACTCTTTGGTACTCGCATGACTCATCAACGTCACGTAAAACGAAGAATTGGGCACCAACGTCATTTTTTAGTCGCGTCGTCTTTTGGGTGGGCTTGTCTCTTTAGTCTTCAGTTGTCGTTTGGGGGGCCTTGTCTTTTTCCTCTGGGGTGGTTGGAGAGACGTGACGTCTTGACTACGAATCCAACTATTGTACTTGTCGGGCCACCCTTTCCACTTGACCAACCAACGATCTTTTTGTCGCTTAAGTACCTTTTCAATGCGAAACACCTCGGATACATGGACTTTTTGTAAATCCTCTTCATAAAACGTACCTTGGACGGGGGTATCATCCCATTCGTGAATCTTATACGTGGGCACAGATCCCGGGATCACACGATGCACCACAAACACTTCTTCGGTCCAACCGGGTAAATAGCCTTTTTCAAAGGTACGATGAATCTTATTGAGACGTACACGATCTCCGACTTTGAATTTAGGTTTTTTCTTGTCTTTCAACCGTTGGGCATACAATCGTTTCCACACCGCTTCTTCGTTGTCCCATGTCACGTCTTGAGGGGCCATGCAAATACTTCGATGCCGGGTGGCATTATACCCTTGCACCAACTCGGGTAAGACATCGTCAAACTGTAAGGTGTTGGCCGCAGTAAAATAACGGTACAACCGTTCTTTCAAGGTGCGGTTAAATCGTTCCACCACACTGGCTTTCGCATCCCCTTCCGTCGAAAAATGTTGAATGCCTTGCTCGTCGACCCATCGTTGAAAGGTCCGATTATAAAATTCTTTCCCTCGATCCGTTTGCAATCGATTCGGGTGACGTCGTCCTTCTTTCAAAATCTTCTCAAAGGCATGGACCAAGGCCACCCCGGTTTTGTCTTTCAACGGTTGTACCCACGCGTACTTGGACAACACATCCAACACCGTCAACAAGTATCGTATGCCCCGATTATACTTGGCCAAGGGTTGCACTTCCACTAAATCCGCGACCCATTGATCATCTAATCCTCCTACAATGACGGGGACGGTGGGAAAACGACGACGTCGTGGTTTATGTAACGTATAGGCCAAATCCCGTTCCAACACCCGTTGAGCTTTTTTCAAAGGGAGACGATGGGCTTTAGCAAACCGTTGCACGCCTCCTAAACTGCCGGGGGCTCGAGGATCGTGGTACTGACTCAACCATGGTTGGGAGACCTTTTTCTTTCGAGGGGCCATACGTTCTGGCATTCATCCCATAAGGTCGATATGGTGGGGACTGTGTGGGGATGCGCCTTTTGAATGATTCGATACCATCGCCATGCCTCTGGGTGAGCTTTTAACCATAAGACAAACACCACCCATCGATACAAGTTGCGGTCTACATGGGTTTCTTCAAAGAGGTGGAGAGGATGCGTGTCCTCGGGACATGGGGGTATGGGGATTTGGGTGCCGGGTTGATGATCATATAAGACTTGACAAAGGGTTTGATGACATTGCCATTGCCCCAGGGACAAGGCAGAATCCCACGCATCACACACAGACTCCATGGACTAAATAAAAACATTTTATTCGTTCTCTCATTTAAAAGAGACCTAGACGGCCACAGCTGATGGTCTCTAGACCTTTCTGCCAGTTCTCAACACTGTCACTGTACTTAGGGGGTGGTGGAGCTGGGGCTACCATCATTTCTTGACGGTTCTTGCGATCTTGAATTTCTCGCAACAATTGTTTCTCATAATCTGTCAGGGGTCGATCCTCTTTCCTTTGGACTGGAGGACCAGGGATGTCCACTCCACGTTTGGGATATCCTTGAGCATCACGGGTGGGTGGTTCAGCTTGTTCATCGGCTTTTTTGGGAGGGTTGTCATGAAACCAAGTCCAGTACTTGGGACCCAAGGGTTGATCGGCCCACCGGAAGAAGCCACACGTTTTCTTGGAACAAGTCAGAAACAAGCGATCGGGGTTCTGAGTCGAATGACTCTGTTGAAGCGTAGCGGGTTCACGGCAAAAGCATTGCAAACCACCCCACATGTCCAACATTTCTACATCAGGTTGACTATACACGGCTTTCATATACTCCAGAACTTGATCTTGTCCACAAAACAGCAAACACGGTTGCATGGGACATTTCACATACTTCCATCCTTTTTGAGATTCTCGGGCCTCCAAACGCACATCATGACAAGGGCATACCATAGTGTCCATCGAACTAGCTAGGGCTCTGTTGGCTTTCGCTTGAGCATAGTCCTCCGCATTGTCATACACGGTCGTCAGAGTGAATTGAGGTGATGGGGGTGATTGCTCCACCATGTCATTCAATTCTTTCATCATATCTTCCACCGCAGCTCGGGTGTCTTCCACGACCTCGCAGACCACAGGATCACAGTCCACGGGCGTCATATGTTGAATGCTCTTCTTCTTCTTCTTCCCCGCAGGGTGTACGCTTGGCTTTCTCTTCCGATCGACAGACATCGTACTCAAGGTTGATTTCACCCCCACTGCCCATGCCTTTTTATACGTTGGGCCCTTGACTGTCATTGGTCAGCTTATCCTACCCATATAAGGACTTGTTATCGTCCCATTGGTCAGCTTTTGCTTCTCCAAATAAGGTCCTCTTGTCTTCCCATTGGTCCATTGTCCCTATTTAAGGAGCTCCCTGGGTCCTCCGACTCGTCATTCCAAGTAGATGGACTACTACCAAGATCTCAACCGAGACGACTTTGCTTCCACCGAAGACTATTTGGCTGAACGGGGCAAACGAGGTCTAGCAGTGGGATTCACGTTCCAACAGTGCCGACAGCACCACGTCATTGATTTCGGTTTGGCCTTAGGGTTGACTCCCACGGAGATTCTAGCTATTGTAGGCCCAGACACCGGCTACGTATTTCCCAACGAATGCCCCCCAACATCGACATGATCGGAGAACAAGATCTCGGTGCCTTGGAACTGCAAGTGGGTCATGGCCATGTGGTCTACACAGGGGGAGCCAAAGGTACGGATGCCCTCGTGGAAGAACATGCCAAACACTTTGGGATGCAACTAGAAGTCCTCGTCCCCCCGAACCATCCTCGAGCCACTTTCATCACCCCTTCTACGGTGGAAGTCCTGATGCTGGCCAACCCACATCTTCACCAGGCGGCTGAGAAACTAGGCAAACAAATGCCCAGTCATTTTTACACCCTGCAATTGCTGCAACGCAATTATCAAATTGCCAAAAAAGCCCATACCATCTATGCCTTTGGCATCTTGGAACCGGATCATAAACGCGTGAAAGGAGGCACTGGTTGGACTGTGCAATTGGCTATGGATCTAGGCAAACCCGTCTACCTGTTTGATATACCCAGCCAATCATGGTACCGCTCAGACCATTACTACCAAGTCAACGAGAATGCCGCCACCCTAGTCACTGGCAGTCAATTTGTCCCCTGGGGACCTAAAAAGCCCACCCTTCATCAAAGCAGTGCTATTGTGGGATCCCGGGATGTGGACGAGAAAACCCGAGCAGAAATTCAAGCCTTGTTCAACCGCACGTTCTGTCTACCCGAGAACATTGATCAATTACGTATGGAACTGGAAGACTTTCATTTGTAATTGTACATAGCCATTTTTATTTTTCAATCTGTACATAGCTTTCTTTCTTTTTTAGTTTTTATTTTTTCCAATTGTACATAGCTTTTACTTTTTATTTTTTCAAATTGTAGATAGCTTTTTTCAATTGTAAATAGGAGCACCCCAACCCGCGTGGCAAAGAACACAGACCACCCTTTGTAAAAAACATCAACTCTTTTTTTAATTAAAATAAAAAAGTTCACAACCCTGAGTTTGCACGTGGATTATAAATACTTTGTCTTGACTCACAGTAGCCTTGACTCACAATAAAATGGGAGATCCGCTTCAAATTCTTCAATCTCTTGGAGTAAGTCGTCTTGACGAGAGACCATCTTGAGATGACCCACCTCGAGGTTCGATCTGTTTTATAGTCTCTGGGATCATTCCCCGCAAAGCCCGATGGCCTATCTAGGGAGGGGGGAGGGTGGTCCCACCACCCTAGTTGACCCACAATACTTTGCGAGGATCTCTATAAAAGACCGCCTCCACTCCCCGTTTTTTCACTCCCAAGCCAGCAAGCAGTCAAGCAAGCAAGCAAGCAAGCAAACAAGCAAGAATGTCAAGTAAACGGGATAGCGGTAAGCCTTTTTTATTCCTCATCTCTTTCAACAAACCAATCTAAGTAGTTAGCCTGTTCTGGAGCTAACCGGGCTAGGTCCCACGTGCTCCAGGATTTAATTAATGATTCGCTTTCTGTATAAAAAACAACCACGTCATGTCCGTTGACTTTTTCTGGAGAGTTGAAGGGTAATGATGGTACTGCCTTGTTTGAAAGGAGCCGGTTGTCCATTCGCTGTTTGAATGTCAATGGCAATGCTGTCAAAGATGGTTTTGCCAAGAGGAAAATACATCCGTTGCGTGGTATCAAACTGATGATCGGTATTGCCAGCATCAATGGCACGTAAAAAACCTTTTTCTTGATTTCCAACTACGCTGTCAATGACGAGATCCGTGTAAATCATGAGTTGTTGTCGTCCTTGTTGCGGTTTGACGGTTTGGGTGGTGGGAAATGGTTGTCGACTGAGATTAGGACCCAAGAACAACTCATACTCGAAATCGGGGTGGGTAAAGCTGACAGAGACGATGCCATGCGGTGGATATTTGTTGACAGGCCCTATGGTGGGTGTCCATTTGTGGCGATCGTCGTAATCCACGATATGTTTCACCAGATAATTTTTTTCTTGGACAATTCTCTGCGTTGGCGTTCCATCTTTGACAAGTCCCATCAGGCTGGCCAATTTCCATTCCATTTCAAATTGCATGTTGGCTGGTATGAGTACATACAACGAATCTAATTCGGAGGCGATGCCGGCATTGGTGATTTTCACGTAGGGTTGAGCCAGGTTAAGAGCGGCTAGTTGTTGTCGTTTTCCTAGATCGTCCACGTCCATTTTGGCTATATCCATCATGACTTCCATGTGTTGTTTTTCTATTTCGTAAGCGATGGCAATCCATGCCTCTTTCAAATTGTGGTAATACCCTGGCGGTAAATGGATTTGTTTGGTCACTTGAATGGGAGCCGTTCCATCAGCACGTTTTGGTATGTATCTGATATCTGTTTTCATCCAATGTTTTTGACTATCTTCTTGCGTCCAATTCTGCTTGGTTTGATCTCCCAATTGTTGATAAAAAGCCGGGTGTGAGATATGAACCAAGGCCGCTTCCCAATCATCTTCCACCAAATAATGTGAATGAGGAAGTCTGGCAGTAAATTTTTGATTCGTGCCTTGTGCTTGATCACTGATAAGGGTGATGTAAAAACTCATGGTCACAATCACCACCTAACCCCTCTGGTTACCTTTTTATACCTGCCCCCCGATGCTCAAATTGGACTGTGGACTTTGAGCCCGCGTTCCTCAGCAGTTTTGCTCCATCCTGAGCCCGCGATCCTTTTTTTCCCACTGGTCAGCGGTTTCCCACCCTAGCCAGAGGCCTATTCTGATACGTCATGTAAGCGTCACGAAATGTCCTCTCTTTTCTTTCCTCTGAGCCCACGTGCTCCAGGATTTAATTAATGATTCGCTTTCTCTATAAAAAAACAACCACGTCATGTCCGTTGACTTTTTCTGGAGAGTTGAGATGAAACTATTTTTTTTTTGTCGCCTCAAAAAAAAAAAAAATTTGAAAACCGAAGCGGTTCTGTTTAGCTCGCAATGTTTTCCCATTCCCCGCGTTGTTGTGAAACTCTGCTTCTGATCGGCTGATACTTTGACCATGGCCTTGGACCTTGACCATGGCCTGACTGGGACTGACCAATCACAACCAAATGACGTCACACTGTTTAGCTATATAAGCAGCAAAATTACCCCCGAACTTTCTTTTTTTCAAGATGGAGGAAGGTCAGGGAGACTTACGACAGTTTTTTCACAGATTTATTCATCGCTTTACCCCAGCAACCCTCGGCTTTACAAACAAAACGATGACAGCTAAGATTTCAGCGAAAAATGTGGGAGATTTTTATCTGTAGAAGCCTCCGAATGGATGTTTTGAAAACAGCGAAAGCTTAACACGAGGTAAGTGTTGTGTTTTGCTGCCGGCTAAAAATATTGAAGTGTTTAGCCTGTTTTTCCCACAACGACGAACTTTTCGATTAAAAAATAGTGTGTCTTATAATACTCGTTGTTTTTCCAATGGCTCTATTTTTTTTTGAAAACCGAGGCGGTTCTGTTTAGCTCGCAATGTTTTCCCATTCCCCGCGTTGTTGTGAAAAAATCCTTTTCTACCCGAAAGACTATTTGATTTATTTTTACTCACTCTCTGTATTTCTTTTTTCCACAGTCCAACGATGTGCTGACTGTAACGCGGTGAGACAAACGAGATGACAACTCGTATTTTCGTCGAGAAGAAAGCGAGCGGCTTGTTGAAAACAACAAGCAAACCTCCACGCAAAGTAAGCATCATTTTTTTCTGACTGTCAGCTAAAAAAAATATATAGATTTAGCCAAGCCTAAAAGCGGAACTCCATATCTACCGGTTACCATCGGCCGCCTATAAATTCTTCAGAATTAATCTTGTTTACTGTTATTAACTTAGGTACTTGACCTCGTTAATTACTGTATAGTTTTATTAAGCGTATCATTTTAGTATAAACTTAGAGTTATAATTCTGTTTCGTGATTCAAGCAAATCTAGTTTATCTATTTGTGCTTTCACTTTAAGTTCGCTAGGCAAATTCATTTAATCGTTTATCGGCATTTTTCGTTTGTTTTGATTGCTGTTATTTTATTTGTCGCTTTGTATTTTGTAATTGGAGACGCGTGTTCGCTTCGAAACTACTAGAAATTCTGTTTTGGTTTTGTTTACAGATTATTTCACAGTGTTGCACACATTTGACACATTTTGTCGTAAATTCAATCTGTTTACTGTGAATAAATTTAATTCTGTTTTACAACTGTCAATTGGAAAGCTATGTTCTTCTAATTCTGTTTTGGCGACCGGATACGCTTCATTCGTTTTAAAATACAAAGGTCATGCTTTAGGTCAGAATTATTTGTTTGCAAATTAGTACTTTTCTGATCGACTTATACTCTTTCCCAGGGCGCGTGTTCCTTCCCATGACATTGAACTTTTGGACTCCGTGCCGCTGCCTGGCTTGCATAGTTCGTCATTCTGCCCTCGTCCTCTACCAGGTGCCTCTCTTCATGGAATCATGCCTCCACACATCGTCGCAAGCCACCATATCCAGTTTAGACTTTGGACTCATTTTTTTTCTCACTTGTTGTGAAAAAGTTTGACAATAAAGTATTTATTATTTTTTTTTATGTTGTTTCGCCATGCTTCCCCTTGTGACATGGAACTCTCATCATCTGCAAGCCATGGATTATATGACTTGTTCCACATTAAAATAATTTGTTTCCAACTTACAAATGCCTTTTCTTTGACTGAAAGACCATCCCCGTTCCAAAAATTGGACTTTGGACTTGGAGCCCGCGTTTTCTCAGCGGTTTTAACCCACCTTGAGCCCACGATCCTATTTTCACACTCGCCAGCGGTTTCCCATTCTAAAACACGTGACTTCCGGTTCCCATGAGCCCGCGATCCTTTTTTTCCAACTGGTCAGCGGTTTCCCCCTCTTAAAAACACGTGATTTCCGGTTCCCATGATGTCATTTCCGGTCATGTGACTTCCTCTTGAGCCCACGATTCTATTGGCCCCAGGTTTCCCGTTCCTATGACAACCCCTCGACCAATCAGAAGCCAAAAGCTCTCGACCAATCAGAAGCCTCCATTTGGGCCTAGTGAGCCGACATTACTACTCTTTTAACATAAATTTTGGCGCCACTGCCGTCGCTTTTAAAACTTACAGAGTTTCAGAACCAGTCCTTCAAACAAGAATGCTTTGATGAAGGGCAAATGCCCCTCATTCAAATCTGGGTTTTCGTCGAGCTCCGTTCATTGTTGTTAGCTGACTAATTTCTCTAACGGCAGTAGCAAATGCGCAATATGTCCTCCCAGTCTGCCTTTTAAATTGCTTTCTGGGATAAGGTAAGCTACAAGTAATCTTGCAATTCGTTAATAATCAACGTATGAATTGAAATTGTCTGATCCTTTTGTTTCTTTTTGTTTTTGTCTTAGGAAGAATCTCATTTTTCTTCAAGTTGGCTATAAGGCCCTTAGCTACGAGTATTTCAGACAGAAGGCACAGTATGATAGCGGTGCCTTAATGGGTGAGTTAAGCGACGGTTATTTAGAATCACTTGTTAGTCTTGGATTATCTTAAACGTCAATAAACGATTTAATGTTGAATATCTCTCTAATAGAATTGTCGAATCCATCGTAAAAAGAAAGTGGTTTTTCTACCCGACTGCTTGTCTGTCAAATATGTCTGCTTTTTGGAAACGGTGACCAAGTAATAGCGAGAGTTTGTAATAATGGGATTTTGTTTCAGTCAAGTTTACTTAGTAACTTTTGCTGGGGATTTAACTGCTGTCCGTATCAGCGGGGGTGTCCGCAAGGCGTGAGTTGACTATACCTTGACGTGGCTTAATGAATCATAAGAAAGTATGAATGGGGGTTAAAATGTTGCCCGCTCTTATTTGCCATATTGAGTGGCCAGGGACGTAGAGAACCAATTTGTCAGTAGAAAGATAAGATGTTTTCTTAACTGCAAGTCGGTCGGTCAGTCGGTCACTCCGTCAGTCCGTCCGTCCGTCCGTCCGTCAGTCAGTCAGTCAGTCAGTCAGTCAGTCAGTCAGTCAGTCAGTCAGCCAGTCAGTCAGTCAGTTGGTCAGGAAACATACATACAACATCGCCCCGTTTAGCTACAGATAGACTTCTCCACACCAAGAACTTGCCTAAATGCTTATTTTTGGTTTTTGCTTGTGTTTGCAGGTGAAATTGGTGGAAACCTGGGTTTGTTTCTTGGCTGCAGTATTCTGACCATTTGTGAGTTTGTCGACTTCGTCATTTATCTTTGCTACATCCGCAACAAGAAAAGGAGCTAGTAGGGAGGGTGTGGCCAAACACGACAATTTACGAGCCTGACGAAAATAAATCGAGAAAATGCAACGCCCGTACATTTCCAGAATTTTATGTTTGTCTAATACCTCTACCCTATTATGGTAAAATGACGCTTGTGTTTATTAAAGTATCTCAGGATTACGCAACTTAAATTAACCCAATTTAAAGGAAAGATTAAGTTCAAAACAAACGAAATCAACGCGAGGAAAAAAAAAGCAAACTGTCCATGTAATTAGGGCATAAGTGCAAGTGCGGTTGTATCAGTGGTCAGTCAAGGACGATCACGTTAAAGATTCCGAAAGAAACGTTTTTCAACACACACCTGCTGAACCGAATTTTGAGAAAATCATTTAATTTCTGAAAGCGAAACTTAACTTGAAGCATCCAAAGGATTTATTAAGAGATTGAAATGTGTTGAAAAGAGAATGTTGCACTGGCATACCCGAAAGACGTGAAATCGAAATTCCCTCATTTCATGGAGAGTTCATTTCTTATGATAAGGTATCTTGAGGAGCTTAGTCATTCGGGAATTTATCCCCGTGTAATGATAACCATGATAGTAATACTGAAAAATGACGTTGCTAGAAATATTGGGAGAATAATGTTGTTAGTTGGAATCAATGTTTGTCAGGCTTACAAGCTCTTTACCTTTAGGCCTGTTTGTGGCTCAATAGTGACCAGGATGTAACTTCTCCTTACAATCTCACTGCACGGTCAAACATACAGGTCAGGAGAATGAAGGAAATGATCACCAAAGACGAAATGTCTTGATGTTTAAACTAATTCTTCCACCTTGTTTCATAAAAATGTTATGAAGGCTAGTATGGAGAATATGCATGTTGATGTTGGGGCTTATGCTGCCTAAAGAGTCACATTATGGCGAACAAATATTAGACACATTAGGGTACGGCCGAGAGAACACGTAATTTTCTTTTAATTGACCACTTCCACATTCTCTTAATACACTTTGTTTCCCCCCCAAATTTTGCATAAACTATTGACTGTTCAAGTGTAACTGATACGTACATTGTATGCCAGTTTGTGCAGACCTTGCGAGCAGAGGTGTAATGGTTCTCATGTACCAGGATACCTCTGCTTGCACTGGGTAGTTTGAGCAAGGCTTTAATCGTAATTTTATTCTTCTGGCTGAGACTGGTCCTAATTTACAGTCAACGTGGCTGCAATAACACTCATTTTTTATCCTAGGCGAGCCTCAAGTGTATCGCAGATTAACATTTTTTTTCTATAAGAACCTTTTTTCTAAGAACGTTGGTTCTGAGATTGGCCAGAATTTTAAAAACATGCTAAGAATACATTCAGACTGAGGTTTAGTTAGAATGCCTTCTTCCCAACGTTTTTCACAAGAGTTCTAAAAATGCAAGCTTAATGACGGTGCCTCCTTTTGTCACTGCGCATACGTTCTGCGCATCTCGGGATATTCGGGTTTCTTTAGGAATTTGCCCCCCTAATACAACAACATTTTTGCGCGGTTTATGACTAAGTGGAAAAAGCAGATCTTAGCAAGGGCTATCAGAATCCAAAAAGAAAATTGGAGGTAGCCACGCATTGTTTAGAAATAATTGAGCTTAAATTTGGAAAGAAATTGCCATACATTCTTTGTATTTTAACGTTTTTTAGAATTATGGTTGCTTAATTATCTCTGAAAAATGCGTGATTACCCACATTTTTCTTTTTGGACTTCAATAACCCTTGCTAAGATTTACTTTTTCCCCTATTATAACCTTTGCAAAAATACACCTCTATTAGGAGGCACCGTCCTTAATTGATAAGGAAGTAACCAGGGTAACAGTTTGGTGGACTGATTTCTTTAAATACACAGCCCACTTGAGCTTCAAATACTGAAATACATGTACTTACACAAATGGTGTGGTTTTCTTCTCTACCTCTTTGTCAGTTCTTTTAAGAACTTAAAAGTTTTTCTGGTTGTGTCTTTGCTAACTTAAGGTCATCGTAAGAATTTTTTGACGCAAGCCAAATGATTTTCATGACAATGAAACTCTCTAGTCAATTAAATGTGCAAATGCATGTATGTGCTTGAGTTGCTCAGTTGAAATTAATCGCGAACATTAACACACGGACAAAAGTGAGAAGACCGCGAAGGTTTAATGAAAGCCGTCGCCCAAAGAGGTGTGATTCGCGCAGTTATCAACCCTTCTCATGCAGACTCTTCATATCAATGCGCGAACAAAGCCATACAAATTTCGTGTTGTTTAGCATCCTTTCTACATTGAAAGCTACAATGTTGAGTGGTTAAACAATGTCGACATTTTGCAAAATTTATGATACCATGAAAGTTCAATTTTTCATTCTGAAATTGCGAAAATTGAACCTGAAGAAAAATATGTCTTAAGTCGGAGAAGTATGATCGTCCGGATGAAAGTAGTCCTTGGAAGGACTGTTTGCGATGATATTGAATGACATTTGGACAACCTGAGCAGAAGGGCAACCTCAGAGTGAAAATAAGTCAGTCAATTTCGCGTAGCCGCGAAATTGACTTAGGCGCGAAAATTAGTGAGAATAATGTACCTAGCAGGAAATGTCTTTGGCGGTTTTATTTCTCGCATTGTCCAGTTTGTATTCTATGAGATCAAATTCTTTTCCGCGAGTTGTTGTTGTTTTTTTCTTTTTAATACAATGGTTGCCGCTAGAATTTCGAATTATAAATTCTTCTACCAATGCTATTCAATGTTACCAATGTTATACTTTCTAGGAACTGGGAATTCAGAAGTCTCAATTTAATTCACATCTTTTAAATATCACTAACCACTTAGATTCAGTCTGTACCAGAGGCCTATCCTATTAGTTCGAAATGAATTCTTTGTCCACCTTAGGTTCAGTTAAGGCACAAACACATAATTAAACCACTGTTTTTAGCCAGTTCCAAACAAATTCTACAACCACCTGACCCTTTTTTTTTTTTACTTTCAGTTAAATTTCCTGTCGGGTATTAAACTACTGACATTTTAAAGATTCATATTACCTGGTTTAATTCAATATAAAATTCAAAAAATGTGATTAGATTCAATCAATATCTGAAGGCTTTCTTTTCAGCTCCTTTCGAGTTCCAGATTATGTTAATCATTGACATTTTTTTCACTTTAAATTAAATTTCCGCTAAGGTTTAAAGTACAAAGCCATTATTGGAATTCATACAACTTGCCTTAAGTCCAAAAGAATAATAAGAATAATACGATTAACTTCGGTCTCTACGAAAGTACTCTCTTGTCCATTCCAGTTGAAATTGATATGGTCTGTCATTTTTATTATTGAAGATAGGATCCCAGCCTTTATTTCCTTTATTTTGCTTTTGAAGTAGTTAAAGAATTAACAAATTGACGTCAGTTTTTTATGCGTCTGTCCTCTTATTGATGATAAATTTCGTCATACCATTGTCAAAGTGTTGTAGATTCACGAACAAAAAGCCCAAACTGATTTTCAAACGAAGGGAAGAAATGCTATCTAAAGTCAATGGAAGATGCGATTGCCGCAGAATCTGAATTTCATAGCTGTAATTCGGAGAATCACAGGCTCGTAAATTAAAACTTTAGTAAGAATAGGTCAGAAATACAAGGACAAATTAGAATTGCTCAACTAACCTTTAATCCAGTGAAAACTGTTCACAAAATAATCCGTTAAAACACGGTTCAGCTTAATTTCATCGACAGCACAAATTCCCGCTCACCGCCGATTTTCAGGTCTGAATCCACAATAAATATCCTCGTCTTTTCGCTCTAAGGTTGCAATGGTTTCTTCAGTTTTTAACCCATAAATTTTAGATGGTTTCCTCGTTGACGACTACTAGATTTGTGGCACAATTCTCGCCTCATCAAGAACGTAGCACTAAAAAGTTTGACAAAACTTTCGCTGATTGCGTCAGCTTTACGTGTTTCATCCGTCTGTACTCCTTTTGACGATAAAAATTAGCCAATCAGCGCGCGAGAATTGCTCAGTTATTGTAAAAAACTCTATTGCTATATCGTAGGCTGTCATCTTAACTCAGTTGAGGGTATATCTATCAATGCTTAGTTTTAAAACGAGCTGCCTTAGAGGCGATATGCCGATGTTACCAAGCATCTTGAGAATACATCTTGGCATTTTTGTGTTTCAGAATAAGAAAAACAGAGTACCATTAACCTTGAAAATAGGTTGAAAAACATGGTTTTTTTTTATAATTCACTGTGACGTGTTAGTATTTCTTTGGTCTTCATCTTCTTCCGTAACAATTAAATGTAAGTGAACGTTTCCGAAATAACTTCAGCAGTTTTTTAATGGTCCTTTTAATATCGGTGGTTTGGAGATTCCAATTATAACACTGTCCGCCTCCAAGGTGTTGATCGAAATTATTGGCAAAAGACAGCTTGGTGTAAATTACAAAATGTTGGTTCCTCGTTTCCTGTGCTTTACCTTCATGTATGGCCTCGTTCCCATTATTCTGTACGCCACCTCACGTACCTTTTTTCAGGACTTCTGTTTGTGTCTCATCCTCTTGTTGTGAACCAGCTTTTGGTTTAAAAAAAGTCTTTTAAACTGCCTTTATATGAACAATTAAACGGAGGGTTTCATAACAATATCAACTGTATTTAACTGAACTTACACTGACTGAGAATTGCTATAGCATATGTAGATAGGGCTCCGTTAGGCCTACTCTGGGGCCTTAAGTCGCCCAAAGTCGCCTTATAAGTCGCCTAAGGTCGCCTTAAGGACGGTGCCAGTCCTAATATAGATGTATTTTTGCAAAGGGTATGACTATGGGGAAACAGTAGATCTTACCAAGGGTTCTTGGAATCCAAAAAGAAAAAAGTGGGTAGCCACCCATTTTTCAGAGCTAATCAAGCAACCATAATTTTAAAAAAGCGTTGAAATACAAAGAATGTATGGCAATCAGTTCTTTCCAAATTGAAGCTCAATTATCTCTGAAAAAATGCGTGGTTACCCCCAATTTTCTTTTTGGATTCTGATAGCTCTTGCTAAGATCTGCTTTTTCCACGTAGTCTTAAACCGCGCAAAAATATTGTTGTCAGTTAGTGGGAAAATTCCTTAAAAAACCTGAACTGATATTCCGAGATACGCAGAACGTATGCGCAGTAACAAAAGGAGGCACCGTCCTTAAGTCGCCTTAAATCATTTATTTCTGAAAAGGCCCAAAACATTTAAATTGCATTTAAGAGGGTGCGCATCACCATTTCTTAATAATTTGTCTGCCAAAGAAGTGTACATTCAGGGTCACTACTCTCTCTGAGTGACTCCTGAGAAAGTACTTCCATTTTTGTGACAATTTAAATTTAAAATAGACCCACTCATAAAAAGAAATGTAATAATAAATGACTATTCTCAAGGAGGACTGAAGATGATCGATGTTCTTTCTTTTAACAAAGCTCTTAAAGCAACCTGGATTAAAAAGTAACTAGCTAGACACTGAAAATGGAGGCAGTTGGAAAATTTTTTTTGATGCAGAACTCCAAATATATGGAGGTAAATTAGGTACATTGGTAAATCTTAAGGCCGCGGGTGAGAAACTAAGTCATCAGTATTTATTTATTTAAAGCGTACGCACGAAGTGCGACGAATGGTAGCGACATTGCGCGAAATATTCATGAATAGTAAAACTTGCAGTTTCTGAATCAATAATTGCGCGTGCGTTAAATCGTGTGCTACGGAGTTGTGACTTTTAAGCAGTTTTTAATAATAAAAAAAACATTCGAGGTCCGACTTTTTTACGTTCGAACGTTAACAGAATTTTTTAGAAGTTTTCCAACAAAATAAAACAAATACTACAATAATACTCCTTATATCTAACATAGAGCTTGGGAAATGCTTATAATCTTCAATCCAAAAATTTGCGATCTCTAAATTGCAACGTATTGTTCTTTTCTGGACAGTGAACAATAGCTGCTTGAATTTAATTTCCATAAATAGCATAATCTTACTTTAAACATTCGTGTTTATTCGGTTAGCCTTCGGAAGCCCTAAAACCACCAATTTTGTGTCCAAGAATGCAGCGCAGATATAGAATTTCCTGAACAGACGCATCAGGCAGACAAACTAGGTGTATTGTAGATTGTCACAGCGGAAGCCTTTTTTTCAAACAGGCTTTTTAACAAAATATCGAAGGCTTCAAATTTAAACAAGGACGATGTTACTCATTTAAAAGCTTACAACTTTCAGTGGAACTCTAAATCCTATAATCGGCTTCTGTTGTGACACAATAAGTGATCAATGAGTGGTAAAATCAAGAAGCGCTGTCTTCTACACGAGGAGAAAACTTGGACACGGAGTCGCGTTTTACAAAATCTTAACTTTGGGAGCTCATAGCATCGCAAAGAAGCGCAATCTATTAAACCAAAAACAACCTTGTTACACTTCCACCACTGCCCAAGCCCCCTGTTAAGTTTCAACGGAATCGGCACCCAAACGTTCAAGATACAACGTTTTTTAGCGTAAGACCTTCGCCAAAATTTTGCCTTATAAATTTATTCATGAGCAGCTTGTCACCCGCGGCCTTAACCCAAAGGACATGCACAGCATCATAAAGGTATAAGATCCTTTTGTCAAAGAAACTCTTGAAATTTGGTCAGAGATCTCTTTTGAGGAAACGGTAACATCCGATAAACATCTTTGATCACTACCTTTGTGGCATAACTCACTTATACGAATTGGAAACAAACCTGTATTTTATCAAGCCTGGTTCCGCAAAGGTATAAGCAAAGTCAATCATTTAATGGACGACTCCTTTAACTTCCTCTCCCACACATCTTTCCAAAACAAATGTAACCTCTGAGTCAAACCTTTAACCTTTTTTGGAATGATCGCAGCAATCAACCATCTGCGCATCCAAATTGCAAGAAACCAGCCGGACAGCCACAAGAGCTTCTCATCAGTTTTTATGAAAAGTACAAAACCATCCAGATTTGTGTATTAGAAGCTAATATCAAAAAAAGATATCAACATTGATCAAAAGGTCAACTGGAAAGCAGATTACCAGCTGGCCTCTCACTGCACAAAGAACTCAAAACTTATTGTTTTTAATTTTAAATTTCTACATCGGCGACTATCAACGAACAGTTTCTTACATAAATTAGGATTCACAAACAGTGAAAAGTGCACTTTCTGTCTAAACGAAACAGAATACCTGTTACACCTATTTAAGACATGTGAGAAAACCCAGTAGAAGGAACAGTTTATTTCCATGGCTGCAGTCCGGCAGGATCATCGAGAAAGACTCTAGGTCTCTTGAGGTGGACGCTGCTTTGGGTCTTAGGCCGGATTACTCCAAATATAAACTACAAATCAATTTTTGCTTCTTGATAGCAAAATATTTTATTTGGATCTGCAAACTTAAAGCATGCACTCCAAAATTGAACGATTTTTTTTTTATCGGAAGCTTCTTGTTTCTTAAAGCAATTAACTTTTCAGTCTCTTTCTTAGCTTCTGCCTTGTGTAGAAACAAGTGAAATTTTGGAGGTGATTTGTTTCTTCGGCACTCCCATATACTTAATTTACCCAGAATTATCAAATAATTGAGGAGATCATTTCTATCAAAAAAGCCTACTATGACATCTGTTAGTGATAATCTTAAATTTTCTCCGCGGAGGTAAGACCACCAAATATTAAACATGTTCCAAAAGGACCGCGCATAGGAAATAATAATAATAATAATAATAATAATAATAATAATAATAATAATAATATTTAACCAGGGAGCCCACTCGCCTTGGCGGTTTTCAGTGGGGCCCTGCAAATTATAATAAAAATAAAAATTAAAAACTAAGAAAAGAGATAAGATTGATATTACAATATAAAACTAATTTTAAAATACTTTAACAATTAGATAGGGCATAATTTAAAAAGTTTTAAGCTTTGCCTTAAATGAAGAAACAAGTGAAATTTTGGAGGTGATTTGTTTCTTCGGCACTCCCATATACTTAATTTACCCAGAATTATCAAATAATTGAGGAGATCATTTCTATCAAAAAAGCCTACTATGACATCTGTTAGTGATAATCTTAAATTTTCTCCGCGGAGGTAAGACCACCAAATATTAAACATGTTCCAAAAGGACCGCGCATAGGAAATAATAATAATAATAATAATAATAATAATAATAATAATAATAATAATAATAATAATAATAATAATAATAATAATAATAATATTTAACCAGGGAGCCCACTCGCCTTGGCGGTTTTCAGTGGGGCCCTGCAAATTATAATAAAAATAAAAATTAAAAACTAAGAAAAGAGATAAGATTGATATTACAATATAAAACTAATTTTAAAATACTTTAACAATTAGATAGGGCATAATTTAAAAAGTTTTAAGCTTTGCCTTAAATGAAGACAATGATTTGCTGTTTTTAATGTCATTGTCTAGGTTGTTCCAGTCCTTAGAGGCTTGATAAATGAAAGTTTGCTTGCCCCAACTGGTACGCACGCGAGGAAGGTGTAAATCATTGCTTCTGCGAGTTTGATAAGAATGAAAACTACTATTGCGTCTGATGTCAAATTTAAAATCAATTTCCCCCAACATATATTTTTGCATCATAACACAGCGATGGAAGTGTCGTCTCTGTGAGAGGGTCTTTAGGTCCAGACGATCTAGTGCCGCGGTTGAAGAACTTCTTGGTGGTCAGTCATAAAAGAGGCGATAAAGGTCTTCTTTAAATATTTTGCAAAAAGAGCACTTCTCAGACTCGATAAATCCAAGTTTGAACAATTTGGTATTTGTAAACACAATATTATTTAAAATTTTATATTGAAAAGACCAAACATACGACTCGCTTGCAGCTGTACACGGAATCAAGAATACCTCCTGCAATGAGTTTGAAAACTCCAGATCGGCCGACAGAGTCTTAAAACCGTTAGGATGTTTAGCTTTAGTGGGAATCAGCAACGAACAGAACTGCCTGCATCTTACTGAGCATGTGTCAAATTCTGTGTTATAAGTTTTAGTTTATAAGGTCGAATTCTACTGAAGGAAAAGGAGATAACTTATCCTTAGGAACAGACAATCGTAACGCTGACCACGTCAAAAAATTAGTATTAAGCCCCCTAGACTTAAAAATTTCTAAAGAGCCAACATTGTCCAAATTAAACAGTAAATCCTTTAAATAAATTATTCCACAATCAAAAAATGTTTTATAAAAAACAGGTTTGTTACCAATTCTTATGTCTTTGTTGTTCCAAACAACATAACTGGAGTAGTTAACGTCAGAGACGACATTTCCAAAATCAGCCCACCAAGTCAGTAACTGCAGTGTTTAAGCGTAGATAAAGATCTTTAACTTCGTAGTTACATTTTAAAAGTAAATTCCAACCATATTTTTGTAAGTGGAATAAGAAATATGATTTCCACGGTCGCACGCGCTCGTCAAGGATCATTTCACAAACCTAACAAAACCTCTTGGTCCTTTCAACCTTGGTAGCACTTCTGCACCATAGCATTACAGAAATGTATCGATGTTTTTTTTTGCCCTTTAATTGCTTGCTTGCTCGCTTTTTTTTTTCCTTTTCGTTTCCTTTCATTTCTATTTTTGTGCTATTTAGCTTATTAGTGTTTTTTTCCTTGTAATTATTTATTCAATTCTTTCAGTTGTAACACTTGGTGCACTGTCAAATAAAGCATTGTTAAAAAAATGATATTATTTTTCAGAACTTGCCAAAGCTATACAATGTTTGCCTTTCAAAGTCAACTTGTTGACCGACGTGGAAAGCACTAACGTAGAAGAGTAATTCCTGCCGGAGTAATTACGGCCGCAGAGCGAAGCACTATGGGTAAGCAAATTTGGTGACCTACCGATGCGAGAAAATTGGGTAGTGATGCCCGCTCGTCCGTACAGACTCTAGGGGAGGTGGAGGGGGGGGGGGTGTCCTGAGGTAAGGGGGGGGGGAGAATGCCATCTTTTCTTGACGGGAAGTCGCACGGTGCCATTGGGCAACCAGCGTGGTTTTTTCTTTCCACAGCCGTCATGGTTTCTATTCCCCGAAAAACACCCGCGTGTTTATCTCGATCGAGCTGGGATCAATAAACAGCTGGTTTAGTATAAAAAAAATTGGCACAAATCTTTAGGCGTTGTTGGCGTAGCCTAATATATTTTCTCCATTAAACGCCGGGCCTCGAATAAACGCCGGATTCAGACTGAATCACCTGGAAATGAAATAAATGCCCCCGGCCTTTATTCGAGATACCGGCGTTTATTTGATTACTTCTGTTCATTTAATTCCTCTCATTCCAACTTAAGGAAGTTGGTGTTATGCACTCTGCACCCTGCTACACGGTACTGAGCACCTAATTCTCCCGCCTTCAGATTGAGACGAAATCGGTGACAATTTGTTCCTGTTTTACTTACGTTGTGCTATATTTTGCTATAATTTCAGCGAACTTAAAGTATTTAATACAAAAAAATTGGCTATTAAAAAATAAACGCTCCCGGCGTTTAATTCAGTTTAATTGAGAAAATACGGTATCGTTCGTGTCTGTGGCGCTTGTGGTGCGGGATTCGATTCCCAGAGAGGAAAATAAATGCTGTCTCTTTTTTTTAGCGACTTCAATGAGATTCAAGTACCAGCGGAAAATAAAATGTGGAGCTCCGCTTTTAGGCTTGGCTAAATCTATACTGGATGTTATTCAATGACGTTTGGACAACCTGAGCGGAATTCATCACCAGAATAAAATAATTTTGTCAATTTTCCGAAATTAAGTAGCCGCAAAAATTGGTGAGAATAATGTACCTAGCATAAATTGTTTTTGGTCGTTTTAATTTGCACATTTTCGAGTTTGTATTCTAGGGAGTTGTTTTTTCCCTTTTATTATAATGGTTGTCGCTAGAATTTCGAAGTATAAATTCTTCTACCAATGTTGAAAGTTGTGCTGGGAATCAAAATTCTCAATTTGATCCACAGTTTTAAAATATCACTAACCACTTAGATTCCCTATCAGAGGCCTATATCCTAGTAGATCGAAATGAATTCTTCATCCATCTGATTCTATTTTATCACTTCCTTTCAAATGTCCCCTCAGGTTCAGTTAAGGCACAAAACATGCAATTAAAATTCATATGAAAGTATTAAAGTATGGGGACATTGTTTTTAGCCGGTTCCAAAAAAAACCTCTACATCCACCGGACCCTTTTTTCCACTTTCCGTTAAATTTCCGCTCGATTATTAACGCACACTGAAAGTAAACATTCATATCAATTCGCTGAATTCAAAATAAAATTCAAAGTAATGTGATTGGATTCGATCTATATCTTAAGACTTTTGTTTCAGCTTCTTTCGAGTTCGATCATGCTAATCTGACCTTTTTCTCTTTCAATTAAGTTTCCGCTAAGGTTTAAAGTACAGACCCATTAAACTCGATTAAATTTGATCTCTACGAAAGTACTATCTTTTTAATTCCAATTGAATTTAATATGGAACTGTCATTAAGCTCGATTAAATTCGATCTCTACAAAAGTACTCTTTTTTTAATTCCAATTGAATTTGATATGGAACTGTCATTTTTATTATTGAAGATAGGATCCCAGCCCTCATTGCCTTTAATTTACTTTTTAATTTCCTTTGGAAGTGGTTAAGAACTATATTTCTATATCACAGGCTGTCAACTGATCTTATCGAGGTTATCTCTATCAATATCTTCAGTTTTAAAATGAGCTGCCTTGGCATTGATATGCCGATGTTCAGGGTCCAAGCATTCTGAGAAGACAGCTTGGCATTTTTGTGTTTCAGGATGAGAAAAGCAGAGTACCATTAACCATGACAACAAGTTGAAAAACATATATTTTTTTAAATCTTAACCCTATTCTGCCTGGGCTTTTTTTGAGTTTCTGGGCCAGGGGGGGGGGGGGGGGCACAAAGTGCCCCCCCTATAGATCTCGAAAAGTATTAAAGCTATTGCGATGTAGCCTGCGTGCAGACGTCTCCTATTTCCTTCCACCCGCGGAAAAGGGACGTCTGCGAAACAGCGTCGCTAATCGTGTTCCAGTATCCTGCTGTTTTTCAGGAATTCGTGGAAAGTGCTTTTATTCGTTGCTTGACAATAGCCACTGTTAGAAACAATTCTGATTGGCTATCGTCGAGAAATGCTCGAGATAATGTATGCGATCTACATTTAGCGGGTTTTTCCATTGATCAAAACATGCCCGATTGTGTGTTGTGTTTCTCGACTATTCTGAAAAACAACGACAGAAAACTGGTGAAAAGCCGCAGTGAATTTGAAGTTCAGGAAGAAATCCTTTCTCTTCAGTTCATCGTACACGAAACATCGCCATATATTTGTAGATCGTACGTGGGAAAGTTGCGAAAGCGGAGAGGTCTTTACGCCAACGTGAGAAAAATCGAGGACGAACTTTTTAGCGATTATAGTTCCAAAGCTTTCAAGGCAGGACTTACATTAAAAAAAAAAAGATCGAGACACTGGGAAAGGACAGCGTAGGAACTTCGGCTTCTCCCGAGAAGCGAATTCTTTTGGAGGAGTTGGTAGATCGTTCTTCAAACGATCTCAGTTCGCTGGCTACGTCAACTCCTGTGAAAGCCGTTCGCAATGCTTCTGTGAGAAAAATTCAGATTCCTCCTCTTAGTCCTGTTCGACCTCCGATCATGGAGCCATCAGAGGGAAAGATTCTGGCACAGAAAACAAAACTGTGTTATCATAATTTATGCGAAATTTAAAACCCGAACAGCAGGATACTGGAACACGATTAGCGACGCCGTTTCGCAGACGTCCCTTTTCCGCGGGTGGAAGGAAATAGGAGACGTCTGCACGCAGGCTATTGCGATGAAACTTGGTACGTTTGTAGCACGTCATTAGCTTAACAGATTGGGCTTATGACATGTCAATTATGACGTGTCGTGACGACACAATCACGGCACGAAGCCGCCATTTTGAATTTGAGGCCGCCATCTTGAATCCCAAACCTGCAGTCATACAGCTGACAATGACGTCACCCAAAAATATATCATTTTGTTCTAAGAAACATACTTAGTAACCACAGGCACACAAAAGTAAAAAAATATCTCCTTCTTACAAACGAAGGGGGAAAACCTGAAAAAAGACTGAAAAAAAACAGAAAATAGTGAAAATATACTTCTGAGTAGACGGTTGCCATGGAAACGTCAATCATCATAGACACGTCATTGACACAGGAAAATTTTCTCTGATAAATTTTAGGAAAAGTCACGAGACTGGGTGATTATTCGTCTAGCCGTTTAAAAGTTATAATTCGGTAAAGTCAGCGCAGGCACAATGTGCCCCCCTCCCCCTCCCCCAGGCAGAGTAGGGTTAACGTGTTAGTCTTTGTTTGGTTTTTATCTTCTTCCGTAACAATTAAATGTGTATGTGAACGTTTCCAAAATAATTTTACGAGTTTTGTAGTGGTCCTTTCTATATCGGTGGTTTGGAGAGTCCAGTTATAACACTGTTGGCGTTCCGGGTGTTCTACTCGTTAATATATACTCGTCAAGTAATAATCGAAATATTGGCAAAAGACAGCTTGTTTTATACTACAAAATATCGGTCCCTCGTTTCCTATGCTTAATCTTCATCTATGGACTCGTTCCCATTATTCTGCACGCCACCTCACGTACCTGTGCGTTTTATCTTGCTGTTGTGAACCAGCTTTTGGTTGAAAAAGAAGTCATAAACTGCCTATAGATGAGCAACTAAATGGAGCGTTTCGTAAAAATATCAACTGTATTTAACTGAAGTTACGTTACGGTGACTGAGTATTGCTACAGCATATGTAGATAGTTTAGGCCTAACGTCGGAGCTCCCAAGCGATAAGTTGCATACTTATCGCTTTCGGTTGAAAACCGCTTCATTTACTTGAACATATATATTTTTTCATCTCGGTCTTTTAATTAGTACCGATGAGAGTTTACATGAATATCATAAACTTATCCCAGCATAAAACTCCCTTCAGTGATGTTTAGGATGCATTCTTTTGGGGCTATTTTGGTTATTCTTATTCCAGTTAAGGAACAACAGAATACACGGAATTTCAATTTCGAAAAGAACGCTCTTCTGAAAACGGAATGACCCATGGCGGAGGTGACCTGAGAACTACTATGTCTGCACACGCGCGGGCGGCCGCGTAGGATTTCCCGCCAGAATTTCTGTCTATTCCAAGTAAACTGTATTCCTTTCATTCTGTTCATTCTGTTATCGGGAGCAGAATGAACGGAATGATATTCCGTTCATTCCGAAAACGGAATCGCTCCCAAAAGAACACAAATAACGTCTATTCCGAGTATTCCTATTCCGGAATAGTCCCAAAAGAACGCGCCCTTAGTATAGAACCTGCAAAGAAACCCTTTGAAGTGGCTTCGAGAAAAACAAAGCACATATCAAAACGTCATATAAAATAGCCAGCTTCAATCCAGGGCCGTAGCCAGAAAAAAATTATGACTGAGGCAATGTCCATGTTTAAAATTATGACTGAGGCAATGTCCACGGTTAAATTCTCTTGCTAGGTATTGAGGGTGTCGGACGAAAAAAATGACTGAGAAAACCAAAACTAATGACTGAGGCAAGTGCCTCGGTTTGCCTCATTCTGGCTATGGCCCTGCAATCACATGTTATGTTTCTTCTTAACTGAATGGGCGATTCTAAGGTTATTCGTTAAATTGGAACAATAATGCCATTCCCGACAAATTAATGCAACAAATGCAAAGAGAACCCTAATATTGGTTAAGACTGTGGTATGGACGGACGAGCGATTTCCGGTTATTCAAGAAATTAGTCCACCCAATGCGAAGTACCAAAAGACAACAAGCGGGCTTGAGAAAATAACACTAACGTAGAGTAGGACAATTGATGTAAATAATACTCGAAATAAGAATTGCTCAAAAAACAAACTTAGAGACAAAACCTTAAAAAATTTTACACACTACATTGTGTCTTCTTACGACGTGGGAAAGAGTAAACTAGAAGAGGGTATATAGCTTTGCTTACATCAGATCGCCCATTAACGAAAATGGATAAATGAATAAACACAGTGAAAAGGGACAACAATCTTTCATAAATAAAAAAAAAAACAAACAAAAAAAAGTTCTTATATAAGCACTCATTTGCCTCGGAAGGCCAAACGAATTCAATTTTCGCCTTAAGTTAAACTAAACACAATTCTGCGCTTACAACTATTTTGTACCAAATTTGTGCATTTTTGTCGAAATATTTCACAAAAGTCATTTTAAATATGCCGCATAGCACAATTGAGCAACTCTTACAACGTAACTCAACAATCAAATAAGTAATTTACTTGAAAATTTAACGGAAAGTCTGATGCTCGATTTTGGTCATCTGAGATGGTCACCTTCTCTCCGGTTTGTAAAAAACAACAGTCTGTGCTCGAACAAGGATTTCTTTGCTTTAAGCTCTTAAATTTCTTCTATATACGCCGTCAAGTGTTCTCACTTAAGTTCTTTACCCTTTTTTGTGTAAAGCTTTAAAAGGAATCAATGTCTTCATTCCAAGGACATGAAATTACCGTCTTGAAAACTTTGCATACGTCGAGAAGAAAGACTTGGGATCAAATCTCTAAGATTGTCAACAGACCATCAAAGATTCTGTTTCCTTTTTAATGACCAGTGAACGGATTATGGCCATCTATCCCTTTAAGATCCGTCTTAGAACGTCAGTACAATTTTTATGAAAATAGATCATTTTTACTTGAGACCTCAAAAAAGGGGGCTTAGAAGAAAAGTTTTAGAAGGAAAGTTGTTTGCCATTTACACCAGTATCGCGGGAGTGTTCAAGAACACGTGGAGGAAATTTTTACGTAGAGGGCGGTGCGACATCGTCGTCGTTGTCGTACGGTCATGACTATTAAAATCAACTTGCATGGATATACGTACACATTTCATGACTTTGGTGATCCTCTGAAAAAAGAAAAAAAGGCACTGTAATTTTTTTTCCTGACGTTTGTTACAGAGAAAAACTCATTTCTCCACTTTTCCTGTATAATTTATTCATAAGCAGTGTTTTCATTACTTTTCTTGCTCATTAATTACACCATCTTGGAAAGTCGTCAAAAGTATATTTACAGAGTGTGGTTCGACTGACAACTGGCAGCACGATAGCTAATGGCCATCTTTCATTTACAGCAGCCACGCAATGCAAATTTTGGGGGTGTTTATCTTCTGCTCGGTGACTACAGGTCTATTAAAACAAAGCCCAGAAGGTAAATGTATAAATATTCTTTATATGTCACAATTACCTTTGGAAAAAGCTCAAATAAAGGCCATTCAGAACGTTTCGCCTGATATCCCTTTTGTTCAGATGAATTTTCCTTTAAATAAGCGCTTTTAGACACTTGGAAAGTTTCATGAATTGCATAAATACCCCATGTAATGTGATTAATTGCAACTCCTGTTGTCGTGTTTAAACGAGTGTCTGACATAATCCTTTCATTATTGATGAAGCAACGGAATACATGCCCTTTATGTGGTGATGAAGACTTAACTGAGAGTGGAAACAAGAAAATGATATCATTTTTCAGAACTTGCCAAAGCTATACAATGTTTGCCTTTCAAAGTCAACTTGTTGACCGATGTGGAAAACACTACTACGTAGAAGAGTAAACTGCCTGAGTTCTTGAAAGCATACACCTGTTTTATCTGCTGACATTTTATTATTGATGGGCAGAAGTGCGGTACGTTTGAAAGACACATTCATGTAAAGGTTTTTTGAGTTTCTGCGTATGCATTCGCTTTTCATTCAATCGGAAACGGGCGGTATATTGTGACTACGAGCTTTCCAGCGATTGCTTGACAATAATTTAAATATGATAAACTCGTCCAGGCATTCTGAGAATACCACGCTCAGTTGTGGTGTGATGGATGATAACGAAGAAATGGAGGTTTGGGGGTTTATCCCAGAATACGACACGTTTCCAATAGTGCTGGCAATTTTGATTATAGCGTTGAATTCCTTCGTGATTTATCTCGTTGTAAGAGTGAGATATCTCCGAACGGTTACGAACTGTATCCTTGGCAGCTTGGCTTTCTTAGATTTTCTCAATGGCGTCTTGGGAATACCCCTATACCTGGTTTGCAGTGCTATTCAGAATACAGTGATTTGTGGTATCACACAAGTGCTTACAAGATTCTTCTCTATTTCAATCGTTTTGCACCTCGTTTTAGCGTCTATCGATCGCTACATCGCTGTCGTCCACGCGATGCGTTATCGTTCCTTAGTCACCAAGCGAAGAGCGCTCTACTCACTGCTCGCAGCATGGGCTACCGCCGTCTTTGTCGCCCTGATTCAATTCTCGTGGATTGGTTTCGACGCTGATGTCAACGAAGACAGTGAGATAAAAATACAAAGGATAAACGCCATCTACGATTCTCTTTGTATTGTCGTCTTCTTTGCAGTACCACTCATAGCAATGATATTCTGCTACGTTAGAATATTTGTGATTTTGAGGCAACAGTTGCGTGCGATCGAACAAAACAACATCCCGTCTTCTACGAGGGAAGAAAGACGTTCTTACAAGCACAAACGGCGCGCCGCTTTGATCTTTATCAGCATGATAACGATGTATATTATTTGCTGGCTTCCCTATTTTATGCTCAACTTTCAACACGAGTTTGGAAACGAATTTTTCACGTTACCCATTTTAGTTGAATATCTAGTGTTCTATTACCCTAAGTTTTTGAACTCTCTTTTAAATCCATTGCTTTACGTATTTTGCAAGCATGACTTCCGGCAGGCCATCGGTAAAATCAGACGCAAGACACAAGAGAAGAGCGTCTCTTTCAGTTTGCAAAACACCCTTGGGAAACTGAATTCCCCAGCGCCGTCATCTCTTGTTTTGAGGACATTTCGGTCCCACGAACAAGCCACTTCTAGGGATGGCAGTTTTAGTGTAAACAATCTCCAACTGTAATAGTTGCGGGATCTTGCCATTACCGCCGAAGTCTAAGAAAGTACTTTTATATATCAATTACGTAAGTTTGTTTCGATACAGTTTTCGCTTTCCTTTTAGCATACTATACCTATTTCATTTTATTGAATGGAAAAGTGTAAAACTATTGTAAGCCCTTAAGGTTTCCGTTTACTGTAAAGAGTTGAAGGGAGTAGTAAACGGGTATATATTGAAACTGGATTCCGATTAAAACCTGACAGCTATAACTCATAATACGTTGATGTGAGATTGCTACAGCAGTTCAAATTTCGTAAGCTTCCCCCATCGTAAAATGGATTCCGATTTTAAACGAGAGTATAAACCGTAAAACGTCCATTTGTTTCTTACATCTTTGTAATCCGTGACAGGAACCTTTTTTCAGTGAGGAAATATTCTAATGGGGAGTTACCGGTTTAAAAATATTACAGTTGTCATTCAAATTTGCTAACCATGCTGTCAAGAGATGCTTGTTTGGAAAACTGAATGAATGAATAGGAATATGTAAGACTAGAGCCTCTTATATTATTAATACCATCGCCGTCTTTGTTTTTAGTCTGAATCAAAAGTAGACTTTTGAAAAAAACAAGAGATTTTCAAATGTGTGGATTCAAGATAAAGGACAGGTCAAAATATAGCTTCCGTTGAAGGGCCCCTTACAACTTCCTCTTCAGGGATTAAGACGTGCCAAATTTCAAGTCTTCCGCTTGTTATAAGTTTATTCGACATGATTATTGCTGGCTTTTGTGTTGAAGGGCATATTTTAAAGAGTTTTCTTTTAACGACAAGATTTTAGTCTTCATTTATTTGCAAAAACGACGTCTCAAATTAAGTAAATGAGGACTTATATGTAGCTCTTAGATGCGCAGTGTATATTTACCGTATTCATAATTTTCTTGAAATATTAATAAATGAAGACGCAAATTGTTGACGGAAACAGCATCACATTGGAATTTTTGTTTGAAAATATCATATCTTTAATTTCAATGATCGTTATATTCATTCATCGTTACAACGTTGAAAGGTTAATTTAAAATTTTAAAATCATTTGATGATTCAGTAGCTCTTAGATTCGTGTTCTTTACCGGGAAACTGTGAAAGGAATGATTCCATATTGAAGAGAAGTTTACAATAAACATAGGAATGCTTACCAGCCCAACCTGTCAGTGCTTTATTTACACATTTAAATCACGACTTTGGAGGGTTATCATTATTAGTTCATTTATTATATTGTTTCTTTTTAACCTGCTTTTTAACCGACAAAGGTTTTTGCGACATTCATCGTAACATTGCTTTTTTATGGCTCCGACCTTTCCTACACTTTTGCCTAAGAAAAAAAAGAAAACAAAAACAAATCACTTGCTCTTGTGAAATTAACTTCGTTTAAATTTCCTGCTCATGATTAATTTTTTGCTGCTCAGGTTGTTTGTTATGAGGCCAGACAGTTTGTAATTTCGAATAAAAATCGAGTAGGAGTTTATAATTTAAAATGCAAATCAAACAACCGAGGCTGTGGGAAGGTATAGTTATAATATCGCTAAACTAATGGAACAGCTCGCCTGAGAAAGCAGCCGACGTTTCGCGAGGTCGCCACTTGAGCCTTCGCAAAACGACGTCTGAGTAACGCGCGCAGAAATTTGATACTGATGACGTGCACTACCCAGATGTTGGTAGGTGCTTCTGATTGGTTGAAAGAAAATTCCCTCACGGCACAGCCAATCATAAGCACTTTCAAGAACTGGGTAGTGTACGTCATCAGTACGGAATTTCTGCGCTCGTTACTCAGACGTCGTTTTGCGAAGGCTTAAAGTGGCAACCTCGCGAAACGTCGGCTATTTTCTCAGGCTATTGAACAGCATGTTTACCAATGAAACTCGGCCTTAAAAGGAGAATATCAATTATAGAATTATTTTGTAGGTAGTCAGGTGGAACAACTGAATTTCCCTTTTGTAGAAAAATATTCGGAGAGAAACCGTGTGAGATCCATGCCTGCTGGCCTGTACAATGCATCTCTTCGATTTTCCTCAAATTTGGACGTATGTGTAGCTTCACTAGTACATATGCCATGTGCAACAGCTTGGCTCAGTTTTCTGTTGTTTCTGAAAAAATTTTAAGCTGCAAAGTTTACCTTATCACCATGTTTTGCATGCAAAAAAAAAGAAACAAAATGTCATTTGTACCAAGAAAAGTTCTAACCTTAAACAAAAGAAAGGTGACCTGTTGTTCTTTATTTCGTCTCAGAGGTAAAATTCAACTTCAATTCATCCTATTCAATTTGTGCCAATAAAGTGGGGTCTTTATGGTCGCTATTTGCGGATATGGGGCGTTATCTTAATCTAACTTAAAACCATGAAGAAGGCTTTCGGGATACTACCCTCTGCCCGCAGCACCTGCCGTTCTCAGTAGTTAAGTTCGTTTATCCCGCATACATATTGGGAAAGTTTAGTGAGAATCAGATGTTCCAGATATGGACTGACAACACATGAAGTCAAGCCATTTTTGCATTCACCTTGAATTCGAATTTTGGCTGATTTACAAGATGGCGGGCATCTTGGCGCCATTTTGGAGGACGAAACACTGGATCCCCGAACGGAGTCATATCCTATGCATAATACTTACCTTATCTTGTAAAGACAAAAAAATATTCTATCAAAGTTAACAAGGAACAAGAAAAACAGTAGCTCAGTTTCCAAGCGAAATGTACCCTTCTTTATTTCACCCTATTCGGACAAGGCGGTTTTGATTCTTTTGGAATTGGGAGGGGCAATTCCAAAAAGTTCGAGCAACGAAAATTAGAGAGTATTTATCACGCCCAATTGTTGTTTTTCGTTTGAAGTCTGCAACATGGGCCGATGACGTCATTACCAGGTAATTACTTCACGATCTCAAACAGTATCCTTCGTCCGTCATCTTGGATTTCTAGAATTTTTTAAAACTTCAGAAAACCACCAAAAATGCCTCAAAATAATCAAAACCAATAAAAGAACACGACACTAAAAATCAAGAAGAATAAAAGTAGTTTCTAAAAGAAAACAAAACTTTAAAGGGAGGGAAAATGAAAGTTTTGAAAAGCATCCTTTCAAAATAGAGTTGCCATGGTGACATCAAGTTTTATGAACAAATATTTGTCATACCGTTAATTATTGTTTCCGCAAAGCTTGGTGCCTTTTGTCTGCACTTTAAAAAAATGAGCTTCCAAAGTCCGCGCGGTCAGATTCCCTGCCTCCTGCGCTCACGGGGACGCGGAATGTCTTGTGGTTAGCATCCTGGACTTCAGATCTGAGGATCGGGGGATTGAGGCCTGTACTCTGCCGTTGTGCTTTGTCAATAAATGAAAACCAAGTGTATAAATGGTTGCCGACGACATAGTGTTGGAGGTAACCCTGCGATAGACTAGCAACCCATGCTTTCAGTTGCTTCGTGCTACAGTAACCTAGTCCTGTTGCCAGTAGGCACCTCACCCCACCCTACCAAGGGGCCTAAACCTTGTGTGTGCTCGAAGCGTCCCGCACTTTTTTGAATAAATATCCCTTTGCCAAGACACAACAAGGGAGCAGAGGTGGAGACATAACGCGCTGATTTCGTCTGACGCGATTACCATTTACACTACAGTTTCAGACCAGGACATTTTACTACTCAAAGCGCGCTCGGTACACCCTGTAAGACGGTTCTTCCGATCTTCCTGGCTTACATACAGAGATTTCGGTCTAAAATAATCGCTGAGCCCTCAATTACAAACTTGCGTAGGTAAAGAGGTTGCTTTGCGTTACGATTGGATCAACATTTTTTGCAGTGTTTAAACGAGTCCCTGACATATTGATTTCATTAGGGACGGACCATTAGAAAAGTGATGGGGGGGGGGGGGGAGGGGAGATTTTTAGCCTGCCAGAATTTTTTGTTTGGCCCATTTCCTGTGCAAGAATTTTTTTTTTGGCTACAGCCTTATGCATGAATTTTTTCCTTCTCCACAATTTGCTATTGAATTAATTAAAAACAATGCAACTTTGTTTTACTAAATACATAGCTTGTACTGTTACGTACTTTACATTTGGGCACTAAAATGGCGGTCGCTTTTGCCAATATATTTATGGGAAAAGTCGAAACAGAAATCCTTAGCCAAAGCGCACCCAAACCTCTCGCTTGGAAACAATATATCAACGACATTTTCTCCCTCTGAGATACCAGCAGAGAGGACTTAACTCAGTTCATTGATCAAGCAAATAAACATCATCCGACTATCAAGTTCACGGCTGAAATTTCTGATACAGAAACTACTTTCCTGGACACCAGCGTTTACAAAGGCGAAAGATTCACGAATGAATCAGTGCTTGACATACGCACCCACTACAAGCCTACTGAAACACTTCAATACACACATTTCTCCTCGTGTCACCCACCAGGAGTTAAGAAAGGTTTTATCAAAGGAGAGGCCTTAAGACTGCTAAGAACGAATTCCTCTAAAACAGTGTTTGAGGAAAAAAATCAAACTCTTCCAATATCATCTCACTGATAGAGGTTACCCAGAGGGTCTTGTCCAAAGAACTCTCTCGGAAGTAAATTTTGAAAATAGAAAGTAGGCCTTACTACCTAAACCTAAAGCAAACAAGAAAATCTTGCCTTTTGTTACACAATATCACCCAGCAGTACCAAACGTGAAACAAATACTCATGAAACACTGGCATTTAATAGAAGAACAACCATTACTCAAAGAAATATTCAAAGAACCTCCCCTAATATCATACAAAAAGGGTAGGTCCCTCAAAGACATACTCGTGAGATCCAAACTATGAGAATGGCTAATACACGTGCGTAAGAGTCGTGCAGGCCCGTCTACTTATTTTTATCATGTTTAACACCAAGAAAATAAAAGAAAGTGAATTTGGGTGAGATTGTTTGTTGCTTTTTATTATTACCTGACAAGTGATTAATGACCTTTTTATTCCACGGGAGCGTTGTAACAAGCTTCAGCTCCTGAGCTTGTCGTGTGTTAATAACTTACAGTTTAATAGACTACGCTTATTCGAACTCAATTATTTTGAATTTCCCGTTATTTCAAACTTAAATCAATTTCCCTTCGGCTTGGATTTGCCCTTCACTCATTTACTATCGCTTATTTTGAACTGCCGCTATTTCAAACTTTTTTTGTTTCCCCTGACGGTTCAAAATAACGGGGTTCAACTGTATGACTATGACTATAAAAACAACAAAAAATTTGTTCCAGGTGAAGGTATCCCCGTCCCGACAAAAGAAATATTAATTATGAAAACAATGTTTTATAGCATCCTGGCAGAGCCCCAGAAAATTTCCAATTTTTTAAACACTGGAGACACTACTTGAGCACTTTGGCAGAACGAATTATGGTTTCATATCAAAATGAGGCCTATCTTGTGCATGAATTTTTTTTTTCGGACATTTTCCCTTGCATGAATTGCCAAAAGCTATACAATGTTTGCCTTTCAAGGACAATTTTTGACCAACGTGGAAAACACGTCAAGAGGAAACAGTCCGAGGTCATACACCTGTTGTTTCTGTTATCACACTGCTCCCAATCCGCCAAATATGGCGATGACGGGGTCTAGTAATACCCATTTTCTTTCCTTTTTTTTTCCTTTTTTTTTGTCAGTCGCGTAACCCAGACTTGCGGTTTTCGCTCGGCTAAACAAACAAGAAAAGCCCCAGGGGCATTAGACCCCGCCGTTGTTCTCCCCCCCCCGGGGGGGTGTAAAATATGCTACGGTCACTCAAGATAAAAGCCCTTGCCTGTGTAGCGAAAGACACAACGAGTATTTGTTTGGCCGAGCGAAAACCGGAGGTCTGGGGCAAGTGACCACCAAAAAAACACAAAACCAAAAAAACCACGGTAAAAAAAATGGGTATTACTAGACCCCGTCCTGACGGCGGGGTAATAACTCGTCGCAAACTTTCGGTAAACATAAGCATTGTCTTCAGTCGTTTAGCGACGATTCGCGAAAAATTTCATGAAAATCGATGTAGAAAATCTCTTCGACGAGAGCAAGGACGAAGATGCTAGCAAGCTTTGAAAGGCGCCCATTCGATCTTGTTATTTTCGTGGGTTACTGAACTCGAGCCTCCGGTTTTCCCTCTGCCAAACAAGCAAGGTAAAATATTTAACGGTGAAATGGGAGCATTTATTTTGGCAGTTTTGATTTGCTTCGCCAGAATCTTTTGAAAATTTGTGTAGAAACTGGTACAAGGAATTCAATGAAGTTAACTTCTCTTCGACGAGAGCAAGGAAGGAGGTCCTAAGCGAGCTTCGGAAGCCAACGATTCAAGCATGAATTTGCCTTTTTATGTCGCGCTGACATGGCACGTAAACATTACGTCATCCAAGCCGATCCGGGGAAACTTGCGCAGAATCAATCATCCAATCTTGGCCTTTTTTTGTGGTAGTAAAAATTATTTTTAGGATGATTTTGTCTTTATCAAGATATCAATTTAAATTTCCGTGACCTTGTTATTCAGAACTGAGACGTCAGTTCGTTTCGCTATGGTAAAAAATATCTTGTCACGTTCTTCTTCGCGAAGGTTAGAACAGGTGGTTGACCAATGAATGAGGGATGGGAAAGGGGTTCATACTATCAGGGATTCCTATTATCAGGGAGAAGGGTGCGGAGAAGACGTAGGGGGGAATGGCGGCAAACACGTCGATACGATAAATCACCAACTTCAAAAACTTACATCACTTAGGGTAGTATCTTGAGTGACCGTAATATATTTTGCACTCTGAGGGGAGGGAGAACAACGGCGGAGTATAATGCCCCTGAGAGGCTTTTTTTGCTATTGATTTTATTAATGATGGACAAACCTGCGGTACGTCTGAAATGCTTTGAATATCGCGTTTCTCTGAATCGGCCCTCCAGTAATCGCTTGACAATAATTTAAATATGATAAACTCGACAAGCCTTTTTCAAAATATCACGCTCATTTGTGGTGCGATGGATGACAGCGAAGAAAAGGCCAGAGGTTTCGGGTTTTAGACCAGAATACGACACCTTTCCGCTAGTGCTGGCAATTTTAATCGTAGCGTCGAATTCCGTCGTTTTATATCTCGTTGTAAGAATGAGATATCTTCGAACGGTTACAAACTTTATCCTTGGTAGCTTGGCTATTTTGAACGTGCTCAATGGGGTCCTGGGAACACCCTTTTACTTGGCTTGCAGCGCTATTCGGAATACAGTGTCTTGCGGGATCACACAAGTGCTTACAAGGTTCTTCTCTATTTCAATCGTTTTGCACTTTCTTTTAGTGTCAATCGATCGCTTTATCGCTGTCGTCCACGCAATGCGTAATCGATCCTTAGTCACCAAGCGAAGAGCGCTCCATTCACTACTCGCATGCAGGGCTGGCTACGGCTATCTTTGTCGCCATGATTCAGTTCTCGTGGATTGGTTTCAACGTTAATGTCAACGAAGACAGTGAGACGAACCCACAAAGGATAAACGTCATCTACGATTCTGTTTGTATCGTTTTCTTCTTCGCAGTACCACTCATAGCAATGATATTTTGCTACGTTAGAATATTTGCAGTTTTGAGGCAGCAGCTGCACGCGATCAAACAAAACAACACCCTGTCTACTACGAGGGAAGAAAGACTTTCTTACAGGCGCAAACGACGGGCCACTTTGATCTTTATCGGCATGATAACGATGTCAGTATAACGTTTGCTGGCTTCCCTACTTTCTGCTCAACTTTCAGCGCGAGTTTGGAAATGAATTTTTGACTTTATCCATTTTAGTTGAATATACAGTGTTTTATTACATAAAGTTTTTGAACTCTCTCTTAAATCCACTGCTTTACGTGTCCTGCAAGCACGACTTCCGACAGGCTATCCATAAAATCAGATGCAAGGCAGAAGATAGGAGCGTCTCGTTAAATTTGCAAAACACCCTTGGAAAATGTTCCCCAGCGCCGTCATCTCTCGTCTTGCGGACATTTCGCAATAACGAACAACCCGCCCATACCAATAGTAGTTTGGAAAAAGTCTCCCAATGTAATAATCAGGCTCTCACTATTACCACCGAAGTCCATTGAATTACTTGTATATAACGATCAAGTTTACCTTAGATAGTTTTCGATTTCTTTATTTGTGACGGCTTCCCGCATTGTAAACTGGATTCAGATTTTAGACTGAGAGAATTAATGGGAAAACGTAAATTGTCTCTCACGTTTTTATTAGAATCCGTGACAGGAACCTTTTTAGAAAATATTCTAATGGAAGATATCGGTTAAAATATTCTCTTTGTCATTCAAATTTACTAACCATGTTTTAGCATCCAGAAGATGTTTCCTTAGGAAAATGAATAAATAAATATGAATAAATAGGTAATGTTATGGCCACTTAATCGCGTGTTATTTCGTTCTCAATCTCAATCTAAATTAGACTTTTGAAAAACCAAGAAATTTTAAATTGAAGGGATTCAAGCCTGAAAGTATATTACCCAAAAACAACCCTCAGTTTAAGAGGGACTTTCAACTTCTTTGTGAAAAATCATGACAAGTGCCAAATTTATTGTCTTTCGCTCGGCTGTTGTTTATTTAACACGATTATTGTCTGCTTTTGTTTGATGGCGTTGAAAAGTATATTGTAAAGAGTTTCCTTTTAGCAACGACAAGATTTCAGTTTTCCTTTGTTCGCTAAAAAGGTGTTTTAAGTAGTTAACACTTTCTTGGAAATATTAATAAAGGAAGAAGCAAGTTGATGAGAAGAGCATCATATTGAAATTCTTGTCTGAAAATAATTATATAACAATGTAACGTTTCGTCACAAAATGATTTTAGGTGTTAAATAACAAGATCTGTGTTCTTTATAGGAAAACGGCGGAAGGAATGATAATTATATTGAAGAGAAGTTCACAATAATACTGAGTAAAAGGTCTTGGTAGCAGGAAACAAGTGTTGTGTTGTTCTTTAAAATACTGAGTAAGCTAAGAGAGGTTATATTTATAGCACGACTCTTGAGTGTCGTCATTATCTTTATTTTTCCTTGATTTTGTTCTTTGAAAAGCAGCGGATAAAACATTTTCTTTTTTAACAAATGGAAAGAAAGTTGTAGTGTGCGAAGAAATGGATATGAATATCGTCTAATTTCGCTATTTAATTTCCCAGGTAAGAAAGTCAAAATTTTATGAATTCAAATTTGAAGAAAGCTGGAATTGAAATGAGAATAAAGCAAAATTCAGTGCATGTTTGTTCAAACACAACTCCATCTTTTCTTTAAAATTATAACCATAAGTCTGTGAAGTACAGTATGATCCTCTGGTGGAGTGTACTCCTGAGAAGGACTGTTTGTGGTGACATTGACTGACATTGACATCATCAGAGCCAGCTGGCTTGTCCCTGATGATGAATTCACTCAGGTTGTCGAAACGTCAGTCAATGTCACAGACATTCCTTCTCGGGACTACACTCACCCGGACAATCTTACTTCACCAACTTATAATAATTATGACTCATGGGTCCAAACCTTTTACAAAATTACAACCGGCTTAAATTTTCATTTTCATTTAAGGCCCACCTTCACCCAAAAGGCTTTGCGCACTGTAGCCTGCGTAGCAGGCGTAAGCGGGGAAGGGGAGTGAGCGCGGGAGAAAAATGGGGGTCTAGCCCCCAGAGCCCCGTTTTTCTCCCGCGCTCGCTCCCCTTTCCCCTTCCCCACTTACGCCTGCTACGCAGGCTATGTACACCGCAGTTGCTGTTTATGAATTTTGTGTAACACGAAATTGTTTCTGAGCAGGTTTTCTTTGAAAACCCATTTCCTTCAGAGTCATCTTGTTGAAAATCGTCCATAAGCATGCAGGAATTTATTCTTCATTTATCAAGCTGTTGTTTCCAGGAATTATTTTGTGACTGTGCTGGCCAAACGTTTTTTTTTTTTCACTCCTACTTTGTCCAATATGTTGCTGCCAAAGATACCTCGCAGTTGAAGATGCTGTATGGTTATCCCAAAGGAAAATATTGTCAGTATTTGTCTCAGAGGAACTTGTGTTATGAAGCAAAAAAAAAAAAAAAAAAACAATACAAAAAAAAAAACAGAGAACAGAGATTTAATCATATGATCAAATTCAATAATAGTTTTCTTAATTAGCCATAGGTTCAGGTAGATTTGATTAAAGATTAGTACATGTGTGGCTGGCATTCAAAGGTTACAATTGTAATGCAGGAGTCACCGGACAAGTGCTATTTTGCAAGCGATAATCAGTGAGTTGCTATACAGATGTATACGCTGTTTCCATGTATTCCCCTTCAGAGCAACCTCTATAATGACTTGGAAACACCTTCAAAATCAGTGTTACTTTATGGCAATAAGATTGCAATTTGCAAACAAAAACAATTGAATGTCGAAGTAAATGTTAGTCGCTTGCTGGCACTGAGAAATGCAAACATAAACTGAGTTCTCGCTTTCTATTCCATTGAAACTTTCATGTGGCGAACTACACAAAATTCCAATGTTTTGGGGAGTAAATGCATTTCATGGAAGTCAAAAGACTTGTAGATTGAGGTCGTTCATGTAGATTGGTGCAAATCGCTGCGAGTTCGCTGTTTTGACTTGTTTTAAATATATGTGACGATTTTCTCGCTTGCAGAAATATTCTGGCAACCAATTAGATCACGAGAAGGACAATAAAGCCATTTGAAAACAATGACAAACGATTGCAAGGCCATTTGGGTGAAGGTGGGCCTTAAAGTATAAGGACTGGTAAAATTGTTCATCATACTACCAACACAGCGCCATAGTGTAGTTATGGCTGGGTTGGGATTGTTCCCTCCCCCTGCAGAGTCATTGAGCACATGTAACAATGCACACACTGTGTGGTCAGCGGTTGTACAACCGCCGACCTTCGTTCACGGTTCGGGCGCCATGGCCGCCCTGTCGCATTAAAGTCTGTGGTGAATGAATCCGACTCTTTGTCTCCTTAAATACTGGCGTGGTGGCTTGCGGCGGGATCACGAGAATGCTGATTCACCGGCCTTCCAAAGGAGAAGGTTTTCCCCGGAAATGTGGTTCCAAAAGTGACTTTGAGAACGATTTAGTGCGACAAAGTGCACCATTCATGCCCGGTAAGAGATCCGGTTGGAGCAGCTTTTTCTTCAATGGCAGGGCAAATATGGGACCCTGCCGTGATCCACGACGACTCACAACTACATTATCGACTGCCCCAATAACGACTACAGCTTTTGCGACGATCCCGAGTTATTTATTCTCCGATGACAAAAGGAAACTTCTTCTTTTGAGTGGGCTAACCAGATCTGAGACACGAGCACGTGGTTGCAACGAAGCGCAACGAAGTCCAAACGTCATCCAAGCCACTCGATCAATTTATTTACTTTGAAACTGCCTGGTTTAATTTATTTATTTTGACATTGTTCTTTGAAGCTGTGGGGAACGATTTATTTACTTTGAAACTGCGAAGCAGTGCTACTAAGCCGCCATTTATCATCCTTTTATTTACAACTACCAGGAGTCATATATATATATATAAGTTTACATGGATTTGACACTCAAGTAAAAATTAGCAGACGTATCACAAGAGCGTTTCGTAAGCGGAGGCCTTGGAGCTACTGTGTTTGTCTGACATGATTATAACATGGATTTGTCTTTTCCTACCAAAAAATCACACCACGAGATGAAATGATTCAGTGGTACTGCAACCATGCTAGTGGACCCAGAGGATCCTTACCAACACCCAAGGACTTTTTCAGTGTAGCAACATTATCCTGGACTGCTCTTGCTTAAGACCACCCAAGCACATGAACATTGTACATGTATTATCCCGGACTCTGGTTTTTGCATTTTGACCGCCCATTATAATTAACACTCTCCCGGACTTGTTAAGTTAAATGTTATATATTGTTTTTATTTTATTATTGTTTCCCCATTTTAGACATATAGCCATGTACATGTATTTTTTTATCATTCCATCTGCCCATCTGACCACATCATAGAATTTCACATGGGAAGAAAGAAAAAGTGGTCACCCCTCCCCCCCATACATGGTACCACTGGTAGCCATGCATGGTATTAGTAACATCCACGTGTCTCTGTAGTGTATTCCCTGTAACAGGAGTGTGGGCGTACCCCACAGTAGTTATTTTTGTACCATCATACAGTCTCGGTTTATTTACCCCCATTTTGTTTACTTATAGTACCCTGTATTGTGCACCTTTGTAATGGCTAGTTCACCTCGTCCCTTTTCAGTTTGCATCAGTCTCAGTGCCTATATTTTGTAACCATGCTAGCATAGTCAGTATTCCTTGTAATTTCTTTATTTTCCAGTTAGTCACAATGTTGTGTAAGTAAGGATAAAAGAAAACAGGTTGCGCCATAGTGTAGTTATGGCTGGGTTGGGATTGTTCCCTCCCCCTGCAGAGTCATTGAGCACATGTAACAATGCACACACTGTGTGGTCAGCGGTTGTACAACCGCCGACCTTCGTTCACGGTTCGGGCGCCATGGCCGCCCTGTCGTATTAAAGTCTGTGGTGAATGAATCCGACTCTTTGTCTCCTTAAATACTGGCGCAGGTTTCATGAATTGACATCCACCAAAAGTCAAAGTTGGCTTCTTGAACTTGCACCTACATGCATGAATGCAATTCCTAAATGACCACCACAGCCAATTAATAAATAAAATGAATGAATTTTAGTCAAACATGGTATCATCCATTTTCTCAAATGCTTGACACCTGCAGAGAAGCAGGCCCTTAGATGTGGTCAACAACAACATAGTTTCCAACAGCCTATAAAACATTGTTACAAAAACACAATGTAAATTAGTTTTCATCGAGTAAAAAAGGCTAAAACATGGAGGTCATTTAAGATTGTTTACCTTCCAATAATATCTTTCAAACAAGAATATTTCCACTAAAGAATTGTTGAACTCTTTACATTTAAATGCTACAGTTTTCAATGGCAATCCCCAGACTTTATATTGTTAACAATTATTGCAACTAAACAGTGTCAAAAGAACTGAACACGAAGATGCAGGTATACAGCTTTACAGCTAACCGTTTGTATTCACCTTAAGCTTTCTAGCTAGTAACATCTCCTTTGAATGACAAACTGGAAGGGAAGCCTTTAGGCTGAGAGTAAATTGAAGTTCCAAGCTTAAACTCACCGGGAAAACGTCCATATTTCCTACGTTTGGCCTTTTGCGAATTCAACAACCCGCCAAAACAGTCGTTGATCCACCGTTGCTAATAAGAACTTATGTTCACAACGTCGATTTCATTTGTTCACTTCGATCCAAAAATCCACATGCAAGGCTCCAAAACATTTCTAATCCAATGCAAAAGATGCAATCGTCCACCTTTGTTTTAACTTGAGAGATGCTTTTCTGTCGTCAAACTACGAACAAATGCTAGCTAAATGAATCTTGCTTTCGTCGAGCAACCGTCACTTGCAAAATGGCGTCTGCTCCAATACAAAGGTCACATGACTCAATATCAGTGAATGCAGGGGCATTGATTTCGGGCTCTTGAATTGGAATATTAGAATTCACGCCATTTTAGACAGGAACTTACCAAACGTTTGATTTCAGTGGATGAATTATCACAATATCTTTTGCTTTATTTCCAAAAAATGCGCTCATAATAAATTGAGATCGAAGCTTATCATAGAAATGATACGCGAGTCTCTGCACTCCGCCTTCAACCCTAACCCCCCAAAATAAGATGTACCTCTTGTAGTAGAGTAAAAAATACAATAATAAAGTAATGACTCTGATAGGGAGTTATCCCAACTCCTCCAAAACGACTCCATCAAAGTCACTCCAGAATTACTCTCTAAACGGAGTTAAATAAGTCCACGAAAATAACTCCTAAAGATAGTTATTTTAACCCTTGTTAGAGAGTTAAGATCACTCCACAATTACTCCCTAAGGAGAGTTGAACTAACTCCTCCAAAATGGCCCCGAAAAAGGAGCTATTTTAACTCTCCTTGCACAGTTAAACTGAAATTTAACTCCAAAAAAAGAGTTAAGTTTAACTCCAGAGGAGTACAATTTCACTCCAAATTGGAGTTATAATAACTCCCACCAGCGTAACTCCAATTTAGGGGTTAACTTAACTCCCCTAAAGAATACAGTAACTCCTTTTCGGAGTTAAAATAACTCCTTTTGGAGTTAAAATAACTCCCCAAAAAAAATAACTCCACCTTAAGGAGTTAGTTTAACTCCACTACAGGAGTTAAAATAACTCTTTGAAACTTACTGTGTAGTTACCAAACTCTTACCTAAAATACAAAGTTATCGATAGTTTTGGCCTCTAGAGAGTGGGAAAGCTCTATCGATTACTAAGAGCTGCGAGTCATTTTAGTTGTCGAATACAAATAGTTGTTCACAACTATCTTCTAGTCTGTCGAGGCCCTAAGCCAAATGTAAGCAGTGTCAGCACGATAAGGTCAATCTGTTACACTCTGTAAACATGTGCACCTTGTAGACTGCGACTTGTGCAAGTTCTATTTATAACAATTTAAATTGACCTACCTAGACGTGTTTTATAGAGTCCCAGTGCTACCTTCGTCTTCGCTTAAAACCAGATCTTCTTTAAAATAATTAAAAAATCTTCCCTTAGAGTTGTTACTCGAAAACATTTAATTTTTGGGCCACATGTTTCACTCAGGTTTTTGTGCAAGGTTGTGGGCCTTACTCCTGGGTTATTTCCTTGTCGAGGTGGTGGGGCTCGCGCGACTTAATGATATCAAATGCTGTACCGTTTCATATAGTGTCTCCCTTTAATTTTTTTTCTAATCATTCATTCACACCTGAGATCAAGTTTGTCTTTGAAAAAAAAAGCCCTTTCGTAATTGCTTGATTTGGAACATTTATCTTCCTTTTCTATAACTCCTGTGTTACGCTTGAAGGAATTTTGCCATTTGTTTTATGTGAACATTTTTGCCAAATTTCTGTTAACATAAACTTTTTTTTAAGTAGTATATGGGGTGTGAAAACAAATTCCTGTTGGTTATTTTTTTCTGAAAAATTGCTTAAGCAAAAGTGCTAATCATTTCTGGGAAATATTGTGAGAAATTAAAATTTTATTTTTAGACTTTTCACCTAACCAAGAGAAATTACTTTTAATTACAATTTTTTGCGGCGCTGGGATGAATGAAAAAAGAACCGATGGAGATCCAAATACAACACAACTTTAACTAAGGGTATTTTTATAGCTAGTTTTCTCGAATCTTTGGCCGTTGCTTGCAAACTGAAATGCCCTCTTGCTGCTTTACCACGGAATTTTCGCAGTGTGGGGTTTGAAATTCTTGGTAATGATTTGAATTTCCAAGAAACGAACACAAAAGTAATATGCAAATGATTTCTCAGAATTGAACTTCCTGAGCCTTAAATGTTTACAAATTACAATTGTCAACTCGTAGTAGTAAGATCTCTTCCTATATACTTGTCTAACTAGCTAGGTTTGAATCTACTTTTTGTCATTATAATTATATCGAAACAATAATACGAAAATAGAAATTATATTGTTTCGTTTTCCAACATTGGGCATAGACTCGTCAGCGATTTGTAGATTTTGGAAGAATGTTATGATATTCCATCTTATGAATTCAGGGAATCCTTACTATTTTTTATTTATTATTATTTTTTTTAATAATTGTGACATGTTATGTAACTTAAGCTGACTTTACAGACGATAAATAAGGATTAATAAAAAGAAATATTGCTTTGTTATGCATAAATTTTAATTTATGCATACGTTACTTAGCAGGTCAGCGGATTTAGTAGCAAAAGGAGTACGTAACATGTTTGAGCCCATCAAGCTATAAATATACATTTTCCGAGAAAATCGAATTTGAAATTTTCTTAGAAGGAGCTCCTAACCAGGAAATTTCTCAGAACAGTGACACTATAAGAATATAATTGTTATTCAGTGCGCAAAGGAAGTTTCATAACGATACAAACAGTATTTTAGTGATCTTTAGCCGACTTATTTTGAGCGGAGAGCAGTGAAATGTGAGGGATTAGGTAAGTAAAGACGTAAATAAAAACGTCTTGAACAATTTCGCTTTCAATCTTTGCTTATGCAAGTCATAAATGCCTATTCGTGTCACCTTCGAATCCTTTCGGAACAAAACTATCGAAAGTATCGAAATCAATAAGATTGCGACAATCACCTCAGCACCGAATAAACTAGCAAGAAATCCATATGCACCACTGATTATGGTGTACCTATGAGTAAATAGCTCTATATCTAAATCGAATCTAAATCGAATGGGTATTTAATAACGGCCTCGGTATAGAAAGGAACTGCGGAACGAATTTATAATTTGCTGTTACAGTTGGCCATCCTCCGTTGGGCCAGGATATTTGCACAACGACAGTTCTAAACGTCTCTAGAAAGTTCATACCTCAGCCAAACTGATGAAGTTGTTTTTGGGGTTTCGGTCGAAGTATAAACTTCGTCGAATCGCTGAACTCTAATCGAAAGTCGCTCGGTATAACATGATTTAAGCGTATTCGATTTTGAGCACATAAGTATAACCGGTGCTGTCACTTTCCTAATTCGTAAGGTTTCAAACCTAGGGAAGTTACTTTAAACCTAACAACAGAACGTACACGAATGTAAGTACAATCGAAAAATTAGATGCGGCAGTTGCTTGTCTTTACTGGTGCAACAGACTTCTACGATGTACACTGGTTTAATTTGGCGTGATGCCGTGGTATTATGAATATCTTTGTCTTCAAACTTTATCTGCAGAACGTCTGCATCGGATTATAAACTTGACTGATCAAGAAAATTGTCAAGAAAATTGTGGTTGACCAAAACCTAAGCGTAGACTAATGCTCACGTACCTAAACGGTTTAAGTAAATTGAAACAATCCAATTTTGGTACCATAGAATACTATTTTGCTGTTGTACATTATAAAATACCTTCAGCAGGTCAGTTCTCTTTGAGGCGAGATGGCAAATCGAAAACAACGCAACAGGAGTCTCCAAAGGAGCGTTAGGTAAGCTAATTCGTTATTTTTCGTTATGAAATTATTGTTAATAATTATCTTTTTATGATTCCATTTTGAAGAATGAGTCACAAATATTCAGCTGATATCAAAGTGCTTCATAATTGTATGTACAAGAAACTTTGTTTACCCTCGATCAGTTCAATGGCCCGTTTGTACTCGTCAGTACTCGTCGAAGTTATATTATTAGATGGAATAGATGGAGCAAAATTTTAGGATAGATCGAGGTTTACTACCATTCCCCTTTAAAAGCCTTGTAGTTAAAGCAGCTTTTCAGTAAAACAGAAAGTTCCTCTTGTAAAAAATAAATATTGATTAGTCGGCATAAACACAAAATCAGTGACAATTACAAAACTAAACTTATGTAGACAAGCCTAATAGGGTATGTGAAAAGAAAAAATATATAATGCATCTCCAAAAGCAACGTACAAAGTTCATAATACTAGCAGAGATGCAGCCTTGGAGGCTTTGGTGAAAAATGTTAAGACGAAATCCGCTGGGGGTTTGGGTAGCCCCTGGACAAAAATCCCATAATGCATTGCATTTTTATCTTTGGAACGAAACGAAACGAAAACGCGACTCGTGGTTTGTGAAAGAAACACAAAAGAAAAACCATTTTACAGCAGAACGACCGCAGACGACGATATGAAGACGTTCAGCCTGTTTAAATACACGTTATGCTGACACAGAGTGGATTGTTATGAGCTTCGGGCTCGGACAAGATGAGTTTTAGGTGCCTTCATTGCAACCAGGTTTCGCGAAACAACAACATGGCTTACACCTCGCAGGTCATTGAGAGGATGAAACTTAGACGGTAAGTGATTTTAAGGATTACTAAATTATATTAATTGCTGAATACTATAGAATTATGGCTCGTGGATGTGTAGCTAAATTGTGAAAGCTCATGGCCTTGTAGGGCGACCATCCTGTGATGACTTTAGATATCTGTTGTAAACACGTGGCGTCTTGATAAACGTTTTGCATAAGCCATGTTTGACAATTTATTTTGCTCGAATGCAGACCAAGGTGAGCAGACATTTAAGCTTCCTGAATGGTCCAATGCACATAGATTTGTGTTTCCAAGTTATTTTGCAGAAATCGGTTTAAAGTAGAGACAGGGCGACGATCGAAATTTTGAGTACGGTCTTAGGAAAACTTGAAGCATCAGTACAAACTCGCTGGCTATTTTTTTACCGCAATCTCATGTAGTAAACATGTCTGTACCAAGGTAAAATTATACATAAACCTTATGTCACTGTATATGTTTAATTTTCACCCAAAACAATTTGTATTGAAACAACACCGATGGTATATTCTGTGAAGCACGATACTCTAGTAAACTGACTGCGACCATCAGTTTGCAGTTTCAGGGTAGACTATGAATTATAACCAAAAATTAAGTTATTTTAAATAGGAATCCATCAAGTCCTCCATGTTCCGAAAGAAATAATTATACTGAGTGCTTTGAATCCTAATCTTGAATGGGAAGACTTAATTTACTTTTTGATCCGAATTTATTCAAACTGTCGTTTCAATGCAGAGTTTTTTTCGGGTTTCACTGTTCACGAAGACCTTGTTTTGATTGCCTGAAAGTATGTGAAAATCTTTTTGTACCAACTATATATTTTGCATGCAGAATCTTTACGATATTAACTGTTTTGCCTGCAAAATCTAAGACAAAATGAGCAACACCACTATGTTTTTGGTCAACTGCATGTTACCTGATACCTGGGTAACTTTGTGTTGCATGGAATGATGTTCCACAGGGAACCCAGTCTGCTGTTAGCTTGATTATGTGTCTTGACCATTGATTTTACAGCAGACTACAATTTCTTAGTGCATTTTATGTTCTTTTAAGTTCTGTATTATTCTGTGGTTTGTTTATTTATTCTTTTACTGTGATCAATGAGACAAAAAACACAATACATTTGATCGCTCTTTCTTAAATTTTTGATGCAACAGAAAAGATATGCATATAGAGAAAATGAAACGAAAGGTTATTATCCTTTCACATGATTTTGCCCATAAAGTAATTTTACTAAAAATTAATTGTAAATCCAGACTGCCATTTGCTTTGAAATTCACTGGTCATAATTTCCATGCCTCTTTGATGTCAGCCAATGTACAATTACATGTACATGACAGGCTAAGACCTCAGCTGCAGTATTGCATACATGTATCAAGACTTAAGTTTATCACTCCTCCTTTGACAATTTTGCATGGCGTCTACTAAAATATGCCCTTATTTGACTTTCTTTTAAAGCATTGTCAGGGCCAATCTGTCTTTCCATTTCTTTTTGACACTGTGCCGGTGTGTACCGTGCACTTTTCCTCTTTGCACCAGAATCAAAACATCTGTCCATGATTTGTTTTTGTTCCTCTGTGAACCTGGTTGCTTTCCTTTTGTTTGCTACACGTCTTTGGGCACTTCCTTTTAACTCCAGAGCTAACTTTTCTTGATTTTGTTCAGAGATCTGTTTTGGTTGTTTTTTAACAGATTGCTCTTTGATTTTATGTAGTGCAGTGTGCATAGCAGAACTATTTTTACCAGGCATGTATTGAAGGTTTTCAGATTTCCCTTTTTTCTTAGAAGAGCAAGCCTTGGACTGTCTGTGTTTGTGAAGGTTTCCAGTCCGCAGAAACTTTTTTCCACAATCTGTACATTCACATAATGAATTTTGACTTTCCTGAGTTTTCTTGCTGTTTTTGACCTTTTCCACCTTAGCCCTTGATTTTGGAAGTTTTGGGCCCAATTTGGGAACCTGCTTGGCATGGTTAATGTCAAATCCAGATGATGCTTCAGTAGTATTAAAGCTGCTCTTTGAGAGTTTCTCAAGAGTATCATTATTGTAGAGTTTTCCATGTCCTATTCCAGTGTTCTCTCTCATTACAATTCCATCAGTGGTATATTCAAAGTCTCCATACTGAGAGATACCGGTGAGAGTTTTAGCTGATGGCGGTTCAGCACCTCTATTGATTTCAATGGGATAAACATGTGTACCCCTCAGCCTCCCCCTGGTTCCCTCTACTATATCTTCACCACATAGAACACTATTTCCTTCTTTCATATGCTGTCGTAGTGCAAACTTTAATGTTGCATAGTGGCTATCTAGTTTAGTTTTACCTTTCTGAGCCTCAAAGTTAGAAAATCTTTTAAGCTGAATTCCAGTTAGCTCTTCAAATTTCTGCAACCATATGATCAAGCTCGAATTTTTGTAATGTGGTCCATTGTCTGACCAAAGAGACAAGGATTTAATTTCAGGGTGAAGAGATTTCAGGTTTTTCACACTTTCTTCTAAACAACTAGCACTAAAAAACCAGTTCTGTGTGTCATCGGTCTCACTGAAGGTGTCATGGTATTCTGTCAAAATGGGTCCTTCCTCCTCCTCTCTGTACAGAAACATCACCCCATGAACAGATGCACCCTTTTTCCCAAACCACTCTTTCTGGGGCTCGTATAACCGCCTGAACATCAGTTTCATCATGTAGTCGCTTACACCGATGGCGTGGCCAGGTTTTAGGTCAGCCACTTCTTTCATGTAACAGTCTCGCTGATGTTTTCCTCTTATAAGGTGGGCTATGTATTTGGACAAGTTATCTTCGATTATACTAACTTCTGTCTTCAAAGTGTCTCTTTCTTCTGATGAGCAATTCAGTTCATCTGCAGTGCTACCCAGATCTTCAATAAGTTGCCATCGTTCATTGCAGTTTGAACAATTGTTACTGTGATTATTTCCACACTGTGGCTCATCACTTAGGCACCATTCCATACAGTGACTGGCACATTCGTCATGACTTTTAAGGTTATTTGAAAAATCACTCAACAGGTAACCCCTAAGGTTTTTAGCTCTTTCTTTTATGTCAGAAATTGGGCATTTGCCCTCATTGTTTTGTAGCCAGTGCAGTTCTATTCTGTCAGCTAAATTATTCAGATTTTCGAAGTTTTCAGCACCACTCTCTGTACAAATGTTACACAGGCCTGCCATTTCTTGTAGCTGGTGAAAATTTGCTGCTGTTAAACCATTGTAGAACAGAGTCCGTCCAATGGGTGTCTCACTCATTTCCTCACATTTCTCTTTATACATGCTGAACAGTTTTTCTTTATTGTGTTTTAGGTGAAGAACCGGTTGTGTACCACCGCCAAGAATATCACTGAGCCACGACTTTCTCTTCCCACTGCAGTCAGCTGTTTTGTAGGAGGACCTCTCTGTACATTCTGGGCTGTGCAAGAACTCAACCAAGAAGGCCAACTGCTCTGAACTGGTGCGCATTGCTGGTGTTTCTTGCTCCTTTAAAGCAGTTGCTGCTGCTCCATGCTGACTGTAGTGAAGGCGAGCTTGTGTTATTTCATATGAAGTGCAGGAGATTTTCTGGCCATCTTTCATGTAACTGAAATTTTCCTTCAGGATCTTGTTGTCCAGATGTGGTGCCACAGAACTTAGAATTTGCACTCTTTCTTGTGAGGACCTTGCATTAGTGTATGCTGCAGAGAGTCCTTTTACAATGTTACTGTCTGCTATGCTCTGTGGAAGCAATATATTGACAGCACAGGTTGTGGCTCAATTTTGATTTGTTTGTGCTGTAATATTTAACACAGTAGAATACAAATGAACCTTGAATCAGACAGGTGAAGGTCCCAGTGGATTTAGAACATTCAGTTTGAAATCTGGCTCTTAAAGTTGATTTCCAGTCTGTATTGTGCAGGCTCAGCCCTGAATTGTTTGTGAGCCTCACATGATGGAATGTAAGGAAAAACATAGAGAATTTATGAAATAGAGTGCATGTTTGGAGCTGTACAAAAATTTTTCCACATGGGAAAAATAAAGTAGACTTAAATGCCTCCTCACTTTCGGAAGAATCTTCCTGCAAAACACACCGTGTGTTCATGCACAAGCTTGCGGTTCCTCATCCTCGATGGCAACTGCTGGCAACGACACGGGCAGGCATTTCTTTCCGTTTCCTGTAAACAAAACCTAGTGCATGTACACACCAAGATGTTATCTTGTCCTGGCCGCGTGGCCACCTAAATGTCTCTTTCTTCAATTTCATCGAGTAAAGCTCACATCCATGATGGCGGGAGACAAAAATTGTAATTTCACTTTATGTAAGATGTCACGAATTGGTACATTTCATAAAGTTGTAAATGATGTAAGTAGTTTTTCAAAACAAAAAACCCAAAACAAATCATTGAGCCTGCGCAGTACGGACTGGAAATCAACTTTAAACTTCCAATACATGCATGCAAGAATCTCTTTCAAGTGCTTGTGAGGTGACAAACCAGTAAGGCTTATTTGAAAGGTCTAATAAAATGAGGAAGGGTGGAGGTTTTCTTTTTGTATTATTGTTCCAGAGATAATCTAGTATTTATGTAACACAAATAAGACAATCGATGGCGTCATTAAAGTAATGAGACAAATCACAAAATTAAGATTTCTCTGGAAAGAATGGGTTGAGATACTTCAAACTTAGCACCAGAATTGTTCGTTAAAAAAGACAAAAGCTTGTCCCTGTCATGATATTGCCATGGCAACTCTTGGCTCTAGTCTCTTTCAGCTTTGAAGTAAATGTTACCATTTGTGACTCTATAATGACAAAAAATTTGTCCAGTTCAAAACTCAAACAGTGCCATATTGTACAATGTACATGTATTTAAAATTTTTATTCTGCTAGTAACCATTAGGGAGTGGATGTAGTTTTTTAAGTCTTAAAGGGGAATGTCATTCCCACATGAAAGAGATCTGAAGGAAAAACTGTTGCCATGGCAAGATTTTAGCATGCAATTTACTTTGTGTCCTCTGTCAAAGTAACTTAGTGGTGTCGAGTTTCAGGTACATTACCTCAAAATCACATGACCTTGAAACAGGCATAATATTCTGAATAACCTACTTCCTGAAACTTTGTTTCAGCTTTTAAAGGTAAATTTTGGTCACCTTTGTTTGTTTTTTAACAATTTCTTTTGAAAGGGGAATATTATAATACTTAATTTAGAAATTTGTGAGACCTTTGCTTTTCAGTAATGAAAATTTTAAGCAATTTTTCAGGCCACTGTACTGAATACAGTTGTTGAATAGCCAAAAAACTGTAGTTAAAAAAACACTAAATTTTTGTAAAAAGAAAAGATGTATGTTAAGAAGCAGTCTAATGGTCCCTGGATCCCTAACTATTCTAGCTATGGAACCCAAAATGATTGATCTGAATGTCATTTATTTGTTTGGTTTGTTCAGTATGGGGCCCTGGAATGGATTGTTTGTTTTCTTTTCCATTTTTTCTCAGAGGTGATGGTTGGTTGATGGTTCAGTTTGAGACCCTGACAAAAATAGAGCATTTAAGAAGCAGCTTCATATTAAATGATATTGCATTATATGTACTTTTACCTCAGTACTTGTTTGTGCTATTGGAAGGTTGGCAGCTTGAAAAGTGAGGTTTAGTAGTTCCTCACCACAACCTCCAGAGATTTCATTGTAACTGTCTTTGAGATTAATGATGGTTTTGTTCAATAATTCCGTTGCCTTCTTTTCGATTCTCTTTTTAGTTTTCGTTGAAGCATTTTCATAATTTACTGTGGGCCTCCCTTTTTTGTTTTCCACTTCATGACCAGTTATTGCATGAACAGAATAAGTTGCAAATTCTGCAGTTGCTCTGTGGAGTTTGCTAAAACAAGACTTGCAGCACTGCTTTAATTGAGGTGGCATGCCAAATTTCATGAAAATTTGTCCCCTCACAGCTTCCGTTGCCTGCACCAGCCTTCCTGGTATATTTTTTAGTTTCACCTTGGAGGCTGGCGTTGTACAGCCTTTTACAAGGCATTTATGTTCTCGTTTCCATCGACACTGTGAGCATATTTGCATTCCAGCTACATTCCTCAGCTCAGTACCTTTAAGACCACACATAAGACAACTTGTTGCTGACATTTTCCAAAAATATATATTTCGCACTTGAGAACTTATTCAAAGAATTGCGTTTGTTTACGTTTTTCGTTGTTAAGGGACTGTACTGTTAAAGGGACTATGCTCACGGTGTCGAGGATAACCGCATTTTCGCGCCATAATGGCGCGGCTGCGAGTGACCAACCAGATTTTCCCGCCTAACTAAATAAGTATCAAACAACGCACAGAAATAGGATTGAAATAAAGTTTCCTTCAAACACAAAGCTAGGAGTAAAATACAGCTGTTTCTTTCACAATAAAGAGAGAAAAAAATGTTCTGATAGCAACCAAGAAAACAGATTCTAACAAGTACAAGACAGTCGCAAAATCAGACTTGAAGTGCGCGGATAAGACACGCCAAAACAAAGCGAATCTGGTTGTACGAGAAGCTAGGGCAAGATTGCTTCACTTCATTAAGGCGAGTTTTTTGAAGTAGCTCCTCTTGTATCAGCACAAAATGATCCTCATTAACCGCAAGTAAATCCCCCAGCCTTACGTGATCGACCGCCTTTCCTGCACACATGGTGTCAATTAAATAAACTTCAACAGTCGGTGTTTTAACGCCAAGGTAACTCGCGATTTGAACAACGTCCATCCCGCTGCCAAATGCGTGGACTGCCCGAAGTTTCTGGTTTGTAACAGAAATTTTGCCATACAGTTTCAGGAGATGTTGTTTCTGCAAGTGGAATTTTAGGTGAGTTTCAGTACTTGGAAATATTTGAAGTGAACACACAGGTCGAAAATCGAACACAAGGTTTGAGGCAACGCGGGAAGCAAAGTGGCGAAATTCAGACTGAGATGAGATGATATATAAACAAAAACTCCACTCACGTTTAGGAATCTTCGCTTTCCCGTTGAATCCGGTGACAGACTTGAAGCAGAAGACATAATAGGGAGTTGTGACAAACCGTGATCGAACTCGTGATGGCAGCCAGGCTATTCCAAAACTGAGAACGCTACAAGTGAGCTCGCAAGGCATAATGGGATTTTTGTCCGCTGATCATAAATATTGCTCGATGTCCTAGCGGATTTCGTCTTAAATGAAATAATTACAACAATGAATTAAAATCGCATAAAACAGCTCCTTTTGAAGACAATAAAGCAAAGGATGTGGATACAATAAGAAAACTAATATTAAAGCTGCCCAAAATTCAATATGTTATTAATGCTGGCCAGAGAATATAAACTAAAACATAGTTTACATATTGAGTGATAGGATTCCTGAAAATTAACGCCAAGGTTACATCCTTGTAACTTAGTGTACTGAGATAAATTGTATGTTCCCCCACCCCAAAAATAAAGGAAAACATTACAACATCTCACTGGCTTATTACGTACATGCCCCCTGACGTAACACACTACTGGGAGCAACCCTGTGAAAAGCATGTGAAGTACATGTGAATTTTACTTAAGTTTTCACAGGGAGTTCACAGGGTTTTCATATGGTTTTTCACACCTCATTTCACAGAAATGTGAAATACCATGTGAAAGAACCATGTGAAATACCTGTGAAACGGGCTCCGCGTTTTCACTTGGTATTTCACAGGATTAGGTGTGAAATACCATGTGAAAAAGATGTGAAACATCAGTAACAGGATAGGTAGCCCTTCCTGTGAAAATTTGATGTGAAAATTATTAGTATGTGAAATACCTTGTGAAAAATGACGTGAAAACCAAAGTGGAAGGCTAGGGAAAACATTTTAAAGTTCGCCATACAGGTGAAATACCATGTGAAAAAGTATGTGAAAACCCAAGTGGAGAGGAATGTATTCCCATACATGTGAAAAAGTATGTGAAACTATAAAAATCCTGTGAAAAAAAAGTGGAACATTATACTAGCTGCACGTAGCTTAATTAGGTGACATTGAACTTAAGAGATCTCGGGTATGCATATAAAAACACGTGTTTTGTTTTTGTTTAATCAGTGAAATTTTAGCTATGTGTATGCCCAAAATGAAAGGCAGGCTAACAGTAAAACAATGTCTTGCTAGCTATAGATCTAGATAGACCTTTTATCGATTTAAATATTGTTGACTAACAAAATCTGCATGGATCACATATAGATGTACACTATACCTGTACATGTCTTGCAATCCAATGTACCTGTAGCCTAGCTAAGATAGTGACACTAGTACTAGTTCTGCACAGAGGTGTCCCCTTGCAAAATGAAGCTAGGAATTCCTAGGAATTTTTTCCTAAGAATTCCTAGGAATTCCTAGGAATTCTTAGGAATGAAGGTATGAATGTTCACGGTAATTGGAATTCCAAGCTTTGCATGGTCTTAGATTAGCTTGGAAAAAATTCCTAGGAATTCCTAGGAATCTGAGAGAATTTAATAAAATCTGACAAGAAAATTGAATTCCTAGGAATTTCTCGGAATTGCTGAGAATAGTTAATATTAGGATCTAAAGCACATCAAACAACAAACAATCTTAAAGCTGATAATGAATACTATGTTTTCTGGATGTATGTACATGACCTACATGTATGTATTGTCCTCTGAAATTCACATCAGTGAATACATTTTCAAGAATTGTCAACACAGTCAGTGAACGGAAGAAAATTTAATTCAACGTTGGGAAAATTACAATTTTTTAATTCTGAATTGCTACACCTAGATCTTCTTTTAAATAAAGCTTCATCAGTATTCACAAAGTGAATCAGACGACATTGTCTTGATTTTTCTTTTTTCTCAGAGACAACTTATAACACGTTTACAATTGCTTGGTGTCCTGGTAGTTTGAGCAGTTATTAAATGTGACTTAGCTTTAATACTGAGGAGGCTGCTCTTGACTTGACACTGCAGTGCTCTGGCCATGAGTGTCACATCTGTTCTATCAATAGCTGATCATGAATTGAATACCTAGTAGAGCAAAACAGAACATTGTGTGATTAAAATCAGTTCTGAGTTATTGTTGTATTCAGTTAATAGTTCTGTTCTTTCAATTCTCTAGAAAATGATCTCTATTATTGCTTTCAAATCAAGATAATGTAAACTTAAGACGTCAGTTATCTAATGTCTTTTATAAACTACAGCGATGGAAACAATCTGCGGTGGAAAGGCACTGGAGAACATTTTCTTTTATGCTTCATTTTAACTTTTCTATAAACTGCACAATTATGCCATAACTGCTTCTTTAGTTAAATAAACTCGCAAATTCAGCCTGCCTCAAATATAACTGTCTAGTTACATGTAAGCTTAAATATAGCTTCGAATTCTAGAAGACAGGAGAGAACATGATCTTCTTAGAATCGTTAATTTTGAAGCCAATATTTAATTACAAATCATTTTCTTTTAAACTTACCTCCTTCTTAAGAGTAGATATCCAATTTTTGTTGCTTTGAGGCATCCTTTAAGCAAACATTTGAAACAAACTTGAAATTTATGGCGCCGAAAAATTCAACCGTTTTCTCGGAGCCCGCAATGATAAGGCTGCTGACCAAAGCAGCTCATTCATTACCAGTCTCTCCCAACATTTTCATGATTCCAAAATGGCGGCTGCTCCTGGCTCCGTTTTTCTTGCTCACTTTAAGGATTGCATTCTGGGAAGACGTCACTACTGAATCGTTTTTTGGGACCTATGGAGACTTTACCCCTGCAAAAGTTTGAAAACTGGATTTTAGTTGTTAAATTGCTGAGTGACTCACTGCGTGAATGTTATAAGACAAATATGCAACCAATGCTGAACAGATATTTTTTTTTGTATTTTATTGATTTTTTTGAGTTACAAAAACCACTTGCAATAATACACACATGAATCTAATTACAATACTACGTACAAAAACGAATTGCAATACTGCACTGATCTTACACAACATTACTAATCGTAGTACAAAAAGTGAGACAAAAACAAGAAAACACCTCCGACAATGGCGTTTTACAGGTACAGGTTTAGGTATGCTTATGCAATAAGGAAAGGTGACAATTAAGAAGGATCCTAAAAGAATTCAATCTAAGGTGAAATAAGAGGAAGCAGAGCCTCCCACTTCATGTAATGGTAGTTAAGATTATTGCTCTCTCTCGCAATAAAAAGTTCGAATTTGTAAGTATTCTTAATACGTTCTAGTAATAGTCTTGGAGATAAAAAACTGTCATTAAGTTTAGAAAGATACAGGAGATATTTGCCTTCGAGAATGATATAGTTAATTAAAGAGCTATAAGTTTCTTTATTTATTTAGTCCAAATATAAAATCTGTGATCTCGAAATCCTTGGAGATTTTGAGTTGGTCTCTAAACAAATTCACTACTTCATTCCAGAACATCCTAACTCGTGGGCAGTAAAAAAAGAAGTGTTCTAGAGTTTCTATGTCCGCTTTGCATAGGTAACATAAGGGGGACTCGACTTTTTTGAACTTGTGAAGTATCTTGTTTGTATAGAGAATCCTATTTAATATTTTGTACTGAAATTCGCGTAGTTTTGTACTCAAGGTTACTTGTAATGGTAACAGAAAGATGTCTTTTCAGTTTAGTTGAAAAGACTCAGTATTATAGAGATCTTTGTATTTCTTTATGGCGGTTGGCATATTTGCAATTCTAGAGATCAGGCTACCATACAAAGATTTTGATTGCAATTTCTCTACATTGATTCCTTCATTGACCGATTTCGGAACTGAAGCATCACTTTCGGGTTCGATGGGTGTCGCTGATAAACCGATCGCTTCTACCAATTTTCTTCCTCGACAAAATCACCAATACCTTATTCCTCTTAAGCGAGTGCAAAACAAACAATCCCCTCTGTGTACGAAATCCGTTATCTTTGGAAATGTCAACGCTCGATCACTAAGGAACAAAGCTGAGGTTTTTGTGGATCATGTAATTGATAAGAAAATCGACGTGTGTGCTGTCACGGAAACATGGTTACGAGATGAAGACATCGTCGCTCTGGTAGCTCTAGCTCCTCGCGGATATTCTTTCAGAAGTGCTCCCAGATCTGATGGTCGTAACGGTGGTGGAACTGGAATATTTGTGCGGGACAGCTTGAATATCACTCTAAGTGAAAGTCATCAACAACAGTCATTTGAATCATCTGCGTGGAATATCGTCGCCTGTGGCCGCTCTACAAAGTTTGTCATTGTATATCGCCCACCCTACTCAGAGGCACACCCTGTGGCTACAAGTGCATTTATGCAGGAATTCAGTGTTTTTCTCGAGAACTTGGTGCTCTGCCCTGAGGTACTAGTTGTTGCTGGAGATTTCAATCTCCACATGGACGATGCAACGGATGCTGATGCTTTGAAATTTGCTGAACTTCTTGAGACCTTCGGTTTGATTCAGCATATTAACTTTGCAACTCATGTCTCCGGTCATTGGCTCGATCTTATTATCCCCAGGTCTTCCAATGATGTGATGATTATCTCACCCCGCCCCTCACTGTTTTTATCCGACCATTGCTTCGCCGAGTGCACGCTGGCCATTCCATCTGATGCGACTACTGCGAGAGAACTTACATTTCGCAAGTATAAGAACATTGACATTACAGCGTTTCAGAAAGACATTGCTAAATCCGACCTGACTAGACTTAAAGACAATGAGCTCGCCGAAGGCTACGACCGCATTTTGAACTCTATTCTAGATGCACATGCCCCTCTCCGCGGCAGGGTAATCGTGACTCGCCCTAGAGTACCCTGGTTCAATGACGAGCTTAGAAGCTTGAAGTCCAAACGGCGTAAGCTGGAAAAAAGAATGAGGAAAAGCAACCTTGATTCTGACATCAGGGCTTATCGTGTAGCATGCAATCAGTATTGTTTTCGCTTGAATGAAGCGAAAAAGAAACATTACGGTGGTCTTATCGAAGAATGTGCGGGAGACTCAAAGAAGCTTTTTGGTGTAGTGAAATCTCTCTGCAATGAGCGTACTGATGCTCTTCCACCGCACGACAATCCACGCCAACTCGCTGATGAATTTGGAGAGTTTTTCTATCGTAAAATTGCTGTCATCAGAGAAGATATTAAAAACTGTTCTATTCCTCAGCCCGTTGTCTCTATTCCATCGCCTCCAACGAAGATAACGCATTTTTCGCCTGTGTCTGAAACCCAAGTACGTGACATAATTTCCTCATCTTCTAACGCAAGTTGTCAACTGGATCCAATACCCACGAGTTTGCTGAAGAAGAGTGTAGATGTTCTTGCACCTATCATCACAAGGATGGTCAACTCGTCTCTGGTCAGCGGTTGTGTTCCAGACAACTGGAAGATCGCACTTGTCCTACCATTAATTAAAAAGCTCGGTCTTGAACTTGTACAAGAAAATTTTCGTCCGGTTAGCAACCTTCCCTTTGTTTCTAAAATTGCTGAGAAAGCTGTGAGTTCTCGACCACTGCTCTAAGCACGCTCCCCTGCCCAGTAACCAGTCATCTTACCGACAACATCATTCCACCGAGACTGCCCTACTTAGAATTCAAAACGACATCCTTCTCAGTATGGACAGGCAGGAAGTCACTTTGCTTGTCTTGCTAGACCTCAGTGCTGCGTTTGATACTATAGACCACTCAATCCTAGCAGATCTACTGGAGACTGACTTTGGCATCAGTAACGTTGCTCCTGGATAAAATCGTTCGTGCGTGGGAGGAAACAACGTGTAACCATCAAACAGGAACAATCTCGGAACTTCTCAGTTCTTAGTGGAGTTCCACAGGGAAGCTGTTTACGGCCCTTGTTATTCATAATGTACTCCTCTAGGCTGTTTCGCGTGGTTGAGAAACACTTGCCGGTTGTCCACGTGTTTGCAGACGACACGCAACTCTATCTTTCGTTTCGTCCCACGTCTTCAATCTCTCAAGACCAAGCCATTCGAGCTATGGAAGAATGCATTGTCGATGTCCGTGCTTGGATGTGCCACAACATGATGAAACTAAACGACAACAAGACAGAATTTTTGATCATCGGGTCACGACAGCAGCTCGCCAAAATAAATGTTGACTCTATAAAAGTTGGCGCTTCCGAAATTGTGTCAACCTCGTCTGTTCGCAATCTTGGGGCGTGGTTCGACAAGAATATGTCAATGGATGCTCATGTTGGGAAGGTCTGCAGCAAGGCCTTCTTCGGACTCTACAAGATCAGGTAAATAAGGGAATTCCTGTCGGTGGATGCCACCAATACGCTCGTTCATGCATTTGTCACGTCTCACGTGGACTATTGCAACTCACTGCTTTACGGCGTATCGCAGTACCAACTCAGCCGTTTACAGCGTGTCCTTAATGCCGCAGCTCGCATCACCTGCCTTCTTCCACGGTATTCTCACATCACCCCAACGTTGTTCCATCTCCACTGGCTTCCTATTGCCTCCCGGATCAAATTCAAGATAGCGTTGATAGTTTACAAAGCTCTCAATGGCTACTCCCCGTCTTACATAACTGATTTATTACACATCAAACCTCCAGGTCGCTACGCAATGCGTAGCGACGATCAACACCTCCTCTTGGTCCCACGGACTAAGTGCAAAACATTTGGCGACCGGGCTTTTGCCGTCGCCGGACCAAGGGTCTGGAACAGTCTGCCACTGGCAGTCAGAAATTCAGTAAATGTAGATACATTTAAAACTAACTTGAAAAGTTTTCTTTTTACGCAAGCGTACAAACATATTATATAGTTATGAAATTTTTAGATGAAATCCATGTAAATTTTTAGTTAATCCTATTTTTACTTAAATTATGAATATCATCTAAAGCGCATTAGAATATTTTTATAAATTATAGCGCTATATAAGTTTATTAAATTATTATTCATTGTTAATGTAAAAATAAAAGGTGGGTAGATTTATGTGTTGTGTGTAGAGAGGTATAAGACCACGGTTTGTGCATAGAATATTTCGCCAATGTAGTGGAAGCGCCTTGTATATACTGAACAGTAAGAAGGAATCAATGGGAGAAAGAGTCGATCGCAAAAATTCTCGCCCAATCACAAGCTCCCCTGCACTGTCGTAAAGGTCGCCAACTTTGTATAGTCCAAGTTCACATATTTTGGTGCTAAAAACAGATTTGCCTCCAATGCAGATATACTTGTTATTCCATATAACTTGATTGGCAATTTCTTCAAGTGTGGAAGGATCAGTTTTATTCATAGAGGACCACAAAATAAGACATTCCTTGTAGAAGTCCAAAATAGCTATCGAGAGCCTTTCAAAGTTAAAATTGCAATGAAACAAATTGAAAATTTACCTCCTACTTTTTTAAGATACGAATCTAAAAAAAATTTCCACCCCGCAGTATATGGATCTAAATATCTCTTTATACACATTATTCCCTGTGTAGAACTCATTGAGTCGATGTCAGGCATATTGAGGCCTCCTTTCTCAACTGGATTTATTAGTGTAGTTCGCTTTATTTTGTCTTTACCTTTCCATACAAAGGTGTAGAGGAGTGAGTTAAGTTTTTAGTGAAGTCTTTTTTACAAGAAGCTAAAGCTGCGCGGTATAACATTTTTGGAATAACGAATGATTTAATTACTTGTATTCTGCCGATTAATGTGAGGCCTCTACAACTCCATCCCTGCAGATATTCTTTGACCGATTTTTCAATTGATTCGAAATTTCTTTTGGCAAAAAGCGCATGATCATTGGTGAACTAGACACCGAGAATTTTAACAACGTTTTTAATCTCTTCCACTCCGAATTCCTGGGGATGTAGCACCTTGCTACCTAGTGGGAAGATTTCTGTTTTTTCGTGGTTCATTTTCAAACCAGCGTATCGGCCAAAAAGTTTCACAGTGTTCATAAGAACAAAGAAAGAAGGTTTGTCCCCGACAAACGATGTCATATCGTCCGCAAAGATTACTAATTTTAATTCGTTTCCGCCGACGGTAATACCTTTTATCTGAATATTGTTGCGTATGTCAATTGCCAAAATCTCAAAAGCGATAATGAAAAGAAGCGGAGAAAGAGGGTCTCCTTGGCGAACACCGCGCTTGAGTTGAAAGAAGGAAGTGACAAAACCGTTAATGATCACACAACTCGATGTGTTGTTGTAAAATGTTTTTATCCAGGCAATAAAAGATTTCCCGAAACCAAAGGTTTCTAAAGATTTTAAAAGAACGTCCCAATTAAGCACAGAAAAAGTGAGAGTGTTATGGTAACACCGAAAAAGTGTAAATTTTTGCAGCTGTGTGAACACCAATTAAGTGTTAAAGTAACGCCAACATGGTGTACATTTACACCACAATAGTGTAAACCACGAACAATTCTGATTTGGATTGGGTAAAAAAACACCAACGCAGTGTTATGTTGACGCGGAATTCGGGTAAGTTTACACCGAAAAAAGTGTACTTGTGACACCCAAATGGTGTAAAACAACTTGCAGCTGTGTGCACACCAAAACAAGGTTAATTTACACCAGAGATAATTTTACACTAAAAATGTGCACCTGTGACACCCAGATGGTGTAAAACAACTTGCAGCTGTGTACACACCAAAACAAGGTTAATTTACACCAGAGATAATTTTACACTAAAATTCTGTAAAATAACACTTCCAACTTTGTTGAATAACACCCTCCACGTGTAATGTTAACACTGTTCTAGTGTACTTCAACACTAAAATAAAAGATACATGTGGGCTACTTAAACATTGTTATTATTGCTGCTGAAGGAGACAGACATCACTACACGTGTAGTTTCCAAATTTATTTCGCAGTGAATATTTATTTGGTATACTATACCTTAAAACAAAATGCGTCCAACAATACGATTTTTTTGCAAAAAACAGTAAGTCTAGATGTAGAAAAATAAACCTTTCGGTGCAACCTTGGAAGTTCACTATAAATTACAAAGATGCTAATGCCTTAGAATTCAATAAAGTAATGACACTGAGTAAGATAGTTATAAAATATAAGAAAGCTACAAAGATTCCAGTCCAAACAGCGCATTAACTTCTGTATGCTTCATTTTTGTTAACACCTAAGTTGATGTGCCAAATCCATACAAAAATAAAAAGCCTTTCAAAAGGCATTTTAATTTAAAATACTTTTCTAGTTGTTATAGAAAAACAAAATCAATAAATGCAGATTGAGTGAATGATTTTGATGATAAACCACACCCAGTTCAGAAACCACCTCCATCTGATTCATCAATCCACTGTAAAAAAAAAAAAAATGAAAATTAGTAATGCGCTATTAGTAATGGTAATTACCCACTTGTACGCACCGTGATAAGGCAATACTAAATGTCACTTATTCAAGTTTATTCCTTTTTGAAGGATTCGCCAAGATCTGGAAACAAACTTTTTTTGGTCAGCTATATGTAAAATCTAAAAAATACCACTACAGCTCTAAAAAAAAAAACAGCCCTCAGTAACACTTACTGTTCAGTTAGTTGGAATACTCTGTCAGACAGTTGTACATAGATGTACTGTATTGCTCAGTCTGTTAAGTGTTTAATACTTGGTCAGTATTGTATACCACTCAGTCAATTGAGTAAACCACTCATTCACAATCAGTTCACTCAGTTGTTTATTCCACTAGATCAGTTATGCCCTTAATTTGGTCTCAATTAATTTCATGGAGTCTCTTCTCTGGCGAGCTTTTTGTTTGCTATAAGAAATAGTTTCTTGGCGAGCCTTGTGTTTAATCCAATCCCACACTATTCTCGGGTCGCTGCAGAAGTCAATTTCCGCCTTCCATTCTGGAAACTTTTCACGCATCATTAGGACATAGTTATTGTCCTCTAGAAGGCTATTGTTTAATTTCCAAAAGGAGCTGAATAGATATGATCATGTAAGATTAACAAGGTAAAGTAAAACTGGTGATTCTTTGACAAATGATCTTTCCTGTTTTATGGTTAATTCTTGCACAAACTAAGCATAACATTCCAAGAAGAAATTGAAACTATATGCTTATCTGAAAGGTTGAATATTTTGACGGATACATGTACTTAGTAGTAATAGCAGTTTTCTGTTTCGATGGCTGTTTTGTTTTTCTCCAAGTAACTGGCAAGTAAACTGCAAGTATGTTGATCAATATTATTATAAATTAGATTATTGACTCACTGAACTATAACACACATATCTTGTAGATGTATAGACAGTTGTGGAATTAAGTTTGTTTCTTTTGAGCCAAGAGCACATCTTTAATTAGCCCTCCCTCAGAAGGATTGCAGTAGATTCACAGTCCTACAATAATAAATTGTTTCCTTTTCTTTAATTGTTTCCTTGTTATCTTAAACATAGAAATTCGGCTTGTTACCCTTTGCCATATGCTGCAAGCATATTCACAGGATAATTCACATGAGGCTTAAATTAAAGCTTGTTATTAATTGAAATTGCCCTTGTTTTATTGTTATCTATATTTCACAGGGTGTTTCACAGGGTGGAGTGTCTTTGTTTACGATCCATGTTTCGCATGTTGTTTCACATGGCTTTCAAAGACAAAAGCAAAACCAGGGTAGAATGTTGACATTTTTTAAAGAAATTAAAGCGCTTCTCATTTCACAGGGTGTTTCACAGGGGGACATTTTGCTTCTAAGATAAAGAGATGTTTCACAGGCTGTTTCACATGGCTTTTTTACTGCCAAAAATCATGAAAAGTTTTTCACACATTTTTTCACATGGTGGAATGAAGCTGAATTTTTGGTAAAAAACCAATTTTATTTCACAGGATGTTTCACATGGTGTTTCACACCCCCAAAAAATTCACATGGTTTTCACATGTACTTCACATGGTTTTCACAGGGTTGCTCCCAGTAGTGACATTTCATTATTCACAGCGGTTTGAGCCTGTCGGACTGGCAAGTTTTGGTTAAGAACCCACCGTAAACTTACCGATTATATGCCTCATAACAAAAGCAAGTATGTTCTCACCCGGAAACTACATATACCACCCTCCTGAATAGACCCCGGAAGATGTTTCAGGGCTGATTAGGAGTTTGTTAATGTACACTGTTACAGTGAATGAATCGAAGCTCAGACCTATTTAAAACCATTTTATAGGAATCTGCAAAATGAAGTATCTATGGTGAGTTTCTTTTTCTTTAGTCTCAAAATGTTGTAATAACAGAAAATAGTGTTGCTAATTTGAATACGATACACAACAGCATCATCATCATCATCATCATCATCATCATCATCATCATCATCGTCGTCGTCATCGTCGTCGTCGACGTCGTCGTTGTCGTCGTCGTCGTCGTTGTCGTCGTCGTTGTCGTCGTCGTTGTCGTCGTCGTTGTCGTCGTCATCATCATCATCAACATCATCATCTTCTTCTTCTTCTTCTTCTTCTTCTTCTTCTTGTGCTGCTGCTGCTGCGAAAATGGGAGCCTCGCGTTTCAAACTGTAATTTGTAATCGATTTTCTTCCTTGCCATTCCATAGACAATCACCTTTGCTTCCTAAAGGTTTCTGTCCGTTTACCACGAACCGTTTTACAAATCATACCACTAATGTTGGGTTTAAATGATTTGTAAGGAATTGTCTTATTTGTCATTGAGCTTCAAAAACTCGGGATAAGAATCTGAAGTAGACTCTCTTTAATTTAACAGTCTGTTCCCTTTTTTTTTTAATCAGAATCCAGCTTTTCATTTCGTTGTGAAGGGAAAATTCAAGCTTAAAGCCGGAGACTTTGTCAGTGCAATTGAATATTTCAGTCAAGCCTTGGCTGTACCCACCGACAACTCCCTGTCTGCTCAAGAATTGACAATAAACGCTTTACTCTGGAGAGCTCAATGCTTCTTTAATTTGGTAAGAGCCCTTTTGAAGCCTTCGTCTTCCTTTTTCTAATGAAAGCGTTAACTAGGGAGGCCTTCTTCTCGGTTGAAATTCGGATATTTCCAACCTTACTAGGGAAAATTAAGCCCATTTAATAAAAAAAAAACAAGCTTGTTCACCGAGTTAATCAAACAAAGACAAAGGACTTGTCCCTCTGGGAATAGAAATGCATCTGATACTATGGATAGCAGGAAATCGTGTTCTTTTGAGGTCGACCTTTTCCCTGCATAGATAGGCAGAATTGCCTAATTCTTTTGGGAATTAATGCAATGTTTAAATCATTCCTAAACTGCAATTTAAAAAAGCCGTAATAATCCCGAAAGAAAGCGCCCTCGTGCCCTATTCTAACTTCAAAATATAAGAAATCTCGATTTAAAGGATACCTCTCAAGAAAAAAGATATCTACTACACCTGCTAACTAACGGTAAAACATTTCTGTATAATGAAGACAAGATCAATTCCTCGGTTATGTTTGTAGATAGCCAACGAGTCTGCCTCCGGCCAGTTGGGACTCTTACTTGTTATTTCAGTTTGCTATCTCTTTCTAAATATTTGTTTCACAGGGCCTAGATGAAAATTACTTCTGTAATTCTAATAACCCTGTTTAAATAAAGTGTTTATTATTATTATTATTATTATTATTATTATTATTACTGTTATTACTACTATTATTATTATTACTACTACTACTATTATTATTATTATTATTATTATTATTATTAAATTTGATTTCGTTGCTTTGGGATTGTTGTGTCTTTTTCCTACAGGGTTTGCTGGACGATTCATTGCGAGACAGTACTGAAGGTTGGTACTAGATTAAATGACATTGCAGTTGTCACAGGAATTCTTATAGTGAGCCAGACGATTTTTCATGCTTAGAAATGTCGTATAAAAGCACGCAAAAAAAACAAATTTACCCGTGAAAAACATTGTTACTCCCATTGCTAACCAGCATCTGCTGACGTTGCTGCTTTATGAAGCAAAAGTAGTTAATATAATGAACCATGATTTTTAAGATAACCGAGCTTTATGTATTCTTTCATATAGCCTCGATTCTTAGCAACGACATAAATAACCAGAATGGCATTTGCGGTGCGCTTCACCTAATGACAACAACCCATGAAAAATTTGGCGATGTTCGAGGTGCTTTCCAACTAGCAGTATCACTGAAGATAGTAGACTTCAAGGTAATTTAGAAAGTGCTTTTCGAATTTGCTTAGATCATACATTTAATTTCACCCAGAGATACATTTGCTGTTATTGCCCAAAAGTCTTACCACGTAAAGTCTATTTGTTTCGTTGTAAGCAACACGCATCGTGGTTTTCATTAATGCCTATTTTTATAAAGCAGTCCTACTCTGACATTTTCAGGCAGCGAGAGTACATATAAGAAGACTGAGAGAGAAATTGGAACGTATTTTTCGAGAGGTGAGTCATTCGTATCAGTATCTTTGCAGCTCTATATTTTAATAGGAGATCGTGTTTTCTATATTTTAGGTGTCAAATGCTTTGTTAATTTTCAAAATCAGTTCTCCTGATGCTGCCGAAGACATCTTTAGGAAATTCCGATCATTGAATCAGTTCTTTGTGACCCTCAGTTTAGAAAAGCCTCCCTTTATCGATTATCTCGCGATTACTGAATCCCGCAGCTCTTATTTAAACAAGCTACATAGAATCTTTCAAGCTACCTGATCTCTTCTAGGCGACTGCCTTTCCTGAAGCTGATCACTTACGAGAGATTCATCTGTATAACCGCGTTCCCAATATTCTGACCCAGTTAATATCAGCCAACGTAATCTTTTAAAAACGATTGACGGAATACAATATTTCTACAAGGGCAGCGAACTTGAAATAATTTCTGGTGGCTCTTCAATTTATAAGGCAGTTATGAAGGCCTTTAGTTCAATAAAATTTGACTCTCAGCTATTTCAACTTGGTATTTCTTTCTACTCGTCTCAGACGATCACGTTGATTTATTTTGTTTCCTTACTTCAATTTGAGTGTACAGATGAATCAAGACCGAGAATGAAACTGAAGTTCGGTGACTTAGCAATCTCACATTCGCTGTCAATCTTTACCTCGTGTTTGAAAGGGAACCCGACCAAATAAGTGTTTGTGTGTTGCCCTGCGTTGTACTAGCTTCTTTAATTCTTTGTCCTTCACTTTAATGATACTCCTTTATAGATAGCCTGTTAGAAAGGCTACGTCTCGGGTATTTTTATTTTTATAAAAGCATTTTCTTGCTCAAAAAAGTTTTAGAACTCCAAGAAGAAGATATGAAGTAAATTGTTGAAAGGGTAACAAAACATAATCAGTTTATAATGGTTTCTGATAGACACAAGAGAAAACTTAAAAATTAAAAAGCCGCACGAGTTTTTCATGGTTCATTTCGTTTCCACCCTTACCAATCTGGCCAAAAGCAGTTTTCCACAGTTTTAGTGCACTAGTAGAGTAGGACCATTTTTCATCAATACTAACCTGCCTTTCGGCTTCTTAAATTATAACTAATAATTGCATTGCAATCGGGGTTCTGGGGTGCATCAGAATCTTAATAGTCGTTTTATTTCTCTTTTTTCAACTATTTTTCAGGATGCAACGCTTGTTGATGAGTTACGAGATAATCTGATGTCCAAGGGAATTGACTATTTTACAAAAGAACAGTTTAAAGAGGCAGCTGAATTTTTTACTGAAGTTGTTCGGCTTGTTTGCCAATTTCAATTCGTCCCCCAGGCCCATCTATATAAAGCTCAATGTCACCTTAAATTGGTAAGTTCGCTTGTTTGTTAACGGTGAATAATAAGAAATTGTTGGTGCGAAAGAGAAGATGATTCGCGGCTCATCTCAGTCGCAAAGTATGCTCAGATAAATTCAAGAACAGGATCCCAAGTGTCGCGTAATAAATCGGGACTTCGATAGGACGCGATAAACCATTTGTATGCACTCGAAACTTTCCCTGGTTTTATCAAGAGTAGCATTACTGTTTTGTGCTCAAGATTTTTTAAGGTAATCTATTACCTTTGAATACAATGTTTACGCTTTAACCCTATTCAGACCGGGCTTTTTTCGACCTTCTGGGAGCGGGGGGGGGGGGGGGAGGGAGGGGGGCTTCCGCCTTACGCTATGGCGTCCAAATTTACACAAGATAGTGTACGGGCTAATTCTAAAATTCTAAGAGCTACAGGTACTGTGATGCCACTGTGACGTGTATGACGTCATTTTCACGTCATTTGTTTCTCAATGTTTCACTTTGTAGCTCTAAAGCAATAAATTTATTGAATACTGTACCTGAAGGAGTAAAAATACTTTTGTTGGGTATAAAGGGGATCTATAATATATTTTCCGAATGTACATTTTTGGAAGACATGAAATTATGCAGATGAATTTCATTTTAGAGATAAAATGCCCATTTTGGTGTCCGCCATCTTGGATCCGCCATCTTGGATCTATCATCTTGAATTCTTTAAATTCATCTGCTTCATTTAATAAACAAGAACATTAAACCAGTTGATTGTAAAAAGTTTATTTAATTCATTAACAAGGTCATACGGTGATTTTATAGCGAGAAATCACCTTTTTTGCCAGTTAAGTCCACCATCTTGGATTTTCACGTTTTAAATTTCACGTTTTCCTCAAATTAGCGCTAAATTCCTTTTTTTTTAGTGAACAGTTATTCCTAAATGATAAGCTGTTGCTATAGTTAATGAAGAAATACAAATTCGATAAGAAAAAATTAAAAGCGATTAAAGCGAGAATAGTGATTTTTAAAAAAACATGGCTGTCACAAAGCGGTTGCCATGGCAACGTCAAGTTTGTTGGACACAAGACACTCATGCCAAAATGTTCCCAGTTAAATTTTAGGAAAAGTAGCAAAATTCAGTGGTAATAGTATAAGCGGTTACGCAATTACACAACTTCAAACTTGAGGCGGGCTTCAAAGCCCCCCCCCCCCCCCGGTCTGAATAGGATTAAAACACAGATTCCTGCAAAATATTTATAACTCTATGCATGATTAAGTCTGTGATAAAATCTAAGCAGAGAGGCAATTCTGGCCAAAACAGTACTAGTACTTTGTGGACTACTGATTGTTCAGTTGCCAGCCATTTTGTGGTCAGTAGCTTTTATTAATCGAGTGACATGGTTAATTGCTACGGACGGAATCTGAACAGATTAATTTATTTTCCTTTCTTTTCCAGGACGAGTACGAAGAAGCCAGGGAGAGCTGTATGGCTGGTGAGAATCTAGAGTTGCACTGAATATCTTGCTATTAACTAATTATTAAATAAAACTGGAGCACTAGCCAGTCGTTCTTAAAAGCTGCTCTTCCATTCATTTGGATGCATTTATTCGGGAGGAGGTAACCGAACCCAAGGAAAGAAACAGAACCTTTTTCGTTACTTCAAGACAAAACTGAACTGCATTACCAGTTGCCATTCCATTGGTTGTGTTCTTATCAAGGAAGAAAGTAACTCAAGTAAACACCCAGAGTCCTTTTCGGTCGCCTGAATCTGGCTTGTTTACGTTTTCAATCGTTGCGCTTTTACCAACTTCAGAGTTTTCTTCTGATTCAGTTTGTTTACCACGTAACTGTCTCCAACAACCACAATATAAACTTTGCAGCTGTACATTTCACGTATAACTGTATGTAAGCGTCCCTGAGGATATCAGTCAGACGGCAGAGTTAAGCAGTGTTTAAGGCGGCTGAGAAACATCTTTAAGCATGCATGTGTCACCACTGTATCAAACACATGCCATTATATAGCTTACTATGGAATACCCGAGAGTGACTTGACGTTTCAGTATTCGCACTGACCTTAAGACTTTGCATGTATACACGAAGTGGGTGGGGTATTCACGAAACAAAGCAATGTGTCTAATTTATTCCTTACCACTTAAATATATGGGAATTACAAACAAACAACACCAAACAAGAAAGTTTACCTCTTTTTTCATGTTTTTAAAAATTTTTCTAAAAATCACCGCACTCCAGAGGGAAAAAATGGGGACGTTTTCCAAAGATCAGTCTGTGGGTCATTCAAACGTTCTTTCGGAAAATTGCTAAAGATCCTCAAGGATGTTCCGATGATGATGGGGCTTAGTCCACCACCACAGTTTACCGTATCCAACCATGCAACACCGCGACGATCTCAGGATACCACATAACAAGCGACGGCTTCTCAGCTTTCTGATTGGCTGTATTCTCCAAGGCGTAACATAAATCTTTAGACATTATACAGTGCAAAAAGAAACCATTGCGAGAACGGCTTCTTTTATTTTCTATATGTGACGAATTCCCTTGAAAATACTGAATTTTTTTCCCTTGTGAAAAGAACAGTTGCGCTCGTCTTTATTATTCACACTTAATATTAAGTGTATCGTGTTCAAACATGAGATAGCGTTATGAGATATGTAATGCAGCCTTGGTAATAAATGTTTCTTGCCAGTTTTAGAACGAGACCCAGACAATAAAGAAGGGAAAAATATTCTGGAAGGAGTTAACACCATGATCACGAAAAAGGAAGGCAAAAAAAAAGGCCAAAAAAGGAAAACGAAGAAAAAGGTTTGTATTTGTTTTTATATATTTTTAAGCTGATATCTAACAATTTCCTGAATAAAAAGCTGATGAATTTGACTGACTGACCTACTGACTGACTGGCTGACTAATTGATTGACTGACTCTTTGACTTAACGACTGATGGATGGGTGGATGGATGGATGGATGGATGGATGGGTGGATGGATGGATGGATGGACAGATGGAAGGATTTTGATTGACTCGTCGAGTTACTAATTGACCAAATTTTTGTTTTGTCAGATATCCAGCTCTCCAGTCCTTACAGAACCAGTTATCTCCGATAAGAAACCTGTAGGTGTTTCATATATTGACTAAAGAGCTATACGGGGACTGCTTCATATTTGAGTGGCAAATAAACGAAAAGGAAGTAACCACTATTCAGTTCTACGACAGTCTCTCTAAGAAAGTTAATTCTTAATTCTTCCCAATTCAGAAAAGACATGATAATTTGACATACATTGTTTTATTTCCCGCACAACAAACACCTGCAGCTGGATTAAAACAAAAAGGAAAACAAACAAGCAAACCGGCCCCTGCTTTCTTTTTCTTCTTCTATATCGTCAACGAGGAGAATAATTTGTAAAGCCCTCCCGTTTATTTTATTTCTTGTACAGCGGACCAATTCCAGAGACGGAAATATAGCTTTTTTCTGCCAAAGATATCGCAATAAAACAACAGCCGATTCGTTTTCTAGAACTAGTTGTGTTTTCAACAGAAGGACATCTTGAAAGAGTTTCCTCTTTTGTTATGATATAGGTGATGAACAAGAAACAAAGGGAGTATGAGGAACACCGGCGAAGGAAGGTAAATAAGCGCTCTTCTGAGTTAATGGCTCTCATTACTCTGTTGTGATATAAACTTGAATTAATTGGTGAGTTTCAAATATCTTTCCAAATATTTGTCTAAAATGTTCAACATATGCATACAACACAACGCTTTGAAAAATCTGAAAAATGCAGGCAATGTTTCATTACATAAACCATTATCTGATCAATCTGACGCCAAGCTTTTTGAAATAAAGATGCTTTTGATAAATCATAGCGGTACCGGCTTATCAAAATACATGACCTTAAAAGTCCGAAAGAAAAGGAAAGATCTTGCAGAACATTACACGGCGCCTGAGGCCTTTGGCCCCAGGAATCATTGAATAAAAGACGATGATTCCGATTTGATTGCTAACATTTTTAATACAAAATTCTATTCAAGCTACTGTGCTACCATCAAAGGCTTTTCTTCGTTGTTGAAAATACCCAATTGTTCCCAATTTTGTCTGTATCTTAACCTTGGTTTTCACAAGCAACTTTACCTAAAATTTGTTGATTCGATGTTTCCACGGCAGCCACATTTTGACAACCATTTTTTTTTCGAAATTTCATAAGGATTTTAACTTTTTTGTCGTCACTTTGATATTGCTATTCGAGTCTCATTGTAGAAAAGCCTCAATGTTCTTGAAGGTACGGAACAGGTACGCAACATCCCACTACCTGGAGACACTGTCCCCATTATGAAAAACAAAAAACCTCTCTGAATAGGGTTCATACTTCACCTCATGTTTTTCTTCCGGTTTTTCGTGTGAGGGTTGTCATTATTGCCCCGTGGCCTAGAATTACGTGTGGTTGTTGTAGTGATCGGGTAGTAAGGTTGAATGCAGCTTTTAACTTATACTGTACGAATTTGTTTATTCACAGGAATTAGAGGAAATAGGGAAGGACATCAAAGACAAAATTAACAAAGATCATGAAAAACAGCAGCAACAACAACGAACCGAGGTAATAGCTCTAGAATTTATTTGATGATGGTTGTGATAGCCAAGCTGTCGTTGTTGCCATGAAATGTGAAATTAGTTCTTCCCTCGCGAAAGGTGGTCTGCTAAATGACCTTGAGCAGTGATTTTCTGCAATAATGATCCGTCAATCGAGAGTCCAGTATTTATTCGTCGTGAAGGGTGGCTTAAAGAAGTCATCCCTGCTTAATTAAGTCAACGACCATAAACTGTACTTCTTTTGCGCAAAATATATAAAGTTACTTTTTTCTTCCTATAAAAATTGTTCTCGACACAACCTGCGACACTCCCTCTATTCAAATCCCACCAGTGTATTTCACAACACACTATTAAATGCACTGTACAAATGAACTATTTTATGCAAACTTCAATGCGGCTCAGTTAAAAAAAGACCAAAAAATACAAAAAAAAAACCGGGATTTGTCACTGGGGGAATCTATATATAGCGCCAGGCCTTCAAGTGGTGTATTTACCTTCATTTTATAGAAAAATGCAGAAATGGACAAAGCAAGACCATTGCCATCATACGACATAACAGCAGGTATTGAAAAGATTTACTGAAACAATGAAAAAGTTATACAAGCATAGTTAAGCTATGCATCGTTTTATGTATTCGGGACCTTTCAGTTGGGGAATTAGCCTTAATCGTAAACCTTACACGCAAACTTATACCTCCAACGTAGTACAACATTGCGTTACAATGTTTAGCAATAAAAGTCCTGTGCTCTACAAGATAATGTTGATGTTATGGATAATGGCACTGTTAGGGACCTGAGACGTAAATTGCAATACCTATGACCGTACTTATCACGTAAAAATTCAAAATTCATAAGTTATCAAAAAGTGCGTCGTGCAGTCTTATAATTAAAAATTTACTGCTTTTAGGAGAAAATTATTGGAATTTGAAAAACACGCATTTTTATTGAGAGAAATAATGAATGACTTACTTATGACGTATTATCTCGTAACCATAGCAACCTATTCTTTCAACACTTTGCCAAGGATACTACTGAACACGGCAAGTGCCAACAAAAGATCGTCTTGGAAAAATGGGAGAATTACCTTATGGAGATTTGTCATCTACTCCCCCCCCCCCCCTCCCAGCCAGAAAACTCAGTTGAGAATAACAACAGACGGTTGCCATAGGTACCTTAAATTGAGCCTGTCACATGACTATACATGGTGTTAGACAAATAATTTTTCATTAAAAAGAAGACAATCAAAAAAGTTTGAAAAAACAGCCCAACAAAATGTGGTTGCCTTGGAAACGAAAAATTTGATGGACAGGGACTTCTGTCTACACCAAATTGTTTCAAGATATAGTTTAGTAAACGTCACCAAGTTTGGTGGCTTTAGCTTGCATGATCGCATGGGGCCGAGTAAAATACATATATGTTATTTACCGGCCGGGAGGTCCGTATAGGGAAAAACTCTGCCCGCGGTCTTGAGTACGGCCCGAGGCCGCAGGCCGAGGGCCGTACTCAAGACCAAGGGCACAGTTTTTTCCTATACGGACCGACCTAGGCAGGTAAATAACATATCTATTTTTTCCCAACATTTGCGAGTTTGCAGATCAATCTTGAAAGGTTGTCAGAACGCGCGTAAGTTTCACTGAGTCAGATGGCAGGAAACCGTGGAGCGAATGTAATCATAAACACTTCAAACTTTTTTAAAACTTAAGTGTAATATTTTCGACTAGAAACTATCGTATCAACACGGAAAAGGTTGTTTTTCAAGAACAGACACGCACATGGAAAATCCTGCCCGGCAAGTAGGGATAAACAACCCAATTAAATACTTATAATTAAGCTTAAGCTTACTAAAAACAAAAACAAAGGACTCAATCGTTAGGACAGGTTTAATTGCCCTTGCGTAAAAAATGAAAGAGAATAATACTTTGAAAAACATTTCTGTTTAGCCTAATTACTTTCTTTTATGTTTTGCTTCGTACCTGTAAACGTATGTGCTGGTTCTTTGGATATAAACAATTTAATTATTTAGCGAAATCGTTCCGTTTTATCTCAGTTTTAACCAAAGCGAACGGTGCGCTGGCTTTTAAGCTTATCTTCATTTACGACAGATGAAAAAGCAAAATTCCAGTTTAAGCCTGCACAATTTCTTGAATGAAAATGTACCGAACCTCGTTAATTTAAGAGAAAAAACTGAAAAACGAAGTCATTAAAGTAAATATCGGAGCCAAAAGGCATTGTGGCGATCGCAATTTAAAAACTAAAACTGCTGTGTTAAGTGAATTCAACAACAAACTCACCAACCGCTATGCTAAGCTACACAAAATTAAAACGAGTTCTTGCCTTTTGAAGGTATTTCAAGGTCTTTTATTCCCCTCCTTGGTGAACTTTCCATTTACAACACACACAAGAATTGTGACTTGCCAAAAAAGTCGCATCTTTGAGCCGTAAATAAAAAAATTGTCGAGTTCAACCGAGGTATGTTGTTTTTCAACTTTCATTCAATGGTTTTCGCGCGGTTAATTCGCGCGGTTACCATAACAAAACCGGTCCGGATAGGAAAAAACTGGACCGGCGGAACGCGCGTCAACAGCCAATCAAATTCGAGGATTCCGGATTCCGGACCGGAAAAATGCTTCAGAAAAAAATAAATGATTAATATCACGTGTGTTTTCAGAAGCTGCAGAAATCGACCAAGTCGCGAAGTGACTAAAAACACCAATGATATTAATCCTTAATTTTACGAGGAAACATGCGATTACTTGTTTACAACAGAGACGGGTAAAATTTCGGTTCTAAGTAGGAACCCATTTCAACGTTCAATCTTCAATCAGCCGTGCAACGGATGAATGAGCTGAATGAAATTTTATTTTGACACAACGACGCAAGCGCACTGAAAACCAAGCCTGTCTACAAGCCTTTTGTACAAATTGATAAAATGAAAAGCACTTTAAATTTCTCAGGCAAATTTTGAAAAACGTTAATTTAAGAGTTACTGCTCAGAGTAAGAGTCTTCGATAAAGATTCGCTTTTATCCAATTGATACTTGAGCTTTCTGAGCTGAATTATCAACGGCAATGTTCAAGGTGACGCGGCAATGGCTGAAGTTGTAAAACCTGTCCTGGCGTACTAGACGCTGTAAATGCTGAGGAATTTGCTGGATATAACTGACTCAGGGCGCTTCTTTGATAAATATGGACGATCGTTGTCGATGAAGTTGGAGATACTTTGCTGCTCTCGCATTTTTCTTCATATCTCGTGGCAAACATTTCAGTTTAACCCGTCAGGTTTTGGCATTTAAGCCTCCTTGCCTTATCTTTGTCAGACTCTCGGCGAACGTGAGGAATTCGTTTCTATCGTCATCTCGTTCAAGTAAAAAATCTTCTACCTTCATCTGGTGATAGTCTTGACGCCGTCGAATACCAATGCGCTGTGACATTGGCGACCACATTGTGTTTATTAGTGGACATAGACTCTTACCGCCAAGCTGGCCGACTCTTCCCAAAGGAATCCCTTTCTTTTCTTTCGTCAGGCTTTTAGATCGGTTCGGACACTTTTCTTTTCCTTGCTCAGTGAGATTTCGCGCCTTTTCTTGTAGGACTTGTACGACTTTCCTTGAATTTATGAGTTCTCTATCTCGTAGAATGGATTTTGGGTACGACTTCGACTTAGAATACCCCCCGCCCCCGCCCCCCTCCCCCCAATTGCCGCTTGCATCACTTTTAATTCAGCGAATCTGGCTCGTAGTCATCTCCGTTTTCCTAGACTACGAGCAGTCTTTCTTTCCGTTCAAGGATAGTCGAGCGAAACGAACAGGCGAGCGAGCGCGCGCGAAAATAGCCTACCGCATTGTTACGTGAGGCGCGTGTCAAGCCGAGTGTAGCGAGCCGCAAATCGCTTGCTGCGTTGATACGTGGGTGTATCGAGCTACACTCACGTATCAACGCGGCAGGCGATTTTCGCCCGCGTCACGTAACAATTCGCGCTCACTCGCTTGTTCGTTTCGCTCGACTATCCCTGAGCGGAAAGAGAGACTGCTCGTAGTCTACCGTTTTCCTTTCGCAACTCGGCATAAAATTGCGATAATGCTTTGTCAAGGGCTTCGATGTCGTACTCTTCGAGATTTTGTTTCCGTTCTTTCATTCGCCCACTTCACGAACACATCTTTCCAGTACTTCGTGCTATTTTTAGTGTTCTCCTTTTTACTCTTCAATGAAATCATCGTCAACTTTTTCGAAATGAGACGCCATTGTCGCATAACAGCATCAAAACAAAAAGTTTGCCACAACTTTTATCCCTAACCCTAAACCTATAAACGTGTGGGCAGATTCTGCTCCCCCCACCCCACCCCCTCCGGTATTAATGGGGTTAAAATGCTCCATGTTAGTGCATGATTTCAACACAAATGATTTACTAAGATGAAAGGATTGACCCAATACAATCATCTTCAAAGGCCGTTTTTTCCTCTAGGACGAGCTGGTTAAATGTGTTTAATTTCTATCTTGTGTATCTTTATTCTTTGACTATTTTTTCAACTTTGAAGCCTTGGATGCTACGGGCTCTGCAAGAAAAACTGCCGATAACCAGACGACAGTGCAAGGTATTTTATCTTAACCCTGGTTTTCAGTAGCGACGCAAGTGCAAGTGGAAGCACGAAAATGCGCACAAACGCTGAGGAACCCACGCGCATGCACGAGCGTCAAAAGATTCTGATGTTGTGAACTTGTGCATGCGAGCTTCTAAGTGTTTGAATGGAGTCATATGCTTGAATTGCACTTGGGCATGCCCTGTGTCGTAAAGGCAAACAAAATTTTGCCATATTTTACCAAATTGCAAAAGCAATCTCGTCTGGCGTAGCTAGGTTAAAGAAAAATGCATGTATAGCAATGCATAGATGAGTACATCTGTGAAGAAATTTGAAAAAGGTAGCGCTGTAATTCACTACGGTTTCAGCCATCTTCTCATTAAAAGGGGCTTGGGGGGAGAAAGAGAAAAAAGGACACTTTCCGATGAGAAGCACGGCGATTTTCATTACTGTGACATAAATGCGCACGTGAAGCTGCAACAATACGTTATGGGAGGCCAAGAGTTGGTTGGTTACTGGGATTAGTGATTTTATATTACCTAGCGGAACCCTTAAACTATGAATTATCATTTATGGTCATGACATACCAAGATAAACAACATATATTCTGACCCTCCATATTGCACTTATCTTTATAGCTGTCAGCGTTGGTGGTGCAAGACCTAAGGAAAAAAAGATGAAAAACACAGCTAAACCGGCCAAGAACAGAGAGGATATAAAACGTAAGACTGAAACGAAATTTGAAAATATTTAATAACATGCAACTTGTTTCTGCTTCAGAGGATCTTAGAATAAAGGTATTATTTTAGATTCATGAATGCAGTGTGATATAGTTCACTATTCCGATATCTGGATGAAATAGAATGAACTAAATGACTTTTTGCCTCTGATAAGTTCTTGTTTCTACTTCGGCTGATGATGAAAGACGTTCTATCGAATCATGTTTTGTAATAGAATATATGTTTTCTTGTTGAAACATTTTAATCTGGTATTATTCTTGAAACTTTTTTCCAGTCAGATCTAATAAAAGTGATAAGCTTGCAACTAACACAGGATCCTCCGAGCATTCAAACGTGCCTTCACCGCCCATCCTAACACCAAGTGAACGGCTTACTGGACGAGCGCTTTCAGATCAAGACTGGCCATCCTTTACAAGCCAAACGGAAGCCGCATCAAGCAAACCTGAGGATGGCTGGACATTGGTGACGTCTAAAGGGCACCAGCTGCGCGACAGTGCTTCGCATCCCAATGGAAAGCCCTTTCAGAGCATTGATTTCTTCCACGTTAGCACAAGCCTTCAATCAGATCGAAAATTCAAAAACATTCCAATGAAAGAACCTGCTTTCAATTCTGTCGAGTTTGTAAATAACACGGGTAACCCTAAGCAAACGTGGCCCTCTGGAACGACTGAAACAGAACATTTTGCCAGTCGCATAAAAATACCATTTGTTACGGAAAACCAGGACCCCTTTATCGATCGATATGCGTCTTCTTCCCCTGGACTTGCCGCATCAAAGTTTCCTGCATCTTCCGTCCCGCAGTGTCCCCAGCAGCCATCCGCAACGAACAGGAGTGGTGGGTTTGAAAATACGCCTATATCACAATGGAAAAGTCTTGAGAAAATTTCTCCTCTGAAAATGCATCAAACCTTAGAGTTACCTATCCCAGAAGAAAGTCCGACCTTGGCTACAAAGACTCAATCAAGACCGACTTCAGTTAGCCCAGACTTTTCTAACTCCGGGAATCAGACACCACAAAGTACACCACACAAACCGCCAAGAGGGGTCGTTTCTCTTTGCAACCATTTTCTACAAGATCGCAAAACTCCTCTTCAGCCCCCATATAGGTGTTTCAACTGCTCAAGGAGTTCTAAGTGTGTGTCTGGAATTTGGCGAAGTACGAAAAGGGAATGGCAGGTGATGAGGCCCTACCCAAAGGATGTTAACTTTGAAACTCCTTTCCAAATCTGCTGGCACTACAGGAATGACGAAAAATGCCGAGAAAGCTGCACGTTTGCTCATGGCGAGGAGGAATTAACGCTTTGGACCACAGAAAGACAAGCAGGTACAAATGCGTTTTATTTTGCCTTCTCTGGGTAACACACTCATAATTTATTTAGCAACTAACCAACGGCCGGAGGGTGAAATAACAACAGACAGGAGGCTGACATCTTCGCTGTGTGCTAATTTGCACCTATTTATGCAGGCTTTACTATAAGACATAGTGCCTTATAATCTAGTGTTTCTTTGCCTAGCTTTATTTTGATATTAACTTTAAATTATTGCCTTATCAGAAACACTGAGTAAATTGATTTTTGCAGAACGGTGTTTAAATAGAACGGTTATGGTAGTGAGATTTATATAGGACATTTTCTATTTAACCTGTTCAAATGTGCTTTACTACAACTAGGGGTAACATCGGACGTCAGTAAAGTCATGCATGTCAATTCAACTGCTTTCAGTCCTTTTGTGATTTTACCCCAACCACCCATTTCATGACGTGATGTTAAGACACGAGACCCCAACAATGGAGACTACGTGCACTAATCTTGTTAACGGTAATGTGGGTTTCAAAATTCTTTTAAGAAAGTTAACGTAATAGACTCTGACCTTGCCAGCGGTACGCTCGTATATCAAGTTAAGTTATATGAACGGTTTTATCTGAATCATTTGTAAGTCCTACGCCTTTGTTTCTCCCCGAAAGCCTGGAGTCTTTCCATTTACCATGCATTAAAGGATGTCATTTTACACATTTTTTCTACAGATCGTGCTTCTTCGTGTAAAATTCCTTTCCTTAGTTACCCACAGGACGACCTCTCTGTGAACGTCAACCGTAGGCCACAGGAACGCATTCAGGGATCGTTGATAATTCATGACACAAGACAAATAAAGCCCCGTCCTCCTCCAGATGGTGTTTACAATGGAAACTTCAAATTGTGTAAATGGTAGGGTACCAGTTCAGAACCATGTTTTTCGTTTCAGACTAGTGTTAGATCGTAAGCAGGATTTGGCTTTGCATTTATGCCTTTGCTTTGCTTTGTTTGCTATCTCTTAGGTGGAAGTCTCGTCTCGTGTGCAGGACTGGAAGATGGTGTACGTTTGCTCATGGTTACGATGAACTAAGATCATGGAAAGAGAGCGTGAAAAAAGATCAGAAAAATGCTCCAGTGGCAAAAGAAGAAAAATCAACATGCGAAACAGAAGAGAAGATTGAGATCTCTAGAAACGAGGTACTAACTCTTCTGCGACGTACCTTGAAGAGTGCAATGTGGAAGATATATTTCTTCACTCGTCAAGTTTGTGTTTTTAATTATGATTATCGGAGCTCTTTCTCTAACAAAATTCGCAAATGATGATGATGATGATGATGATGATGATGATGATGATGATGACAACGATGACCTCTCTGTTGCAATACGATGTAGCTATTATCTTAGGCATTGTATTATAACATACATGCACAACTCTTTGGTAACTAACTTTCGATACCGATGTGTCATCGAACCTGAGTTGTTTTAGCTTTGGCAGTGGAGGTTTTTTTTCTTAAATCAATTAAACAAACATCATTTGGTTTTCCTTTGTTTACTAGATGGTTTACAGCCTCCCCGGTGTAGATGTTTCAAGTGATAAGCCTTCCAAGGTGCAAATCCGTCTTAGTGGTGACGAGAGACACCACACCTATGAATGGGTATTCACTGTCACATTTGAGGTAAATGAATTGTACGAATGACGTTTGAATTCGTAGTGCGTATCCATAGGTTTGCTAGAGCTTTTTTTAAACATATATATGACACCTTCCATCCCATGCATAACTGACCAAAGTATGACAAGGAAGGAAGTCTGACGAACGACAGTGATTTGGTAATCCACTGTCCTCCAAGAGAATACAATATTTTTATGTTCATTACACTGCTTTTTGGAACTGGGTAACTAACCAGTGGTTAAAAGTTCAAGTCTCCTACATTATTAATGACTCGCTTTTCTGCTCATAAATTTTGCGAACTTCCCTGAATCTAGTTCTCTTATGTGGTGCGATTCCTTTGTCAAAGCTTTAATAACTGACTTTGTCTGGTTTCGCTACGTTACAGATAAGTGAAGTTGGCGTGCTGAGGCAAATTGATCTCAATCATCGGTATCATGACTGCTATCGACTGACAAAGGTACAGGGGTTTTTATGCGACATAGAGATATTTTCAAGAGTACCGACAGAGCGATGGTCTTACAAGCTTCCAAGCTGGATTGATGCAAACGCAGGCAAAATGAAAGTCGATGTTTCCGTCTCCTTTCAAATTGCATCGTCGACGTCTGACCGGACTTTTACCCAGTGCCTCAAGTTTGACTTTGGGAAGAAGCCTTACTTATTACAAGGGTTAAACGTAGACATAGCGAGTAAGGAAGCCTTAGACACGATTTCGGCGACGCGAGAAAAACTCAAGCTAGATTCCTGTGTGTGGACAGAGGGGTCGGTTGAGGTTGTAGCAACGTTGAAAACTGCTACAATGAATTATCAGAATAGAGATTTACAAAACAGATATAAGCTGCCTGTGAGGATCGAGAACGTAGTCTCAGCGCAAGTGGTTGAAGTAGACATTACCGCAAAAAACTACCAGAGAGTGATGCATCAACTGCTTTTCGCTGAAGAACTCTTTATGAAAAAGGCGATTTCAAGGTAAGTATGAGATATTTCAACACAAAATTAGACATACAAACAATCCCGCATGAATTGATATCTAGGTATATGCATTATGTTACCGTAATGTTTGAAAGAACATTTTCCGTGAGTGGGATGTGAACCCACGCCCCCCAACCGTTTTCCAAGTTGACTTTGTGCCGTGCACTTTAATTCGCTGCAAACGGAGTTTAAGGTGTCCACTACCTAAATTTCTCGAGAGGCCCACACCTCAAGCCACTGAACCACCTTTTCGATTATTGCCGCGTTATCAGCGTGGTTGTCCTGAGGGTAAAACTTTTAATCTCTTTTTTCTTAAAGCTTCGTCCTTCAAAACGTTCCACTACATTGTCAGAAAAGCATTTTTAGCGAGAGATCTGGCATGATTTTTGCTGGAAATGAGGAGTTATTTGGCGTTCTCAGACTCCAGGAGAATGAAAACACTCAACCGGATGATGCTGCTGGTAGACTTCTCATTAGAAATGTGCAGTCTGCGTGGCTAAGATTGGCTGGAAGCAGTTCTCAACGAGTGTACGAGACACTCCTTGAAAAGGTTGAGAACGCTAGCGTCGTGTTAAAGCTGCCCTCTCAGATCTGCTTGGACCTGCAGTTGACTGACACTGGGAAGATTTCAGTTGATGTACAGTTTCAGCTAAATCGACAGCCTCTTTGTGAATGGCACGCTGCAATTGACAGGTTGGGTCCAATCCATCGACGTTTGCTGTTTCCGGAACCAAATGCAACGCACGTCACACAGGAGGTAACGTTGCTATGCCTTGTCATTTAACTACTAGTGGGAGTAATCAAAATTACGTAGTGGTTTCTGAGCGGTTATCAGTTGTTTCTAGCTTTATTAATAATTCAATGACTATTTAATAAGACCTTCGTTTTCGTTTACAGTCATTATACAGCAAATATATATTGAGCTGAAACAAGAGAAAATAAGGGGACAGAGAGGGATTCTGAGGGCGTTGGCTGGGATATGTCAATTCCACAAAAGTTATTTATAGACTGGCTTTTGAACGGAAGCCTGTTTCCCGAAACGTCCGCATCAATACCATTTCCCTTGTTTTTCGAAGTCGTTTTCATCGCCAAAACGTAAGACCACTTGGTCCGCCATTACAAGCAAAATTTTGAATGGTACTTCAAACAACAGATCGAGGTTGCCTTTATGTGGACGTCCGTTGCAAATGGCCGTCTAAATATAACTTTTCCGAACTTGACAAATCCCAAAGCCTGGTCTGGCAGTGTCCCTCTCTGTCCCCTTATTTTCTCTTGGCTGAAATTAGCGTACATTTGGCCAAAAAACAGAAGCCAATCTGTCAATGAAACAGCCAGCAAACAAACCCAGTAGAAAACAAAAACTTTTGCTAAAGCAAGCCATTATGCGAGGAGGCAAAGCTGCATAAGCAGGTATTTTTCAGAGATATTCTGACCAGTATTGATCGCTGGATTGTCAAACAGGCAATAAATGAATAGGTTTTCTTCTGAAAACTTTGCCAGTTCTTGTATCATGTTTCAACAAAAAATGATAAAATATCTGCCTTTTTTCGGTCAAGATGGACGAAAGTTTGTCTAAGAGCCCTTTTAAGGCTTCTTTTCACAGCCGAAACCGTCTTAGCAAGTCCCCGTACTATCATTTGGCCTCACTGGCTTGTGGGGCCAGGTGCTAGGGCCATGTAAATCTGGCGCATTGTACCACGCCAAAAGTCGCTTACCCCGCAAAAAAGAAGAAAGAAGGCAAAGGAAAACCACGACATCTTTAGGTTGCGTTTACGCCATGTCGAACGCAACTATAATCACGTCTTCATAGTAAACTTATTTATTTTTCTTCACTGTAATAAAGCTTTTATCATTTTGTTGTATCCTTCTTCTACCATCCTTTTTGTAACATTTTTCCCACCTTGACAGAGCTCCTTTGATAATACATTTTACTCTGGCAGTTACATCTTATTTGAATAAAAATGTCTGTCACTCTGGCTCTGAAATAGAGGAAAACAAATTTTAGGGAGAATTGTGTGGACGAAACAGCGTTTTTGTGCTATGGTTGGTTTGCCATTCACAGAACAAAATGCCTAGGGCAACAACGGGAAGTTTTTGTCGCTTCTGTGGCTTCTCAATTTTTCGAAATTTAGATTTGCATCAGCACTTCACTGTTATTACTTATAACAACTTAAAAGTAATTTGCATTATTTTTATCTCAGTCTATGGGACAAAACAAACTAGAAATTTATCTATTCGTAGAAGAAGGTAACAAATTGCATCATACGGGATAAAATTCACAACTGAGAATGTTATCAAATTCTTAGACAGAGTTGTACATAAGGGAAAAGACTTCATTGGAATCGAAAAAAAAAACCCATTAGAAGCCGACTGAAACTTAGACGTTCCTTACCTCTTGTGATCCACTGCTACATATCTGGATGTATAAAAGTCTTAGAAATGCTTTCCAGGAGTCTCTCTCTAAATTCAAAACACGAATCGAAGTACGCGAACAGAAAGTACACCTTCTGAAGTATCCTTTGCTGGTAGGCAGTCAGGATTACGACACCACAGAAACAAACAAAAAAGAAAAGGTCCATGAGCAAATCCTACCTTTTGTTAAAGCATACGACACAGAAGTAATTAATCCGAATCAAATATTGATACAAAAATAGAATTTAATTTTTAAAAAGCCATTGTTAAAAACTGTTTTCCGTGAACGATCTTTTATATCGTACAAGTGAGTAAAATCGCTCAAATACATGCTCGTTAGAGCAAAACTTTGAAGGCATACGTTGATACGTTAAAACCACACAAGGGGAATCTGTGTCAGGCCTGTCAAGAGCCTCTTAATAGCAAATGGACGAAAGTCTGTAATAATAGGTGGGCAATGAACGTGTTTTAAGAGATGTAGGAGTGGTGTAAGAGATAACTATGGAACTGTCTAAGAAATTACCCACTAAAACCTTCACAGCATTATTTAACAATTATTCTACGAGGGCGCGCTGGATATCAAATGTTGTTATTCAACAAATTGTCACTATGCCCATATATGGTAAGGAAGCCATGACAGATATCCTGCGATATACGTTAACGACCATATTTGGAAGTGCACTGCAGATTTTCTTTCATTGCTTGTTTGGCGGCCATTTTGAAAAGCGAGGCAGTTTTAGGAGTGTTCTCCGGAAATTTTAACTCCCTGGAAGAAACTTTCCACGATTAAATGCTCTCAAAAAGTCAACAAGTATTTGCTTCAGCTCACAAAGATATCCAGGGTTGACTTGGAATTTTCATAGTGAGAACTCAACGAAGAAAATGCTATTGCGAACGAAGCAGCACACTTGCTCACGGAAAGTTGTAAAGACTAAAGTTGAAAAGATTTTCGGTAAGGTAGCAATATTTTTTTTCCTTTGTCTTGTCATTTCCAAACATGAGTTTGTAAATAAGTCTTTTTACGTGAACGGTAGTAAACTTCGATTTCTTGAAGTTCCGTTTGGATTTTTATTATGTTGCTAGCTTTTAGCGTTTCCATCATAGAGCCGTAGTTTTTCACGTTCTGAAAATGGTAGTCGATGGGAATTTGTAGAATAATAAAACAATTATCCTGCTCAATCTTGCGGAATATCCCCTGATTTAGCCAACTCGGCCTACGGCCTCGTCGGCTAAGTATCAGGTGATATTCCGGGCGATTTCGCAGGATAATTGTTAAATAGATATCCGAAGAGGCGCGTAGCGCAAAGTTGGTTATAATAGTTTGATTTACCACTACCGTCACTACCACTGTCACCATCACTAACTTTTAACATTGTCGTGATCATCACTATCGCCGCCATCATCAACATCACCAACACACCCACCATCACACTCACCCTCAACTTTGCCATCACCAATTATCACCACAACCATTACCATAATTGTTACCATCACTGTCACCTTCACTTAGACCATGAGCACAACTATCACCGTTTCTATGATTATAACCATGACTATTGCCATAATACCAATACCATTACAATCACCACCAAATTTCCCTCGTCCATGACCATTACCATCACTATCGCCTTTAGCAAGACCAAGAAAAGGTCCATTATCACTACTATACCAGTCACTATCGGCATCAACGTGTCAATCACTACCACCATTACCATTACTATTAGTATCATTATTATCATTGTCATCACCATCACCGTTACCATCGTCATCACCATTACCTTGACCATTAATTACCATTATTATTATCATTACCATCACCGTCACCACCATCGTCAAGATCACCATTACACGAGGAAATTTTTCCTGCAACTTGCAACGCAACAGATGCGACAGCATGGCGGGGCAAGTTGCAAAATACATGTTTCGCGCTGCAACTTATCTCGCAACGTTGCGAAAAGTAGAAACCTAGTCTACTTTTCCTGCAACCTAGCAACGGAATTTTTTTTTTGCGAGACATGTTGCGAAGAGGGGGTGTTACACGCGCAATTCGTCCGCAATTTGTCTCACAACGCCCTTACGATGCAAGTTGCAGAAAAAAAATGCCTCATGTAAAAGCCCTTTTACCGTTAACATCACTACCACCGTTGGCATTATCATCACCACCACCACAATCAACACCAGCCTTACCATTATTATCACCAACACCATCTTCGTTACCATCACCAAAACTATCTGCATCGCCGTTACCAGAACAATCCATCACCACCACCATTACCATTATCATTAACATCACCATCACCATCACCATCACCTTGGCCATGACCATAACCATTGCTATTACCAGCTACCATCACCATCAACGTGGACATGACAGTGACCATGGTCGTTCCATCCCGGCCATAGCTATCATTATGACCATCGCCATTAGCATTAACTGTCGTCAACACCATGACCATCACCAACAACCTACCATGAAGATGACCATAACTATAGTAATGACCATTACAATCATTAACAAAACGTAGGATTATTAAGATTATTTTTTTCTATTCTCTGACTTTTTGCTAGGAGAAACCTGGTTGGCATTGCCTGCCGTTGGATCGCGGACTTAACGATAACCAAAGAGAAGTCATTCGACGCATTTTGTTGGACGAATGTAATTCTCCCCCTCTCGTGGTCTTTGGTCCATTTGGTACTGGTAAGACGTTCACCTTACATCAGGCAATCCGCCAGCTGGTGACAAAACGGCACAACCGTATTCTGCTCTGTACGCACACAAACAGCGCAGCGGACTTGCATGTTAAGCTGCTGCATGAGTACTTGACAAAGCAAAATGGGCTGCAAGCGGCAAGACCACTTAGGATTTACCATACATGGAGAAGGTACGCCATAGTTTGATAAAGCTGTACGACCGTATGACCAGCAACGTTTGCAGGTTTGTGAGTGATTGTGAGACGGTGACTGGTAGCCTATATAGCTAGCAGTATTGCTCGCTGAAAGAAAAAAATATAAGAAAGGGGGCGTTTGAATTTTGTTGACTTTTAATTAGTTATGGGGCTCTACGAAGTTACCGTGGGCCGCCAATTATGGTCTGAATTTTACTGTCGACCTAAAACCTCTCAACAGAGGGTGAAACGTCCAATCGATAAAATTTTGAGGGGCAACCGACAAAATGAGGTTTTTTTCCTCGAAAGTTTGGTCTAAATGTGTTACTCTTCAGTGATTAGAAATGGTTGCAAATGTACCCTTCACCGTTAAAATGCTACTTGTTGCACCTTCAACTTTCGAGGCCTTACTTACTCATTCCCTTATACAAATCTAGATTGGATGTTGACTCTATGGTTGCTAAGAAATATTCTTTGATCGTGAACAACGCCTATATATTGCCCACGAGAGAAGATGTTATCAAGCATCGCGTGGTAATAACAACTTTGGCGACATCTCAACACCTTCTCCAGCTCCAACTTAACCACGGCTTCTTCACGCACATCCTGGTGGACGAGGCTGCTCAAGCACTGGAGCCTGAAGCCTTGACGCCGCTGGTTTTAGCCGGGCCAAACACAAAGGTTGTCTTGACCGGAGATCACATGCAGGTAATGAACTTCAAAAAATACATGTTATTGAACTAGAGTGAGGTCCGTATTAAATGAATATTAATAACTATCGTTCTTTCTTGGCACGTTTATGGACAGCACAAGCCACACAAAGAAAGATAGTAAATGTTAAGCCATCTTTCTTTCTTCATTATGACACACGGTGCTTTCGAAATTGCTGATCCTTAGCTGTATGCAGGACGCGTGTCACAACGAACTCAGTAAACACGACCTCGCTCGCCACGAGTCTCCCAGTAGCTCAGTGGCTACAGCGCCCGACCGGTGTACGGGAGGTCAGATTTTTTCTTTGTCCCACGCTCGTGACAAATTGAATATTCAATCTTTCTTATTTCTTTCCGAAATTAACAATTACCATGTTTCTTTCTTCATTAATATTGAAGGAGTTTTTGGCTTTCAGTCCATATTAAAACAATCGCGTGTATTTTACCTTCAGAAACAATAGTTTGGTTTCTTCGCAAAATTTAACTTTGGGCGGATATGAAGTATTTGTTAACCCCAACTGAGATCTTGTAAATAGCAACAGTGCAACTTGTGGTTGTAATTCAAGATTTTTATAGGTTTATTCTTCATTATATAGTCAGTTACTCAAATCAAGTAAAGGAAAAGTTAAAAAAATATTTTAACGTTTCACGAGCGTTATTCCTCTGTCATCTAAGTTTGTCAGATGAAGCCAACAAAATGCTCACCATGATCCTTGTTTAAAACGTTAAAAAATGCGAAATAGTTGCGGGTCTTTGGTAAATTGTGCAGCAACGTTGGGATTTGTCGTTTGCAGATACAAGCGTCAATTGTAAAATGCACATATCTTTAAGCCAATGCGGCAACAGTTCTCTCAGAATTAAAAGCCAGTCATGACGACAAAAGATTCCTCAGTTAAGGTAAGGGGAGTTTTTTTGGTGCATTTTTTTCGAAGACAAGCCAGTATTAGGTGGACCATTTAAGAAACTGGTATTTTAAGATTCGGGCCACTCAAGAAAGCAATCATAATGCTACATTTAATCATCGACTGAGTCCCAGCAATGTGATGAACAACCATAGCAAATAGTAAACGGTTTTAAAGTCAGTTAGTGTACGTCATTTCTCCCGAAACAAGGCTATCTGTAGTCACCGATGATGCCTCGACAACGTTATCCTGAGCATGAAGTCATATTTAAAGTCAGATGAAAAGGGCGTCGCGACTCAATTAATATATTAAAACTGAGACTGTACACTAACTGACGACAAACTTTTCACTTTACTTTGAACTCTGCCGCTCAAATTAACGACACGTTGGCAACTAAAAGCAGTGACTTTTTACATGTAAAGTCAGCCTTTACTTGGGAGATCAAATCACCGTACCCCGACAAAAAGTCTCAAATGTAACGTAGATAATCTGCAACCACGTTCCCATGGCAATTTCTCTTCATCTCTTGCGAGAGGACCCTGGTTTCGCCTGGTCATATGCCACCCAAAATCGGGGTGGTTTTCAAATTTTGCCCTTAGGGACGGGTAGTAAAGAGTAAGATTTTTGCCTTTATCAGAATGATGGAATGTACCGGAAGTGCTGTGAGCTTTTTTCCAGGAATATTTGTGGTGATAAGACGTCCTCTTATAGCCAAGTATTTCTTCATTACACACGGGCGTTCGACCTGGAAGCGGTCCACATTATTTACGACTCAGTAAAGTACGTTTGAGAGTCCCAGAATTTCAATACACCATCGCCATGGTCAGCACCAGTTACAAAAAACCTCATGGCAACAAGGAGAGGCGTCGACTTTATGCTTTATGGAGCTCGAATGAAATGAAGTGACAAGAAAGGACAAATTGTTTTTGGCATCTCCAAACAGCAGCAGAATTTTCGGCAACCGGACGCAAGATGGGCAAAATAGCTCTCATACCTTTGATTGAAACAAACCTGACTTTTCCCGCAACAAACAGTGACAGTAGATTTTTGAGGATGCCTGTGTTTGAAAGAAAAATAAACCAAATGACTCCCATTCTTTTGTCTTCGTGCCGGTTTGAAAAGGTTCGCTTCTGCCTAGGTGAACAAAAGCCGTGGTGGGGAGTTGTTTGCCAAAGATAGCCACGTGACCAGGAGAAACTAGGGTCCTTTCTCGAAAGATGAAGTGAGAGGACCCTGGGAATGAGGTTGGATAATCCGTACTGACAAACCTTTCTTGGGATGGGCCCTTCCCAAGTTCATGACTGGAATTTTACACGGGTCGTATGCATCTCAGGATGCCAGGAGAATTAGTATGATATTTGTTTAAAAACGCTTTGAACTTCATCTTGAACCACAGACATCACGCAAAGACGTTGCTACACTGGCGCGCTATAAGGCAGGAGTAGGCTTTTCAGCCATGCAGGGGTACAACACTTTTGAACTGCGAAGACCGCTTAAAGGAACCTAGTCAGGCAGACGCGCCGTTGTTATTGCTATAATATCAATCAAATTACTCATCGAACAACAAAAGGTCAAAAGTGCAACCGGTAAAAATGCAATTGTATTCTCGAGCCCAAATTTACAGCCCCTTTTTCTTTTTTTTAATTGTGCATTATTTTTTCGAATGAACAACAAATCAATGAAAGGTTGTGTTCAAACCATCATTTTTGCTCCTACGGCGACATGAAAGTAACTTATTCAAGCCAGCGATCGCAGAATACGATTTACAAGCTAACTTACGGCAATGAAAGGCTTTGATTTAAGTGTCGAATCGGCTTTAAGCGAGTGTCCTAGACTTTTCCTTTGCCATCAAACATCTAGCGGTAAAATATTTTGAAAGTGCGCCCGATCACGCTGCAGTAATCGCCCCGAACCACATTTAGCTTTATAGTGCTGTATAAAGCAAAAACATTTCACATTCCTTTTAGCTGGAGGAAACCCTTTTATTGATTTGTATTTCCTTTAACGTAATCGCACAGGATGGTTATTCATCTCATTTAAATGCACGAATTGTCGCTGTGGGATAAAAAAAACGTAATCAGGACATAAATGGCTGAGTCGGGACTGCATGAAGACATCTGACTTGTTACAAATAAATTATTTTCTTTTCACAGGTCTCTGTGTTCCTTTTTCTTCATTTTCTGTACGCCTTGGGATACGTCTATGGCGACAATCCCAACGTTGTTTCCATGCATTGAAAGCTTTGAAGCTTTTGCTTTTCTGAGCATCCCCCAGCGGCGTTGGAGCGAAAGAAGAACGCGCTCCCTAGCGAAGTATTACATCGGCCAATTTGCTTGTCCAGCAGTTTAGGCTATTGCACCTAAGATTACCAAGAAGGTTGTGCAATAATGATTTCTCAACTAGCACTGTTTTTTGTACCGCCTCGCGTCAAGGAGAGCGTTGCAACCATTAGAAACCCTGGCTTTGTTTCACAAATTTTACGAGAAAAATGACACTCAACACACCAATAACCGATCAAACTAGCTGTATTGGCAAGGATGTAAGATGATTTCAATTCACTGTGAAAAACTACTGACTTACGATGGCATAGAAAATGGTGAATGCCACATCCGATGCAAACAAAACACTGTGGGTACCTTAGATTCTTTAACACATGTAACTTGCATTTTTTCGAAATTGTGAAGACCCGTACCTCGCGTGTAACGAATCTGTTGTTAGTGGTTGGACATTTGTGACGCACGGTCAGTCCTCTGATATTGGAAAGTTACAGGTTCAGAAAGAATTTCATTTTACATGCGTGCTAAAAGTGCAAATCATGTTGCCTGTGTGATGATGAAGGGCTGTATAAATGCGCTTTAGGATACGCCAATTGGAAAAGCTGTAGTTCGTTTGCAAAAGGAGCAAAAACAAAAGTTGAAAAATCTTGTAACTAAAAACTATCAGTTACAATAGTTACAAGTCTACTGACTTTGGTTTATTTAAATGACACTACTCTTGTTTACTTCCTTTATTCGGTGAATTGGTTTTAACGGACTTCAATCACTATACTTTTTCAGACGTGGTGTTTTTTGTCCAAAATATTTGTCTGACCCTGTTTTGTAAACTTGCCCTGACATTTTTGTGAACGCATTTTTGATTTTTTTAGATGAAGCCAGAGATCTACTCACATTGTGCACGAGAATGGGGTCTGCAACGATCACTTCCAGAGAGGTTATTTGATCATTACCACCAAATGGAAACAGGATCGAATTGTAAGGATTATAACGTGATGTTCTTGACAAAGAATTATCGTTGTCATCCAGACATCCTCCAATTTCCATCCGCCAACTTCTATGGAGAGGAGCTTATTTCCTGCAGTGAAGAGGCCGCACACCCGAGGTTGGGACCATTATTATTCTTTTCGGCGAGTGGAGTAGAGGAAGCAGTGGAAAATTCCTACATAAATGTAACTGAAGCTAGTGAAGTTGCAAAAAGAGTGAAGGAGCTTTCTGATGACTGGCCACGTGAGTGGGGTGAGAAAGATCTTTCCAAGATTGGTGTCATATCCGCTTACATGACTCAGGTAAAGCTTGCAAAATATCTTTCGAATGTCAAAACTCATTAAAATGGTGGCATCAAAATTTCATCCAGAAAAAAATATATATAGGAATTAGGGCCCTCGAATTCAACTTGGCCATACTGCAAACAGTACAAAACCAAGGGGCTAGCTACTCGAACCGTATCTTTTTTCACTCCATGAACCACTTTTTCGAGCTCTAATATGATTTATTTGGATAGATTCACAGTCCAGGCAAATAAAATCCGAGTTTACGAAAGGTGGCGTTATTGCTATTGATTAGAAGGGAATTGCAAATCTTCAATTTTAGCGTCCTGTTGTTGAAAATAACAGTTTATTTGTTAACAATATATCAAACTTCAATCCTAGCTCTTAGGAGGGTTACCGTTATGTATAAACGTGCACCAGATCAACTGTTTCAACCAAAGCCGGATTTGGTTCAGTGTCGGTTAAAAGCGTTGGTTAACACAACCAACCGAAAACAGTTCTTCCCAAAGAAAACACCAAAACCCAAATAACCGCACTTTTGTTTTTGTAAACGGTTGATATCAAGAGCAAGCGGCTCTAAATTAGTACACTGTAACTTTTCCCCTTAAGCCTTAGTGTTATAACTCTTTATAATCTACGTTTTAGGTGCGAACTATTCGAACACTACTCAGAAGAGAGGGCGCAGAACTTGCCAATGTTACAGTGGAAAGTATTTATAACGTTCAAGGTAATGCTGTTGTGAATTTGTGACACAGCTCCTTTTATAATTCCTCCTAGAATTAAATTCTAATATGTGAAAATGTGGTGTCGAACATTCTACTTCTACTGAAACTAGAGCTAAGACCAGCACTAGGGCCCAATCTTGCTTGTTGAATCCTTTGGATTGGACATGAACTTACCATCGTTTATGTTAGCATTGGGCAAACAAGGTTTCAAACTTTCTGATTGGCTTATCTGATTCGGGATAGCATTTGCTATTCAACTCATAGCGTCACCTTCCGAGAGTTTTGGCCTATTTTCCCCCAAAGCATAATTTTTAGAGGGCTGTATATTCTCTTGTCAGGTGTGGACTAAACCTGATTATTCACATACGTTTTGGCGAACAGTGATGAATCCTAGCCGCTTGGCGGCTCGTTAAATATCTGCCACTATTCATCTCCACTTTAGTGAATATTTGTTAATCATCCCAAAGGTTCACTCTCAACCGAAGACACCCAAATTTTATTACATGAACCATCAGAATTGGGGCCACAATACCTTGCCGTTATTGCTTTTAACGGCATTTATACCATTATGAGATCAACTTTGTAATTTTAACAATGTTATTTAACTCGCAGATGTACTAGTAAACTAAACGTCTAATGACCGATATACTACTCTAACTAAATCCCTAGAAGACAGTTAAAATTTCCTAGAAGATCACACATCGTTTGCAGGCTGATCTGGCGAAGAGGAAATTTGTCTGTGTGGATTAAAACATACCTGTTCAACCCCAAGCGTTTACAATTCTTTGATGGATAGGACAAAATGAACGGAGTAGTTGTTCTAGTTTAACCACTCGGTTGAGGTCGGTCCACATTTTTTTTGGTGTCCATCAAGTTTCGACTGACATGAACATGAATGTCAGGTCACACTTTCACTCGGTCAAGGGTGTTGCAGTTTTAGTCATCAACAAGGGTCCTTTATAGAACTTTCTTCATTTAGGTGTCCATCAAGTACTCAAATGCAGAAGCATGTCACTGGCCATCGTGCTCCATCACGCGCGAAGTCGCGCTAAATCAAGTTGCATTGCTTACTTTGGGATTAAACTCAATACTTAATCCACATTTTTCGCTTTCTTTCACAGGAAAAGAATTTCGAGCCGTGTTCATTAGCACTGTCCGCACATCTTTAACCTGCCATAGTTCCTACGTTTGTGGTGAAGAATCCAGCTCTCAGGAGCTGCTCTACTGGGAATTCTTATCAGACGCCACACTTTTGAACACGGCAATAACTAGAGCAAAGTCCTTAGTAGCCGTTGTAGGAGACCCTATTTCCTTATGTACCATTGGTGAATGCAGAGGCAACTGGCGAGACTATATCAAAAGATGTAACGATCGCAAGGCCTTACATGGAGCATCATATGAAGAACTACAGAAACAAATTAATGCTTCCCTCACAAAGATTTCCTTAAATCCTCAAGCTGCCAATTTTGTTCCCAAGTCGATGGCAGAAGTCGGAAACCAAGAATGTAAGTCTGTAGAAGAATGCCGTGTTACTCAGCAAGATATGGACAGAGACGACTCTTTAGGGCTTGATCTGGCGAAAGACATGGAACTTGCGAGTTCTGTATTTCTCATGGAAGACAATCTCAACAACCCGATGACAAAGAAGGAGCCGGGACTTGGAACTTATGAAGACGACGTGATGAAAGGAGAAGCATCAGAGGAAGATGAGGAAAATCAAGAGGAAGCAGTTGAACTGGAAGACGATTCCACAACGAAAAAGAGACATTCTATGAGGGGAACCCAGGGTGCGTTTCAGAAAGAAGATCAACACTTGACTTATTCTTCTCAAGATGAAGCAGAAGACGGCCAGGATACGTCTACCTTCTTCGATGAATTCCGAAGGGAGAGTCTTGAAGATGAAACTGTATTTCCAAGATACATGGACAAGATTATCAAGGCACTTGTGGAAAAGTGTAGAGAGACCAAGGAAAGTGACGCACGTCTAAACGCCTCATTTCCCTCCTTGCAGGCAGCTAAAATATCAGTAAGGAAAAAGGAGAATCAGGTTAATATCCGTCCTCGGCAAGAGAAGCCAAGCTTTTCTGATCTCTTCTCTGAAGACTACCAAATCTTACATATCAACGGTCGTACGGTAGCTCGACTTGTGAACCCCGAATTTCATCGTACACAGTCTCCTCTGGTCAAAAGGCTTACCACATCTCCGAGGCAATATGATTACCTCGATCCAGAGATATTGGAGCGCTTTTTGCATGAAAATCCAGGAAAATATCTTCCTTGTACACTTCGTCTCAACTCCGAAAGGTTTCGCTCTGCATATGCAGTGGTATCAGACACGAAGACGCCTGATATCAAGATCAATGGAAGAGTCCGAGGAGTCTTCGATATGGATCGTGTTGTCATTAAAAAGACAGCTTGTCTGCCTTCATCAAGGGATGACGCTCTTCACTCTCAGGGCAAAATTGTTGGTACGTTATATCTTGTTACTTCTTCTGAATATTGTACTGTTTCGCTAATAGTATGCATGGCAGGTAAACCGGCCAAGTTTTTATATCAGACTTTTAATTTGACACTCCCTGGTACGTCGATTTCCTTCCCAGAGCCTTTTCACTTCCTCATTCAAGAAGAAGTAATCTGGTTGCTATCAGTCACGGTAATTTTTATATTCCTTCCCCTTGACAAACAAAAGTACATTCCAACCACCAATTAGCCGAATTCGAGAAACCTGGTTTACTCACGGAAACAGTGACCTTGACTTAGCTGATTGTACTGACACACTATCCTGGTGGGGAGTTATTTGTCACAGGTAGCCGGGAAACAAACCACAACCAGAGTACCTTCTCGAGGCATAAAGAGAAAGGGCGGGCCCTGGGAATGACGTTGCCAGTATATTTACCCACGTTCACCTCACACCATCGAGGTTGCATCTAGAAGTACAAACACTGTTATTGCATGAGCGACCGTCAATCTGGACTGCGAGACCCAAACCGGTTGTTTGATTTCGTTGCAGAATTATTCAAAGGGAAGAAAGTTTCAAATAATTAGGCACGCAAGAAATTTAGAAGTACTTTTATGTGACAAACGTTCTAGATAATAAAGAAAGGAGGATGGTAAATTTCCAACACATTTAGGCGTTTCAGTCTTGAACGTCTATGCTTAGGAACACTTCTAAACATTCTTAATTCTGCGGTTTATCACTGTGACATCTAAATAAAATTTCTTCATTTTCAGGTGTGTTGAATCACATCATCAGTCCCCATGAGCATCAGTTCGTGTGCAGGGTGGATTACGAAAATCCGGAATTGATGCGTCCAATTAACAAGTCAGTATCCAGAATTGTGACCCTTACTGCTAAAGATGTCAAGGGTATGCCTATCTACAAAGAAATACGCGATGGTGATGAAGAAAAAGTGCGAGTTGAATTGATGGACCTCGCGGAATTTTGCAGTGGAAAGTACTTGTTTCTTGTCCAGTACTTGCAGTGGAGACCAGACTGCACTAACCCCTTAGGAATCATTGTGAGGAAACTGCCACAAAGGTGCAACTTGGATTCCAGCATGGAAATTTTGTTTGCAGAGCATGGAATCAGAACTTCATTTGACGAGGAGAGCAAACAACAAATTCGCACAAAGTTTCCACCGGCATGGTCAATACCAGCGCAGGAGTATCAAAATCGCGAGAAAATTGACGGAGCGTGCACAATCGATCCGGAGACCTCTAAAGATCTGGATGATGCCCTGACCTTGGAACACCTCCCTGGGTCTGTGCATCGGATAGGTGTCCACATCGCAGACGTGAGTTATTTTGTCGAGGAAGGAACCCCGTTGGATAAAGAAGCCTTGTTTCGCTGCAATTCATACTATCCAGGCCACGGCTTCGAAAGCATACCAATGTTACCACCTGAGCTCAGCGAGAATCATTGCAGCCTTCTTCCTGATAAAGACCGTTTGACATTATCGGTGTTTTTTGAGCTATCAGAGGAGGGAAAACTGGTTCGTGAGCCAAAAATAAGTCGCACTATCGTCAGGTCCTGCTGCAGGCTAAGTTACGCGGATGCCCAGAAGATAATTAATGGGGAAGAGGGTTTTCTGAAGCAGATACCAAGCGATATTGCAACAAAAATTCAAGCACTGAGTTTTCTTGCGCAAAGGAGGAGAGTACAACGGCTGAGTGATGCTGCATTTGATCACTGGTCTAACAGGGATCTCGATTCAGGAAACTTCAAAGCCCACGAAATGGTAGAGGAGATGATGATTCTCGCCAACCAACATGTGGCGACCTTTCTTTCTGAGCAAATCCCAGATTTGGCACCGTTACGAACTCAGCTACCACCCAAAGATCACAGACTGAGCGATTGGATTCAACGCTACGGACAATACATTCAGTACTCGTTGCTTCTTCGTGGCCTCTATTCAGAGAAAGCCCTTGTGAACATGGCAAGAGATGTCGGACGTTTAAATCTAAGTGAATTCAAAGTGCAACAGTCCATTTGGACCGAGATCGTGGAAGCTGCAATGTCTGAGGACCACGCCAAGCTACAATTTTTGATTTGCAACGAGGGCCATCATCCTCAACTGGCGGTAGCGAACTCACAGTTCCGACGAATTCAGCCCAAATCTCAGTACGTGTGCAAGGACGGTCAATCAGACAAAAATGCCGTCCACTTCTCAATGGGGATGCTTCCGTATACCCACTTCACGTCACCTATACGACGTTATGTGGACATCCAAGTGCACCGACTCGTTTTGGGCTTAATCCCGGAAGGTCGCAATACAGAAATGGTTTCCAAGGATCAAGTAGCCAAAGTATGTCGTCGTTCCACGTTTGCCCAGGACAACTCCAGAAGATTTGACAAAGGATGCAGCAAGGTCCACGCGGCTGCAAAGCTCAGAGGCAGAAGTCAAGAAACCAAAGCAGTTATTGCGTTGATCGAGGATCAAGCAATTAGTCTGGAAATTTTGAATGAGGAATATAACCATCTATCAACGAGACAGAGGAGAATCAAAGTGAGCAGTCTTAACCCATTCACAGTTGATCAAGATGGTTCAGAAATAGTCTTTACCTGGAAGCAAAGACTGTGCATAGCACCAAAGGCAGGAAACCTCGTGGCAGCCACATGCGAAAGAGAGGAAGTCAACAAACTCTTATCGGAAGGAATGGTCGAAAAAGTGCAAGTGTTAGACTTGCCAGCGAAAAATTGGCAGCAAATTTTAATAGAACTTAAAAAGGGAAACTATGCGATGCTCGGGGAATTGATTAAGAAGACTGACAGGGATCGTCGGTTCCATCGACGGCTAGTTGGGTCAGACAGAAAACGAGCTTATCAGAACCACTCCAACAGTGATAAAGCAAGTACTGAGGGAAACATGGGGCACTTCTATGAGAAGAGATTGTCTCTGAGGACGTTTGACGTCGTCAACGTTCAACTAACGGCGCACATGACACACGGAGTTCTTCACCCCGAAGTTCAGCTCTTCAAGATCAACCCAAGTGTGCACATTTGTATCGAGCACCAGAAGTACCCAAGGGACTGTTTTGCGACGACAACAAGGTACCAAGCATCCCGAAAGAGGTATTTTAGCGTTGACAACTACACCAATGCGTGGAAGCCAGTTCTTGCCATGGAAGCCGCTACTGGAGCCGTCGACGAGAGTGACGAGTTTACCATACACAAACTGAAAGTACATTGGACAAGGGATACTAGCGGAGAGGTTGTAGGTTCCTTCAGTCTACTAAAAGAATACTGCAGAAGTCGTCAAATTGGATTTCATGGAGGAGATTTTGTTTGCGTCGGGGTAAAAGAAGACGAGTACATGACGAAACCTCATTTGGAGTCCTTGGCAGCTGGTATTGAAAGTACCACCTTAAAAGTAAGTTATTTTTGTTGACTGTCAAAATTTACCTCAAGCGCCAGTTTTTGGTTACATTAACGGTTAGCTCTTAGGTATCGTGTTTTTTCCTTTCATTATAATAACTGGAAATGAAACCAACAAACAAAAAAGTTTCTAGGAACAAGTATTTATATTTATTGATTGCAGTTATTGACATTTCCTTTTGTTTTCCACATTAGTAAAATTTAAGCTTTTTTATGCTAAAACGAGATGTTTTATCTTTAATGACCACACCTAGTAAGACAAATTGTCTCCTAGTGAAACAAATTGTTGGCTTTGCTTTTGTATACTCTATAGCTCAAAAACGGTGCTGAATCTACGACTTCCTCGTCTGAAAGGTCGCTTTCCTTGGAAGGCAACTCCTATCATGACTCCAGTAATGATTCAGCGAGTATCTGGGTGGGGCATTGTATTATCCAAGACGTTAAAACGTCGAAGGATCAGAAGAGTTTGGTAGTTACAATGGATCTCCATCAGTCGTCTTCTGTCTTTCCCGAGGAACTGATGACGGGAGGTGGCCATCTGAGTAGTTTAAACGTTATTCATAGATCACTTACACACAGGTAAGCAACTGTTGGTCGGCAACCTTAGCACTTTTCTCTTTGTTCAAATGAACCATTTTTATTTGTATCAAGCTGAGAAAGTATTTTTCTTGCAAGGATAATAGCCTCCGTCTTTGCAATATCGATTAAGTCTGTTAAAAACATCGTACGTGTTTCACTTTCTGAGTAAATCATTATTGGTGCGTCTTTTGGCACCGTAGTGTTCCTGAGTGTTTTGATAATTGCATGTCATGGACCACGGCAAATTAAATTAAGAAGAGCATTATTATGTTATTGTAGTGTATATAGTCAAAATTTGATATCTTTATATCTGTTGCATTGGTCTTTTGTGCATTTTTCCCTTTAGACGAATGTTCGCAGCTCTTTGTCATGCCCTACCAAATGCATCGCAGTTAGTTCACGCCATCTGTATGGGACGTGATCCAGATCAAGGTGAGTGGTCCTTTAACACAAGAAAATGCAATTGACATTTAATTTACCAGACGGTATTTAGATGGCCAGTCTTTTAAATCATCGACCAACATGGCTTATTTCCTCAGGTGCACGTGACTATGCGGGTTCACCATCTTCCAATCTTTCAATTGTGAGCAAGCATCCCACATGCGGTTTCAAGCCATTAAATGAGTATCAGGAAAAAGCGGTGAGAGAAGCGCTTGTCAAGCCTCTTACCCTTGTTCAGGGTCCTCCGGGTGAGTCATGATATTAACCTGCCTAGTATTGTATCCTTAGCGATACGTTGCGGGTCGTTACAAAATTTTAATCTTATTTTTTCCTGCTGAAACCAAGATCTTTCCAACTGCATTCTGTATAAATAAATTACATTTAACTGATTGAACGCATAACAGTAGTTAAGTTATGTTGTAGCCCTTATAAAGCAAAATACCATCACGAAATGAACATAAACACTTCGAAATCTCAGATTGGCCAGTAAACGGCGTAACCAAGATGGAAACAGTGGTGTTTCCCCGGTAAAGTTGTTCGAGTGCGCTGCACGATATTTTTACTTTCTATATCTCAATGAATTACCAGACCACATAAATTTTTCTTGATTGTTTTAAAAATCTCTGAAATAAACGCGCTGTTGTCGTTTTCAAGGTACTGGTAAGACTGTAACAGGTGTCCACATTGCATACTGGTTCACGAAACGAAATAAGCAGTTACAGCTGCCACTAGAGGAAGGCCCCTTCGACGTGAATGACCCAAACAGTGGACAAGGTACTAAAGCACCACCACAGGTCATTTACTGCGGACCCTCTAACAAGTCAGTGGACGTCGTGGCTTGTAAGTAAAAGAAGGTTGATAAAGACTGGGGCTGGAGGTTTTAGTACAACGTATAGCTTAATGGTGTTAATTATCGGTCATGAAATCTGGCCTTGTCATGAGTTTTTCATAAGTTTGACCGTCTTAATATGTTTATCAGTCAAGTGTCGGCCTGTTATGTTTTTTTGCCCAACCCTCTTTTAGGAGCTGTAAATTCTCTTAATTGAAGCAGCTTAAACTGCCCCGATATTTGCCAAACACTTTATTTGCCGTTTATTGTTGCGTGTCAGATTTAGGCAGCTAAGACTGAGTAAAAGAAAAGGTAAGACTGTCAAGGTAGGCTGAAGCCCACGTTGCACACTGTAACATTAAACACTCCTCAGACAGATAGGCAATTCATGTTAAGAATTACATTAACATTTATTTGAAGAGCAGCGTGCTGAACGATCGAAAAATCATGGACATTAAAGTCAGACTAATACTCTGGGTAACAGAGGTTTCTTTCGCGTGCTTTTGTAGAGTAGTCGTCGGCCGAGTACCGACATGATCGCACAAGGGGATCACCAAGCAGCTTTATAAAACCAAAAAAAAAACAACAACAACAATAAGTCAGCGGTGAGGGCGCCGTTGTGGCAACCATGGTATCAAACTAAGAGGGTTTGCGTCCTCGCACTATCATCCTTCACCGACGTTAAGCCTCGTGTGCCGCTAATCATTCAGAATTACTGTTTATAACACAAAAGTTACTGGAGATATGAAACATAACATAATCCTCGAACTAAAATTTTGAATTGGGAATAAAAGGAAAGATGGTAAATGAAAAGCCCAGCCAGGATTTCTGTGCAGTTCCATAAACATGGAACCGCACAGAAATGTATCTTGCACTCATGCCCGCACACCGGTGCCATGCTCTAACCATTGATCTGTAGGGAGACTCGGGGCTAGCTAGGTCGGCTGACTCAAATTTTTATCTGGCCAATGCTTGTGACAAACACATTAATTAACAACTTGGGGAGTTACAATAGATACGACTACCACGGCATCAAGTGCGCTCGTGCTGTTTGATTAATTGATTTCTTTTTTGTTTCCTTAAAGACAAATTGCTACAGATTCCAGATATTAAGATTCTCCGTGTGTATGGCGATCGTAAGGAAGAGGCAGAGTTTCCAATCCCAAACAAACGTAAACCTTTAAAGTATTCAACTGACGATGAGGATCAAACATTGGACGAGGGACTGAAAGCGGTGTCCCTACACCACGTCATTAGAGGAGACGAGTGTCCATTTGCCCCTGAATTACGAGCATATGAGCTCAAGTTTGCTGAAGACAGAATGGCCGGTGAGAGGACGAGCGACAGTGAAGTGGACGCTTACTGCAAAGTAAGACTTCATGGCAGGACGGTTTTCGAGAAACTAGTTACCACTCTTACGACTGGCCATCCCCTACCCACCCTCTAAAATAGTTTACAGAGAAAGTCAAATCTGTTGTAAATAACGTTTAACTTGAAATTACTTACTAAGATGGAGGAACAGTGACAAACAGCTATTGAATTCAAGGCCAAGTTTTGATCGTTTCGGTTTCCTCGAGCATGTGGGAAATATTTTGGCAACGCTGTAAACGAAATAATTTTTTCATTGCCGTTCTCGTTTCCGCTATCCCGTGTAAATGTATTCAGTTTCTCTTCTCACCTGTGAGTCTTAAAGAGCGTCAGTAAAAGGGATCAGTGCTAAAGGAAACCCTTGTATGACCAACAATATTGAAACGGTTCACACTACAAAATGCCGTACAAATTTTTTTTACTGTTTAGTCGGCACCCCTGGGGTTGGTAAATAACGAACACAATTTTTTTAAATTTGTTTTCTTTGTTTATTTGTTTTATTGTTATTTATTTATTTGTTTACTTATTTATTTCCGTGCTGATCTGTGTCGTTCGTACTTTCGTTGTCTGTTCGTTCGTTTATACATGCTATCATCCCTGTATTTTTATTATTAACATATTTTTGTGTATTTATCGTTCAGTTAATTAGTGAAGCGGCGAAATGGGCACTTCAATCCTCAGGGGTGCAGATTATCTTGTGCACATGCGTAACAGCCGGCAGTCCGAGGATAGCCACTTCCTGTAACATACAGCAGTGCATTGTGGATGAATGCGGCATGTGCTTGGAAACTGAATCACTTATCCCGATCACGTGCTCAGGAGTGCGGCAAGTAGTGTTGATTGGTGATCACAAACAACTGCAGCCCGTCATTCAAGATCAAACGGCAAAGACGCTTGGTTTGAGCGTTTCTATGTTTGAAAGGCTTTCAAAACGAGCTCTGATGCTGGAGATACAGTACAGAATGGTAACAAAGATAGTTAATTCTTGTGCATACCAGCACGAAAGGCTTTTTTATTGAGCGTTTTAGAGCCCCCTAGAATAGCCAATTTTCACAGGTCGACTCTGCGGCTTCTTCGTTTAAGTTGCTTTGGTAGACTAACTCTACCTCTTATCCTAACACAATGATCACTAATGCCGGGATTCTTAGGGTCTTAAAGGGGTGGAATCAGTAAGTGGATAACATACACTATCATGATGAATTCTCCGAGAGACAAATTTAATTTCGCTCACTTTTTAACATTAACAACTTACACGAGCTATTACTGTGATTTAGCTTATCTCTGTATCACAACTTGCCTTTATTATTCCTCAGCACGATGAAATTTGCAAATTTCCCTCAAAGTACTTCTATGAAGGAAGGCTGAAAACGGATCCATCCGTGCCAACATCCGATCCTCGTTTACAGTCCTTTTGGCCAGATCAGGCATTACAACCAGGCCATACTCTGCCAATAGCATTCTGCCACGTCGAAGGAGAAGAGGAGAGCAGCGCTATTAAAACATCTCACAGCAATGAACAGTCGAAAGCAAACATGAAAGAAGTCAGGAAAGTGGTAGGTTTGATAAATAGTTTACATGTGCAGTGTTGGTTAAACCAACTATCGACCTACAGTGCTGTTTAAAAGGGAGGCGGCGTGGCCGAATTGTTAGGGCGCTGGACTTTTAACCCGGAGGTCCCTGACCACTTGGTTTTGTTTCACGGTAGTCCCTTGTTCATTTCCTCGGCCACGCCTGTAAATAGCCAATGCAACTGCTAAGCATCACACCAGTTGGAGTTTTTGAAATGTTTATGTTTCATGTTTACTTTCAGAGGTTTATAGTGTCCACAATTAGTAGTGTCGTGCTAAATACTCAGACACGTAAATTAAGTTATTTATTTTATTTATTTTTAAATACAAACGGATATTTGCCCAAATTTCGCCCTTTCTTTCCGCGAAATTTCTTTGTTAATGAAACTAAGCTTCGATGGTGTAGGTTTTGTAAATCAGTATGATTTACAAAGCCTAAAGCGTCTTATCCCTTGATCAAAACAAGTGAGGTTAACAAATAAAAATCACGAGTTATATCATTCAATATCAAACATTCACTTTCCTTCTCAGTCTAGTAATTTTCTGTGAGCCTTTCCTTTAAACTAAAGTTTTTCGTTCCCGTACTTTCAGGTGTTTTTTAACGGTTAGGTATAACCCAGGTGTGTATCAAGTGCAGGATCTTTTAGCAAATGATCATCCGATAAAAAAGCAACAAGGGCCGCCCTGCCTTTTGGAAACTTCAAAATAGCAGCTAATACCGCCTCAAAGATAGGTCACGCTGCTTCTCAGACAAAGAATGCGTATCTTTATAAAATCTCGCAAGTGAATTACAAAAGACGTGACGTTTAAGTTGATTTTTGAATGTTTTGGTCCTATTCAGGTACATGTGACAAGACGCTTAGTCCAGAAAATGCGTGTGCGCCCAGCAGACGTCGTTATTCTATCACCATATAGAGAACAGCGGAGCAGAATAAGCATTGCCATGCAAGGAGTGCACAACTGCAGAGACGTCCTTGTTACAACAATCACGAAAAGCCAAGGTCAGAAAGACAATTGTTGAAGACAATCCAACTAAATCAGCCCAATAAATTCTTCAAAATCTTCAGCAGGTTAACCCTCGGACATACAAGGGGGCAGGGGGGGGGATGCCACACCCCCATAAGGTTTTTCATAATTTTTCGAAGACGATGTTTCATCAGGACCTTTGATGAGAATTGGTTGCTATGGTTAAGAGATATGACGTCATAAGTAGCTGGTGGTCAAGTGCGTTTTCACTTTTTTAGGTGAAAAAAGCACACATTGTTCACAGAAAGCAGCAAAGTGTTGAATTATGTCATATTTTACATGTCTAGCATGTTTGGGTAAAATCCAAGACGGCGGCCATATTAGCCGCCATCTTGGATGATGTCACAGGCCCCAGCAGCGCTGCAACCTATGATATATACCTCACTTGCAGAACACATCAAAGGCTTTCTATCAAAGGTAAAATCTTTGCGAAATATTGAAACACAGCAAAAGCCCAGAGGAGGGTTTCCATCAACCCCCCATTTGTACCACGGTGGAGATGTGACTTTGCTTATACGTCTGAGGGTTAAAACTTGCTGTGCTCTGGCTGTATGAGGCCAAATTTGACCAAATACGATCAACAAGATTCATATTTAGTAATAAATGAACTATAATCTGTTTTTCACGAACGTGGAACTTTAAAAAGATCTAGCACCGATAGAGTCGAACCCATAAGTCCGTTTCCGCTTATCAGCTGTATGCTCTTTCCATTGAGCGAGTGGTCAGCTAAGTCGTGTTCACATTTGGCTAAATTGAACAACATTAGACCTATTAAATGTGAACACGGTTAGGATCATATCTCACATTTGTCCTGCAAACGTAGCCCCATGCTGGGGCTATTGAATGGACAAGCTTCTACCAGCATTTACTAGCATTACCATCTTTTGACAACACTATCACTGGGACCCTTTTCAAAATTATATTTTCAGGAAGTGAATGGGATTACGTCATCATATCTCTGGTCCGCTCCTTGAAGGAAGACGAATTCGACCCAGACCCCTGCCTTAGTTGGCTGCGTGAACATTTGGGATTTTTGACTGATGAACATCAAATGAACGTGGGACTCACACGAGCACGAAAAGGACTCTGTATCATTGGTAAGCCGGATAACTGAAAGTAGAATAGCAGGACATACATGGGGTTATATATATATATATATATATATATATATATATATAACTTCAAATTTCTTGTGTGGAACGGTTTTCAGAGAGCGCTCAACTTTTTAGGAGCAGTATTAAATTATTGAAGTTATATATATACATATATATATATATATATATCTACCTGGATTTTTGAAAAGGTGGCTCCTGAAGATTTGCCCATTTTGACCGGAACGACACCGAAACTGGGTTTTTTGGACTCCCATGAGCCTAGAAACCACACGGGAGAGAAAAGAGAAGGGAGGGGAGAGAGGGGAGAAGAAAAAAAGGACTGCTGGCACTCATAATTTTTATATTGCCTACTTTGGAGATAGTTTCTGAACGACAAAAAAGTGCTCGCGACACACCGCTCGGACACCTCAACCGAGCGGTACCGTTTTCAAAAATCCGGCTATATATTGGCATGAAATGGGCTAAGATGGCCAAGAAATGCTGAAAAGGCCGCTCATCAGCCAGAATTCGGTCATTTTTCGCCATCTGGCAACATTTGCTTGCAATATCTACCTGGATTTTTGAAAAGGTGGCTCCTGAAGATTTGCCCATTTTGACCGGAATGACACCGAAACTGGGTTTTTTGGACTCCCATGAGCCTAGAAACCACACGGGAGAGAAAAGAGAAGGGAGGGGAGAGAGGGGAGAAGAAAAAAAGGACTGCTGGCACTCATAATTTTTATATTGCCTACTTTGGAGATAGTTTCTGAACGACAAAAAAGTGCTCGCGACACACCGCTCGGACACCTCAACCGAGCGGTACCGTTTTCAAAAATCCGGCTATATATTGGCATGAAATGGGCTAAGATGGCCAAGAAATGCTGAAAAGGCCGCTCATCAGCCAGAATTCGGTCATTTTTCGCCATCTGGCAACATTTGCTTGCAATATCTACCTGGATTTTTGAAAAGGTGGCTCCTGAAGATTTGCCCATTTTGACCGGAACGACACCGAAACTGGGTTTTTTGGACTCCCATGAGCCTAGAAACCACACGGGAGAGAAAAGAGAAGGGAGGGGAGAGAGGGGAGAAGAAAAAAAGGACTGCTGGCACTCATAATTTTTATATTGCCTGCTTTGGAGATAGTTTCTGAACGACAAAAAAGTGCTCGCGACACACCGCTCGGACACCTCAACCGAGCGGTACCGTTTTCAAAAATCCGGCTATATATATATATATATATATATATATAGCCGGATATGTCCTCAAGAAACTATCTCCAAATATATATATATATATATATATATATATATATATATATATATATATATATATATATATATATATATGTAATTGGCACAGTAGAGGATAGTCAACAATAACTTCCCGGGAACGGTTTTCAGAGAGCGCTCCACTTTTCAGGAGCGATACTAAATTATTCAAAAAGGTTCCAGGCTTCAGGAGTATTTCATCGATTTATTGCTACGGTTCTGTTTCGTATGGTCAAAAGATGACCACACCCTTCAGGCAATTTACTCGAATGACCGTTAATTTGAATGCTGGCGGTTAAATACAAAATACAAAATATGGTTGCTAGGTAGCAATTGTGTTGCGTTTCGTTACTTTAAAGTTCTTGAGGACATATCTATTTCTGTGGGGGCATGAACTTGCTAATTCGTTTCGTTTGTTTAAGCTGCATAGATCTTTCTTATATATATATATTTACATTAGTCCTCTATGAAGCTTGAACGTGATCTCAAGCGTGTTTACTGGGTAGGAATGAATTACTTTTCCCCGCAAAAAGTTTGCAGTTTATCGTAAAAAATGATCTTCCTTCACCCAGTTGCTTAAAACAGGATTTGGAGGATGCAGGATAAGTATCCAATTCAAATTGAAATTTATGACGTTAAAATTGGGATCTTCATCCTTCAAGTTTTGCTTTCGGTTTTACAGAGAAAACACTTTAAAACAAGGGAAACAAAGCAGTTGAAGTTGTTTAACATTGCATTTTCTCTCAGATTAGCGTCATAGTAACTTTTATACAAATGGTGACTGTCTTTTTAAATTCTTCAATGATATATCTGAAACGGTGAAAGTTACAATCCTTATGTGCCCATTTGATGCGACGTTCAGTACCCAGTTCGTTCATATCATATTTCGGTTAATCTGAAAATGAGAAAACTAATTTCTTTGTAACAAAAACACCAGTTTAAACGGAAATTTTAGTATCCTTCAAAATCCCCCAAAGGTCACTCACTCACTCGGGATCAAATCATTCTTTTTACAATTTTGTTATTTACTTATAAGGCTCTTCATGGTTTAGCCCCTTCTTACTTTAACGATTTACTCACTATTTATACCCCTGTAGGTAATCTTAGATCATCTTCACATCATCCCTTCTCTAAGCTCAAGACTTATGGTGATAGAGCGTGTTTTGCCTGTGCACCCAAACTCACCCGAACTCCTAAACAGCGTCTCTTTGTTTGTTTCCTTCCTCTAGGCAACAAGAATCTGCTGAAACACCATCCCATGTGGAACAGCTTGCTGGAATTCTATGAGGAGAATCACTGTTTGGTGAATGAATCGGACTGGCCTGGGAATTAAGAATCACTTAATAAGCATTGAAGCGTTTGGTGAAAATTCTGGATATCATTCGCATCACAAAAGTCATGGGATTAAAGTGAATGACAAGGGAATGGACTGAGATAATCAATCAAGAAATGTCAATCGGTTTTATCAGTTTGGCCATTTCAGGAAGGGGTGTCAACCCTTTTTCGGCTGACAACTATATATTAAGCAAATGGTTTTCACGGCGGGGGTGGCAGCTAAATAAGATGTCGAATCCATATTGTAAATATTGCGCAAGCTAGCTTACGTGGCAAATTTACCCTTCAAGATAATTTTTGCAAATGAGGTGAACTTATGTATATTTTGCATTTTTTTGATTTATTGCTAACAGTTATAAGATCTTCAAACTTTAGGGAGATGTAGGGAGCAACGTAGAAGTTTTTAATTAAAATCTTCGCATTTATTATTTTTACTGATTTAAGTACCGTAAATGACTGAAACCTTTGGACTGGACCCACTCAAACATTTTACGATTTTCAAGTTGGAAAAAAAGAACCTACACCTTACCCAAATGATAATGCTCGCGTACGAGCCACAACGTCTTTGTTATTCTTTTGAAAAGTGCCGCGAAATTTACAGGAGACGGAAGTGCCTAGCCATTGTGCTAAATAAAGGCAATCATATAGATTTTTTCACATATTTCTGAAAAATTAATTTAGCCTTGTAAACATTCTCGTCCCCAGGGCCCACGATCCTTTTAGACCAAACGATTTGTGGGTTCTGGGGACGGGAATGATTTTTAAATTATTTAAAAAATAGACTGGACACTGCGCCTGCTCTAATTGGCTTAAACATAGAAAAGCGCATTCTTTTGCTTTGGGGTGCGTTGCGCGAGACAAAACTAAAATATGAGTTAATTAAAAGAAAGCGTTTCCAACGTATAGTTCTCTACAAATATTTTCGGTAGAATATCTAAGAATGTTTGCAAGTAATTTACGTGAAGAAAGAAAAGAGAACGTTGATTGAAGAAAGAAGGCTTTGCAAAATCATTTCATTTTACGCTAAGTTCAATATAAACATATAGAGAAGGAAATAAATAGTCCTTTTGCCCGAACTCGCTTCAACGCAGCCCCTAGAACGTTTTATTTCCTAAGTACGGATTGCTGAGTTCTGGGTTTTCCAAAGAAAAACCAAAAGCTTGCTAATGAGATTATGCAGAACGATCGAAGTTCCGAGGGGGTGGTTTCACAATAACAGGTGGCTTTAGCTGAACTTTTACCCTTGGCAAGAGAGATACTTGATTTAGCAAGTTTTTTAAGATTGCTAAGAAAAACTAATAGCGATAAGACCCCAGAACAGTTATATTTTGTTGTTTGATCTAATGTAGTGGATAGAATTGTTTCAGATTAAATACGTGAAATTGCTATTAGGCAATTTGTCTGTGTCTTTGCTCCATTGTGAAGCTAACAGACCTAAAGCAGTGGTGGGTAGAGAAAACCATTTCGAGCCAGAGTTGACAATTTGCAAATAGTACAGACGTTTTAATAGCCAATTTTACAGGTGATCTGGTCTTTGGCTGGTAGTGAGATTATTTTGATGCACACCTTCCTTCTTTTCACATACTAATACAGTTGTTCTTATGCCAACAAGTTTCTGATCTTCATCGTTTAGTATGAAAAGCAGGAAGGTTTGCAACACAAGATAGTCCTCTCCAACCTTGCTTCCACTAAAAGGCCAGGGAAAATGAGCAACCAACTATAAATGGACTTTGGACTAGCTTTCTAAGGGCCAGATAGTACTACAGCTAATTTAAATATTTCCAAATGTTTCGCGCAAAAAACGTGAGAAAGAATTTTGAACATTCCAATTTTTGCCGCTGCTTGTATCAAACCAAATCTTGTGTTTTCCAAAAATCTTACAACGTTAGTCCGAGGGCTAGAAAGCAAAGCAAGCTTCTGTATGTGCTCTTGTTACTCCAGAGGTTAACAACAACTGTTCGAGCAGTTTCTGTTTCTTGGTTTCTTCTGTGCGGTCTTTGGTGCAGCTGGATTTGGAATAGAAAAGAGACTAAGGGATGATAAAGGGGGATTTTCTGTGAAGGGAGATGCTTTTTAAGTGAGGTTTCGGTGTTCTTCAGTCAGCAGCATCCTGCGTGGTTCCAGAATCGGGACTAACGATTATTGTCACGATCATATTCCCTTCTCCGTTTAATAAAAGCTGTAAGAAACTTGCGAAAAATCGTTTTGTTCTAAAAGGTCTTGATAGCAGGAAAGAAGTTAATATTTTAAGAAACAACACAACACTTTTAAATTTAACATAAAACATGTTTCGCCATCCCTGATGCCATCCTCGGTTGAAGGAAAATGTTACAACAAAGCTATTTATATGCAATAGTGATTAGAATTGTAAATGAAAATATAAGCAAGAATGACAAAAAAAGCGTTATTGTGTGAAATCGAAACATAGTTTTAAATTAACATGTTTAACCTGTTGTTTTAAGCTAGTAGTGGCGTAGTCTATAATACTGAAACAATTGGCCGAAACATAAATTGCGGCAACTTTCAGATTGTTGTAAGTGTTTGTATACGTGAGAGGCCCTATCGGTGGCTCAAGTATGCGTGTTGAAAAGTGACGGGTGGTTTCACCGACGTTACAGCCTGCACATGAAACTTTGTAAACAACACTCGAACGGAGATTGCCTGGAATAGGGTCTTTCGCGCTAAACAAGTTTCCGATTTTAAAAGAAAAGAAAATTAACTTAATATCAAGGTTATTACAGTAGCGTTTTATAAGGTGGCGGATGCGTTTCTGAGTGACGCCAGAATAATGGCCTATATAAGGTAACTTGAAATAAAAAGTTGAGACCTTGTCAAGAACACAACCCACAGAACAAACCTCGCTTTCGACCCTGGTTACATTTTGATTAATAACCCTTTCAATAAGATGGGCAGGCTGTAACGTCGGTGAAACCGCCCGTCACTTTTCAACAGAGTCCATGTTATCAGGGCATCATATCTTGCAGAAATTACGGTTTACCAAAATTTTGTCACCTCTGTAGTTTCGGCGTAATCGGCGAAATTTTAGCTAAATGCAAAAATTTGGAAACTAGGGGTTTCAATTATTTTACGTTATGTGATGACAGAATTTTGATTTAAAGTGGAAATACTTCTAGAAATCACGTTTATTTTCTCTTAGGTTTTTTAAAACTTATCAGTTTACTAAACACTCCCAAACGAATTATTTAAACTGCAATTTTCTGATTGAATGCTCTGCCATTATTACACCAGAAAGGATACAATGACGTCATTTACTCACGACTCTTAAAATGCAGTGTAATAACACAGCTTAGCAATTATGCAAAACATGAGTTTGAGAGTCTGAAAGCTCAAAACTCCAGTGCTGCATGTTCAATAGGTCACAGACTTTCAGCTCGTGAGTTAATGACGTCTTTGTCTCCCTTCTGGTGTACAATAATGGCGGTGTAACAATGGCGGACATTAAATCGAAAAATTGCAGTTTAAATAAACAGTCTTCTTCTCAAACTTAAGGCTAAAAATTTCTCCTGGGGAGTGTTTAGTAAACACACTCTCGAAATCCAAAGAAAAAATAAAGTGATTTTTTGATCGTAGTACCACTTCAAACCAATTGAAACAAATTTCGTTCTAGTGCGACCCGGCCCCAAGTAAAATGATAATCAGATGGTTTAGAAAGTTAGAGCAGCGAAGTTCATTTAATGCGCAAACGCGTGCTACTAAATACCAGTTCGCGTTCGTAAAAGTTGCAAAAACGGCTTGCCAACATGTTGCTACTGTTTGGCAAGGTTTTGGCAAAATAGGGAGATGGAAAACCCTGGAAATGAGGCTAACCCTTTAAGCCCTTGCATAAAAATGCATATTCTCCTTACTGTTCTCCATACACTTGTTATAACAACCTCGTCCCCAAGGCCTGCTCCTCATTCAAAATGGCGATGGGAGAAACCCCTGGCCAAGGCTGCTTAAGTGGCTCAAAAAATTGTTAGAATTTTGTCAAGTAAACACGGCTTCGTTTCGTTTGAACATCGCTTTTAGGGACGGACCATTAGAAAAGTGATGGGGGGGGGGGGGGGTGGGGAAAAAACCAAAAAAGAATTCATGCAAGGGAAAATGCCCGAAAAAAAATTCATGCACAAGATGGGCCTCATTTTGATATGAAACCATAATTCGTTCTGCCAAAGTGCTCAAGTAGTGTCTCCAGTGTTTAAAAAATTGGAAATTTTCTGCGGCTCTGCCAGGATGCTATAAAATTTTGTTTTCATAATTAATATTTCTTTTGTCGGGAGGGGGATACCTTCGCCTGGAACAAATTTTTGGTTGTTTTTATAGTCATAGTCATACAGTTGAACCCCGTTATTTTGAACCGTCAGGGGAAACAAAAAAAGGTTGAAATAGCGGGTCAGTTTAAAATAACCGATAGTAAATGAGTGAAGGGCAAATCCAAGCCGAAGGGAAATTGGTTTAAGTTGGGAGTAGCAAGGAGCAACAGGCCTGTACGACTTCTAACAATGGAAACATTTAGATCATGTAGCCTCTTAATATTTTTGCACTGACAAGTATGTGATTTTTAAGAAAGGATATGAACAGTGGCTCGTAAGATTTGTCGTTGCAATGACTGTCTTGGTTTTATAAAGTGCCATTAAAACGTGTTTCATCCTTGGCACCGTTTGTTGACATTGAGTTCAGTCAAATGTGTAACAATTAGCCTTTTTCGAAACTGTAAGTTTCGTGTCTATGGAGCTTGATATGTTTCCTCCTTTTGTAAGCAAGTCTTTCGACTGCTGATTTGTACAGGCAAGACCATGGTTTCGACCCTCCGCATGGGTCTCATCAGTTGTCGGGATTGGTTTTGCGAGTTGCTCTTATGCAACCTCATGTACGTTTTGAGAATGGCAAGGCATTTTGTTTGGCAAACGTTTCCCGTTGTGTATTTATACCCACTGTGTGGATCAAAAATCCAGGATTTCTATTGGTTAATCAAAGGTGGCCAACTGTCAAATGTGGTTTTCGATCCTTATCCGTTTGAAGCTTACGTGTGTTTGTATATGTTGCGTTTTTGACATTTTAGCACTCTCCCACTGTGTCTACATCCTCAAAAAGCTGTTACATTAAATTATAACCCTTAACTTCCCAGCAAAGGGTTAGAAGTTACCTGTATGTCTTTTTGAAAATAATTGTTTTTAAATTAAGAAAATAACAGTGTATGTACTGTATATTTTATAAATTAATCTTTCTGGACACCATGTTTGTATCAAATCATTTCATATGAATACGTCTTTTATAAAAAATCCATACATGTAATGTATATCAATAATATTACACAGTTTTTCACTATAAATCGCTATTTACTTTTGAAACCTCCTTCAGCAAATTAAATTTTGAAGCGAACATTATTAAAAAGTGTTTTGTAATAAAATAAACTTAAAAATGTAAAGTAACGTAACAGTACAAGCTATGTATTTAGTAAAACAAAGTTGCATTGTTTTTAATTAATTCAATAGCAAATTGTGCATAAGGAAAATATTTTCTCAAAAAAAAATTCATGCATAGGGCTGTAGCCCAAAAAAAAATTCTTGCACAGGAAATGGGCCCCAAAAAAATCCGGCAGGCTAAAAATCCCCCAACCCCCCCCCCCCCCCCATCACTTTTCTAATGGTCCGTCCCTTAGATTGCAAGAAAACAAACAGGGTCGCCAGACGCTGGAAAGAACCTCCGAAAAGCGACTTCATCATGTGTCACGTGACAAAATCCTCCCCGATTCTTGGAGTATTTCGGCAGCCTTGGCCAGGGGTTTCTTCGACCCCCATTTTGAATGAGGAGAAGGCCCTGGGGACGAGGTTGTTTTTATGGCACATGGTACTAGTAAGGAGAATTTGTCCAAATATCAAGACATCCTATCCTTAGTGAGCACTTCCTTTATTCTCATTACTTGAATGTTTGAACAAGTAGTGATAATGTAACGAGAAATTTCACTTTCATCACTGATAAAAAAATTGTAAAATGACGACCACCTGAAGTTGACAGTAAACTAGTTAGGCTTTTTGCGTGATAGCGAAAGGTTTCTACCACCTGTTTACTTGACTGTCATAACTTGTTATAAAATTAGATGATCACCAAATTTTGAAATGCATGGGTACACTGAAAGGTGAAAGGTTATCGCCGGCGACAACTATTTATATGTTAACTTATGATACAATTGCCACAAACAGAACTGAACGACATCAGATTGGTGATGTAAATTGCCTTAACGTGATGATCACGTCCATCTCTAGGAAAATCTAGTCATCAGCACTCATATTAACCAGCAGAGCATAGACTTTCCTAGAAAAAGAAAATTCCGAGAAATATAGAATTTTAATAAGGTAACGAAGATAATACACCTTTCAGTGGAAAAAGATTTGTACACTGAATTACATATTAATTGAGTGCAACCATTATTTGTGTCACTGCAGTGATTTTCTTTGAGCTGTCTCGACCCACTTTGCGTAATTGAATCGCTGGCCGCACTCTACAAGGTCAGCGGGTTACCAATTGAATCTAATTAAAAGTTTTCCGAGAAATTCGGTTTCAGACAACACGCTCTTTCGCTGACGTGTTGTTGATTTTCTTTGTCTTCCGGAAACACCAAAAACATTAATAAATATACAAGGCACTGAAAACATCTTGATTATTGCTGAGCTTCATCTTATCCGGCATCACACAAAGATCAGTGGAGGCAGTAAACCATGTTTTGGTAAGCATTTACATCTCTGATTTACGTCAGACGTTTGTTTTCCTCCAGGAGAGCTAGACTCGGCGAGGAACTTGTCTGGGCAATACTCGGAATCTAATCGATGGTTTCTCAGAAGCTAATAAGCTTATGGCGGCTAAAATCAGCAGTTTAGTCTTGGTCTAGCGTCCAATCGCAATATATATTATTCGACTCGAATAGTTTTAACTTGACTTCATAAGGCTTTGAGACGTAATAACTTCCGAGTTTCAACTCTGAAGTCTTAACGACATCTCCGTCCTACCAGCGTCCCACAACTATATCTACATTATATCTTTGACAAAATACCTTTCACGACAGAAAATAAGGAGATCCAAAGAAAGACTAGTAACAAAGTCTCACTATTAACTTAAAAATGTTCGATTGAATTGCTTGAATGCTAAAAATTCAATATGCCTCCAAACAGTGGAAATAATGTAATTTCTTTAAATGGAAAGCCCAACTGTACTCATGGAAAAGCCCGTTTATCAGTTCAAATAGCAATGTGTTCCTGAAAATTAGTAGGTGAAATTTTTTCAGGCCAAGGAAAACAATTATTTCCTTTGCAGCTTTTAATTTTGGTCGTCACGCAATGATTCATTCTGAAATTGTTTATAATTAATTCTATAGCTTGTTTAGGTTTGGAATAAAACTGACATGTTGGCCTCGTCTGGATTTGTTTTCTGTTTTGCTTGGAATCCTTTGTCCACAGGAAATGATTATTTTCTTGGAATCTATCCACTTTTGTGCATTATTCACATTATTGCTCGCTATTTCTAAAAACTTCATAAACCCCAGTTGCACTTTGGATGTTTGATTTGCATTTTATACTAAGGGAAGTCTAGACAAAACAAAAGTCTTAAATTGTTTTCCCCGTTTCAAGTTTCAGTGGTTCGACTTGACTCTGCATGCAAAATACGTTTTGTCGTATTGCTAGATGCGGCCGGTCTTTAATCTCAACCACTCAAACTGTACTTCCGTCGAAGTGTGAACCCATACACTTCGACAGCGGTACAGTTTGTTGGTTTGTTGGTTGTTTTAAAATTTATGCGTTTTGCATTAGAAATATATTCTAGAGGAATCTTCAACAAATGCAGAGAGCGATCACAGTTGGAAGAGAAAAATATAATAAATATTAATGTTAATCTCTTTTACCTTCATATTGGATTAGAGTGCTGCAAATGAATTTCCTACTCAGTCTTGTATTGCATTTTAGACCGTCACTTGAGCAAAGAAATGTAAAGCAGCAAACATGGCTTATCACAGGTAACTATAAAGAAATAAAATATTTCTGGCTCCCTGACATATATTTTTATGGTGATGTGTGATGTTTCCTGTGGTAAAATATCGGATCTGGTTGTTCATTAGATTATTTTTTTTCTTACGATTATTTGCTAGATGTTTTATTGCTGAGTGCTGTGGAGGATAATGTAGCGTTTCTTTGTATTTTGCTGACTGAAACTGGATCTTTACTTTCTTAACCGTGGATCGAGTGAAATATAATTGCAAGGGTAGCCTTTGATGCATTTGCAGCAATATCGTAAAGTTGGCGGTCAAATCAATGCTCTGAATAGACTTAAGAAGATGTTACCATTTACAGCACAAAATACTTGCTTTATCGGTCATTTACATTACCATATTTTTATTATAGTAGTCAGGTATGGCGTCATTGCGGAAAAAGAAAGAAAATGAAAGAGCTCTACGTTATATATAGAGAAACAGGGGCAGGTGGCGGTTAGTTTCGGAGAATATCTGTTCGGAAGAACTAAATCACCTGGGATATTCGGATTTTATTGCAGTGAAAACTAGGGATTTCTCTGGAGAAACATCTCCTCAGACTTTCGCATAACAAGAGGACTGATTAATTTCTGTTGTCATTTAGAGTGTAAACTAAGGCCAGCTGGCAATTTTGGAAAGCTATCAAAAGCTCGCAAATTCGGTGAATAGAATTCTGTTTCCTACAATTTTTTGGCGGCCTAAATTTCCAGCTTCTCATGAAACACTGGCACCTCACTACAGGCAATCCTAAACTTGATAATGACTTGATAATAACTCAGATTTTTTCTGCGTTATCACGACTGTGTCAACATTTCTTCTTTTAACAAATCCTACACTTGCCACAATATTTCCTAACACTCCTATTGTCGCTTACAAGAAGGAGAAATCGCTCAAAGACTTTCTAGTCAGAGCTAAAATTCCTTCCATCGAGTAAAAACAACAATAAGGGAGTTATATACGGTAATGAGGGTGACAATATTACCATCAACCGTCCGATACACGATATGCTAACTATTTTAACAACAGCTTTAGAAACGCGGCACCATAACCGGAAGGCTCTCAGATTATGTACCAAGGGGTGGCTAGTTTTGCCATCGTAGCATATATATCGTACAATTATTACTTTATATCTAATTTTAATTCCTTTTTGTCTTGTATTTTTAAATCTGTGTCTTTAACATTTAACTTATATTTTTGTAGCTAAGCGTATCCAGGCTGTGGTTTATATGTTAGCTTGTAGCTGTATGCTATGCTATGCTATGCTATGCTATGCTATGCTATGCTATGCTATGCTATGCTATGCAATGCTATGCTATGCAATGCTATGCTATGCTATGCTATGCTATGCTATGCTATGCTATGCTATGCTATGCTATGCTATGCTAGCATAGGTCCACGGACTATTTGTGACATGTTTCTGACCAACAGCCACGCTTACAATTTACGGCATAAAGATTTTTATCAACCTAGTTTTAACACAGTTACGCACGGAAAACACTCAATTCGATACCTAGGTCCAAGTCTTTGGAGCAAGATACCAAGCAAGGAAAGATCGGCTGCCAGTCTTAAACAGTTTAAGACCCGGATACGCAGTCTTGATTTAAGTAGCATTTTAGATGGATGTAGTGGCTGCTACCTTTGCAATTCGTAATTTTTAATTACGATTTTAATTACAAGATTTTAGAATTTTTGATAATTATAAATGGAGTTTTTGTAGTATGTATGTTGAGTGGGTAATCATTAGTAGTTTTTAATTCTAACTCTTAGTTGTTTCTAGTTTTGACTCTATGCTAATTCGTTTTGTATTTTTAGATTGTATTTTAGAAAGTTAGGTGTCCTCTATTAGCAATGGGGAATCCCCTGTGCTAGATTTTTGCTTGACACCTTAAAAAAGTCATTATTTTTATGTTATGTTATGTTATGTTATGTTATGTTGTTATGTTACAGAAGAGAGGTTATTGATATGGTAAAAGACTACGTTTGAAGTTTTGTACTTCATATCGCTCTTTAAAGGGGCATAGTCACGCTATTTTAGTTCACTTTAAAAATCAAAAATATGTCCTCACATCAATGAACGCCCACAAATAATGGTCTTGTTTTGTTACCAAAGACTATAATACTTCACTGAAACTTTTTTCTGTCGTCTGTTGCTACGCATGGCACGGATGGAAATGGCTTGCAATTTGAAAAAATTAGGCTAAACTTCTCAAATTCTTTCAGCGTGTTGACATTAAATCGATATTAAATGGTCATGGTTTGTTTTCTCTTAATGAAATTAAGTTAATATGTTCCTTTAAATGTTCAAGCACAATCCACCGTACCGAAAAAGATGGCGACTGGTACATTTACCCATAGTTCTTAGCGAACAAGAACCTTAAAAACGCTCATAAAAACGCAAAGAAAAGTTCTAAAAAGTTCAAACTTAGCACACGGAATGTTGCTAGCACAGGGACAAATTTGTGGAAAAAATATGGCCTTTTATGTGCTTATTGGCCGTGTTAGGTTCGCAAGGTATTGTGGTAAAATGTAGAGCCGCCATCTTTTTCCGTACGGTGGATTGGGCATGGATAAAGTTAGCTACCGATAATTTTAGCACAGTTTTCACCAGAAATCTGCGAAATCCTCGTGACTATGCCCCTTTAATGCGAGAGTAATCGCTAGATAGTCGTTATTTGGGGGAGGGGGTTGAATGCTTTTAGATATTACAAAAGAACGTTAATTGTTAGTCGTTCGTTTCATGGTTTTAAATTTTAATCTCACCTGCAACGCAGATCCTACCCCGTTCCTTTGGCTCAGTGTCAGTGATGGCACACCGTACCCCTCTCCCGGTCTGAAAAGATTAATATGGTTTATTTCAAAACTGTTGGTTTTCAGATTTGTGTCTTATGATGCTCGGTTTGAAGATTTACCTTTCCCGATACCGCGGGTTTGTATACTTCTCTCCATTTAAAGCATGCAGCGTGTGGTTAAAAGAGAACATTTCAGAGCAAAGTTGGATCAGTTCCACAGTCCTAAGTCAGTCTGTTTGTTTGGTTTTGAAAATTATGTTTATTGCAAAATTTCCTTCATTTTAGGCTATTTCAAGTACTTTTCCCAGGGTTCAATAACAAGATGTAGTACAATTTGTCAAGAACCGTACAGATTTTAATACTGCGTTCCCTATTTGTTTTACAAGTATAACTATTGACGATTAAAACTGTATCTATCTGATAGATTGTACTTTTTTTTAGGATTCTTTCTACCCTCTTCTGTATAATTTTTTTGTACTCCTTAGGATCTGCTTGCCTCGGTCCTCGTGTCACCCGATTTTAGGGAAACCCTACATAATGCTGACCAGTTCATGGTTTTCAGAGAATATCGCACAGCTGCAACGCTCTTTACAGTGGTGCTGCAAAGGCTCGAAGCTTCTCCTTATTTGGTGGCTACTATCTTATGCAAGCGAGCTGAATGTTTACTTAACATGGTAAGTGCAGCATTCGACAGTGTTTAGCACTGGAAAAGTTGAAAATTTACGAAACATGTAATTTTCATGCAAATTTGGATTTACAGGATTTGTAAATTGCAATTTACATTTCGAGGTTTTGTAAAATAAAATTTACATGAAATTTACACGTTTCAATAGATTGTGTAAACGTGGTGTAAATGAAAATTTACAGGGTCACTTTCTGGTTTTATAATTCTAAAAACATGTAAAAAACGTGTAAATTGCTTTTGGCAAATTTACAGTATCTGTAGTGTAAAAAAATATGTAAATTTTTTGAACACATCATGTAAATAACATGTAAATGGTCTTAACAGAAAACTGTGGTGTTAGAACTCTGTAAATTGAATTTACGAGGAACTGATATCTTTCCATGGACAATGTAAATGTCCTGTAAGTGGTACTTTACATGGTCATGTTCTAATGCAGATTTGAGGATAATGTAAATAACATGTAAATTTATGGTTACTAGAAAAGGGGGCGATTGAACTGCATATCGTTTCCATGTGTCATGTAAATGAGCTGTAAATAGTGATTTTCAACATGTAAATGGTTTTACCAGATACAGTAAGGTTGCTGTTGATACCTGAACATTAAATTTACCTGAAATTTTTTTTACAGAATTGTTATCTGACAGAGTAATGGACTCCTGTATCTGATGAGAAATTTAGGTCATTTCTTTGTGAAAACAAAATGGCATATACGGGGCTCTGACGTAAAATGGCATATACGGGGCCAAGTAGAATGTCTGTAAAATGGCATGTACGAGGCTCTGTTAAATGTCTGTGGTCTTCCATAGCTCAAAAGGAGGTCGTTCCCAGGGTACGTGAGGTATATTCAATCTAGTAAATCAGTTATCGTTCGAGTACTGACGTGCGCAAGGATCGAGCTTCGGTTGAATAGAGAGAATAGAGTTTCGGTTTATCAAAGAACAGTGTTCTGGAGGCTTAGGGTGGTTAGCTTTCATTAATTGTTATGGTAACACTATATTTATATTCTTAAAATTTAATTCCTGGCAACTAACGATCGTTGGTGTGCCATTCTGTTCCGGTTTTTTCCTTCTTCTTTTCTTTCTTTCTTCCTTCCTGAATTTTTTTCAATGTAAGTTAAGTCAAGAAAATGACCTCCTTTAAACCTATGGAATTTAGACTCTACCAGTGTCTGTAAAACGGCATATACAGGGCTCTTTAAAATGTCTGTAATAGGGCATAAACGGGGCTCTGTAAAATGTCTGTAAAATGAAGGAAATGGGGCGTCATAAAATCTCTGTAAATTGACGTAAACGGGGTACCACAAAAACTCTGTAAATTGACGAAAACCGGGCATCATAAAATCTCAGGCTCCTGCTGTAAATCATGTAGTCGCAAACAGGGCATCATAATTTATAGGTGTTACAAATTTCCGTTAGTTTATCAATTTAGAAACGTTTCAAACAGAGCACTGGCGTTAATTATATTCATCTGAAAATACCCCCGTTCAATTTCATTGGCGAACGATTCGCGCAGGGGGCCCCATATTTGATGTACCAATCGGGCTCGTTGCTCATTGTCAGCGGCATTTTCTCAACTTAACGGATAAGAAAAAAAGTAAAAAACGCAGTTGCAATTTGAAGCAAAATTTGTTGTAGATTTAGAGTACTGATATTATTAGAGCTAATGAAGATGAATCGAAAAGCAGTTCGCATTGCCGGTTCTGGCCCAATCTCGTACCAGGATGGGTTTGGCCGAGTGACCTTGGGTACGAATTGATCATGCGCAAAGTGGTTCCCTTCCCGACGTGCTGTTCGTATTTTTGGCGCCTGTTTTCAACGATCTTCGGTTGAATTCATCGTTTGAGGTCTAAAATTCCGTCGCCTTGGAGAGATGGCTTGTGAACTATTCCTTCTCCTTGCTTCACAGTCTCTGAATAGCTGCAAACAATCTTCTTACAGCGTATTAACGATCGGTGGGAATGTTTTTCTGCCATTTAACAAGCTGGATCGAGTCAACTTTTGGCCGCCATATTTGATGGCTCATGATGCATGGTTCTTGTTGTAATTGCCAAGGTAAGCTAAGTTTTAGACTGTAAAACGTGAGCTAAGGCTCTTGTATATCCAAATATTCTTGCCTTGTTTGATATTTACCACGTTTAAGCGAATTGCCCCGCACTTTGTGTTCTTGATGACATTTTCTTTGGGACTTCAAAAGTAGATGATGTAAGCTCAAAATTAATTGTGGCTTATTTCTGAGCTCCCACACCTTTTAAAAACAAGACTGGAATCAGCTTATATGTTTACACATTTTATTTCATGGTGTGAGATCCTTATGCTTGCCGGACGTGACCAATCGAACCAAATTGAACATTCAATTAATCAAATTCAATCGAACCCATTCAAACTCAATCATATGATTGGGTTCGATTGGGTTCGGTAATCAAACTCAGTCGAGCTCTCACAAAAAAATGAGCAATCGAATGTTGATTAGGTTCGATTGTGTTTGATAAGGTTCGATTCAGTTTGACGGCAAGGCAATCACGAAACATGATCAGTGTGGGATGACATTCCATTGAAAATAGAGGTGGCAGAGCCAAATCTGGGGAGATGCAAGTTTTTCTTGGCAGCTTACAATGCCAACTCTTTCCACATCATCGGCTTGGTTCATTGAATTTTGCGTGGGTTTTTGTAAAGATTACATATGCTGATAAGAAATAAATGAATCATATATGGAAATTTAAAATAGCTGGGGTGAATTGAAATTTATATAATGTTCTGTTGTCTGATGAACTTAATTCGTAAGTTGTTCTCACATTGTGAACCATACTGTTCAAATAACTTATATATTTTGATTTGAAAATTGGGTTTGAAAATTGAACACAATCGAACTTTCACACAATTTCTTTAGTTCAATTGTGTTCGATTTCCGAACCAATCAAACCTAGTCATTCGATTTAGTTTGATTGGGTTTGATTGAGTTCGATTACTGAAAAGTTCGATTGGTCACATCAGGTACTTGGTACAGTTTGCTAGTGACGGCTTTGTTGTTAGATCTTCAAGCTGCTGTACTATTTGCAAGTGACCACATTGACTCTGATTGAATATGGGTTTTATCATGTTTATACATTTAATTTCATAATGTGAGATCTTTATGCTTGGTATGGTTTGCTAGTGACAGTTTTTTTGTCAGATCGTCAAGCTGCTGTACCATTGTGAGTGACCACATCACCTTATATCCCATCTGTTTCTGTCAGACAGACAGGTAACATCTATTAGTGTGATCACTGTATACCCAGGGCTGTCATTAAGGGCCATAAACCGTAACACCTGTTATGGCTGAGTATTCATGATGGGACCTCAATGTTTTGGGTGAACTCGGTTTCTTGTCCTTACAATTTACTTACAAGTTTGTTATGGATGTGAAGTTCAAGGTAACAGGTGACTCAAAGCTTAATGACAGCCCTGTATACCAAATCATTGGTTATTCAAACCTGGTCATGCATTCCTGTCAACAACAAACTAATGAATGGCTTCTGGCACCCGGCCGGAGTAGGAATTTGACAGGTTTACAATTTGCATAATCTGGCTGTAACAGTCCGTTACATTTCTTTATTTTTACATCTCTGAGTATTCATGATGGGACCTCAATGTTTTGGGTGAACTCGGTTTCTTGTCCTTACAATTTACTTACAAGTTTGTTATGGATGTGAAGTTCAAGGTAACAGGTGACTCAAAGCTTAATGACAGCCCTGTATACCAAATCATTGGTTATTCAAACCTGGTCATGCATTCCTGTCAACAACAAACTAATGAATGGCTTCTGGCACCCGGCCGGAGTAGGAATTTGACAGGTTTACAATTTGCATAATCTGGCTGTAACAGTCCGTTACATTTCTTTATTTTTACATCTCTTTATTTTTATTCTCTTTTCTCTTCGCTGCCCACTTTTTTCAATGCATAAATGTTGAGAGAACTCAAACACCAGGCCTGGTATTTACTTATTCGTAAGGATGGTGCCTCCTTTTGTTACTGCCCATATGTTCTGCGCATCTTGGTACATGTATATTCAGATTTCTTATGGAAATTGCCCACTAATACGACAATATTTTTGCATGGCTTATGACTATGTGGAAAAAGCAGATCTTAGCAAGGGCTATCAGAATCCAAAAAGAAAATTGGGGTAACCATGCATTTTTCAGAGATAATAGAGCTCAAGTTTGGAAAGAAATTGCCATACATTCTTTGTATTTTAATGCTTTTTCAGAATTATGGTTGCTTAATTATCTCTGAAAAATGCACGGTTACCCACATTTTTCTGTCTGGATTCCAATAGCCTTGTATAAGCCGCACCTTTTTCCTCAAAATTTAAGTCAAAAATCGGGGGTGCGGCTTATCTACGGAAACATCTGTGGTTGGAGTTCTTAAAGGCCTAATTAATATTCATAAAAACGTCTTAAGATGTCACTGAATAAAGATACACACAAACTGAAAGCATGTTGATGTTGTTCATTGACTTTTATACGAGTGGTGGCTCCTAAAGGAGCCGTTTGTACAGTGTTCGTGTCTTCAAACATTCACCGGCGTATCTTGTTCTCCAACAGTTCTTTCAAGCGATTTAATTTCACTTTACTCGAACAACTAAACACCAACCTACACGGAATCTCCATTCCTCCGCAAAGTTGTTTGCAATGGCGCCTGTGGCCTGTCACTTCAACACGTATCTTTCCGCCACGTGCGAGAAAATACCAGGATATTCGCGAGTACTCGCGAGGCAAATGGCCGACCGTTTCGTTGTTTTTCGTGACTTTCACTGCAAATTTATCCATCAGATTGTCAAACTCCTGTTCGGCGTGAAGTTTTAATTAGGGGAATAAATGTTGTAATGGCATCTTTGCGTGTTCTCTTCTGTGTTGTTTTGCCGAGACCCAGACTCCTCTCCACGTTTGAAAGCTTGGCCGCTAAGCATTCGTTCGTTTCGTTTCAAACGCGTACGAATTTGTCGGAATTTCAACTTCATGGAGTGTTTTGAAGTGATAATCGTGAAAAAGTGGTATCAACAGATAAGATATGGTGAATACAAACAGAAATTAAGGTATGATAAGTGAAATTTCGCCATTTAAAGACTTCGTTTGTATAAAAGTTTGCCACAACCGCCGTGTACGGTGTTTTGGAATCGTGCTTGTTTGCCCTTGTTTGTATACAAATAGAACTTCAAAGGAACTTCAAACTTTATTGTCTTTATTTTTTTTTTCGAAATTTGAGCTTCCAAATCGGGGGTGCGGCTGATCTACGGGTGCGGCTTATACACGGAACTTTACGGTACTTTTTCCCCATAGTCATAACCTTTGCAAAAGTACATCTGTATTAGGAGGCACCGTCCTTAAAAGGTTGTGCAATTATGCAAATCGAAGTCAGTCAAACTCTCACTCTGACCTGAGGCTGGAAGTCATGCATTAACTATTATGGAATATCAGATCAAGTTTCACTTTGAATTGTTCATTTCAAGAGCCACTTATTGCAACAAAATATATTCATTAATGAATTCATTTGTTTGTAACTGACAGGAACACATGACTGGGTTAGTTTGAGAACAAAATAAGGCCTCTGTGCAAGATAAATTTATGCCTCAGCAGTGACTAACCTTCAAATCACTTTTTTATTGCACAATGAAATCAAGGCAAATAGTGTACACCAGGCTTTTGTTGATGGCTTAAAATTTGGTTGCTGACATGTAATATGTTAGCCGCATCTCTGTAACATGAATGCTGTGTTTGAAAAATTATGAACATAAGGCCGATTTGCTTAAAAATAGGCAGAGGACCCTTATTCCACCAAAAATATTAACTTAAGCAGCTGATAAAAAAACAACCTGAAGAAAATTCAAGCCTGAAGTTTTTTTCAGGTTGCTCTTTTATCAGCTGCATAAGCTGATATCATTAACTGTGATGGTCATTATCATTTTATAGTTTAGTACCACTTGCCTTTTTGACAAGTTTTAGTGAAGATACTTTCTTATCATTGCTTTAGCTCAAAGAGTAAAATAGTCTATCAGCACTTTTCGTGTACATGAATGTAAACATTTCATTCAAGGGGAATCCTTCAAATTACCTGTTAGGTGATTTCTGATTATGAAAAGGAAAGGCAGGATGCCATAAAAGCTGATTCCCTGAAGTTGTTGCAAACAGGGCTTGTAAGTATTCATGTATTAATTTATTACTCTTAACCATTGCCTTAAAAGCTCAATGCCAGCCTTTTAGTGTGTTGGATGCATGTCACAACACCATTTCTCTGCAGACAATTCATCACAGCCAAATACTCAGCATGTGACCATTTGCCTGACACTAGTAATAAACCAATCAACAGTTATTTGAAATTATGGTACTGGATATCATTGGATAACATGCTAAGTGAAATTGAAATTTTGATCCCATTAATAAAATCTATCTGTTATTAGTGAAAGTCATTCCTAAATAAATATACGAATGTGCTGAATATCTTGAATGTAATTCAGTTTGGTGTGTACTAATTAATAACCATGTAGTGAATTCAGTGTGCAAGAAAATGCAGGTTTTGACAGGGTGTCTGTATTAAGCGGGTACTATAATTATTAATTAGTGTCTGTGCTTATGGTTACTGTTAATCACATTCCTTTTCCAGGTTCAAAGAGACCAAGAAATTATGATTGCCCTTCACTTTTCAAAAGAGAGACAGGTTTATTCATTTTAAATGAATTTTCAACTGTTTTTAAATTAAATTTTTTTTAACCTTATATTGTCACTGAAAAGCCCCACCAGGGGAGTGTCAATAAAGTATTGTATTGTATTGTATTGTATTGTATTGTTTCCTCTGTCACATTAAAAAGACTGAAACGATTGTGCAAGGATCACTGCATTCCTTGCATGCTAGGGACACCTAAACAAGACCTCCTGAGTTCCCTAGGACAGGTTCTGTTTGAGAAATGTAGTAAAATGTAAAAACAATGAAGAACTTATCACCTATGATAACCTCGTAACTATTGATTTACCTACCGGTACTAATTTGTCATGTGCAATTGAACTTTACTTACACGTAACATATTTTCTTGGTTATAAAAACCAGGGTTCAAGTAAGGTACAATTTAACAGCATTCGTAAGTCGACCTTGCACAATGTACACATACATTTCTGTTGATGAGACTGATTCTTCTCCGATGGGTGTACTACTTTGGGTGCATAAACCATCACCAAATACTACTCCGCAATGTACTGAGTACCAAATTATAAAGTTACAAATACTAAAACGAATGCTGTGTCTGTGAGCCCCAAGTTGTAAGCACTGGTCCACTTAACCAGGAAAATATGGTACAAGACAACAATTCGATCAAATCTAGTTCAATGAATTTTTCTTTTGTTTTGTGAAAGTTGATGCTGTAAAATATGATGTCGGCCTCTACATAACAAATCTTAGAAATATACCAGAGTCAAATACATGTATCTTGACACTTAAAGACGGATTCCACTCAACATTCGAGCAAAAATTAGTGCAAAAAATTATTTACTAATACTCATAGCAAGGTAACATTTTGAAGTAATATATCAAACACGAGAAAGAGCGTTTCATCAGGATATCGAAACCCCGAGAAGTGGGTTGAAAAAATGAGGCGCAGCCGAGTTTTTTTGACCGACTTCGAGGTGTTTGGATACCTGATGAAACACTCTTTCTAGTTTTTGATATGGCTTCTCAAACCATTCATAATTCTTGGAGCACCATTGGGTTGCATCATCACTGATTTATGCTTTTCACCTGACAACGTTTTTTCAATTGGGTGTATATAACAAATTGTAAGAATGATTAATACAAATGTATAGTATCTTTTAAAATAACTTAATTGGTCGAAAACAACAATTATTACCATTTGAATCGAAATACAAGGATATTTATACATTTAACAAACCTATTATATGGATGTGAAAATATTTTGAAAGCACATAGTTCAAATTATAATTTTTATTGAATTGGGCAGAATGAAACAATAAAGTTTTTATGTATTTTTATTACACATTTTTATTTACTGACGTCTGTGTAAGCTATTTACAGGATCTTGACAGCCCTCCTTTTTAATTTCAATTTACGTGGTATTTGCAGGATCTTGACAGCCCCCTTTTAATTTACGTGGTATTTACAGGATCTTGACAACCCCCCTTTTTCAATTTACATGATATTTACAGGGTCTTGGCAGCCCCCCTTTTTCGATTTACATGACATTTACAGGATCTCGAGAGCCCCTCTTTTTCAGTTTACACGATATTTACAGGATATCGACAGCCCCCCTTTTTTCGATTTACATGATATTTACAGGATATCGACAGCCCCTCTTTTTCGATTTACATGATATTTACAGGATATCGACAGCCCCCCTTTTTCAATTTACGTGGTATTTACAGGATCTGGGCAACCTCCCTTTATTAGTTTACGCGGTATTTACAGGATCTCGACAGCCCCCCTTTTTCAATTTACATGATATTTACAGGATATCGACAGCCCCCCTTTTTCAATTTACGTGGTACTTACAGGATCTGGGCAGCCTCCCTTTATAAGTTTACACGGTATTTACAGGATCTCGACAGCCCCCCCTTTTTCGATTTACATGATATTTACGGGATCTCGAGAGCCCCTCCTTTTCAATTTGCATAATATTTACAGGATATCGACAGCCCCCCTTTTTCGATTTACAGGATATCAACAGCCCCCCTTTTTCAATTTACGTGGTATTTACAGGATCTGGGCAGCCTCCCTTTATTAGTTTACGCGGTACATTACGGTTTCGCGCCCCATGAACTGCGTCGCCCGAAAAATGTGGGGTATCCATGATGCTGTGCGCGTTCACAAAGCACGCCGCCATTTTCGGTTCTCTTTGACTTCAATACCGAATATTCCCAAAAGGGATTTATACGGCTGTCCTTCCCGTCCGTGAAAAGACAATAGGAGTAATTGCTATTGTGGAAATGTGCAAAAAATGCTCCCACTTTCGATTAATGCTGGCTGTAGAGGAAATGAAAATTGCTCAACCAGAAACATGCGACAAATATTTCGTTTATTACAAAGAAAACTTCGAGCGACCGCCGCGTGAGAATACACTTAAGCTTACACGAGTCCGTTGTGGAAATCTACACAGACATCGATCATCTGCTGTTGTCTGTTTAAACGAAGAATTTTATTTACGTGTTCGAGCGATCGTTTGCTTGTTTTCCTAATAGTTTATCCGTTCATTCTAACCCATTTAAAAAAAATCTACGGACTTCACACGACACGTTCATACTGCTTCACGTTTATTTTAATTTCAGGTGTGAATTATTTTCAACAATAGAGGTTAAACCGCGATGGCTTTCCTAATTACAGGCATTGTTCCTCGATGAATAGGTCATTGATTCGAACGCTGAGAGCAGAAACAATGGTGATGACATTGATATACACTCGGGACTTGAATGATTGACAGTTTTGCATCTTGTTACGCATGCCCTGTACGGTTTTTTGGAAGCTAATTTGCATGTTCGATCGACGTGTTTCATGGGGCGCAAAACCGTAATGTTTACAGGATCTTGACAGCCCCCCTTTTTCGATTTACATGATATTTACAGGATCTCGAGAGCCCCTCTTTTTCAATTTACATGATATTTACAGGATATCGACAGCCCCCCTTTTTCGATTTACATGACATTTACAGGATATCGACAGCCCCCTTTTTCAATTTACGTAGTATTTACAGGGTCTCGACAGCCCCCCTTTTTCAATTTACGTGGTATTTGCAGGATCTCAACAGCCCCGTTTTTTCAATTTACGTGGTATTTACAATGTTATTTACAGGATCTTGACAGCCCCCCTTTTTTAATTTACGTGGTATTTACAGGGTCTCAGCAGCCCCCTTTTTCAATTTACATGGATTTTACAATGCTATTTACAGGATCTTGGCAGCCACCTTTTTTCAATTTACATGGTATTTACAGGATCTCGGCAGGCTCCCTCTTATAAATTTACGTGTTATTTACATGATCTGTGTTCTTTTGCCTTTCAACATTTACAGTATCTTTCTTTATATTTACATGTTTCAATGCCAAAATTTACATGATATTTACAGTGTCTTTTGAGAACATGTAAAAGTCCAAAAATCATGTAAATTTACATGTTATTCACATAGTATGTAAATTTTCAACTTTTCCAGTGTAGAAAAAATATCCCTCTCTTAATTTTTTAAGTTTCCAAGGGAACGATCTTCCCCTCCCTCGAAAGCAGCAAACCTTCAAGACTAGCGATTTAAGACGATTTCCGCTCAACGTTCGAGCAGTAAGTGCAAAAAGTAAGCTACCAAAAAAATACTTGCAGCACTGTCACATTTTGAGAACAGATAAGAAAAACTTATCGTTACTTTTGCTCCCAAGCTGACCCCGCGAGAGAAAATTGGATTTGAAGTTATCCATATTTCAATTAAAAAGACGCTTCATGTCAGTTCAAAACAAAATGGCGCCCGTTTTTAGCATACTTTTACGAGATTTGAAATTAATTCTGTTGAGAATGCTTGAGAATTTCATCGCGGGGTCACTTGGGCAAGTGAACTAGAGTGAGATGTTTCAAATAGCATTTACAATGTTACGTGCTATGAGTAGTTTTTTAGTAAATATTTTTTGCACTTATTGCTCGAACGTTGAGCGGAATCTGTCTTAATATGTTTTTTGATAATGCCGAAACTATCGACCGCCCTCTGCAAGAAGCGATCTGAAACGTAACCTAAGTTAATCTCTGCGAAGTCGATGCTCGATAGCTGAAAGCATTGCTTTAAACTGTGTGGGTAAAGGTAAAGGCTTTGGTCAAATACGTTCGCAATGATTTTACATTTATAACTACTTTATAAGACAAATTGGCCCACTTAGATACCACATTTTGTTTCTGCAAAAGTAGCGACGGTAAAAAAGATGCTTGCTCAATTCGAAGGCAACGAGGGTCGTTAAATTCCACAGAACTTTATGGCATCACATCACGGCTCTGCCAGTTGAACAACTTCTGTATATATTGCCAATCTTATATTGCCATCGAATAAAGTGCGACATTTTTTACAACAAATAGCCTAATGAACTGGCTTTCCTTTTAGTTTACTCTTCATCTTCACTTTTGTAAGAGGACTCTAATAGCAGGTTCACAATCTATGAGAGTACTTGTCATGTCATCAGTTTCCCTCGAGACAGCTAAAGAAAGTTTCGCCCTTAGCTCGTGTTTCCAAGCAATTCATGTTTTCCGAACCACCACTCGTTCAAAAATCACAATCACAATAACTGAATTTTCAAGTCAAGGTTTAGAAAACCAACAGTTTTCCTGCTGTGCCGTGTTTCAATAGTGTTGTTGTTGTTGATTTTTTTTGGTTATTATTTCAACGATTATGAGTCAATGATGAATAACCACGGTCAAACTGCCTCAACCTCGTTCCCATGTAGACCCTGGGAACGAGGTCGCAACTGCCCAAAACACCCCGCCACGCAGCCTATGCAATCAAGCCATTTAGCTCTTCGTATGCCTAGTCATGTTCTTTTATGTATCACATATGCTGAGTCGATCGTTTTTCATGTTGCAGAATTATGTGCAGCACGTTTTGGAAGATTGTAAAGTCGGTACGTAAGTAGTGTACGTATTTATTCCTTCGAGTTCCATTTTTCGTGCAAAAGTGGTCGTTGTAAATTTGAAGCTTTTTCCACTTAAATTTTAAATGCACAAGTAAGTTTTTTAAACCCGTCGGAATTATTAAGTTCCCATCAACTCAAGCATTATGTCAATACAACATCTACTTGACTTGTGCGTCGGTGGTAAGGACGAATAAAAAAAAAACACGACTATAATGAGGTCGGCCACCATGATTAGTTGTCTTTCTACCATACTGTCTAACAGAGAATTGGTATGCTCCTTCGAGGTTGTTCTTAGTTTGGACCAGGAGGGATTAATGAACTTGGGGCAGGGCACAAGTGCCGGTATTGGCGAATGAAAAACCGTGTCTGGTGTCTGGCCATCGTGTCTGGCCATCGTGACGTCACATATAAGTCTGCCCCGGAAATTCAAAGGAAAGTTAACAAATGGCTTCCTCGCAAATGTTTACAGTCTAGTTTCTCAAAAAGAACAGATCAAAACAATAAAAGAACGAAAGGTATGCTGCATGCTATAACATAGAAAGTATTCTTAATGCAAATTGGTCCTCAAAACAAAATAACAAATTGGCGATAAGACTCAAAAGATTTCATGGACGCTTTGGTCGATCGATTGAAATCGTGATTAAGATCACCTTTGATACAGAAGCTGTATCTCACAAACCCTAAGATGTGTCACTTGGAGACAAAAACATAACTTTTATATGTATAAACTCTTTCCAATTTTAGGAAAATAAAATTGCGTAACAATTTCATTAAAATGATCAGTGGCCTTAAACATCATTAAAATGTGGAGAAGAATACTCCAATACAAAGAAACGTTTACTGTGAATTCATGTGCTTGGTTCGAAGTTAATAATGGGCCACAGTAATTCCTTACTTTGCTAAACTATCTTGTAAAAAGGCTTATCTTGTAGCCCGAACTCTAACATCAGTTTGCCAGCGCCATTTTTGAAGACTCGGGAAACTTGCGCCCTTTCACGTCGTGACGTCACGATGGCCAGACACCTCGAACCAGCCGAGGGGCGAATTCATCACCCCCTCCTGGTTTGGACTCCCTAATAGTGTTAAATTTTTGGTTGACGTCACAACGGCCGTCACCGATCTGTTTTTGTAGTCAACCGTAAAGGGGCTATCCTTAGAGCGATAAGGAGGGCTTGATCACACAATTCTCTAAGTAATAATTACTTATAATGCTGATATTTAATTGCTAATGATTAATTAATTAATTATTTATTTACTTGCCTTTTTATTATGTTTAGCTATGACCATGATCGGAGGCGCAAATGAACACATCGCGTTTCTTCTCTTGCGGGCTTTTGAGTTACAAGGGGAAGTACAAGAAGCTTTTGGACATGCTGTTATGTATAAAAGTCTCGATCCTAAGGTAACTGTACCAACAGAGCCTATCTTAACATAGATCTGCATGTATTTCGAAGTTTTTCGAAATGTAACTTAATAACCCCAAGTTCGTCGGAAAGTGAAAAACCGTTCGATTGCAGGTGCAGCGGATTACTCCGCCAAAGACCTTTACGTATACACAGTTTTGCTTTGTTTGTCGAAAATCTATAACAATGACTATGTTGCGTGTTGAAATACGAAACGGCTATACTGTGTATAGTCAGATTCACTTTTATTTCTGAAGATTTCCTCGGACAAGTTCAGAAATAGCATTGGAGGTTGCAACTAACAGTAATGAACCTTTCATACACGTTTTGCAGAGACTGGTGTTCGTGGTTTGTGAAAATGTAGAAAAGAATAGTGCCCTTCAGCCATCATCATCATCAACTTTATTTAAGTGTCAAAATGTCTTGCAAATTACAAGTAATTCCCTAATTTTCAACCTATTTTACGATAAAAATAATCGCTTTCCACAGTCAGATCATCACACTTGTTTTGTTTTATAGATGAAAAGAGACAAAGATGCTGTACGCAGATTAAGAGCGAAAGTACAGTGGTTGTGTGGCCAGGTATTTATGAAGCATTTAATCTTGTATTAGCATTTGCAATCGCATGCATGAAAGTCTCGCTGGTGTACTCATTGTCTTACACCATTAATTTGTTGTTACGATTGAAATAGTGAGTATAAAACCTTCGATGCCTTTGTCGGTGATGAAGGAACGGAGGCGAAACGGTGCTTGCATGAGTAAGATAAGAATGCGCTTGTAGCGTGAAGTGGATTAAACATGGCGAGTGACAAAAACGTTCGACGGGCCAACAATATTTTATTCGATGAATCATATTAAACTGGAGAGCAGTTTGGATGAAATTCTGTAAATGACGATAAATGTGCTTCAGCAATTAACTGGTTTTCCCTAATGATGTTGAATCGACTAGTTGCTCATGTTATGATTGATATCATGTGGATGAAGATACAACGACGGAGTTAGCGCATTTTTTTTCTTAAAACCAGATTTAGTATAATTGAAATTTGCATGACTCGTAAACTAGCTCAGATGTATAAGCAGCATTTGTTTGTACATGTTTTGTTTTTGTTTTTGTTTTCGCCTGTCAATAAGCCTCCTAACTGTTGGGAATTATAAAAAATAAACTTGTCATGCATAGAATCTAGAAAAGTTGGCGCTAAAGTTACACTGGAGCTGTGCGCTTTTAATATAAAGTATTATTCAACTAACAATTTTATAGCTACATCTTACTAATAATTAGGCGAATGAAAAGCCAGCGAGGAATGTGAGTTGAAGGTTGAGGCCTTTTCGGTCGATTCCAGCAAACAGCTGTTTATGGTGTCTTGTTTCGTCCGATTTCCTTTTCAGGGAGGCCACCAAGTTTACAAGACCATCCACCACCTGATGTCAAGGGGCAAGACATTGTTTGACAAAAATGAAACGAGATTAGCTTTAAACATTTTTACAGAAGTTCTCTACTTTTTTCCAGAAGTTTTAGAAGCCCATGAGTATCGAGCGCAGTGCTTCTTCATCCAGGTGAGAACAAAGCTTTTATTTCAGTCAGTTTTAATTAAAGTATTTTAAAACAAGGCAGGCTTTATTTGAAACAGCTGAATGACAATTAAAATTGTTTCGAAAAATTCTGCCTTTTTACGCTGAAATTGTCATTCAAATTCTGCCTTTTTTGCAGGGAGATCTTAGAGAAGCGCAACGGGCTTGCATTCGAGGTAAATTAATTATATGTCCTTCCAAATATCATGTTGAAAAAATATTTATGCTTACGATAACTTATCTGAACACTCCACAGATAACATGTATAGAACAATAGTCAAACAGCGGTTTACTGGTCACCTTTTCTAAAACAAAAAAACGGGCTACAAATGCATGTTCAAAATTTAATTAATAAGACTTAAGAAACCACAGTGAAACTATCCGACAGTGCTAACGCAAGACTTATCATTGATATTATTGAAGGCGTAAATCAGGACGTTATTTTGAGACACATGTATTCGCAGTTTTTGTTTTGACATTTTTCCACGTAACTAGACACGCAAGGCGTGAAGAAGCCAGCCCAAGTCGCACAAGTCGTGACTTGTTTTTCAGTAACCACACTATCAGTTGTGTCCGTAACATTAATTATTAGATCTTAAATAGGGTTATGCAAGTTTGCCGGCCAATCTGCTTGCACGCGAAGCAAAGTCCCTATACAGTAAAGCGCTATAGCGTTCAAAGTTTGAAAAAAAAGTCACTGTAACTTCTTTTCCGAAGGAATCACCAGTGGACACACGATCATATTGCACGTTGGACGGCAGGTGTTGTAAAGCTATAATTCTGTTTTTAAATCTTGCAAAGCAAAGCAAAACTCGCTATTTTAGACAAACACCACAGTAGATTGGGGGAGGGGGAAGAGGGCGGCGTCGAATACCTGTAAATAAACCTCAGTGTAACAACTTGGTGACGTCCGATTCTTTCAAACTTCGGTTTTTTTCCTCTTTAGCTCTCGGCTTGAGTCAGCGCACAAGTACTACTGCTTTTGATACGCTTATCAAAATCAAAATCCAGTGGGGACATCTGGAGGAAGCATTGGAGCTTACCAACGAATGGCGAATGATTGACCCTGAGGTAAAACCGGGGACACTGACATTTCATTAGTCCTAGCATCCTTAAGGGAACACCTTTAGGCTACGTCTTTTTGGAATTTTGCAGTCAAGCCCAGAACCCCAAGATTTAAAACGTAGGCACGCAAAGCGTGCATGAACTATTTTGGATTGTGTACTATTCTTGCTTATTAGTATTCGTGGTGTGTTTGGCATTGTAAAATTAAAACCACCTCTGTAAGAAATTTATTCTATAGAATGTAAATACAGCTCAAGACATTTTAAGGGTACTTGCTATTTTTGTCTATTGCAATACCCGTTTGTTTGCTTACTGGGAAAAATAAAAGTAGATCCTCGGTTGCAGGTTATTATGCCTAGGAACCTTTCCCAGAAAAATGCTAACTCCCCCAGACCAGGAGCCTAAATTAAATTCTTCCCCTGCCTTCCTTCTAAACGCTCGCAGTTGACAAATGTGACAAAATAAATCTACGGCAAAAAAATGTGATGCGTTGCCAGTAATCTCAAAACAGCTACTTAAAAAGTTGCATTTAGATACCTTTTTTTTGGCTGCAGTTTGAAAACAACTATGGTCAAGACTAAAACCCCTTGAAGTTGTGTATGCTAGAAATTGACATATATAACTTTTGCTAAACAGCTTTCCCCCCTCCTTTATGGCCCTCTTTTTGTACATTTCATTTCGTTGTGCTAAAACTAATTCAATAAGCCATTGTGCTAAAATTAGGATATGGTAGAAAAGCAATTTAATTAAATTACGTCTCGGTTAGTTTTTCATTGCAAATGAAAAACCAGTCAATGAATCGAAATCACAACGAAATCGTAAGTATCTATTTTGGATGCATTAAGTTTCTTAGTATAAAATAAAAACAACAGGTGTTCCGAAATCTAGCCCAACAATGAGTGTTGATTTTTTCAGAAACCAGTGAATGCTAAAGAAAGGCCACGTATAGACAGATATAAACGCGGAGAAGATTTCCATTCATCTACTGCTTCTCACCTAAACCTTCGTTTTTTATTGTCACGAAGACGGATTTTAAGTTGATTGGTATGCAGCATCAGTCCAGTTAAGTGAATATTGACAAGCTCTCTGTTGGTGATGCTTCTGTCTCCTCCATTTCGGCCGCAAGGAATCTTGGAACTTGGCTCGGTTCAAATGGAAATCTTTTTTGTCATATGATAAGGGCGTGCAAAGCTTCTTTTTATCATTTAGTTAACCGAAAGGAAACGTTCGGACTCTAATACATGCTTTCATAACTGATCGTAGTGATTGTTGTAAGTGACTATTCTTTATGTTTCAACGGATGTACACATTCAAAAGTTGCTACGCGTGCTAAATGCAGCAGTTCGAGTCTAGTAATTTACTCTACCCTTTAGCCACATCACTCCAGTTCTACTCGATTTGCACTTGATGCCTGTAATGTACAGAATCAACTTCATGGCCTTGCTCCTTGATATATATGTAATCCGATTACGAAGAATATTTGTAATTATTAAAAACTGGACTAGGTATATTGGATTTCTAGCATTTTGATTGGCTGAACGGAGCTAGGCTATCAGCTCATATGCCTGCTGCGACCAGATATGGTCAATGAACACTAAACAACAAAGTGAGCTGAAAGTTTTTTCCTCGCGAGCAACCCGGCGAGAAAAATGGACGAGAAAAATCACTTGGCAGCGAATTTAAATTAAGCAGAAATTCCAACAGCGTCACCAACAAGCATCACCAACAGCGGCGCCTAACACAAGTCAAAATTGTTTGAAGAAACTGTGTAGAAATAGAAATTCAAGCATTAAGCGTTGTGTTTACAATTAATTTCTTTCATCGATCGTCACGTCGGTCATTGAAATTGAACAAACGGTAGGTTTTAACAGGAAGGCTTTCCACTTCAAAATATCAAGACAAGACATAAAATAAAACACAGCGAAATGGGGCAGGAGCATTTGATAAAAACTATCACACATTCCTGGCGAGTCGACACGAAGATCATGAAGCAGTCTAACTAAGCTTAAGTACCAGGAAAAATACAGCTGCGAACTACCAAGAAGGAAGGAAAGGCGCAATTTTTTTCGGCTTTAACACGCAAAATTGACACTGGTTTACCTGCACTCGTTGTGTTCCAACAGGTCCACATTAATGCTCAGATAGAAATCGGATGCCATGGAAAGGGAGTTGAATCACTTTTCCAGTTGTTTTTACCATTCCGTCCGCAACCTCTAAACGGAGAACAACTGCATTTTGCGCTTTGTGTTTAACAAACTATGATGGTGAATTCTAATGTTCCTCGCTACAGTAATCTTGCTTCTGAGATGCATATAAATTACCTCTTCAAGTTTAAATTTATTCTGTCTTCAGTTCGATCACACACGCACATGATGGCTCCGTTGTCCGAACAGATTACAAACTTGTTCAGTTTCAACTCCAGCAGCTAACATGGTGAACTTGTACAGCTTCAATCCGCTTTGAACGATGATTACAACAATGTTTCAGGAAAAATCAAACATGTACCACATTTCAGAACCAAAAATTAGAAGATTTTTTTCCAAAACTTGTGCCACTTTGTTCACTTTCGAGCAGTTTTCATTGATTCATTCAGCTTTGCAATGAAACGCTGCAACACTTCGGAAGGTTTTGGCGCCTTTTCCGTTCAGTCATGTGATCGATTCTTGTTCCCTTTTTATTTCTTTTCTCATTTTTCCCGTTCTTTCTTGATTTTTTTTTAATAGTGGTTAAGTTTTTAATAAAACAATTATTCTACTCGGGCTTGCTGGATATCAAATGATTATAACCAACTCGACGCTACGCGCCTCGTTGGTTATCTATCATTCGATATCCAGCGCGCCCTCGTAGAATAATTGTTAATTATTAAATTTCAGCAGTCATATCGTAATTTTAGTTTAACTGCAATTTTAGTTTTTATTTTATATATTGTACCTATATACCCATACCTAAGAATTTATTAGTACTGTAGATTTAAGCTTTTTACCCAATTTTCCTGTTCAGTAGAATTTGTCGTAAGTTTTTCGTTATGTGTGCAATATAAAAAAGAAGCAGGCATTTAAAGATTCTTTTGACAATAGTCCTAAATGGTCTCAAAATTTCCTTCTCCTTCGCTGGTTCTCACCTTTTGGAATTTTTGACTTTGCCTTTCTGAAACTATCTGCCCCCTGGCCTGACGATGTGTGGTAAGAGTGATCACAATGCGTCTTAGTTTGTAAGCGACCGTTTCAAAAGCGTTATTCTTTAAGGGTGCCTATGAGATGTTGCCATGCCTGTGTAATGTATTAACAGTATTAATGCATTATCTCCTTTCGCAGAACATGGAAATTGAGCGTATAGAAATGCACATCGAAAAAAGGATGCAGGGGCTGCGAAACAGAGTGGGATTGAGCCAATCACAATCAGTACGTCAAGTGAATATAAATTGTTTTTCAACTGTCAGTGTTATCAACCAATGTCATTTTCTCCTTATCCCTTAAAGGAGGCAGAGAAGCAGCCCACCACTCTCTGTCTCAAATTATTTTAATTAGTTTTTATCAGTTGCAAGAAGTTGCTTTAATAAATTTTCCCATTCCTGACTAGGAATTTAATAATAAAATCAAAGACAACAAATTTGCATTTGATTTAATTAAGAGATATGTTATTCTGTGAAGGTTCTTTTGCAGTAATAATCAGGCATTTTGAAAACTTTAGAGAAATATGTTAAGTTTCGGCCAAAAAACTGTAAATGACCTGTAAATGATGAATGTTTGCGGACTAAATTTTGTTTGCCAATATTAGAAAAATTTAGTATTTCTCCCTAAGAAAAGTGATACGTCTAGTAAATTCGTTTTCTTGATCTAAAACATTGAAGTGGTTACAGGACGCTCGTTCACGTCGTAAAGCTGAGTAATAATTTTTATCGAGATGTAACCAAAATAGCTTAAGTTTTGCCAATGTCTGTGTAAGATAATACGTTTTAAATGGGCCCTCTTATTTGGAATTCAGATCCCTCAACTCATTTTTCTTATTTTTAGCTGTTAGATTTATCAACTGGTCAAGAATCGGGCGACCCAGAAGATATACCAACTATTCGAAGAGTCAAGCGTCCTCCAGTACAAGCTTCAAGGCAAGTCAGTGGTGCTAAGGTGAGAAAACCCGAAAGTTATATTTCTTTTGTTTTCGGCTGTGACACGCCGGGAATACACTCGCACGTTTTGCAGTTATGTGGGTTCTATATGGGAAGGAGCCGGGCACATCTTAGCAAGGACTATTGGAATCCAAAACGAAAACTGTGGAAAACAAGTCATTTTTTAAGAGAAAATCGAGCAACCAGAGGTCTAAAAAGCGTCAAAATGTCTAACAATGTACCGCATTTTCTTTTCATATTTTAAGTTCAATTATCTCCAAAAATGCGTGGTTAACCAAAATTTTCTTTTTGGATTCCAGCAATCCTTGCTAAGATATGGTTTTCCGCAATTTCATAAACTGCACAAGAATACTTTGTATTAATAGGTGCCGTCCTTTAAGAAGACCCAGTATCTCGGACCCTTTCGAGATGCGCAGAAGGTATGCCCAGTATTAAAACGAGGCACCCTCTTTAAGCTGAAAGAGCACTTACAATTAACCATTTAGTGTGAGAGGGTCTGACGATGGCTTAAAATTCCCGAGCCTGTTAGTTGAGGACAAGATTACGTTAACCCTGGATTAGCGTCAAACGTTTGAAATCAAAAAATCGCGTAGAAGACAAACTTCGAATTCCTTAATACTACACCATCTTCTCGACACATGACTAAAGTTTATTTTTTTTATTGGTGTCCTAGCAATAGCCGTCACCATAGCAACGTAAATGTACAGCCCCTCATTTTATCACTTTATAACGAAACTTACTGTATTTGAACTACTCAACCTACATAACTTGTATGCGAAATTAGGGACCGTTCACATAACGAATTTCAGCCAGGCTGAGATTTCAGCTCAGCTTCCTGAACAAATCTTCTTAAGCGAGAAGACGTTTGCGATTACATGAAGAGAGTTTCAGAGAAATTTTCAGCCCGGTTTCACAAACCGGGCTGGAAATTTCAGCCCGGTCAAACGGGCTGAAAAACCTCATGTAATCGCATTCAAATTTCAGCCAGGCTGAAATACGAACTGGGGCATGCGCACCGCTTGAGTTGTGAATGTAAAACGCTTTCCTGCAATTTTCCCCGCCCAATTTTAAGCATTGCACCCAGGTTGAAATTCGTCATGTAATCGCAACAACATTTCAGCCCGGTGGGCGGACCGAAATTTCAGCCCAGGCTGAAATTCGCCAAGTAATCGGCCCCTTAGAGAAACATCTGTAAGAGCGTTCATAAGTAAATCATGAAATATTTTTACGGGCTTGTTTTGGTCATTCCTGCGATTTTATACAATATTTCAAAAAACTAAAACTTAACACTTTTTTCAGTTGAAAGATCTTTTATGATAGCAAAACATTCTTGATGTACATTGAGCTTCCTAGGTAGTTGCAATTTTAAGATATTTATATTTAAAAACTGATAAAATTCAGCACAAATCAGTCAAGAAGTTGGAAATTTGCATAAATAGAAATATTTTTCAACTGCCCATTTGTGTCTGAGTAGATTTCGAAATAGTCGACATTGTTTAAAGTGAGAGGCTGTACATTACCGTTGCTGTGGTAAAAGTTGTTGCTAGGAAACCAATGAAGAAATAGACTTGGGTTATATGTCGAAAAGATGGTGTAGTTAAGGAAATCGAAGTTTTTCTTTGATGTGAAATTTTTATTTCAAAAGATACATTTCAAGGCCAAAGAAACTGTTGAGAGCCTCCTTAAGCCAAGCGATGGGTATTCCTAAAATCCTTTCTGCCCTACATTTTCACTTTCGTTGCTTTTAAATGGCTACTGATAATAAGCTGCGAAAACTCTTCCCATCAAGAGAAACAGGAACCTTATAATCCCGGGTTAGCATTAAATGGCTTTTGAGCAACGGGGCCCATGTTAGGTAATTTATTTCACTCAATATTCCAATTCCAGGGGTGAAAACTAAACAAGGTGGCTAAAAATTTTGGAAACCGCAACCAAAAAATAAACGTAGAAAAGAAGTGAAGGTTAGGATCGAATGGGTGAAAGCGTAAACGTCAACCGACGAAGCGCTATTTTATTGGATCACTGGCTCTCAAAGGCATCCGGTCAAGACGCATAAAGTAGGCTAGCTGGCTAATTTTGTGGATATATTTATCTTCTTTTTAGCCAAAGAGCAAGAAAGAGCTACAACGAGAAGAATGGCAGAGAGAAAAGGTAAACGGACTCAGACTTCCGTCGTTTCCTGGACGTTGATCTAAAGATCTTACTTTGCCTTATGCTTTTATTGAATGAAAATACAACTAAATTAAATTACTTGATTAAAAAAAGACTATTAAGACGGTAATTTAATCATCGTGAGTCGTTCAGGTGTTGCGTAGTAATTATTTTGATAACGCTGGGACGTTGCTTGGAAGACTTCTATACCTGGAGTTCTTTTCGTTTCGCGTTCTCCCCTTTTCTTTAATCGTAAGTAAGATTTTGACTGAAGTAGAAATATTTTTCATGGTAAGCTTTTTTCCGCTCTAAGTCATTCTTTGCCACGAAGTTTGGCTGCTGCATACAAATACAATTGTGACTTTAGAACAATAGCACTGTATGAGGCCCTGTTACTATAACCTACTTAAAATAAGCGTAATGCTTAAAAAGCCCTACCACCCATATTCCCTGTATGATTTCGCCCTTTTTAGTTATTGATTTTGACAGAATGTATAATGTAGGAATAATATAACGTAAGAACACCATAACATTTGTGCATAACGTAGGGTCGCAAGAAGAGTAATCTGTGATACTAAACCTTTTATAGCCTGTTTCTAAGCACTGCAAGTATGCAATGACTAAGATAAATAGGCCGACGTGCCCAAGGCCTTAAACATGGGCAATTTGTTTTAAAAGTATCGGTCATTGGAGTGTTAGTAGAATGCCCATACAAAAACACAACCATGTCAACAGGGATTACCATCCGCCATGTACAGGCACTGCAGTCAAATTCAAATTATCCTTTGTCGCTCCTGCTCCTCACTTTCCCCTCCTCCTCTTGATTGTGACTACAGTGCCTGTCTTGGCTAAGGTATTTGGTTAAATCCTTGCAGTCGGAATTGGCAAATTCAGCCACTCGCGGGTCTATCAGAATCAGATCCCTTGAATCAGCTTAAGTTTATGAACTGATTATCAAGTTTAATCCTCTTATAAACTGCAATGTAACAGATTATTCATAAGTAGAATTTGTATCAAAAGTTTGGAAATGTTAATAGCGTTACTTCAGAACATAAATAAGAGCGTCAACTGCCAGAGAAACTGGACGTTACATCACGTTTTACTTTACTGGAAAAGCTTTTGGCCCTGGCCCAAAAGGGTGTGGACCCGCCTAACTAGCTGTTTTGCTTGAAATGATTGATTGATTGATTGATTGACTGATTGATTGATTGATTGATTGATTGATTGATTGATTGATTGATTGATTGATTGATTCTTGTTGTTGTTGTTGTTTGAATTTAGGAACGCCGGCAAATAGGTCAACAATTAGAAGAGAGAAGAAAGGAAAAAGAAAACAGAGCCAGGGAGGTATGTTATGTGGAAATCCTATTCCTAGACTACCCTATTTTCCTCTTTTCCCTTGTGCTCAAATCTTAGACATCTGGGTCCTATAGTTGTCATAGTTGATAAACGGTGGAACTTAACAATTCATGCATTTTCTCTCGGCCTTAAATCATTGTTTGCCCTCACTAGCAGAATTCTGCTTTTGTCTGAACTAGAAAACTGAGTACTGTATGTAAATCATTTTAAATAACTTCCTAATTTAGGACAAAGGCGATAATCAGAAAGAAGATCAGAGACATGCAACGTGCCAGGGGGAGGCAGGTAATAACTGCGTTTCTCCGTAAGAGGGATTTTTTAGTCATTTTTCCTTGTTTTGTTGCCACAGGTTAAGCTATCAGATAGTTTTTTCGCCAATGGAAGTATGCAGAAGACTTACTTTGTGCTGTGCTGAGTGTCTTCTTGCTTGATTTTAGTGGGAAGATGTTTGCGTAAAAAGAACAAAGTTTGTTACTATTTTCAGTTCGTAAACGTGAGCTTAACCATAATTTTCTTGCGTTGCTAATATACTTTGTCCAGTGGGCAAAAACACATATTGTCACATATTACAATTTACTTCACATTTTCTCTATATATGTGGAAGTAAGTCTTAGCTGAGTTCACTTTGATGGAGAATCAGATTATATGGTGGCTCAAAGTGCATAACATTTGTACACATTAGTGCAAACCGTGACTTTCATTTACCATTGTCCAGCTTCTGTTTCAATTCTGCCTTCATATTTTAGGAACGGTGGTAGCAAAACATGTCCCTTCGCCGCTGTCTCCACCTCCAGGTAAGAAATCAAATGTTGGTTAGCGAGTTATTCAATTATTTTCTATGATTTCAAGAATTTTATCCTTAGATGCTAACACTGTTACGTAAGGGATGATAGAGGTTATAAGTGACTAAGTAAACGAAAGTGATTATTCAATTAAGTTGTAAAGACTACTAGGTCTTCATGAAATTCTAACCCGTCCCTCAATAGTCGTTCTTGCTTCCAAATGGTTAATGTAACTTGTCCACTTTTTGTTTGTTTTTACAAACGTTCCAGCTTTTCACTATTTAGGTTGCAATCATCAAGCTGGCCGACAAAATGCCGCGTCTACTTTTTTTGTTTGCGTCAAATTGCGAGATTTCTTAAACTAATCGCAAAGCTCAACCATTGAGTGACCAAAATGAAATAAAATCAAAGGGGAAGTCAGGCGAAAAATTGTCCTAAAGTGAGCCTAAAGTAAGTTCGGTTTAGCTATTTGATGTCTTCCGTTAGCCACAGAGTGACAGTAACGTGACTTGATAGTACGTTTATTGCAATGAGAGGCAGTTCACCTGTACAGTCTCGGTAGCGAGTATTTCTTTTTACAGGCCCTTCGTTCCCAGAGCGTTCAAAGAAGAGGAAAATAAGGAGGAAGACAAAAAATCTCAGGGCAAGGAGAGAAGGTAGCTATTTCGCCCTTCACCCGTCCTTTTTGCAAGTCGTTTGAAATATTATTTTTGCTCAGTTCGACGAGCGGTAGCCCACTGTCCAGTGCTATGCAGTCTTCTCGCCAATCAAGTGCGCCCGTTCTTTCGAGGAAAACACAATTGAATTACATGCAGTACCAGCTCGATTTCGGGAATAAATTGAACATCCCATCAAGGTAGATTATCCGATCTCTTGGTTATTCCTTGTTGTGTTAGATAAGGGCTCTTCCTCGCTTCATAAAACACAGTAGAGAATTTAAATTACCAGTAGCAATCCTTTAAAATGGAAAAAATTCTGTTTGATACTCCGAGAAAGTATTGACATTAACTGAACATTCGTGTAACTGGTCCTGCCAACACAACATATTTTCACTTCCTTGAAAAGCACCAGTCAGCGTGTAGATGGAGTCCAATTTACAAATAACTCCAATTGAGGCCACTACTAAGTCCTCCTACGAGAAAAACGTCTGAATGGCAGTACCAGCACCATCGATGCGCGCGTTACGACTTGTCTATCTCCTTTTTTCATCTTAGCCCTAGATGATGACTCTGATGCCAGCAGTGTCTGCAGCATTAGTACCTGTCCCGGAGATTTGGATTTGAGAAGAGATTCACTCAACCAACCCAGGATGCCTATTTTCGAGGACAGTGACATAGATCAAGGGGCTGTCAGTGATCAGCCAAAGTCTTTAGCGGCTCAAGACCGAATCCGTCGCAGACCACCTGGTGTTCATGGCGCCTACCTCCTCTGTCGATACTACAAACGCACGAGGAAGCCTTGTTCTCAAAGAAAACTGTGCCCCTTTGCACACAGTGAAGCGGAAAGAAAGGCTTGGGAAGAAGATCGAAGAAAAGGTACCGAAGTTCTCAGGTCACCCTAAAACATCCACATTAACTGTAGTACGAAATTAATGATTTAAAAAGAGAAAACTCCATTCTGTAGTAACAAAAAAGAACCATGGCACTTCTTCTTTACCCGTTACCTTCTGAGCCTCAAACAAGAGAAAAATCACACATTTTTCCTTGGAAAATATCGATAAACGACAAATACCATAGGAAAGCACTGCTCAAACATTTTCGTTTTGGATGGTCACATTTTTCGATATCATACAGCCTTAAAAGTAAGAAAAACCTTATACTGCATTTAAACATAACTACTGTACTGCTCAATAGCGTTCATTTAAATAGTCACACTAAAGCATGAAAGGTCTGAACTCAACAGTTACAATTACCTTGCACACCATAATAACTTGAGTGCCACGAGAAAGTACTGCTCGAAAACTTTCATAGTTTTTGAATGGCCATACCTCATGGGTATTTCATCTACAGACGGGCCATACTGAGTGAGGCAAGGTTTACTGACTCTTAAACTTAAGCGAAATATAGAAACACTTCGTGAAAAATATGAAACAGAATGTGTCCTTTACCTTTGATCATCTTTCAGCTTTGCGGATGGTCAAAGACGAGAAATCCACAAAAGACAAAAAATGTAGCCAAACGCTTAGGAAGCAATCCAGTAAACAGAGTAGTGGAAGTCGTCCGCGGCCATTAGATGTGTATGGTGCCTATCGTCTGTGTTCCCACCACCTTCTTGGACGGGCCTGTCCTGTAGGTAGTAACCAGTGCCGCTTTGCTCACAGTGAGGAGGAGAGAATTGCGTGGGAAAAGGAACGAGAAAAAGGTACCTAACAAGAAAAATTAATATCATAGTTACATGCAGGCGAGGTGACCTACAGTTTCGGACGCTTTGTGTTGGAACACTTTTCTTAATGTCACAAGTCACCTGTCTGAATCTGCGGCTGTTGTGTCTTTGGTGTAGAACGTTAATTAAGCTGGCAAATTTCAGGAACAAATGTGTCTATGTTTACACCGTTAGTAGTCAGGGACATGTTGCAGCGACGTGATCACGAAGCAGCGAAAAAAATTGCGTGTTATATATATTATAAACTTCGAGGGAAAACGTAACGGCAAAGTATTAAATGTTATTTCTTACCGTCATCCGTGCATGACATCCGTATCCCCGTTAATATCCTCAAGAGAAATAGAGGGATAGAGGTAGAGAGAGATAAGCAAGTGTTAATCGGAAAGTTGTGTTTCAAATCGTTATGATGACGGGCACTACTGGCACCCTTAAAAAAATGTCCTTGTAAAGGGACGTGCCCCCGTGGAAGACAGTTAAATTCGCACAATACCACGTGACCAAGAAGCAACCAATAAAAGTGAGGTAGCGAGCATCACATCTCGCCACGCAGCATATATCCACTAACTACAAAAACGTTGCAAAAACTTTGCGAAGCCGAGAAGCTGTTCACATGCCAATTATAAATCTTCACTTACATGCTTCACAAAAGGCGTCCCCAAGAAGTGACATGATACAAAACAATTTAAGTCAAGGTCTGAAACAAAAGGACTAAAAACACAATTCATACTGTCTTTCAATTTACTCACTTCGAAGACACTCTGAATTGCTCGTTTTAGGACATTCGTTATCACCTATAGATAAACACCCTATTACGTTTTCATTTTCAATTTCGGCACATATTTTAGGCAATTCTTGAAGTAAACAGATGTCTGCGATAGATTTAGAAATATGGCGCCATCTTTGTTTTTCAACCTGTTGCTCAGTGCCCTGAGCAATAGATGTACGATGACACGCCGTGTTGTTGCCTAACGCGTTGTCAGAATCGCAAGGCCTAACAAAGGACGTCAAAATTATTAAAGGTTCGCGAGAGACAAAGATCGCGATAATGAGTAATTTAAACTCCCTAGCATGTATCGCAATTTAAAATTCTAGCTATAATACTGTCGCTGAAGAGAATGTCTTTTGAAATGCATCAGTTAGCCAGTGAGTTGCGTCACATATCTACGTTCATTATCTATCATGTTTCAGGTATTAGTAAGCCAAATGCCAGAGAAAACAAGACCAAGAAACAAAAAGCAAGTGGAAGCTCTTCCTTTACACTGAAAGAGTGGCGTCAGGCTTTCAGGGGGCAGTGTCGAGCACCCGTAATGATTCCTCGCAAAGGAGGAAAGTACAGGATGTGTTCCGAGTAAGGACTATCTCTGTAACTTACAATAAAACAAACTGAGTGTATCTGAACAGGTGTGCTAAGAATCGAGGAGCTTTTAGTTCTGCAAATGTGCTACTCGCTGAATTATATACCTCGTGGCTTTTAAAATTAGCTAGCGCCAGCCATTTCGAATATATCAATTAGCGTTGTCTTATGAAAATTTTAAGTCAACGCGACAAGAACGCAAAGTGACATGTTCGAGAGGGGACGGATAAATGTATAAAATCCGCAAAGACCCTTCCATACTGACATGAAAACACGGAGGAAAATGTTTACGGATTTTCTTCCTTCCTGTTGCACTATTAACCGAAAAATACATTAAGTTTGTAGCGTGAGCTTCATGTTTTAAATCAGCGCGGACAACGTTATTTGAGCTACATACTGCTCTGTTAGTCTGAAGTGTGTAAGTGTCCGTCTAAAATTTAGATCAAAATCTTGTGAGGTTACTACTTAGGCTGCCTTGAATGTAGAGGACCGGATTTGGAGGCAAAGTACCCTCCCACGATCGTTTTTTCTGCCTTCGATTCATCACAGCGCCGGTTGCGCCGCAATTTTCCCTTTCGTAAACGGTCGTTGCCATTTTTAAGACACTTTGAAAATTTTTGAACTATTATTGAACGTTTTTCTGCTAAAAAGAAAGACCTCCACAACCCAGATTCGAACCCGGTCCTTTCGTATGCTAATCTCTCTCCCTTACCACTACACTGCCACACCAATCCGCCACAATTCCGAAAAATTATAGTATATATTATAATTAACTGTCTTTCGTAACTGATACATCTATAATAGTTGACCCTACTCCTTTCCAGAACTTTAAACGTAAATTCAACTTGGGCCTAAACTTTGTTCTTTCGAAGACTACTTAAAAATGTATTTGTTACCTTATTGTGACTTAATTCAGAGCATATATTACATCTACCATGACAAAAGGCTTGGCTACCAATGATGACATCGACCGTCAAAAATGGCAACGACCGTTTACGAAAGGGAAATAGGCGGTTGCGCCGTTTAACTTATTTTGATTTAAACGGTCAACAAATTAATCACCCGTGACTTACGAAGTACTCACCTCTCTAATTTCCCGATTCCAGGTGGACTAAAGGAAAATGTAAATTCAACAAGGCGTGCACTTATGCGCACGGGGAGAAAGAACTCAAGGCTTGGAATGAGCACTTAAAAAGGATGGAAACGGACATGAAAAAGAAACCTGAACAGGAAAGTAAGGGGCGAAAAGATGGTGATTCTACAGACAAAAATAAAGCCAGTCCACCGATAAAAGATGACCTCCCAACTCCTACTTATAAGGTTGGTCATTAATATTAATCACAAAAAGCGTTTATGATTGGTGGAAAATTATTTTTAACAATCTTGTATAAATTGACCGATATTTTTTCATTTTTATCTCGAATACAAAACATTTTAATTGACCGGAAAAAGAAAGTGTCCTTATTATTGAAGTGTCCACAGAGAACAATGTTTTACCGAATTATTTATAAATGTGTTAGCTTTATTGCGATTTCTGCTTGGATCTGATTTTTTTCCATTGGCAGCAAATTCTGAGTAATGTAATTTACACTTTATGTTTGCAGCTCGAGGACCTCGTCTCCAGTCTTTCAGGAGTCACTGTGTCAAGTGAACCAAGTGACCTCGATGTTTCGTTACAGATACCGCTGGACAGCGAAGGAGAAAAATCTTACAAATGGACTGTACGAGTCTGTTACGAGGTTAGACGGAAAATGCGTCGGTGAAGAAAATTACTAGGAATTCAATTGCGTAAAAATATCTTCGAAGTGGGCAAGAAGCCTGGTATTTTTAATGCCCCTAGGATTGTTGTTGTTGTTGTTGTTGTTTTTTTTTTTTCGCAGCAAATAGCAGGACTAATAGTTTGAAATTTCAGTGGATTGACGTATTTACGTGCAATAAATCTGGCGTTCAGAGTAAGCCGAATGCTGTTAACATCGTAATGATTTTGTTTTACCTGTTTTGTCACTGTAATATCTGCAGTTTCCTATTGTAACTTGTATTTCTATCGTATTAAATTCTCAAAGCACTTTTTTCCTTTTCCTAGTCGATTGTCACTGGCCATCTACAAGATGTTGTTCTTCTCCCACAACATCACAAATGCTACACTCTCGCTAGCGTCAGATTTAAGTGTACTGTACCATCATCGCAAGGTCAGCCAAAGGAAGTGAAATCGTCTGAGACTGAGGAACTGTATGGTGATTTTCACTTCCCAGTAAAACCGAATCTACGCTCGCTGCATGGAAGCTGCGAAGTAGAGATCATCATTTCCTTCTCTACTCTGGTGTTTGGAAGCTTTGCACAAGTCTTAGTCCTCGATTTTGGGAAAGAGGCTCACCTTGCAGTGAAAATGAACATCGAGGTCGGCAGTCAAGAATTCCTTCAAGAATTTAGCGAAGAGAAGTCAAAGTTGTCTTTGGACTGGACTTTATGGGATGACGGATCCAGGGAGATCGTCAAGTTCGAGCCTAAACGTCCCTCAGTTTTCAACAACGAGCATTTGATAGACAAGTACAAGTTGCCTGGAGTAGAGGATATTATTCCATCTCCTCTCCTTGACAAGTCACAAGGCTTGAGCCCGAAAAATTACATGGATGTGATGCATCAGCTATTGTTCATAGAGGAGTTTTACATTCGCCAGCAAATTTCCAGGTAAAATTTAATTTTGACTTAAACAACACAGGAAGGATGAATCTACCACTAGTCTTGTTCGTCGAAGGAGGGTCTTACTCTGTATTCGTGGCCACCTTATGCCAAGCTGTCTCGGCTATATGTGTGTATTCTATTATATTCTATGTTACATTAGAGCATTCTCTTTAGGGAACTCCCATTAGAGCATTTCCTTCGTACCTTCCAACTTTGTAAAGTGACCAAATGGCAACTCGTCCCCATACCGCCGTGGTACAAGGGTGGGGGGGGGGGGGGGTGTTGAAGAGGCTCCTCCCTCTGGGCTATGTTGAATATTTCACATTTCGAAAAGTTTTTTTACCTTTACAAGGGGAGAGTGTAGCGTGTAGCGCTTCGGGGGGGGGGGACTGTGACGTCATCAAAATAGTGGCAGTATTAACATTTTTTATGCTAGACATGTAGAGTGTGACACGAGTAAGCACTACTGCTTTTCTCGACATTGTATAATTGTTTTACGAAAACAGGTGAAAAACATGCACTAGTTTTAGTCAACCATATTGTGAATGTGACGTCATTTCTTCTAACCCCAGCAACCGAGTTTCATTAAACTAGGCCATAATGTGCCTAAGGGAAATGCATACAGCTACTGAAAACGCCAGGTGCTGATAAACAAATCATTTTCAAAGAATGAAGAAAAACCCTATCGGGTCCCTCCCTTGTACGTCCCATAGTTAGATGTTTTCAATTTTTTTGCCGTTTTCAAAAAGCGTACCCTGTTAATTTAACACTTTAAGCCAGAAAGGAAAAACCGTCGACGGCAGTTGATCACGTTACAGTAAAACTATTCAGGTTACTCGAATATGGCTTTTAGTGAGGTTGTCAAAATAGTCTTTATAAGGAATTCTCTCACCCAGACGGTCTCATCAGGGAAACTTAATGATTAATCCCTTTTTAAACGTTTTTGCAGTTTCAACGTACAGGGAATAAATTTGCACGCCTCAAAACTGGTTGTGAAGAAAGACGAAGTCTTGTGCGCCCAGGAAGGATTGATGTATGGCTGCTTCCACGTCTCGCATCCGATAACCCCCGATGACGCACAAGGGCGACTGTTGCTAAGGAATCTCTTTCGAAGCTCGGGCTCAGTTCTGATAGCAAAGAGTCACGACGATTCTGTGGTCTATGAAGCTATGGTAGACTCGGTGGAGGAAAGTCTAGTCATATTAAAACTATCTGAAAAATGTTGCAAAGACCTGGAGCTTTCAAATAGCCCTCTGACAACAGTGGACGTTCAATTTCACATCAACCGTCTTCCTCTGTGTGAGATGCACGACAACATTGATAGGCTAGGACCAGAGCATTTCCGAATACTGTTTCCAGAGTTGAGCAGCGTTGGTTTGGAGGAGAAGGTAAAATTCAAGTCTCCCTAACGGGGAATACAACTTCCTATTTTTTGGTCCAAAACTTGACAATAACCTGTAAATGAAAAAAAGGTCACGAGAGATCAACTTTTGGAATAAAAAAGACTCCAACAAATGCATGGCCTGGACTATTTGTTGAAAGACTGATCTTCAAACAAGAATAATTAAAATTCTCTAAGAATTGACCATTTGCAAAGAAGGTTTTTGAAAAGGAACCAATTTTGCCTACCATCACCAGTTTCAAAGCGTAACATTACACACATTTTCAATATGTTTCTTGCCTTTTTCGCAGATTTACCATCTTCCTTGGATTCTCAACCCTAACTTGAACGAGGACCAAAAAGAAATCATCAAAAAAATAGCCGCTCCCGCCATCGATGCCCCTCCCCTGGTGGTTTTCGGTCCGTTTGGAACTGGAAAAACATTCACACTAAACCAAGCTATTCGTCGCATCTCTGTGAACCAAAATAACCGCACACTAATATGCACGCATTCAAACAGCGCTGCGGATATACATGTAGAGCTGCTGGATACATATCTGAAAGAGCAACACGGCATAACAGCATGTAAGCCCTTGAGGATTTACACGCCCTTGAGAAAGCTTTCTACCGTTTCTGACACGGTGAAGGAGTATTGCCTCATTACTGACAAAGGGACACCAGTGGAAGCCTTCAGGCTTCCAACACGTGATGATGTGATCCATCACCGAGTCATCGTGTCTACTCTGGGCATGTGTCGTGCTCTTTTTGACATGAATCTTCACCGTGGATTTTTCTCGCACATCTTAATCGATGAAGCCGCACAGGCGCTGGAGACCGAAACATTAACACCGCTTACTCTAGCAGGGAACAATACCAAAGTGGTTTTTACAGGAGATCACATGCAGGTATATGACATTCATGCATCTGTAAACACCATCCCCATAACAAGTCTTTGAACAATTACGTGGTATAATTAGCCTGCGTGGAGGGCGCTAAAAAGCGAGGAGAAATTATGAGCCGCGATTGCGGAACACGAAGAAAGGGAAGAGGTAGCCTCTGGCCTGCAAAATCTTGTAGTTGATTAAAGTGAAAATAATAGCGTACTCGCAGGTCAGAAGCTACCTGCGAGTAGAGTTGAGCGCATTCCTGAGCACATTCCTATGGTTATTTTTGTGAGCTCTCGGGTAGATTCGCTGATGTTCGAGAGATCTTCGGTATTCCTAAGAGAGGAACCTCGCTGTATCATTGGGCTACAACTGTATGTCGGAGATGTTTTCGTTATTTTTTGGCACTGATGTATCAGATAGGGTGTCTGGGGTACCTGCTGTTAAGAATAATAACTAGAGTCATTTACCTTGACTTTGCCATCAGTAATATTCAGTATGTCGTGGCACAATTTTAAGCGCTAGATCACAAAGACACTTGAAGAAACTTGTTGGGTAGGTTTTTGTTTTGTGGTTGTGTTGCAAGGGGAGCAATTTCGTTGTTGAGTTAATTTGTTGACAAGTCCGTTGTGTGATATTTTAGTTTGACGTAGTCCAGTGTTTGAACTTGCATCGACTTGTATGTGTACATGTTGAAGTTTTATGACTTATGTTTTATGTTACTTAAATATTTGTATGTATGCCTATGCTAAGCTTTGCATATTTACAATTGATAACGACGACATGCAGTTGTCTTAAAATGCTTTTAAAAGCTTTAAAAGCTAAAATGTTTTTAAAAGCTTTGCATATTTACAATTGATAACGACGACATGCAGTTGTCTTAAAATGTTTTTGAAAATCTTGTGTTATCTAAAGGAGAATTGTTGAGGAGACCTACAAAATGTTGGAAATTGAGAGAAACCCTGCGATAGACAAGTAACTTATCCAGGGGGGGGGGGGAGAAGATAATTCGGTTGCTTCATGCTACAGAAACCATGTGTTTCCTCGGCCGTGTGGGCTCCAGGCCGAGTTTGACTTTACCTAATGCTTTCTCTGAGTAGCCATCTAATGAGACTTCCACATGAAATATTCTTTTCCATTTTCATGTAAATGTAGTAAAATATCGCTTTTTTTCTTCATCAGATGAGCCCTGATGTATTCTCGCCTCAGGCGAGGAAGTGGGGATTCCCAATTTCCCTGCAAGAGCGACTCTTTTACGACTACAAAGGACGCCAAAAAGAGCCAAAACTAGATCCGAATCTCATCTTGCTAACAGAAAACTACCGATCAAATGAAAGGGTGCTTCAGTTCTCGTCCGACATGTTTTACGGTGGTGAGCTCTTTTCTGGAAGCGTTCAACCTCTTCACCCTCAGTTAGGACCGCTCGTGTTTTATGCTGCTCTTGGCAAAGAAGAGATCGAAGAGAACCATGCGTCCTACCGCAACTTGGCAGAGGTAAACGAGGTTGTAAAGAGAGTGAAAGAACTTTCTGATTGCTGGCCTGAAGAATGGGGCAGAAAGGACCTTAAACAGATCGCAGTGGTTTCATCTTACCGCTATCAGGTACTACATTCTACCAATTCTCATTCTAAATTTGCAGGTTCCAGAGCATCGCGAGAAAGGAAAATCAAAGGGAAAACCAATCCAAAGATGGTTTTGTAAATGGTATTACTCTCCTGTTTGCCGTGACACAAAATTGGGAATTGAGTTGGTAATGTACCAGAAGCAATTTTCCCTTTCGTAAACGGTCGCTGCCATTTTTAAGACAACAATTATTGAAAGTTTTTCTACTAAAATGAAAGATATTCACAACTCAGATTCGAACCCGGTCCTTTCGTATGCTAATCTCTCTCCCTTACCACTACACTACCACGCCAATCCGCCACAATTCCGAAAAATTAAAGTATGTATTATAATTAACTGTCTTTCATAACTGTCTTACATCTGTAATAGGTGACCCTAGCCCTTTCCCGAACTTTTAACGTAAATTCAACTTGGGCTTAAACTTTGTTCTTTCTAAGACTATTCAAAAATGTATTTGTTGCCTTATTGTACATTAATCCAGAGCATATATTACTCCTACCCATGACTAAAGGCTTGGTTACCAATGATGGCATCGACCGTCAAAAAGGCAACGAACGTTTACGAAAGGGAAATAGGCGTACCCGACACTTTACCGAAAACGGTTTCCATCGGTTTAGAAGTTTGTTTTGACGATCAAACTCTATTTCTTGTACTAAAAGCTTTGCATTTTCCTCCGCTTTGTATGTGACCCATCAAATATGGCATCAATTATTTCAAACTGTTTTCTCAGGCGTTTCTTTGGAATAAAACGCAGAGTGGTGCTTAGACAAAATAGCTTCTACTTCTTCTACTTCTTTAGGCTTCACATTTGCTTCCTTGACCTTTTTTCGTTTTTTTTTTTTTTCAGGTTAAAACAATCCGAGATGGTCTAAGAAAAGTCGGCCTTGGAGCGGTAGATGTAGAAACCATTGAGAACGTTCAAGGTTGGGTGGAAGCAGCATTCTCTTAGACTGTACCTGTACATCTAGCAATGATGACAGAATCGTAGTATAGTAGACTCATGCTAACTCGCGAGGAAACCAAAAAAAATTCTTAAGTAAGACAGGAGTTCGAGAGATCCAGCAGTAAATTATTGTGCATCATTTTCCAAGGGCAACGGGTTTCAGTAAAACTGGGTTAAAAAATGCAGTAGTGAAGATCCCATAATTGGATGGGTTCTTTCAAATGATTATTGCGAACATAGACGATCTATCATTATGTATATTTTATTGCCTCAATCGTATTGTTTCTTTACAGTTTGTTGTTCTAAAGAAACATTAAATGTTGACTACTAAGCCTCGTTTCCTTGAGAGATCAGTTGTTTACCGCTCTTCATAACTGACAATAATGTAATCTTGTTTATTTCTCGTCAGGAAAACAGTTTCGAGCCCTCTTCGTCAGCACAGTTAGAACGTTCCACACGTGCAAAGAGTTACGGGATTCAGAGGCTAGTGGAACCGATAACCCTTACCTGTATTTCTTGTCAGATCCGAAACTGCTAAACACTGCTCTCACTCGTGCCCAGTCTATGATTGCTGTGATAGGAGATCCGTTTTCTTTGAGAACCGTGGGTGATTGCCAAGGATTGTGGGAAGAGTTTATCAAGCGATGCAATGACGATGGGAAAATGTTTGGCATTGAACATAACGAGCTCGAAGAAAGTATTTCCCAGAGTGGCCTCAATGTGAACGCTGCCGAGTTTGTTCCAACAGTGACGGCAGACAGTGGTGAACCATCTCTCACAGTTCTCAGTGATTCCAAGTCCAGTTCCTCTTTACCTATTCAAAGTGTTGTCGCCGATCAAGAAACAAGGGAAAACAGTTTTTCTGTTGAAGGCACCGGTCATTTTGTTCAAAATGCCAACCTTTCTGATGAGGCTAAACGTCCCTTTTCCAACGAAATGCTAAGTGAATTTTCCGATGCAGAGAAGAGTGAAAATGAAAGTGTATCTTACTCTGACAGTGCAGGTGACGAGTTGTCCGAGAGTGACGACGTTGGTAATGCTGATGATTTTGCCGAATATGACAACGTCGATGAAAGTGTCCCGCCAAAGTTCATGGATCCCATCATCCAGGCCTTAAAGGAAAAGTGTGAAGAGAAGAAATTCAAAAGAAAATTAAGAGATGAAGCGAAACGCGAAGAGAACGCACTAAAAGAAGAACTGGGAGATAACAAAGAGAACGGAGAAGATGAGTTGGGGTTAGGCATAACACCTGACAAAGACAAAGAAAACAGCAAAAATTTTAATTCCAATGCTGCAAAAGGTAATATAGTTCACGAAGATATTAAAATGAAAACAAAGAAAGGTAAGACCCAAATTTTCCTAGTGAACTTGAACTATAAACACACTGAACGTACAGAACGGCTTCTTCGTCAGCCTAAAGTGCATGACCAAGAGTGCTTACAACCTGAGTATCTTGATCGTTTGTTGCAAAATGATCCTGAACTCTACCGCGAATGCACATTGAGAGCTGGGTACGACAGAACACGAACCACGTACGGTGAGTTACAAGATGCTAACAGTGAAGACATTTTAATAGAAGGAGACACTCGACAGAGTTTTGATCGTGACGTCGTCGTAGTAAAACTGTCAGGCAGGCCTTCAAATGATGCTACTGAACCACAGGGTGCTTCTCAGAGATTGAAGGGAAAGATATGTGGTATTCGTCATCACGCGATCAACTACCGTGAGCGGCAGTTTGTCTGTACAATCTCTAGGGAAAACCCTCGTGTCATGTATCCCATAAATAAAACAATGACACCGATCGCTAACCTAACCGACAGAAACGTTGAAGGAGTTCCAATTTACAAGAAAATTCAGCCTGATTCAGATGACAAAGCAGTGCGTGTAGACACTCTTCCCCTTAGAGAGGCGTTGAGTGGCAAATTTTTCTTTGTGGTACAATATTTACAGTGGAGGCGTGAATTTCCCTATCCACTAGGCATTGTGACCAAGATAATTCGGAGAGGCAATGATCTTCATGACTCATTCAAGCTCCTCAACGCTGAATATCGTCTGCAAGAAGAATTTCCAGAAGAGGTCACTGAAGAGGTAGACAGAAACGTCATGAGTTGGTCAAGTATCCCTAACTATGAATTAAATAGCCGCCGACTGGTACAAAACGCATTCACGATTGATCCTCCCGGAAGTAAAGCTCTAGATGATGCCCTGACAGTTGAAAAGCTTGAGAATGGCTTTTTCAAAGTTGGAGTTCACATTGCTGATGTATCTTACTTTGTTCCGGTAAATAGTAAAATCGATGTCGAGGCACAAAGGAGAGGTACTTCATACTTTCGAGGACATCGTTATGGCGACGTTCTTATGCTTCCCACGGAGCTAAGCCATGAAATTTGCAGTTTGTTGCCCAATCGAGATCGACTTGCAGTGTCTGTTTACCTGGTTGTAGACCAAGATGGTTGTATTCAAGAAGAAAGGGAGCTTGATTTTGGTCGATCAGTTGTGAGATCACAATGTCGTTTGACGTATGCCGAAGCACAGAAAGTCATTCTTGGCAAGTCAGTTCATTGTAGGCCTGAGGATGGTCAACTGACATCAAAGATCAAAGAGAGTATCCATACGCTAAGTTTCTTAGCTCAGAAAAGAAGAAACTTGCGCCTCTTAGACGGATCGTACTATCATTTCGACCACGCAGACCGAAAAGAAGACCTCGAGGCTCATGAGTTGGTGGAAGAAATGATGATCCTGGCAAACACAGCTGTGGGGAAACATCTTACACAAAAGAATGCAGAGCTGTCACCTTTGCGAATTCAACTTCCTCCGAAGACACGGAAACTGGATGAGTGGAGGGAGAATTTTGGGGATTGTGCCAAGCTTTCTCTGTTTCTTAGAAGGCACCTGGCTATGCCTGAAGATGTTGAATGCGTGGAAAAATTTGTAGTGCCAACCAGTACTTGGCGCTGCATTTCTAACGCGCGCCGTAAAGGGGATAAGAGAGAGTTGAATCTCTTAATTTGCAATGATAACGTCTATCCTCAACTGGCAGTCGCACATTCTTTTCTGAAGGGGGTGAAAAGAAAAGCTGAAGATGTAAGGGCTGCTGACGTGCCGGAGGGTAACAGGAAACACTGGTCCTTGAACGTTGATGAATACACTCGCTTCACCTCTCCAATTCGTCGCTACCTTGACATTGTGGCCCATCGTTTGTTGCTGGAGACCGCCGGGCAACAAGTGGAAGCTGAAGATATTGCCAAACTTTGTCGTAGGTGTTGTTTTCTGTCTGACAAATCCAGCAAGTTTGAGAAAGATTGCGGCCGAGTTCAAGTTGCGATGAAACTTAGTAAAGCAAGTTGTGAGTTCTCCGCCATCGTGGAAATGGTCGAACGTGATTTCATTCGGCTTCAGCTTCTATCTGATGCGAATCAGTATCTTTCTCCAAAACAGAGGCGAATTAAGATTAGCCATCTGGGGCCAATCCATCAACCCGAGCTAGATGAATCTTCTAGAAGCTTAGAATTGAAGTGGAAGCTTAGAATATACGGTGCATCTACGGAAAATATCAAACGGGCGAAGCGAATTAAAAACCAAGATAGACAACTCCACGAAGACAGGTTCAAGTTTCAAGCTTTGTTTTCTATCAGTTCAAGTGATTTAAGGTCTGGTCACCGCATTCCAAGTGGTCTTTGGATGGAGGTTTTGAATGCCGTTAACGACCATGACGACGTTGGACTCCACGAACGCTTAGATCAAGTAGATGAAATAATTGCTAGTGAAATGGAGGCATTGTCGAGCTTAAGAGAAGGAGAAGAGGGAAGAGTGGCTTGGAACGCTTTTGAAGAAGAACTGGACCATGAAGAAGATGAAGAGAGTGACAGTGATGACGAAGGTAACGATGATGATGAAGACAACGGCTTTGAAGATGAGGATGATGCAGAGGGGGACGGTGACGAGGAGGAGGAGGAGGAGGAGGAGGACAAGGAGGAGGACAAGGACGACGACGACGAAAAGAAGGAAACAGAAGAAGAAAAAGAAGGTAAAGCTAGATTGTGTTCAAGTAAAGAAGACGACCCTGCCGTGCATTTCATTGAGGCGTCTCAGGTTTTAAAAGTGGCCGATAATGTCAGCGTACAGCTTTCAGCAAACAACATTGGTGGTCTCATGTCACCCGAAATTCAGCTCTTTAATCTCGCACCTGGAATTGACATCTGCCTTGAGCATAGAAAGCTTTCCGATAAATGCTTCGCAACGCGTGCATCCGAAGAGGCATCGCAGCAACTCTATAAGTCTATCAAAAAATATGTCCATGTTTGGAGGCCGGTACTAGACATGGAAGCTGCAACAGTGGCTGTAAAGAACGATGATACCATAATTCTTCACAACCTTGAAGTGAAATGGAACGAGGATGAACGACGAAAATTTGTCGGCACGTTTCAACTAAACAAGAACTTTTGTAAAACCAGACAAATCGAGATCTTCTATGGGGATTACGCCTGTGTAAAAGTTTCTTGCCCAATGTCCTTTTCGAGTAAAGAGATGGAGAGGGAACCCCCAGCTGCTGGGAGTGCAAGCAATGTGTCTTCTGGAAGCCCAGCCTCAAGTGAGTATGAAACAGCAAATGATGGTGAGGATGGCATTAAAAGCTTAGCCTTGAATACAAAGGCGATAAACAGTTATTGGGTTGGCCACTGTGCCTTTACTTCTGCTGACTCCTCATTGATGAAATACACAATCAAGCTGTTTCAGCATACAATAGAAGTCCCGGAAGGTTTTGGAAGCGGAAAAAGCTGGACCTGTACGGTGGAGATAATAAAGCAGACTATTCCTTCCAGGTAATTAATTGAGGGTTATAAGAGCCTGTGAATAGGCTCCCTAGTGAGGAATAGGGCGCACGGAAAATAGGCGAGCGGAGCGAGCCGAGGGCGGACTAGGATGGGGAGCGGAGCGGAGGAGCCTGTAGAATGTTCTGTTACCCAATACTGGTTATGCCCTGATTGGTCAGATCACGAGTTCTTGACACGTTTGTGGGTAAATGTTGACATCCTTACTGACATGCCTATTGACATTTAAAAGTTTAGAAGATCATTGTAGTTATCTGCGCAACTGTTAAAGTTGCGAAAAAGCCTAAAAAAATTCAAGCTTGTACGGAACTCGAAGCCATGACCTCTGCGATACCGCTGCAGCGCCGTAACCAAGTGAGCTAACAAGCCAACTCGAGCTGGTCATTTTGTCGGTTCATAATAAACCTGTGGAGGATGAAGATGAAATTATAAATATATGAAAAACTCATATTAAAAAATGCAGTGATCTGAACTGATCTTCTGTAGATTTAAATCTTTATGCCGGTCGAACATTGTTTGGTTCTTCCTCTAAAATTTTAGCTGTAAGCTGTGTAGCAAAAATAAAGCTACACTTTTGGTACCTTTGTACTCTTGTTTTCGTGTCTGAGGTAGCTTTACTTAGATAAACTCCTTTACAAAGTAAAGCGCACATACATATTTTCATGGATTCCCATGCATTTCTAGTGAGACCGTTGTTTTTCAAAAAATCTCGCTTGCAAAAGAAGAATATAAATGTGTTGACGGATCTCTGACAGGAAAGTTACAAAGAGGCGGAATGGTTATAAAATGGGGTTGGGAGGCCTGCACGACTCCCACTTCACGTTTTCGTACGCTTCGCCTTACATGTCTCGGTCTTTCGACCAATTTTGCTTCTTGTATTCTTGTAGTGGGTTTAGTAAGGAGGATTTTTAAATGGTTACTGAATTGAGTCATTTCAACTTAAACGTCGCATTTTTAGACTTTGATCTCGAGGTCATAATGATCTTTTTCTGATAAGCGTTGGATTCTTGCGGCTTCCGCGCACTGTTTGTTATTCTCAGTTAAATGTGACCTCGGATCATTTTTTAAGCGACTAAATGTGGTTTCTATGCCGCTTTCGGCATACTAGGTACGTTGAGTCTGGCTCGTTGAGGAACTTGATACTGTTTTTCAGCCTCTCATGTTTGTAGCTGTGACAATAAAGGATCTGAAATATTATCTGCAACGTGATGAGTTAATTTCCCTGCTGATGTTTGTAACGCTGGGCCCAGCCTATTTGTATAATTCTGTCGCAGGATGTTGTGTTTCTTGCCTGTACACATTGGCACACACAACCACGCAGTCGATAGACTTGCTAAGAACAGGAGGAAAGATATAAAGCTCCTAGACACGAAACTCTCAGTTTCAAGAGGAGCTCACTCACACATGTTTGACTGAAGCAGAGTTCAGCCATCTATTACATGTTACATAGCTAGAAAGAAGCTACAACTTCAGTTTCATGACGAGAAGGGTCTATAGATCACACTCCGTCATGAGAAACACAACATCCTGCGACAGAATTATACAAATAAGCTGGGCCCAGCGTTACAAACATCAGCAGGGAAATTAACTCATCACGTTGCAGATGATATTTCCGATCCTTTATTGTCACAACTACAAACATGAGAGGCTGAAAAACAGTATCAAGTTCCTAAACGAGCCAGACTCAACGTACCTAGTATGCCGAAAGCGGCATAGAAACCACATTTAGTCGCTTAAAAAATGATCCGAGGTCACATTTAACTGAGAATAACAAACAGTGCGCGGAAGCCGCAAGAATCCGACGGTTATCAGAAAAAGATCGTTATGACCTCGAGATCAAAGTCTAAAAATGCGACGTTTAAGTTGAAATGACTCAATTCAGTAACCATTTAAAAATCCTCCTTACTAAACCCACTACAAGAATACAAGAAGCAAAATTGGTCGAAAGACCGAGACATGTAAGGCGAAGCGTACGAAAACGTGAAGTAGGAGTCGTGCAGGCCTCCCAACCCCATTTTATAACCATATATAAAAAATGCAGTGATCTGAACTGATCTTCTGTAGATTTAAATCTTTATGCCGGTCGAACATTGTTTGGTTCTTCCTCTAAAATTTTAGCTATAAGCTGTGTAGCAAAAATAAAGCTACACTTTCGGTACCTTTGTACTCTTGTTTTCGTGTCTGAGGTAGCTTTACTTAGATAAACTCCTTTACAAAGTAAAGCGCACATACATATTTTCATGGATTCCCATGCATTTCTAGAGACACCGTTGTTTTTAAAAAAACTCGCTTGCAAAAGAAGAATATAAATGTGTTGACGGATCTCTGACAGGAAAGTTACAAAGAGGTGGAATGGCGGTCTCAATACAAAGTCCACGTACTCCGTCGCCCCATCCCAAAGGCTCGCACCGATCACTCCGCTTGCCGATTTTCCAATTATGTTTTTCACAGGGTACAAAGGAGCGAAGTTCGAGCAGAACGTTTAGTTTTCTTTGCGAAAGACAACCGACATACTTGCGATACTCGCGTTACCAAGATTTTTACCGCAGGTCAAATTACTGTGGGCTCTTAGGATCACTGAGATCGACTTACAGTAAATAATACGACAAGGGAAGAAACAGATTTGGCTGATTTTTCGAATCCCTCTGTCTCGTATGAAAATTTGCCAAAATGCCTTATTTTAAGAATCTGGTCTAGAATTTACCTATTCTCAACAAATATGGAAAAAAAGTTGTTTAAAAATGAAAAAAACATACGTTTTCGCCTAGCGGAATTTACGGCTTCCACGCTTCGCTTTCGCACTATGTGCACCGCAACACTCGGTGACGGGAATGACGTAAATATGGTGATTTGATCGAAATGTCGGGAGCCATGAAAGTGGATACTCCCACGTTCGGTTGCCGTATTCTCTCCGCTGCACTCGAGTCGCCTCCGGAAAGACCTCGCTCAAAAGCATGCCCATTTCTTTGGCAATCAAAACGAAATTTTTTCTTTTCACAGCCGCTCACATTATAATCTTCAAGAATTCCACTCAGTGTTGTGTAATTGCGGTGGTCTATCTGGCAATTCAGCGATAGCCTGCAATAAATTTTTTGATTTTAAAATTGGTCCCAGGGGCCGTTTGATCGCGGAAATATGGTATTTTTATATTCACGTTTTTAAAAGCAGATTGTCGAAAGACTTAACTTTTAGATACGAAAACGTGTTTTTCCCCGTTCGATAGTTTCGATTTCTTCCGTTCAGGCCGGTTTTCTTGTAACGGAGCTTTCCTCTTCAAGGGCGAACTCGCCGTTTTTAAAACTCCCTCCACATGTGATGTTTTGAACTTTGAATTAGTAACGAACCACTGCTTTTCCGTTTCCGATAACGATCACTTCCGTCACCTTGTGCTGCGGTGCACATCGATCGAGATCACGTGGTATAAGTTTCCTCCTTTGTCCCTATTTTTACTAGGCACTTCGTGCCTCGTTCGGAAAGCTTCTTTGCTTTCCGAAGAAAAGCCGTTACCCGAAAGGGCAACGTGTTAGGCGACCGCGTAGTGTAAGTCGATCTCAGTGATCCTAAGAGCCCACAGTAATTAGACCTGTGGTAAAATTTAGGTAACGCAAGTAACGCGAGTTCGCAGCAAATTATGTCGGTTGTTTTTCGCAAGGAAAACTAAACGTTCTGCTCGAACTTCACTCCTCTGCACCCTGTGTGTTTTTGCGCAATGACGACTGAAAACCAAAAGGAAGAACAAACGTTGCTTTTAAAAATATTATTTTTCGTTTCATTTGCTTATGAGTGTTTGCGCGCTTGTATTCAATGCGCCAACGTCTTTAAACCCCTTTCAACCTAAATTTATACAAGAAACGCATTTTATCAAAATGGACTATGTAAAATGGAGGTGTCTGGTTAGGAAAATGCAATACTAGTTGACAAACTACTTACTTTACTTCTCAGGAGAATGATTTCAACATTAATGGATCTCCCAAAGATGAAACTACCAGGAGATCCCACACCGCTTACTCATCACATCTGCTTGGGAAATGCACCAAAATTGCATGGTAAGGTTTGTAATCACTGATGTAGACATGTTTGATATTTCGAACGTTTGTTAACATGAACTTCTTGCATACTCAAACCAAAAAGTGCTTCTCCTGTGTTGCTCTTTACAGTAATTTACTGTAAAGAGTTATTGTTTTAAGTAGTAACTTTATCTTAGTTAAACAGTGCTTCAGTGGGCGTTGTTCTTTGTGTTACGGGCTACCAAGAAAATAATGTTTTATATTTTGCACTCCTAGATCGCCCCATTCGTTTACCGAGCGACAGCCTTTCGATTGCTGACCATGTAAGTGACTGTGGCTTACGACAACTTAACACTCATCAAGTGCAAGCTGTTAAGCAATCGCTGCGAAGGCGTTTCACTCTTATTCAAGGGCCACCGGGTGAGTAAAGATAAGGAAAGACATCCTAATTACGAATAGTTCATTTGGTCCAGGTCCTGGCGAGAATAAATTTTCTTTTCATGGCCATTTGCATTTTGCACTGGATTGAACAATCATTCGCTTTTTCAGGTTAGTCGACGGTTTAATAATAAGGATTAGGCGCTGTTTTACTATTTGCGATCAGCCGATAGGTTTAATTTTTTGGAGGAACTTTCCTCAAATAAGCTACGAACGGTCAATCGTCTTATTAGGTCAGGATAGTACGAGTAGGACACATCTATTTAGTTTGAAGCAAATTAACCAAGGATACCTACAGTACCGGTCAAAATAATGAACTTTCTAATGAAAATAGTTCAGTTGTGGCCTCTGTCACTTTTTCGTAGATGTGAATACAGCCTCTAAACTCTACAACGTAATTTACCTTGACTTGATTTTTATGGCGGCCATTTTTTTCATAAGGTGTATACGCCTGGAAAGAGTTGTCTGTTCTCATTCTCTTCGAAACACGTACGTTTCATCTCTTGACATGCACACTAAGCAATTTCGGAAATAAACACCTGAACATCACGTCTCTTCGTAGGAACTGGAAAGACCTTAACAGGAGTTCACATCGCCTACTGGTTTGCGCAAATAAATCACAGCAATGCCTACGGAGAAAATACTCCACCAGACTCTTCCAAACACGAAATTCCGGAAAAGGCTCCTCCGCAGATTTTGTACTGTGGACCCTCAAACAAATCTGTGGACGTCATTGCAGGTATCTAACCTTTTATAAAAATGCAGTTATATATACTACACATTCTGTATTACTCATCCCATAAATATGCGGGACAAATTCTGAGGTATACCTGGTAAGAGCATTAAACTGGTTTGCAGAACTTTGCACGGCAAAATCGGTTTTGAACTTGGGACCTCCAGAAAGTTCAAAATTGGCAAAGCTAGGCACTGGTATGGATAAGTCATGAAACTCTAACATTACATTTTACATATTGCTATGCGATGCTAACTTGCGAGTATATATTCTAGTTCATGGGTTGATGTTTTCCCTTGTAGAGTATTTAACAAGGATCAGTGATATCAACATCCTTCGAGTGTACGGGAATGTCTTAGAAGAAGAAGAATTCCCGATTCCAAACCAGGTGAAACCAACTCGGCAGTCCGCCATCCACCAAGTTCCTGAGCACTTGAAACATGTCGCGTTGCATCACGTGATCAGACACAAAGAAAGGTCACCATACGCACAACGATTGAAGAAATACGAAAGAATCTTTGCCAAAAAGAAAAAAGGACAGAAGAGAGTAGATGACAAAGATGTCGAGGAGTATCTAGAGGTGTGAACATTGGAGCCATACTCTGAGATTATTAAAAAATGCTCGGCAGCATAAGTTGCTTCAAATATTTAAAGTGCATTTACCCAAATTCGACGTATGTAACTGAACAGAAGCCAAATTTTATGCATGCCAGTTAGATAGTTTCGATAGTTTTCATGTCATCTTTGTTTTTGTTAACCTTTCCCGGTTGTCTTCTTATTGTAGAAAAAATTGGCTGTTGAAAACACATAATACTGAAATACTATAATAGTGTTGCTATTTTAGTATTATAGTATAATAATTTAAAAAGAATATTTTCGCTTGCACGCGATTTTTCAAAACCGAAACATATTTAAACAATAGAGCTCTTCTATCGAAGGCACTATCGTGTGATAGGTTGCCCGAGGAAATTTGATGATGGCTTATAGGAAGTTTGAACATCAAATTTCCGAGGGAACCTATCACGCACAGGGCCTGAGACAGAAGGACTCTATTGTTTTTATTGTACAACGCTTAATTTTGAGCCAAAATTGCCAAAAACGGGCACTATGCGCTGATGGGCGCCCGCTGAGGAGAGACACTATCGCGTCACGTGATCGATTTCGACCAAAATTTAGCGTTATACTATAAACGATGATATTTCCCGAGCGATATTCTACAGTTTTGGAAACTTGAGTTTTAAGGCATAAGAACATCAATAGCTAACTCACAGTTCGCTTCTCGGGACAGATAATGTCCTGCGGACAAATAGCCATGCATATTTTAGAGCCAAAAGGAGGTCATTGTTTATACATGTATCCAGGGGTTTCTATGTACTTTTCTAATCACAGGTGATAAAGAAAGCTGAACAATGGGTCATTAGAAGCGTGTTTAAAGGAGGATATCATCAGATTGTGCTTTGTACCTGCTCTGTCGCCGGAAGTAAAAGATTAAAAGAAGCTTGTAACAACACAATCCAGTGCATTGTCGACGAGAGCGCCATGTGTTTGGAACCTGAAACCATCGTTCCCATCGCCAACTCGAAAGCGGAGCAGGTGGTTCTTATTGGAGATCACATGCAGCTTCAGCCCATTGTAACCAACAGAGTTGCACGGTCGCTTGGACTGAGTAAGTCCTTGTTTGAGCGATACTCCTATCGGGCGTTGATGCTTGAAGAGCAATACAGAATGGTGAGTGAAGGGTAGTGGATAGGTAGGGTTTGGTGACCATCTGTGAATGTCGAATAGCATCTACTTATATCATGTATGAATCTCAGTTTCTATAAATGTCGGCTGACCTTGGGTCACTTGGAAGGTTTCATCAGACATGACAGTTGTGACCTGTACTATTATATGTAGTTCCCTCTCTAGAAAAAGGCAAAAAATATCCTCCTAATTCACAAAAAACACCTCTGGTCAGTCACGTTTCGTCGAGGTCTAACAAGTAATACAACCAACACTGGAATGCAATAGAGATTTGGTCTGTCCTAAAGATTGCTTGTGGTCGTCTACTTCACATCTTGAACGTGGGATTCCGACCGCAGAAGATAGTTATTTACTTTTCAGCTCAGATAGAACCTAGTATAAAGAAACAAGGCTTACTTTTTAACTTTTATCTTGTTTACTGTTTATTAAAACTCTTTCGTGATCTTAACTGCAGCAATTAATTATTAAGAAGTGACAACTGAAAAAAAGAAATTCTTCTAGTCTTAAATATTCACTTCTATTCTTACCTTTTTTAGCACGAGGATATTTGTGAATTTCCCTCTACGCATTTCTATGGCAACAGATTGCAAACCGCAAACTCAGTCAAGGAGCGTGAAGAGAACGCAAGAGACAGTAAAAAATTCAAAGAATTCTGGCCTTGTCACACTGAGAAAGATTACGTACCTCTTGTATTTTGTAATGTTGTTGGTGAGGAAGAAGAACTAGTGGTGTCAACAGAGGAAGGCAATGAACGCTCCAAGAGTAACTTGAAGGAGAAGGAAAAAGTGGTAAGTGTAGACAAACTTTCTGCTAGGGAGCTATTTGTGCGAATCCAAGCAACGCGAACACTTTTTTTTTAAAGATTTTCTAATAGCAATAGGGAAATAGGAGGCTATTTCGTCTTGCAAGGGAGCTATTTGTGCGAATCCAAACACTGCGAACACTTTTATTTTAAAGATTTTCTAATAGCAATAGGGAAATAGAAGGCTATTTCATCTTGCAAAATAGTCAATTGGCTCTTCAAGTGTTATGCTGGTTTGTTTACATCTCCTGCGATTTGAGTTCTCATTCCGTGGGTAGCTACAAATATTGACTCATCAAAGTCAATAAATCTCCTCAGTAAGCAACCGCGAAGCGACGAACATCGAGAACATTACAAAACAACACGATGTAATGAGAAGAGCCATGGCTCTATACGTACATCATGCCTTTTGGTACATTTCCTTACTGTTATCTGCAAACCGACAACATGAAATGGCCAATTCAAGGTTTTATGAAGAACGCGAACATATACGATGGTGATTTTTCTCCAGTTGTCCATTTTAACTGAGACGTTTCTTAACGAATTCATCTGCTGAATAGTTCTGCGACAATGTATAGTATAAAGTGATCGATTCCAAATAATCAGGACGTGTGATAGTGGTTTTTTTCTTGTTCTTTCTTTCGGATGTAAACATCGTCTTAACAAATTCATCTCTTCAGCGGTACGGACACATTATACAAAATGAAAGATTTGAAATAAAAGCGAAGAAGATTCGAAAGCCAGTTGCGTCATGAAATCCTTTGTACTCAGTTTTGCTGCCAATCTCATATTCGACCTCAATTGTATGAACCAATTGCGATTTTGAGACAGCAATACTGCATTATATTGACGGCTGTTGGGGAGAAAATATAATTGCGACTAAATTGCAATTAGTTTTGTACTCACGATTCGATCGCTTTGGGGGCAAAAAAATTAAACTGAGAATATTTCTTGCACTGATTAAAAGACAAATTCTTAGAAGTCGTCAAAGGTTTGTAAGAATGGTTCTTAAGTTCCAGACGTCAGCAAAACAGGTTAAAAATAGAACAAACTCGACGTCAGCCTTTAATCTGAAAACTTTTCAAAAATATGGTTGTGTGATTAGCGTGCACACAACAGCACCTCGACAAAAACAAACAGTTAAAACGAACTTTAATAAAAAGCGCTTTAAACGCCGTCTTACCTTGACTTCTCGATAATAGGGTCTCTATATTAAATATCACTTTCCTTTACTTTTGCAAAGACAAAATAATTTATACTTCTGGCTGCGTTTTCAAGAGAACGTTTGAAGTTTTGTTCTCAACGGGGAGAGCTTAAGAAAAATGGCGCCAAATTTTCAACCAATCACTGGCTCGTTTTTGAGACGTCAATACGTAGTCATATTGACGTTCCGAAAGCAATCGAAAGAAACTGAGAATCGTCGTACACATGCCAGTTAATGTGTCTCCTGGTTCCTCTTTGTTCCTTCGGCAGGTGCTTTTTTTTAAAATTAGTTCTATTAATATTGAGAACAAGAAAAAAACTTATTGGGGCACTGAATTACATAGTTGCATTACACGATAAATGAATTGATACTTTTTTTCATGATTAATTTAATACATAATTGCAACAAATTAGAAGCAGGGTACTTCATTTAGAAACATACAGAGACCATTTTTACGACACATAACGACACATAACATAACATAACATAACATAACATAACGTCCACATAACGACATTCCGGTACCTTTCAGGAGAGCATTGTATCTTTGACAATTATGCTTCATCTGATGGGACTTACAGGTTACCAAGTTTGTTAAAAGAGCTTCAAGTTCCAGTTGTTCAAGATGCTCTGATTCCAAATCGCAGTAACAACCTGTGATATAAAATAAGCTCTCTTGAATTGAATACGTTTCCTCGTTATAGCCTCGTATTTCATATTTCCTCGTTCCTCGTTTGTAACTACGAAGCGTCACTATTTATTTTTTGAGGGCGAATCCAACATCCTCACTACCCTACTATAGGGTCTACTACCAACCTTTTACAACTGTCTTAACTTTTTAAGCCTCTCTCCTCCGCAGAGGCCTCCTTCAGTGGCGCTTTGACCGCACGCTTGGGAAAAAACGCGTGGAGGCTGGGAAGAGCGAAAAAGTTTTACTGTTGTTTTAATTGGAGCCTCTGCGGAAGAGAGAGAATCTTAGCCTGTGAGTGGTTGGTAGCCTGAATTCTTACCGTCAACTTTCCATGAAGGGTAAAGTGTCAAAGGACCTATTTATTAAATCGTAACCCTTAGCCAACAACTGAGGAGTTTTATCATCAATCGATTGAAAATTTAACTATCACCATTAAAATACTTTTTGAGCCCTTAATTCTATGTTCAGTGTTTTGCCTGTTTTGATGATATTCATTGGTGCGTTGCTCTTTATCAATATTATTAAGTAGAGTCCCATTCCCACCTCTAAACTGTCGATCACCAGAATTTGGCTCCCTTTCTGCTGGTATTCTTGGGTATTTACCAGCTGTTTCATCGTTACATTCTTTAGGTAGAAGTGATTAGAAAATTACGCGACTGTGGAGTGAACAAGAATGAAATTGTGGTTTTGTCACCGTACCGCGCGCAATGCCACATAATCCAAGAAGATCTAGACAATCAGGAATTGACGTCCGACATTCCAGTTATGTCCATTGTTAAAAGCCAAGGTAGGTTATTTAGTTTGAAAGTAGTTAGAATGGCTGGCTATTGTCTAGGGACAATTCAGGATTAAAGTTGAAGGGTCCATCTCGGTTGCATCATATAATTATGTGCTATTTCAAAGCGAGGGAATAGGTTAAAAGCCAGGCAAGACATTGTTTACCACTAAAACGGTATTAAGCAACAATTGGACATTGTTCTTTCTTTGAATTGGCGTTTTAAATAAGCTCTTTCAGTGGTTTTAAAATATATATTTAAAAAACCACGACTAATCTATGATATTTCTCCGCAGGCAGCGAAAGTAACTTTGTGATCATATCACTGGTCCGGTCGTTACCAGACTCCCAGATTGACCATGAGCCCAACGGTGGGTGGCTGAGAGAGAAACTGGGGTTTGTGACTGACGAGCACCAAATCAATGTTGCTCTGACGAGAGCAAAACGAGGACTCTGTATCATTGGTAAGATAAATGAAATATGTACTTAAGTTTGGGAAAAAATGTAAGCTCCAGCTATCGACGTATTGGTTGTTCCAACCTTGTGAGCTTGTGAACCACGCCAGGGCAGAGACATGCACAGCAGCAGGAAATAGAAAGTGGTTGCCATTTGCAAAATTTCCGGAGTTTCCGGTCGGAAAGTTAAAGGAACGTGTCTTTCTGTTTCGTTCTAGTGGAAAATTTCCGGGCGAAACGGAATTTCTAAAAGGGTAGTCCCGTTTTCCCGGTTAGGATGTTCCAAACGAAAACAAGTGTTCCATTTATTCACGTTTCTTCTCTGATAACAGTTCCACACCTTTGACAGCCAGTTTCGCGCACATTATAGTCTAGCAGATAGGTGAAACTATTCTGCACTTTATGATAAAAGCATGAAACTTGTCACATCAATACTAGGTATCGTAGGGAACGTTTTAAAGATTGGAGACAATCTGGATAGGATCTGTGGCAGCTGGGAGGGGGGGAGGGGAATTTTTCAATATGGCCACCATTCAGACTATAAAGACTGTGATTGGAAAAATGAAGCAAAATTAACTTGATACAGTGTTGAATTGTCATTTTAGTTATGTCTGCTTGTTTAATTTCCCATCAAAACAAAACATTAACATTTTTCGGGCTGATTTAACTGAATTGAGGGGATCGTTTTATTTTAGGTCAAAATTATGCAAACTAGATATCCAGTTAATTCAACCACACTGGTAGAATCATTTAACCACAATTTCGTTTTCTCCTCAACAATTTCGGTGGCCACTTTCAAGCTTACCTGTTTAACTGTTTCATGGCAGAACTATGATACGACCGTAGGAACACGTAATAACACACGCTATTTTTTCAGTTATTTGTCCTTTTAGTTTCCATTTTCGTCAGTTTAAGTCAGCCACGGTAACAACACAAGCACGTTAATTTCCAAAACAGATTTTCATTCGCAAATTTACACCTTCGTCTACAGCCTTTACAGCTCTCGATTAACTGATTCATTCTGTTAATTACATCGGAATTTTGTTGGACTGAACAGTTAAAACAGCACTAGACCCACAAATAGCCAGCTGGGTATCCTGTCAGTGGCTAAATGAGGGGTTCCGGAAGGGACTTCTGTGCAGATGAAGTAGTAATTTGTTTTCTAACATCTTCTCTGAAAAACGTCTTTCGTGCATTATTCACCTTGTTATCAGATACCGGAAGTAGCGATGAGCTCTAATTCGTTAATTCTGCGTGTGCTGCTGTAAATTGCGCGCATTGTCTGTGCAAGCATATGCAAGGCGGGCATACATGCAGCATCAATGAGCATACTCTATAGCGACCTAGCTATGTACCTTCTCCTTTCCGTAAAACACGGCATGGTACCGCATCTAGTACATGTTGCATGCATTGCACCTGTTATTGTTTGACGCACTGAACTACGCGAGTTACACAAGGTACCGAGTAAACATCCCGTCCGCATTCCGGTTTGCTAGGTGGTATCGACTTCAAACAGCGTCTGGAACCAGTCACCGTCTGCGGTATGAAGTAGCACAATCCGTTGAGATTACAACTCGCTCGATATTTTGTCAACTTTAAGCATTATTATCTCATCTAGGTGCAAACCAAGGACACGTGCCTCGTTGCAATTCTAGCATATAAAATATCATTTTTTACTTCTTAAGTTTTCCAACAGAAGCGTCCTTTAACGATGGATTGATCTAGCTATCCCAGGCGAGGACGTCAAACTCCTTCCGCCTGCCAGAAAAGTTATTGCTATCGTTATGGTGCGCCCTTAGTATTCGCACAACTCAGCGCAGCTCGGTCTCGCGTTTAGAGAATTGTTTACCTTAGATGCGATGCGTGGAACTATTACATAGAGTAAGAGTGCTAACCAGGTGTGCATGGAAGGTTTCCTTGGCATTTAATGCTTTCAGTAATGAATCTGCGTATCCGGCTGTAGTATGTTTTCTTATACAAGTAGCGGAATCGAAACTGTGAATACAAAATTTATATATTTCCACATGCTTCTAGCAATACAAGTGAGTTGTGCATGCAGGTTACACCTTCGATGGCCACCCAGGTATCAACCATATCCTCATCACACAGTGGAGTTATTTGCAATAGGTATCTATAGCTGTTTAGTTACTCTTGTGGTTGGTATAGTGGATAAACAATAAATAATTATCCAAAAATAGGTCAATCAGTAGCACTTCCATTTTTTAACTGCGTAAGTTAAGACCTAATTCAAAACGACTGTTTTTTTTTTCATTTCTGGCCATTTATCAGCCCCCAGGAAAAATAATTCCATAAGTCAAGACCTAATTCAAGACGATTTTTTTTTTCATTTCTGGGCATTTATCAGCCCCCAGGAAAAATAATGCAGTGTCGTGTATTCTTTTACCAATGAGAAAACACAATTTATGATCGTCTCGTGTGAAGTTTGAGACGATAGTAGTGAAAAAATAAGCTACAGCTATGCAATCATCACATGTGAATTAATTAAAATTTCTAATTTGCATAATTATGACCTCAGAATTATCTTTTCAATTGTCCTTTCTCAGAAACCTTCTATGCCACTTTTGATAGCATTATTTCAATCTTTTAACGTATTTCAGTAGATCGTTACGATCAGACTTTGTTTTAAACAATTATGCTGTGTGTTTCCACACCAAATAAGTATTGCTGGCGGCGGCCATTTTGAATAATTACCCCCAATACTTTTACCACCCTCTCAGGGGTGTCACGGAGATATGCCGAATGCCTCTAATCTTTAAAATGTTTCCCATGATGTCCAGTAACAACGTGTCGAGTTTGATGCTTTTATCATGAAGTGCAGTACTCACCCCTGATTTGACACTTATCTGCCGGACTATTAGTAAGAGTGATTTCACAAGCCCCCATTCTTTTATGCTAATAACAATCGTTGAATGCTATTATGAAGAACAATAAAGAAAGCACGCACCAAAGGTAAACCATTGTTTCAAATTTTAAATTGTGCACATGCTGGTATGTGATATCTGAATGATTTGCACGGACAGCAGACAGCGATAACAAGTGATGAAGTAATATAAATGGTACGCCCTTAGACCGCACGGAAATTTCCGACCGAAATTCCCAGAAATTTTTTGTAAATAGAAAACGCCAACATTGACCTTCCCTCATTCGTACCCCGTTCCCCACCTTCGCAGTTTTTGTATTTTGCGTCGTATCACTCAACTCCACCTCCCTTAAAACCTGTAAGACCTGTAACAACAAGGCCTCTTGAAAATGGAGATGACCTCGGCATGGACAACGCTTTGGAAAATAGACCAGTCATTTGCGATTTTATTAGTTCGTTGTCTGTCTCCTTTCAGGTAACAAGAATTTGCTTGAGGTTTGTGAAATGTGGTACTATCTCATCGACCACTACCGAGGAAAGTCGTGTCTCGTGGACAGCGACCACTGGCCTTCATACTAAATATTTGCCTTTCATGCATTCCATGTGAAACGCATTCTATGTAAGGGTTAGACAATGAACGCGAGTGTTCTATGGGATATAGTGTCCCGAGGGCCGAGTGGCATTCTATCTTGCGAGGGACGCTATATCCCATAGGACACGAGCGTTCATTGTCTAACCGTCTTAGAACATGGTCACACCCACGGAGAATTCTGTTTTTGCGTGCAGATTGTATTTTTACATTTTAATTTTTTAGGTCTTACCTTGAAATCACGTTGCTATTTTGTTTACGATATTTTCGCCATTGTACACATGCCTTTGAGTTGCAATGTTTTAAGCGGCCTTCACACGTCAAACTAATGTTGGGGAACTCGTGTTGACAAGCTAAAATTGGTGTGTGTGAAAGACACAACATGTTGGCAGACTGTTGGCGAGAATAGAGACAAGTTCTATTTTTCGCCAACATTTTGCCAACATGTTGTGGTGTCGTTCACACACACCATTTTGAGTTTGCACACACGAGTTAGCCAACATTAGTTTGACGTGTGAAGGCCGTTTTAGAGTGCTTCACCGCGCGGTTTATCGCAGTTGATGCGTAAACATCCATGAGCCAATACACGTAAATTGAGGAACTCGAGGCAGTGATCGCCACTCAGCCTTCGACGCGCTACAACCACCGGCACCAGCAAGTGGGGAACCCGCAGGGAAAGCCAGGAGGCCAAAGTTAAGTTCAAGTACAACACTCGTAGCCCGGCAAACATGGAGAAACAAGTCTGTCCTTCTATTTCAATTAAGGTCTGGACATTTCTCATTTCATGTAAAGTAACGGTTTTTCTTTCGACTTGCTTTTTGCTATGCTATTACACCGTTAGATTGCATTTTTTGTTAAAACAAAATAGTGAGTGAAGAATACAATGGTTTTCTAAGTAAACATTGCCGTTGAAGCTGTTGTTTTTATCGATTTAGTTATAAATATTCACAGCAAATTTGTGCATTCATTAGTAAATTCTACTTAGTCATTAGTATTCTCTATATAGAGCATACTAATGAGGCTTCCAAACAAAGGAAAACAATGCCTCATTAGTATGCTCTATGAGATAGAGCATACTAATGACTACATAGAACTACTAATGAATGCAGAAATACTCTGTAAATACTAATTTTACCCCACAGTTTCCCTGTGCTTCAAAGCCCCCGCCACTTTACATAATTTAAGACAGTTTATGGAATATAGAGCATCGACATGCTGGACACTGATTGGCTGAGTGGATGTGACCATGTTCTAAGTGAAATGCACGACATCTTTATATAGACCGCACATAATTTGTTACACTCCCAAAATGTGGGCTCATTATTGCGATAGGTGCGAGGTTTATCTTGCGCAACAGCTTATAATCGCGTTTTCTTGTCTCACGAAGACACGATAAGAAAAGGTCTATAAACTACACGAAATAGCATCGTCACAGGGCCATATAGGTTACTCGCCTCCGAAGGTCGAAGGAAGCTATTAGCCATTTCCAAATAACTTCGCAGAACTCTTCAGTCAGGATTTCGTTCTTAGTGTTCATTACGCTGAAAAGGTTTTAGTGTTAACATTAACATGATTAATTTTAGTTATTTTAATCCACCTTGATTGGCTACGGTACGGCGTATTTAGAAAAAGAACGAAATCCGATTTTGAATGAAAAGTAGGAACAATTTTGAAGGTAGAAATTGCAAACAGTATTCCATCATGAATGTGCTAGACTTAGAACGACAATTTTTTGTGTAAAGTGGAACCCTTTTAAAGGTGACGTCGTATTGTTAACCTAGTATACTGTAAGCAGCCAATGTTTAGTTACTGTATAACGATTCAAAAAGCTTAATCATAATATTTTCAATAAAAAACATTCTCACGATTTTGCGAAGCCAAGCCAGCATGTGTTAGACAACATTTGTGAACATTTATAGCAGAGCCCGCGGGCAAAGCCTGCCAGCGGAGCTCCATTGCTAAGCAAATTTGGTAACCTTTCGATCCAAGAAATTTTGGTTGTGATGTCAGCGTACGTCCGCCCGTACAGACTCTGGGGAACGGGAGGAGAGTCCCAAGACAACCCGACGGGGGCTGGAGAATGCCATCTTTTCTTGGCGGGAAATCGCGCGGTTCTTTTGGGCAACCGACGTTTGTCTTGGCGGGAAATCGCATGACCATCGTCGCTCTTGAGAAAGAGGTTACTTTGAAAAGTTTAGCAAAACGATTGTTCGACAGTACTGAAGTTTTAAACGTGAGAAAAAACATGTAATATCTGTAAATGGAAAGAAAAGGTTCAAAAGAAATACTGGTGGAAGGCGAAAAGTTCAAGTTACGAAAGCTGCCTTCAAAGGACTTCATCTTTCAGTTTTTTTTCTTCACAACGGAGAGCTTGCCCTGTTCTGAAACACAACCAAGTACGTGAAGTTTTTAAAGGGTTTAAGGTACACGATTTTGAGTATTACGGTCAAAGAAATTACGTTTTAAAATGGAAATTTGATTTATGTCGTTAGAAATGTGTCATTTACTTTTGCCTTTAAAATCTTTTTAGAAAATGTGCTCAGATTTGTGACAGATAAAGTCTTGAATATTTTGCCATGCTCAGCCGATTTCACTCGCGTGGACGGACCCACGATGCTGGAAGTGTAACGCAAATTGCATTTAAGTATAAACTTACGGGTTTTCGAATAAACTTTTTCAAAAATGATTTCTTGTCCATTATTTTGTGTTTGTTTATTCATAACAGTAGGTCAAAGCACAGTCGCAAGGCAACAGCACAAGCATCACTTCAGTGAGATTACGGCAAATAATTGCTTTAAATTTTGTCTTCGAGGGTCCATCTCTTTGTGCAATTGTCGATTTTCTTGTCCTAGAAGTTTTTAATAGTAATCAGTTTTGGGTTTAAAGCTTTTTTTTATCCGGTAAGTAATGTGTGTTCCTCAAAGTGCTCGAATTTCTTTGCGGCCGCTAAAACCTAGGCGACATTTCTTCGATAATTAAAACTTACAGGTGCTTCGAAGCTCCGCAAATCCTTTCTTTCGGGTAAACCTGGTGAAATGCCGGTGAAATGCCAGTAGAAAGTTAACCCTCGGACTTATCAACAAACTCATGCCCCTACCGTGGTACAAGGGTAGATGTTAATGCACCCCTTCCCCCCTTGGGTTCCTGTTGTGTTACAATATTTCGAAAAGAGTTAGCCTTCGGTAGAAAGCCTGCCATGTGCTCAACAAGGTGAGGGAAAGAAACATTGTGGGTTCTGGCGCTGCTGGGGGAATGTGATGTCATCCAAGATGGCTGCTAACTGAGGGCCGTCATCTTGGATTTTAATCAAAATCAAAACTTGTTTTGTATCACAATTCAAACTATTTTCGGTCAAAACAAAAGCAAACTGAAAACTTATCGCAAGGATTGAAAGATAAATTCTAACAAGTCGTAAAGATAAGGGTGTTACGCGTAATAAAATATTTGTCTTGCATAAAAGTTCTCAAAATAATGACTTCATCGCCATAACTGAATCGGTAACCGCAACAAAACAATTTCAAAGTTGATAAGGGGATTAGTTTCTAAAGAAACTGTGACGTTGCGTCGGTGGGGAAGTGAATCACAAAAATTGGGATTAATCAACTGAGTTGATGAGGTAAATTGGCTACCGTAGAGAAATTGAGAGCTGACGTTTCGAGCGTTAGCCCTTCGTCAGAGCGAATCAAGGAATTGTCGGTTGCGCTTGGTTATATGGAGAACGGTGAAGCTACCCTCTTGGTAGGAACATGGCAACGTAGAAAACAAGAAAAATTAGTTGAATGAAAAGCGCTTGTTGATACTGTGTGGAGTAAGTCCCCCGAAACTTCAATCTCTCTGATCATTCTAGCCAACAAATGACGATCTGCAGCCTTTCCTACATCAGGGTAACACGAAAAGCCGGAAAAATCTAGTCAGTATCAAGAGATTGTCAGTATCTATTGCGTTGGTGATTTCTTAAATGACGCTTTAAGGAGGTCCAATGGTTAAATTCTAAGGCTAGTTATGAATATCTATTGACAAGTTTTGGACCACTAGTGATGACACGAGATATGACCCTCACAATTCATACTGTAAAGGTTCGGATTAAAAAATATACGTACATCCAGTGCTTCTAGGTAAAATGCAAGCGAACGTTCAAAAGAATTAAAAGCTTAATAGGTTTTGTTAAATACAAAATGGCCACTCGACCGTAAAATAGCTTGAAATGCAATTATATATTGATATGTGAGAGAGCCTTACAAAATTGATACTCGAAGATCCAACTAGAGGGGATAAGAACACATTTGTACTTAACAAAATTAATCCCTAATTTCTTTAGTAAATTTAAGTTTTGACCAGAAGCAAAGTGACTTATAAGCGGTTCATTTTCTATTCATTCTCCTGGATCTTCAGATGACACGGGTTGATATCCCTGAGCACTGGGCCAGGTTAAGGGCACGTGAAAATTGCCTACTATGCGTTTCCGCTCACTTTTGCGACCTTTACCATGGTCCTTCTTTTTCCCTTCTCTCGTGATAGGAGCCTCACTCTTTGAAAAAAGTAAGGGGGAGGCGGGGGGCAACCGAGCCCCTCCCCTAATTCCGCTCTGTTTTCTAAGCTATCGACCCAAACGTCCGACGCGCTAAAGGATCAGGTTTACACTTATGTGGGAGATTACGGAGACACGAACATAAGCAAAAGTATTAGCTTAGTAACGCGTAACCACGAGGACGTTCACACGTACGATAAGCACAAGCCCAAGATGTCGACATACGCAGCCGCAGGACGTGCCCGCACATGCTGTTTACTTGTTTCTTAGCTTGCGCTTTCGCTAGTTTCATTCCGGTTTGCACGCAACGTACAACGAGACAATAATAATAAGCGCAAACATAAGAGAAGGAAAGTTTTTCTTTTCTTACGCTTCTGCTTCTGCTTGTGTTCCACTGGTATGCACGTACGTGTATTGTATTTACATTGCTTGCGTTTATGCTTCTACGATACGAGTAAACCAGACTTTATTAGGCTTAATTATCACTGATCCTCACAATGGCACTTCAATTGGCGTTATAATTACCTTGTGCAGTTGCTCCTTATCCAGCAGAAGAAGATTCAGATCCTACCTATGCGACGCTTGCCGTCCACGACACTGCAAAACAACTTCCAGTCAAATCGTACAAAACGAGACCAAACCACGGGATTTAAGTGACGGAGAACCTCGCACAAAATCACCACATAGACAGCCAAACACAGGCTTATTGCCCTGGAATAACCAAGAAAGTCTAACACGCAGTTTGCCCCGAAGAATATCGCCATGTTAAAACCATAGTGTAAGCTAGCCCACAGTAACCGACGATGCTTTCAGGTCATTTAGAAACAACTGCCGTGGGTGAATTCCGTTTGAAATCCGTCAAGTAATCCAAGGATAATCGAAGTGATCCAAAAAGTCGTTTTTGGTAATGAATTGAACAGACGTTTGACTTCGTGTAAGGTAGCCTTGTTTTCTGACTCGCAGCAACAGATAATCTTGATGCAGAAGATGCTGACCAAACTCACTGTCATTAGTGCAGCGAAGACGTAAAAGACAATGTTGTAGTTCTTACGAGCTTGTCCACAAATAGTAAGTTGATTCATTTATACTAACGTGCCTAACGAGATAGTCAAAGAGCTCCACAATCGGACCCGCCCACAGAGACGTCTTTGCCCTCCCAGACAATCTAAAAAAACATCCGTCTCCTACGTATACGGGATGACGCATTGCAGAAAATATTTCCCTAAACAAAGTTAAAGCTACAAGAATGCAAAAGATAATTACCACTTCTCCCTGATCAGTGTTAATAATGTGTTGGTATGAAGATTGATGTCTCAGGGAGTCAGGCTTACATTTCTCTTTAATGCCAAGGCCGCGCTAAAAAATTAGTCCACTTATACGTTGCAGTTCTTTTTATTTCCTCAGCCGTCAGTGTAGAGTCAATAAATTCGGGAAAAGCAATCGCTGGCTGCTTGTTTCAACCCCCCCCCCCCCCCCCGCCCCGTGAGAGTTTTTGTAATAATTATCTCAGTTCCAGTTTAAAATACGGTTTAATGTGTTTGAGTCAAACAGCGATCGTGACTTTCTGGTCGAAGATGATTTTCGTCGAGTTCAACTTTTGACAGTGAGCTATTCGCAAGGGTTAGTCTCATGTGGATGATTTTATGGAAGATATTGCTTGGTACCGAAAGCAGTGTTACTCCACGCCAGTTTGAGCACTGTGTCCTACCCCCTTTCTTAGGAATTTTAATGATCTTTTCCCTGCACTAGTCTTCGGGCATGGTCTTTGTATTCCAGATTTTATGGAATACGTCGGATGTCGGTTTTCATGTGATGTTATCCATTTCCGGTGCTTTGTTGTTCTCTTCACATTCTTGATTGCTTTTAGAATTTCGTTTTTTGTTGGTGGGGAGCAATCGATATCCAGGCCGTTTCCTAAGGGTTATGCTGTACAAGCCTGTACCGTTGGGTCCGGCCCGTTAAGGACCTTTCTGAAGTGTTCTGCCCATCTTTGCAGCTGCTCTTGTCCTCTATCGTAATTCTCTTTCTATCTTTGTCTTTCCCTGCATCGCTTCCTCCCTGGGAATTTCCCAGACTGTTCCCTTGTGATGCAGTATAGCTCGCTCGCCCCCCCCCCCCCCCCCCGCCCGAATTTGCGGCTTGTTCAGCTTCAGTGGCTAGGTTCTTAGTACATTCTCTTGTCCTTTTATAAACATTTCCTAACTTCTCTGTTAGCCAATTAATACTCTGCTGATAGCTTTTAATCTCTGTGATCTTGCTTTCACTTCCTTTTCTTTGATTTCTCTACGCTTATTGATTAGGGACCAAGTCTCAGCTCTCATCCAGTTCTTATCTCTTTTTCTTTTCTTCCCTAGCGCTTTCACATGCATGTAAGTAGCCCTCCTTTGCAGTCCACCATGCTGGTTGTACATCCCTTTCTGCCTCTTCATCAGTGTTACTTAGGGGGCCTCATATATACTTCTTCTTTACAGCTATAGGAAATTTTTTACTGATATCTGGCCTTCTCAGCTTAGCAGTGTTGTAACTTTGTCTGCTCTCTTCTGTCTTGGTAGGATTTCTTCTTACTAAGCTGTAATTTGACAGTTACTACGAGGAGAAGCTTCTGACATCAGCGCCTCTCTTTACCGTGACGTCGTGAAGAGAGTGCTTCCAGCGCCCGTTGATCAAGGCATGGTCTATTTGATTCTTGACATTCTCATCTGGAGGGATCCACGTTAACTTGTGAATCTCTCTGTTTTCAAAGATAGTGCCTCCAATTACAAGGTCGTTTAAACCACAAATATCAGCCAGCCTCTCTCCATTTTAATTCATCTCGTCACGACCGTTTTTTCCCATGATCTTTTTCCTTCCTTCGTTAGAGCTTCCTACTTTGGCTTTGAGATGTCCAACCACTAGTGGAACATCATGTGATGGTTCATCACCTAATGCTTTTTGTAGCTGTTGGTAAAACGTGCCCTTTGCCTCTTCCTCAGCATCATCGGTTGGAGCGTGCACGGCATTGCATAACGGACAGCGTGTACCTGGGTTTAAATCTTGCTGTAATCAATCTGGGTTTGAATTTTGCTGTTGTCAATCGCTCACTTATCGGTGTCCACTCAATCATGCTCTTCTTTGCTGCCTTGGACCAGATGATCGCTATTCCTTCTCTATGGTCGTTATCTTTCCTCCCTGAATATATGTTTCTGTTGTCCAATGACGTTGTTACACCAATGTTGCTAGTCTACCCTTGTATCTACGTTCACTAATGCCAAAAATGTCAATGCTGTAAAGCGACATTTCTCTTTCCACCTGTGCAGTCTTTTCTGTTTGGAACATAATCCTGACACTCCAAGTGCCGATAGGCACTTTGACTTCGGGCTCAGGAGTGGTCTGTTCGTGCACTGTGCAGTCATTGGTCCAGCCCCCAGCTAGAACCACTTCCGTCGTCCTGTGGTTGCTTATTTCGATTATCTGATCATCAGGTTCTGTAGCAATATAATATACTGTAGTGGGGTTGCTAGCCCCACGTACAGTTTGCCAGAGCCCTGTTAGCCAGCTTGACCCGTTCTCGCCTCCTACGACGAGGACTTAAGGTTAGACTTATTTATTTATTTATTTATTTATTTTATTTTATTTTATTTTATTTTTTCTAGTCCGAGGACGTTGCTCTGAATGTATTGGTATTGTTATGAATCTCGATATTCTTTTCGCTGCTTCAATTTCCTTTTTACTAACTTCCCTATACTTACTGTTCTGGCATCTTTCAGCTTTAATTGCATTTCCAGGGCGCACTTAACGTAGAACAGCTAAAAAAGAAGGCAGACGAAAAGTTTCGTGCGAAGGAATACATGAAAGCAGCGTCTATTTGTTAAATGGCGCTCTAATGTCCAATTACCTCCTTTGAAGAAACGGCTATTATTTCTGAACAGCTTCTTCGTAACAGAGCAGAGTGTTTCTTTAAAGCGGTGAGCTCCATGTTTAGGTATACTAAATTATGCATGCAGAACACTTCCATTGAACAGCTAGAAGAGATGTACTAGGATATTGCCGAATTTTTGCCAGTTATGGAACTGAACATTTTCAGTTGAGAAAAGGGAAAGCGTTAAACGTTTCGAAGCATCAGTTTATATCCAATAAATTGACATTTACAGTTCCAAATATTTTTCCAAGGCCATTATTAGAGAAGCACTGCCGATGAAGCAGAAGACTTGAAAATCGCCGACTGCTTCCCAACAGGGTCGAAAGCGTTCCCTTAAAGAGTATACTGTTAAGTTAGTAAGCGGGCCAAAAAATTTTGCCTGCATTCTAAGCTGTCAGCTACCAAATAGAAGGTTAGCTTTTTAAACTGCACAGCTTGAAAAACTTATAATTTTGATGAATATAAAGAAATGCTCGAAGGCGTCTTTTGACAGCCCAACTGGTGCGGGGAAGAGAAAGAAATAGTACTCCATTTGTCTGGACACACCAAAAGATAACTTTTTGATGGGAAAATCACAATATTGTTACTCTGAATTTCTCGATTGCGGTAACGAAAGAAATTAAACGAGAAGGAAAGGAAAGATACAAGTACGTGTAATAAAAGTTACTGCTGTATATGCAAAAATTGAGCTGTGCACTTGCTTCAACATAGAGTTGATTTCTAAGTATACTACATGGTCTTACAGTTGAACATCTTCTAAACATGCTAAAAATACAGTCCTATTTTGAGCAGTTCGGTACATATATTCGGAATCTATCAAGCGCAAACTTGACATACCGTATTTCCTCAATTAAACGCCCCCGGCGTTTATTTCAAACTTGGCATGGTTGACTCGGCGTTTGCTTGAATCAGCAGTCTATTTGGGCCCGCCATTTTCTAGGAAAGGGTTATTATTTGTTTTTCTTGACAGCCGTGTACTTTGCCCTTAAGTTTTAAGTTTATTATACCAGAAATAAACGTCTGAGGGGCTTATTTACAATTCCCTCTTTTATACCCGGCGTTTATTCGGGGCCAGGCATTTAATCGAGAAAATACGGTAATTCAAACTTAAGCTAGTCGTTAAAATTGTTTGACATTCAAACATGTTCGCGAAAAAGGATAGCATTCTTCTTCATAACACATTTGTAACTGTTCACTTGTATTTGCAACCAGCTCTCGTTACTTCTGTGACCCACATCCCATACTACATTTGCGTTCATCATGTTATTACCATCAATAATTATCCCTCTCGTTCTCACCATTCTCACTATCGCGTTTGCCTTTTCTGTTTGTTCCTGACATTTATGCTGTATCATGTTGTATTGCTCTCTATCCGAGCGCGATAATTCCTCGCTTTCTGCCATTGAGATTCAGGCATTTGTTCCAGCAGTTCGAGATACATAGCCTTTAGTTAGCCGAAAAACGATTTTTAAGTTAGCGAAGATTCCGGTCGTTGCGTCGGCTTTCTCTCGTGTTTGATTGGTTACTACTGTATTGAAATGCCAGCCGGTCTAGAATCAATTTTAGCCCTCTAAATTAACCACTTTATCATGCAAAATGATCCCCATCCGCTCAGCAATGCACACTAATTAATTTTAATATAAATAGGTCATGAAGAGAAAGATGAAAAATGGGGTCATAAATTGATAAGTATGCTGTATTTTTTATTTCCATGAGCCTGGGGCTCGAAAGAAAAATATCTGTCTATTTTGGGAGTCAGATCTTTTTTTGTTTTTTTGTTTGTTTTTCTTTTGCTTTTCTGCTTTTTTATATGGGCCCCTACGCGGTATTACTTGCAGTTTGAGTTCTAAAAAATTATATGACCAGAGCCGTCTCTAAAATCATCTCATATATCATCAGTTGGACTGCAAATACATTGAGCGAGTTGGTAGTGTTCATTAGACGTTATCAACAGGCCGACTAAAAGACGATGACCAGCAAGAGAATCACACGAAAATATCCTCTGGACCTGTCCTCTACAGCAAATGAGGTTAGAGTATTTCGAAATGTTTTTCTCTTTGACTTTTCGACCTCATATGGGTCGAAACATATCAAAATATGTGCTTTACTCGCGAATGGAATGTTGACCAGGAAGGGTCAAGTAACTGCATTTTAACGAACTTTGAAAAGCTCTTGCGTCGCTCTTAATCGTTTGCCCAAAGAAATTTTTACAGCAATTGTGAGAACATCTTTTTTAAATTCAACAGCCAGAAGCTGAATCGATTCAAAGGTTTAGCACACGGTGAAAAGTAATTTTAACTAATTCACGAAGTATTTTTCCTGATGAGAAATGTATACTTTCAAAATTAAATTATTTGAAACACAAAGAACAACGCAGTTTTTTACCAAAAACATTTTTGGAGCTCTTGAAAGAACACAAAAGAAGATTTAAGTGTCTTGGACACGAAAAAGGGATTTATTTCTGTACGCGAAAGCTTCAAACTCATGTAAAAATTTACTTCAAATGGCGATTTTAACGGAATTTCGTTATTTGCACTATTCTTTGAAATGAAAAAACAGTATCCAGTAAGTTAACCCTATTTAGCCTGGGGGGGGGGGGGGCACATTGTGCCCGCGCTGACCTTAACGAACTATAGCTTTTAAATGGCTGGACGGATAATCACCAAATCTCGTGACCTTTCCTGAAACTTATCAGAGAAAATTTTCCTGTGTCAATGACGTGTCTATGATGGTTGACATTTCCATAGCAACCGTCTACTCAGGAGGTGTCAGTTTGACTATTTTTTTGCCTTTTTTCAGTCTTTTTTGAGTTTTTTCCCCTTCGTTTGAAAAGAGAAGACAATCCTTTACTTTTTCGTACTTGTTTGTATTAAGTATGTTTCTTAGAACAAACTCATATATTTTTCTATGACGTCATTGTCAACTGTGTGACCAGGATTCAAGATGGCGGCTCAAAATTCAAAGTGGCTGCTTTGTGACGTCTTTTGACGTCATGAAACGTCATAATCGACACGTCATAACCCTGTTAAGCTAATGACGTACTATTAATATGCCAAGTATCATCACAAGAGCGTGAATACTTTTCGAGATCCATAAGGGGGGCACTTTGTGCCCCCCCCAGGCTCAAAAACTCAAAAAAAGACCAGGCGAAATAGGGTTAAGTTATACCCTAACCTATCCAACATTGAAATATGAAAGACATCGAATTTTCCACCCTTGCCACAAAATTTTGATTTTGTCTGATTTTTACAGGAAGGCGCTCTTAAGCTGGATGATTAGAGCACTCTTATTCTAACCAGAAAACGCAAATTCAAGACCAAGATCTTTAAAATTACTGTACGTTTGACCCTACATAAGATAGTACATACATAATTTTGAGTGTCATTCTTTGGTAGTTTAATGCTACTTTTGCATTATTGTCTATTTGAAAAGACCGTGACAGCCTTAAGTGATACAAACGAGACACTAAGTGAAGAGATTATAAAGGTGAGGTCTTAACAGTTGATTGTAATCCTTGGACAAAAAAAGCAGTTATTGAAAGAGGAAATATAATGATTTGCCATTGACAATCACATGCAATATGTCCTGGCAAACTCCTACGACAGCGCCCCAGGCTGCAGACTGCAAACCAAGCTAAGATAAAATCCAGCCTGAGGGTAAAATGTAGACTGCATACTGCAGACCCAGTTAAGACCAAGGGTAAAATACAGATCGGCAGACCAAAGATAAGGCCTACACGTGATAAGATAAACTAAGAACTGAGATATGAGTGAAATAGTTTTTGCCACTAGTATTAACTAAAGGCTCTCATATACTTTTTGGCAGCAGGATGAGAGTCTGGTCCATGAAGTAGCGGTGACGATGGTTGAATTTGCCACAGAAAGAGAGATGAACAGTAAATATCTGGAATTGGCTTTAGCATGTTACACATAGTTATCAGGGTTGCTACACTTTTATTAAAAAATTCTGCCTGGAGTTCTGCTTGGACGAATGGGATGTCTGTTAAACCAGGTAAAAATTATATTCTGATTTGCTCTCCCAAATGAGTTTATAATTAGTCTTTGAGAGAAAGCCCATGTAATTTGAAATTGGAATTTTAACGTTCTGTAAGTTTTGAGGCCTTGTAATGAAGCCACATCATTAATAGTGAGGTTTCCATACAGGTCCAGATAGAAGAGCATACGATAGTGTTGTTCCATATGTTTAAATGCTGCGCGTACAGAGACACGCTTAGGTTCAATGAAAGCAAAAGCTTTTAAACAATAGAGAATGGGGAAGCAGGCAGACATTCTGGATATTTTTTCTTTCAGTCTCTTTTTTATGAAACTAAGCCGCTCTCATAGTGAATAAAAACAACCTCGTTCCCAGGATTTCTCTGGGAAGAGAGAAGAGACCCTGGGAACAAGATTGGGGAAAAGAGAATTTTTACTGATATGACCTAAGAATTGTGCCCAAGTTATCTCCACCATTTTGCCATCATGGACCGATTTTCCTTTTGTATTCAGGGAAAACACAGCGAAGCAATGGAAGATTGTGCACAGGGTATGAAATTCATCGCATCAATTATATCACGTTATGCTAAGCCAGTGATGGCTGCCCCTTGCGGAAGCAAAACACCTTTGGTAAACTTATTTACTATTTAGTTCTCTATTTTGACTCTGATAGCGAAAAAGCTCTTAAAATGATGCGTCAAATGAAACAAAGCTTGAGGAAAACGGAAACGGCAAAAGCTAAAGAACAGATAATATATTTCATGAAAGTTTTAATTAATATTATTTTAAGGTTGTGGTATTATCCATCACAAAAATTACTCTTTGAACTTTGTATTTTAGGCCACGGCATATCGAGTTTAATACGTTGTTTAGTTTCATATCTTACACTGCATTAATTAATATAGATTTAGCCAAGCCTAAAAGCGGAGCCCCCCTTTTTGTTTTGTCTGTTTTTTGCTTTTGTTTTGTTTTTGCTGGCAGTTATTAATTTGTGAAAATACTCTCATCCAAGTCGTTTTATTAAAGAAAAAAAAAACAAAGAAAAAAAAGAAAAAAATTTCTGCTCCCGCTGAGCGTCGAACCCGGCTCGTCGGCATGAGGTGCCAGTAACTAATCCACTAGGCCACGGGCGTTAGACACTATTTCAGCACTTAATTTTAATACTTATTTCTTTCTTCGTGACAAGCTGCCTATCAGCATGAAAATGCTGGTGTTTTTCCTGGCAAAATGTGTTCGAAACGCCGTAAAAACCATGGTTGTGGACAGAAAAAACCAAAAAGCACTAGCTCTGCTATATTTGGCTTCGAAACCGCTGCGAAAAGCTGCGAACTCAAGCGGTGTGCCGACCGAGTTTCAGCCGAACAGAACCGCCGAGGCAAATTTGAACTTTTTGCCTGAACTTTATCGCCGAGTTTCTTTCGCCTAGATTGAACTCTTCCCCTTCCACCAAAAAGACAACTGAGTGTTCTTTTGAACTTTTTTTTTTCCATTAACAAATTTGTTTTTGACTTTTGTTGTCTTTGCTTGTTTTGCTACAACGCGGGTCAACATGCGATTTCGCGCTGAAAACACACGGGATTCAGCACAGGGTTATATCCAGTGTAGGAAGTGTATTGGTAGGCCTGTGGTGCGGACGGACGGACGGACGGACGGAAGGATGTACGGACGGACGGTCACGTGACTACTACGTCACTACCAAAATTTTTTGGCTGCATAGATTACCAAATTTGCTTAGCAATGGAGCTCCGCTGACGCGCTAGCGCGCTGGCTCCGCTATTATCTGTTCATAACAAAAATAGCAAATGATCATGAACATCAACATTTTTTTCAAATCACCGAAAGTTCACTATTATGCACTGTTTTGGCTCAGATATAAGCGCTAATTTACCTATTTAAAAAACTTTTCGAAGCTAGGATGAGATGGATGAGATAAAAATCATAGCCAGAAAAAGAAGAAAGGATCAATTTTTTTAAAGCACTTACAATTAAAAACTTCAACTTGTTGTTGTTGTTAAACCATCAGACGTACAAGCAAACTCACACCCTGTCGTGGTAAAAGGGGGGGGGGTGAGCCTCCCTTAGGTTTTCTTTGTTTCAGTTCTATTTCGAAACGACTTTACCTTTGGTAGACAGCCTGAATGTGCTCTACAAAATGAGGAGATATTATGGGTTAGCAGGCTGCTGGGGGGCCTGTGACGTCATCCAAATGTTGGCCAAGGATGACCGCCATCTTGGATTTTTGGATAAGCGTCAGTTTGTTCTTTGCCGTCTTGTGAAAACTCCATATATTAGTTTGGATGTTTGTCCATAGATATGTGAAATGTTTGGTTTAGTTGCGGTTCTCCTCTGATGAGAAAGTGGTTATGTCGGTAACGCACATGTCAACTAGGGTACGTAAGTACAAAACTCAGCAGGTATAATTTCTGCAGTCCCAACATTTCAATTAAACTTATCACTTTGGAGGGTTTAAAACTGTTAGCTAGTTTTGCTTTTAACAACGGTAAGTCGAGTTATAACATGTTTAAAATTCCGGCTACAAATTGAGGATTTCTAGCCATCGTAAAAGTTTTCTTCTTTAGAATTACAGTCTTGTAAACTTTTTGCAAGAACCTTGTGATCATCAATGACTACAAATTTTTGGTTTGTTTATAACACCCGTTATGGGCTCCTGACCCACCATAATCGCTCACCCGAAGAATTGGCGCGAGAACCAAATAAAAACTACATTCCCATGAAATTTTCTTGCCATGTTTCATAATAGTGCCATTAACCTTTAGGTTTCATGATATTTTCTACGATCAGAGGTAGTTAAACTTATGTAACCTGCTTTTGATTTTTCTGAGGTGACAAAATAGTGTTTCGAAAGCGGTTTAATTTTTGTGGTCACGTTTTTTTTTTTTTGTTTTTTATTTTTTCAAAAATAGATGCTAACGTTGGTAATGAGTTACAAAGCCACGTTGAAACAATCTGCCAATGCTAAAGTAAGAGTCATCATCACTCATTACATTTTTGAAGACGAAAATGAGGACGTAATTTGAGGCAACGCGTGTTCTCCTGTCCAAGCGAAGCTATTTTTGGCTTGACACTTTGCTGCATGATGTGACTAGTCACACAAGACAGAAGAGATGTACGAGTCAAACAAGACGTGGCTTGTTTTTCAGCAACCTCACATTTTGTATCCATAATATTAACAGATATTATAACATACTCAACAAAATAAACAGTTTCTGATTGGTCAATGAGGAATGCATAAATAACTTATAGATTGCAAATAGAGGTTATAAAGTGCAATACGGAAGTTGCAATCGAAACAAGGGGAAGCACTAAATTTGAAAACAAAAAGCAAAATGGCTTACAGCCGGTTTGCTTTGTCAGACGAGATTGTTGTCGACCAACTGAAACAAAATGCCAAAAACAAAAACTACTAAATCAACACAAACCTGCTTGAATGTGTGGCAAAAATGGGCAAGTGAAAGGAAAGTTAATCCTAAACTGGAGCAGTACGAACACGAAGATCTCGATAAAATGTTACAGATATTTTATGCTGAGGTACGTACCAAAGATGGATTAGAGTACGAACCTGAGGGTTTGAAATCCATGCTCGAAGCCCTCGACCAGTATTTAAAAGGACATGACTACAGGTACTGTATTTTACGAGACCGTGAGTTTTATCAGTCAAAGTTGGTGCTAGAGGGAAAAGTCAAACATCTTCGTCAACAAGGCAAAGAGAAGAGACCTAACGCGGTAAATGCACTGACGGCCAAAGAAGGGATACTACAGTCTGACTGTAATTATGCACCCTATTGAAATAAAGTGTTTCTTCTTCTTCTTCTTCTTCTTCTTCTTCTTCTTCTTCTTCTTCTTCTTTTACCGAGAAAAGCCTCGGAAACGCAAGTCCAAGAGTTCTTTCACAAACCATGTGGTGGGTACTAACTCAGCATTTTGGACTGAGGGGACGTCAGGAACACCATTCAATGGAAGTTGAAGACTTCGCCTTTTGTGTAGATGACTGTGGCACGGAGTACATCACATTCAAAGAACATCCGACGATGACAAGGCAGGGAGGGCTGAACACAAAACGTGGAAGTGTTTTGCCGAAAATGTTTCCCTCTGGTGGTCCGAGATGCCCAGTTGAATTGTTCAAGCAGTACGTAAGTCGACGTCCACAAGACCTACGAGACAAAGGTCCTTTTTACCTTGCCGTGGTTGAAAATCATAAAACAAATGTTTGGTACAAGAAGCAGCGGCTTGGCGTTAACAGCATCGACCATATGATGAAAAACATCATCAAGAATACGCCCTCGGAAACGACCAACAAGAGGCTGAGTAGCCACAGCGCTAGGAAGACAGTGGTGAAGAAAATCAGGGCAGCCGAACGTTGAGGGGCAGTCTATTATTCAGGTGACCGGCCACGCAAATGAAAAGTCTCTTAACGACTACGATGAAGGAAGTGAAAAGGAGCAACGGCAGTTATCGCACATTATCAGCAGAACTCCACAGACAGCAACGTCTAACAGTTTCCCAGTTCTTCCGATGTGGTCTTTTCCTTCAACCCGTACGGAACAGGTACAGCAAGCAAGTAGCCATGCTTTTACCGTAAACAACTTTCACAACTGTCAAGTCACATTTAACGTCATTCAAGGACATGCAGTTCACCGAAGTCCTCGCATCACAATGACACTCATTAGCTGCCAGTTTGCGATAACCATTACGGAACAAATGTGAACTTTTTAAAACCGCTTTATTGATTTCATTGAAGAAAGATAAGGCTTGAACAGTTCAAATTTTATGAACCTCAATGTCAAAAACTTCACGCTTTGCTTACCTGTCACAAGATTGTAATTGATTGGTTGAAATAAAACGTGTGAGCATTTTAGAAGCCATTAAAGATTTGTAGGGGGAAATTAAAGGGTGACGGTCGCGTTAAAATTTCGAAATTTTGTTGAGAATATTATAAACAAAAAATCGTATGAGCTGCTCCTGCATTTCGTGATTTATAGTCACTCGTGATGTTTTGAAAGTTCTCAAATTGCACTCGCCTACGGCTCGTGAAATTTTGAGAATTTTCAAAACATCACTCGTGCCCATAAATCACGAAATGCACTCGCGTTCATACTGTTTCGTTCTAACGAGAAATTATAATTATGCTTGACATTTAATACATGATGACGTCACAATGCCTTACGAAATTAATTAATAAGATCATTGAAGAAAAACTACCTAGTCGCAGACTTTGAGACACCAATGGGTACGTAAATATTGTTCTGTATTTAAGTATACTGAACCCTGGCATTTATTAACCATAAATTCTGACCTGTTAACAGATTTCGAATTTACTCTTCTGTGAATGAGATGATTAAATAAAGAGTGAGTAATTTGGAACCTTGGCAATTGATGCAACTAGCGAAACACATACGACTTTCTATACTTATTATTTAAGCCAAGGGAATTCACGATTATTTATGCTAGAATGTAGAATATGACGCGACATTGGACATTTTTCATGCTAGACATGTAAAATATAACATAATTTAAGGCAATAATGGCTTGACCACATGGTACTTATGACGTCATTTATCGTAACCATAACAACTGACTCTAACGAAAACTTCTCCGAAATGTGTCTTAATGATACGCATACAGCTACCGGAAACGGCAGGTGCTAATAAAAAATCCTCGAGAAAAAGAAGAAAAACCTTACGGAGAAGGGGTGCTATCCACCTCCCCACCCTCTTGAATGCCAGAGGGCTAATTGAGAAAAACATAGCAATTAAAAGTTCACATTTTATGTAGTTTTAACTTGCATAGCTTCTATAATCAGTTATCAACTCCATCCTTATGAACTGAATGCGTTTCTTTTTAGAAAAAGAGCATTGTTAAAGAGCAGGAACCTAATGAAAGGGTCAAAAATCCACTCGTGCCCACTCCAGCAGTGAGATTCCTTGCGTTTCGACGTAATATGCCAACAAACAAAAGCCGCATTTTGTAGGCGCCCAAAGAACAATCAAACAATCAGGATGTAAATAACTGCTATTAGACACGATTACGTCTTTTTAATGAACATTTTTGAGTTAGAAACGATTTTTCTTTGTAAAACTTCGCACTTCTCAGGTCGAATCACAGGTGGGTTTATTCAAAGTAGAAAACGAGGAGAAGAAGACTAGCGATGGACACTCGTTGAATTCTGGAGACAAGGTATAATATTAGGCACTGTACCTCATATACGCTTTAAACTGGAGGCAGATGTGGAACGTCAGCGATTAAAAGCGTGATGCTTTTTCTAAAGAACGTTTATATGAATCTTTCCAGATTCATATCTTTATATCAGCCCATATTGTTGCAATAGAAATGTGAAACCAAATGTGTTTATCTTTTGCTATCTATTTTTTACTGTCTTTAGATTCGTTAAATGGGCGAAGTTCTTCTCCTGACCATTCTTCTCAAGCCAAATGGTACTTTTTTTACTGCCAGAAGAAGGGAATTTAAAGATATGTGTATTTAAAAATATGTATACTAGTTTTAACGATACACAAAACTGCATTGACTTTATGTCGTATCTTGTACTTCCCACTTTGCTGAAAAATTTAATACATTAGTTGGAAATGTGAGGGTATGCAAATTCCAATGCAGACGAAAATTGGATAAAACCGGCCATGGATACATGTAACTAAACATCGCACGTGCCGATAAAGTGTTAAGCCTCACAATAACATTTTGTGTTTTATTCACAGAGTCAACGTACAGAAGAAAGAGAAGAAAACTCCGTTTCTCCTGCAGAAAATATTAAATGGTAAGAAATTCGCTCATATAAGATTTCATTTTGCGCGTAAGGTTTATACTAACAGGTTAAAGAATTCTCAATTAAACGCAAAAGTTATTTAAGTGTACGTCATTGTCTGAGAAAGTGTTCCAGAGATTGGAAATAGGGGTCAACCGATTTCTGTGAAACTTGCTGCAGAAATTAGCCTTGTTGAGATATTTCAAAAGCGAATTTGGTTTTGTTTTCTGGCTTTTGGTTGCAAAGTTTCAGGGAGGGTCCCATCAAGGGCCTTCAATATACTGAAAATCGTTTTTATTAAGGGGTAGGTTTAGAGTTCAATAAAAACAAAAGTAAAAATCCTTTGGACTCATTAATCGTATGGTGTATTTCTACTATAAATAATCTTTCAGTTAATATGTAGGGTTTGGCATAGAGGGATCTGGCAGTCTGGGGTTTGGCACTAGTTTTGGCCAGATTTTGAAGTGAAAACCTCTACCCAAATTTGCCAAAGTTCAGACATTTATATTTTTTAACTGCCTAACTAGCTAAAATTGATTTTTCTATCAAAAGTTTCCCCAGTATGAGTAGAATCAAAATCAATTGAGAAAACCTTGGCCCATTTTTTTTAGGGGCTTTTAAGATCCATTTGCAGCCACACTCTCACAAAACACACATATTCTCAAAAGTAATAATTTAACAGCTATCATAGCTTTATTTGTGTTTAAACACTTCAACTTGGTGAGGCCTACTTCACTTTTAAAATCTGTGAGAAACAGTGACTTTACTTTTAAACTCTACTTGAGACTGATGAATTGTCACAGAACTACAAAATCAGTACAAGAAACCAATCTTGCTCTACTTGAAAGGTAAATATACAATACAATAAAGCTAGTTTGTACTCAAATAACTGAGTAGATGGTCTGTTACACTCGGTTATATGCTGACAACTGTTCCAAACATAGCCCTACTTACTTACCTTTAAGCTTATTTAAAGGTCCTTGGAAAGAAATTTCTCCGAGGTATTGCAAACGAAAAAAGAAAACCATATATTTCTCAAAATCGTTTGAATATAAACATCCTGTCTGATGATAAGACCTCATTGCCTGATTATTCTACATTTGTTTACGAACGAGTACATCATGCTTTGTAATAGGAAAATGTGCTGGAGCCGCTGCCTCGCAGTGCAGTCTTTTATCGAGTTTCAGCAGGACCACTCGTCGCTGGATGCAAATAATCGGACACATTTGGTGTAGAACCAAAAAAACTGCAGAAGAAATGCTTTTCTTCAACAATTTTCCATCCAAGATAAATTTTGTGACATCTAGAGAGCCACACATTCCCCCCCCCCCCCCCTTAACAGATAACGTTACCCATCATAATGGATTGCAGGTCATTTTGTCTAAAGCTTCATCCTATTTCTGAGTTTAATTACTGTGATTTACATAATTACATCAACTGGTTATTGAAACTACTTATGATACACCAAAGTTTTAGTCCTTTCTTAGTCTAGGTTTCTTTACAAAATTTTGAACATTTTTCTTAGGTCGTTTTTTATGATAGTGCCTCCCATCAGCTCCTATTTTAAAACTTCTAAAAGTAAGGTTGGAGATTAGTTATGGGACGAATTTTATTCGAGGAAATACGTTAGTTCCAAGCCTGTTTTCTACAAGCAAACCATGGTAAGTACGAGACTTTTAATCGGCTTCAAAGTAAAAGTTAGATCAAAGTAGTAGGAAATACTCAGAAAAACCTGCCAGACTGAGCTAGAGGAAAAAAAAATAATCCAATGCAATAATCAGCAAAATGGAAAAGAATCTAATTTTTTTGTATTAGTGTTTATATGTTAGAAAATTAGTATTGACTCTGTGGACTCCTTTTCTAGGCCAATTTCCTACATCACTCCTTGTTCGTGGCTATCACTGATTCTAAGGGACTCGCGCTCCATAGGGGAAAAAACTGTCTAAAGGCATGCGCTATTAACGAGTAAAATACGCGAGCAATATATTTACGACGTAATATATTTACGACGCCAAAATGTTCAAAAGTTTAAGTGGCAATGTCTGTAAGAGCGGTCCACTGCATTTCGGGTCAGAAAAAAGTTTTCCCTCAAACTTTGCCCAGGAAACCATCTTGGGTCACAAGTAAATGAAACGAGTTTCGTTTTAGGAAATACGTTAAAATAGTTTTTTTACAGCCCACAACAGTAAGAGCGGCAAAAGCCGTAAATTAGCACCTGGCCAGACGCGAAAATTGCATAAGTTGGCGACCTCACTGCTCAAAAACCACAACACGCAGCAAAAAAGTGTTATTATTTTTAAGTTAAGAGGTCCTTCAAGGGTGTAAAGCGTGTGTTAAATTTAATTTGTGTTGAAGTGGAAGCTCGTGATAATTGATATATTAACACTCATCTGAGCGCTTTCTGAAAACTCGCAAAAGTACCCTGTCTTCGTCGGCCTTTATTTCCCGAGTCCAGACCAAGTCGCTCTAAATTCCTATCGAAGTGCGTTAATGAGATGTTAGGGAGTACAGAAATATAAAAATACCTTGCGCTTATTATCGTCCTTTACCACAGTGACTTCGAACTTTTGGTGATTTTTGCGAATATGACACACGCATTATGCAAATTAGGTTGTTGAGCAAATTCGGATCGTGTGAACTGAATAGCTTCTAGATTTTAAGATTTCTCCATTTCAAGTCATAAATACAGAAAAGCATACACAAATAGAAGTTTTGAACTGTTCAAATTGATGAAATAAGCGAATTACTGAGTCCTGATCTTTGGATGCTAATCCGGAGAATTGCGTGACTCACATTATGCAAATTAGGTTGTCTGCTAAACTTGGTCCGTTCCGGTAACCGTTGCAAAAAACCTTTTTAAAACTGTTTGGATCCCACTTTTGCTTTAATGGAATATTAAAGAAATGTTGAGACTACATGCACTGTAGGTAGAAAACGTTGACGACGAATTCAGCTAGTTAAAGCACTGACTTCTATTCACGTGTCATTTGAATAACTCTGTTTGCAATGAAATGGACAACTTGTAACAATTAATGAATCTCTACTTTTTTGTAGTCGGGTTTGGTTTTTTATTCCTACAATTTGCTCTTTGATCTGCCTTTTCCACAACGCCTTCGAAATTTTGGTGCTTTTGTCCCGGGACTTTTGTCAAGCGTTTTATCTTGTTTATACAAGTCAAACTAGGTTGTTCGCGTCAGTGGAGCAAACTCAATAAAAAGACCGCGAATTATAAAGTGCCGATGTTTGGATGCTTTGGGGCAAAATGTGACGACAATTATGCAAACTAAATTTTCTGCCAAACGTTTCATCAGGTTATAAGAAACTTGAAAGTTTTTGTTTGATTTGAAACGGCTAAAGCTACGTCTTGGTAGGTTCCTTTTCCAGGGTTGGTTAGATGGCCTTTTATAATATATAACAGTGCTCTGGTTCGTTTTGTTCTCTCAATCAGTTTTATTGCATTCACAAGTATTGCAATTAATGTATAATGAGAAACATAAGAGAAAGAATACAATATCAGAATCACAGGAAAATTAACAACAATGAGGCTCAGGCAGGCTGTTATAATTATAAGCTTTTATGATATTTTCAGGCTGAGGCCTGAGGTGGCCAAAAATTACTAGAAGCTACTGTTTCCCAGTTAAATAGTAACGTCCAACATCGAAATTAGTAAAGGCTTGTCAGATAATTTTCCACCTTGGCACGTCAACAGCAAGCCAGTGAAGAGGGTTTGTACAAAAGCCAGTACCATTCTTCGTTCGGCGAAGCCCTATGGGCGGGAAAAGCCCCGGAAATACAAAGGTCATAGCTAGGCTTTCCCCCCCCCCCCCCCCGCCCCACGACATGATCGCTAAACTGAGATCGTGATCGTGTCTAATAATTCAAAAGAAATGTTTATCCTTCAAGTGAACTGTTCAAAGGATGCGGAACTTAGGGGTAGTTCTTTGTTTAAGTCGAGAATTTAATCAGACCTGTGAGCGAGAAGTGAAATAGGCCATTTCCCAACTAATAATAATAATAATAATAATAATAATAATTATTATTATTATTATTATTATTATTATTATTATTATTATTATAAATTTCTATAGCGCCATTTCCCAATGGTTCAATAGTGCTTTACAAAGTTGTCATTACGTTAATCTACAAATAATCTTAAAAAACAATAAATAAAAATGAACTAAAATTGATCTTAACGATAAATAAATCAGAATTCCTAGCCAAAAGCTTCTTTAAACAGCCAAGTCTTAAGTTTAGACTTAAAAGTCGAAAGAGATACACAATTCTTAATTCTAAGGGAAGGCTGTTTCATATGGTCGGAGCGGCAACTGTAAAGGAACGACCGCCATACGTTTTCAGATTAAATCTGGTAAACCAAGGAGATAATGACTAGATGATCTCAGTGTCCTGTGTGCTAGGCTTGTAAGGCCTTAGAAGTTCCGTGATGTAACTGGAAGCAGCGTCATGAAGAGCTTTGAATGCAACCAGAGCGATCTTGAAAATAATCCTTTGTTCAACAGGAAGCCAGTGAAGATTTAAAAGCAAAGGTGTGACATGTTCAAATTTACTTGTTGAATAAATGAGTCTTGCTGAACAGTTCAAGACACGTTGTAAATCTTGTAGAACACATTTAGGTTGACCACAATTGCTTTAAGCCTCCCTTTCAAAGCAAGGCTATGTGCACAACCTTTCATATGAAAATTAGTTTTCATTCACGTGTAAATAAGACCATATTTTTAAATATTAAAGGTGTGCACCTAGCCTGCCTTTGATAGAGAGGCTTAAGACAATTCCGAAATGGCTTATCAAAAGACACCTTCACCAGAGTGCGAAAGTAGCTCGAAAGTTAAGCGATTCACCGTCGTCTGTGAGGCGCTTCCACTCGAAGTCAGCAAGGTTCCAAGAAGCCTCCAGTTCTTTAAGAGTTAGGTCTTAATTGAATTTGGACATGAAATCAAAACACGCGATGCAGAATGATGCAGAATTAGACTTTTTTGTTTTCGCTGTTGAAGCTTTTTTATATCAAAACTGATACAAGGATATCCAATTCTTTTGATTGAACTGAAGAAAAGGAACCAGAGCACTGTTTTAAAAACGGGCATCTGTGACCAGGTGACTATCCCATGAACACATGGCTTTAGCCGTTTCAAATTAAACATCGATGAAAGAGAGATCCAAAAAGTTACACGTCTCTTATTTGGCAAAAAATCCAGTTGGCATAATTTTCGTCACTTTTTGCCCCAAAGCATCCAAACATCGGCAGCTTATAATCCGCGGTCTTTGACACGCAAACAACCTTGCTTGTCTCAAGCGTTTGCATAAACAAAATAAAGCGCTTAACAAAAGCCCCGGAAAAAAAGCCCAGGGCGGGGGTTACTCCCCCATATTGCCTATACGGGGACGTGCCGCTGGACAAGGCATGGTTTTTGGCCTCTCTGTCCTAAACAGGATACAAAATTTTAACCGAGTCTGTACTAAATAGGATACCAACTTGTCGTAAACAGGGTATGGTCAGACCCCATTGTCGTCATTAAATATGGCTTACACAGCATTTAGGTATCTTAGATCGGGGACGTTTGCTGGTCTTTGAAACACTTAAAATTGTGTAAAACAAGGGAGTTGGTATAATAATCATTTGCTCTAAACAGGGACCTAAAATAGAGGGTGCTTATACCTAATCGTACCTTTTTGGTACGCTTCGGCGGCATATCAGGCGAGTTTGGTCGAGCCGTGGTTCGTATTTTGGCGAGACGTAGTCGAGCCAAAATACCCATGGTGACCAAACGAGCTTGATATGCTGCCGAAGCGTACTAAAAAAGGTGCGATTAGGTATTTACCGTACCCAAATTCGTCCTAAAACCGGGCTTTTTTTTTAGTTACCGTGATCAGTCAGGCGTTGTAGAGCGACACGTATTTACACTTTACTGGTCGTCAATACTCTTCTCCAACTCCTCGTCTGCCATTTTATTTAATTCTTTTGTTTGGAGTTTCATTTTCTGAATCTTGAAGTCCAAGTTAAAAAAGAAATTTGGAAAATCCGGCTCCATTTTGAAACCAAAAAAGTTTCAGCGCTGTCCGTAAAGTTCACTCGAGCGCCCGCAAGTGTAGCCGCTTCCAATTTTGGCGCGAAATTCCATTTTTTTCTTTCTTACAGTTAAACAAATTACTTTCTCGTTTAACAAATGTAATAGTTTTACGTTTCGTTGTATTTCTGTTGTAATTTTCGCCTCTAAAGTCTGCAAAAAAAATGCGAGTTTCACAAACTGTCCATGATATCGTAGGATATCACGTCAGTGACTTGATATCGTAGAAAATCATGACAGTAAACAAGGCTTCTGATTGGCTAATTCACAATTTGGGTACGGTAATGTCCTAAACAGAGTAGGTAATTTAGGGCTTTTTTTTGTCCTACACAGTCAGACCCTCAAACCCTCAGTTGGTCAAGTGTCTCTCCCCCTGGGACAAAAGCACCAAAAGTTCGAAGGCGCTGTGGAAAAGGAAGATCAAAAGAGCAAATCGAAGACATAAAAAATCAAAACCCGACTACAAAAAAGTAGAGATTCCTTTTTATCCAACACGCTGTCCATTTCATTGCAAACAGAGTTATACAAATGACACATGAATAGAAGTCAGTACTGTAACTTGCTGAATTCGTCGTCAACGTTTTCTACCTACAGTGCATGTAGTCTTAACATTTCTTTAATATTCAATTAAAACAAAAGTGGGATCCAAACAGTTAAAAAGGTTTTTTGCAACGGTTACCGGAACGGACCAAGTTTAGCAGACAACCCAATTTGCATAATGCGAGTTACGCAATTCTCCGGATTGGCATCCAAAGATCAGGACTCAGTAATTCGCTTATTTCATCAATTTGAACAGTTCAAAACTCCTATTTGTGTATGCTTTTCTGTATTTATGACTTGAAATGGAGAAATCTTAAAATCTAGAAGATATTCAGTTCACACGATCCGAATTTGCTCAACAACCTAATTTGCATAATGCGTGTGTCATATTCGCAAAAATCACCAAAAGTTCGAAGTCACTGTGGTAAAGGACGATAAAAAGCGCAAGGTATTTTTATATTTCTGTACTCCCTAACATCTCTTTAACGCACTTCGATAGGAATTTAGAGCGACTCGGTCTGGACTCGGGAAATAAAGGCCGACGAAGACAGGGTACTTTTGCGAGTTTTCAGAAAGCGCTCAGATGAGTGTTAATATATTAATTATCACGAGCTTCCACCTCAACACAAATTAAATTTAACATACGCTTTACACCCTTGAAGGACCTCTTAACTTAAAAATAATAACATTTTTTTGCTGCGTGTTGTGATTTCTGAGCAGTGAGGTCGCCAACTTATACAATTTTCGTGTCTGGCCAGGCGCTAATTTACGGCTTTTGCCGCTCTTACTGTTGTGGGCTCTAAAAACAATATTTTAGCGTATTTCCAAAACGAAACTTGTTTCCTTTACTTGTGACCCAAGATGGTTTCCTGGACAAAGTTTGAGGGAAAACTTTTTTCTGACCCGAAATGCAGTGGACCGCTCTTACAGACATTGCCACTTAAATCTTTAACGTTCAAAACATTACAAATGTCCAGAATTTTACAAAATATTAAATTACTAACGTTAACAAATCCAGCATTTTACAAAGAATAAAAGAAAGCAATGTTGTTTTAAAGTTGTTGCAAAATGTCATCAAGACGACTAGCGATACATAATTTCATCAACTGAAGGTGAAAGTGGCACATTATTCGCTTTTCTTGCAAATTTTCTTCGCGTCATTTTCTAAAAAGTCCTCATTTTTATTCATCTTTGGCGCGTGCATTTAGACAGTTTTTCTCAAAGAGCGCGAGTCCCTTTAAAGTAACAATAGCCGTGTTCGTGGTGGAATCAAGACAGGTGAATCATTACTTGCGAATCACGTTTGAAAACCCGGGTCTGCACACTGCGGTCGGAAGTCGCCATAAGAAATCGGAATTCGTCGTAAGAAAGTCGTGGTTTAAACCAATTTTGAGGGGTGTCAGCACAGTTTGTTAAGACTCTGGAAAGATGTGCACTTTGTAGACTGCGGCTCGTTCAAATTTATGTTGACCCACCTGCGTAGTGATTTATCGAGTCCCAGTAATAGCTTCGTCTTCGCATTAAACCAGATGTTCGCTTTAATTAAAAAAAATCTTCCTATAACGTTCTTATCACAAAAACACTGAACTTTTGGGTCACAGCATTTCATACATTTATTTTTGGCTGCATTTTAGGCTGTGGGCCTCACCCTGGATTATTACCTTGTCGAGTGGGTGGGATCGCATGGCTTAACAATCCCAAAAAATGTGCTGGCGGGGGTTGTGTTTGCGGTTGAATTTCTAGGGTGAAGTCTAAAAGAATGAACTAAAACAACTGACTAACAAATGTAATGCTAATGACCTATAGCCTGCACAGGAGGCGTAAGCGGGGAAGGGGTAGGGGAGCGAGAAAGTCCGGAGAGAAGGGAGGAGGGAGGAGGGAAGTCTCTTCTCCCCAGTCCTCCTTTCTCTCCTCCCTTCTCCCCAGTCCTCCTTTCTCTCCTCCCTTCTCCCCAGTCCTCCTTTCTCTCCTCCCTTCTCCCTAGCCCTCCCATTTTCCTCCCAATTTCTCGCTCTCCCTACCCCTTCTCCGTTAACGCCTGTTAAGCAGGCTAGAAATGAATGACCTAACACTTACCAGATCTAACTTGTGTTTCTGAATGATTTGGTCAGATTTTTCTCGCATCTCATAAAATTGTCTCAGAAATTTGTCAATTTTGCAGCTCAACATTGACATGTAAATATTTCTTTTCTCCCGTTTTCGTTCTGCATGTGTGATTTGCTGGCTTCTCTTTTAAAAAAATTCCATTTCATAACTGTTTGTTTTGAAACATTTTTATTACTTTATATATTTATCTACTTACGCGTGAGAGAATTTTGCCAAGACGAACTGTTTTTAAAGTTATATGTACCTTGTAGAGTGTGAGATCGAATGCCTGTTTGTGGTATATGTTTTCTTGGAAGTACTCCGTAAAAACTAAGTCTTATCAGTTTTGACTTTTGTACTGACAAAAAGCAATTACGCCATACTCTTGGTAGCAACATTTTCTGGTGCTAAGGTTGATAAACAAGGAACATAGGAATCGAAGGCTAAATTTTGGGGCATTTCACCAGCTAAGATCGTTGGCCGTTGATCATGATTACTGCCTTAAATGGCCTCTTGCTGCTTTAGCACGGAATTTTTTGCAGTGTGTGCTGCTTTACCGCGGAGTTTACGCAGAAATTCTTGCTAGTGATTTGAATTTCCGAGAAACAAATGCAGAAGCAAAATGCAAATTTAATTTATCACAACTGAAGTGAGCTTAAATGTTCGCAAACGCAAATTAAATTGCAAGTCGGAGTGTCGTCTAGCCCTAAACTGATGACCGTTTAATTTGAGCTAACAAATGCTTTTATTTGTTATATTTTTACAAAGAGTTGAAAGTGCAAGTGCTTGTTCAGACGGCAAGCGTTTAATAATAAGTGCTGCCTTTTTCGTATTGCATTATCTTTTCAGTCATATTAAAAAAAACTGTGTTTAACACGCTTAAGGCTGGTGATATCGAAGGTCAACGATTTGTTAAACACTTGCGCAAATGTATTTATAAATTTCCAAGAAACCTTAAAGTTCGTCTTGTGAATTCTGGAAAGCCTTATCGCATATTGTTTTCTTTCCTTTTCTCTTTTTTTTTTGGGGGGGGGGAGATGAGGGTTGCTTTGTTTTGTTTTGTTTTGTTTTGTTTTGTTTTGTTTTGAAGAATGATAATAATATGTCATGTAAGTTTGAGACAATAAATACGAAAAACCGGGTTAAACCGGTATAGTATCACTCGGCGGCTCTGTATACGTTTCTTAACTGGTCAGCAAAATCATATATGTCGAGTACATTAAAGAAACTTCCGATTTTTACCGAGAAAATCGAGTCTGAATTTTCTTAGAAAAGGTTCCCAGTCAGGAAGTTTCCCATAACCTGAGACGGGCGGCGGGCGGGCAGCTTGTTGTAAACAGCGCAACGCAACGCAATATACCAAAAATTGGAAACTGCGCAATATATGCAATATCCCGCAAGGTTTGTTATTACACATTTTCATTTCCTTTTTTAGGGAAGAGGGAGGCTAGGCACCGGTAACCACAATTATCTACTATTTTCCAGAAACCTCGTTAAAAAGACGGCGATTGTTACGCACTCTCGAATCTATGCCCGAATCAAAAAGAATTCAAATTCGAAATCTCGAACCCAAATCACTTTAAGTTTTCTTGTGAAAGCAACAACTGAGAAGACAGTTCCGGGTTGTTTAACGAGAAATTGCGCAGAATACGAGATATTGCGTGTTTTACGAATGGATTTTGTGCAAATTATAGGATATTACGTATTTAACAAATGTATATTGCGCACTTTGCAGGATGTTGCGTATATATTACGCAGTTTACAAATTTTGGTATATTGCGTTATGTTGCATAGTTTACAACACTCCAGAACAGTGTGGAAAACGTATATTAATCCACGTGCAAACAATTTTTAATGGTAATCACTCTATTTTGCTCATCTGTAGCTGATTCATTGCGAACTGAGATCAAGTTTTATCTGAAGATTTGGCAAGTATGAGTAGCGACAGAGTTGTTTGCTTCGTTAAACCTTGCTGAATGTTCTCTCGTTTACATTCTATGGTGATTCAAGTGATGGGTATTGAAACAATATGGAAAGTAATTTAAATCAGAAATAGATCACATTTAGCACAAGGCCGAACAAAATAGCGATAAACATTACATACATTAGATATATCATCTTCGCCGACGAGTGAATGGCTCATTTTTCTTGTTTCAGATCTCTGAATTGAATTGGTATTTTCAAGAGAGGGTAATGATCCTCTCTTGGTACCTTATGATTCTCTCGAGGGAGAAACAAACTAGAGAACGACTTCACAATTTTGCATTATGGTTGTGTATCCCCTATTGGGACTGGATTTTTGTATAATGACAGAAAAGCATCTAAAAATTTCCCATGCAGCTCAGCGAATCGAAGAGGCCGTGGAGTGCTATGTCATAGTCTAATCAAGAACTACTGTTGAATATTCAGAAAATTTGCCGACTCATGGAGGTCTAAAGTCTCTCAGTTTAAAGAAGCGTTACTTAATTTTAATTTTAAGCTCATTCGATTTAGTGAAAGTATAAGTATATTTGCTGAGAGAACATGTAAGGCATATCTGCTGAGAGAACTCAATTTAAGCATTAGTGAAGCCGGGACAAATTATTGATAGCGCCTTCCTTCCTTCCTTTTTTTCACTCGCTTTCACAAGGAACTGTCATTTATCACAGACACTTTGAAACCATAAACAAAATGTAAGTAAATGTGACGATTGGCTTCAGTCAAACCGTACATCGTACTTGTGTGATCATATGTTCACGGGTCTGTTACAGTGCGCACTGGATTGTTTTTGCCTTTTAGCTTAATCCTCTAACAAAATGGAAATGACACGTTGAAGATTGTTAAGAGTTAAAAAGTTAAAATGATTGACCAAAACAAGACGTAAGCAAAGTCGATGAACTTACTTGCTCAATTTATTTCGACGTACAAACTTATTTTCCGTGGCAAAATGAAACAACCGTGTCTAGATACAGTAAGCCCCAATACTCTTACATCACAAATTACCTTCAGTAGGTCGAGATGGTAAATAGAGAAGAAGGCGATATCAGTCAGCAGAGGAGCGTAAGGTTATGTCTGCCTCTATATATTATATTTTGAACATCGTTCCCTGGAACTGAGTGATTAATCCTCGTATTACGAGGATATGATAGAAGGTTTGGAGAGAAGGAGATTAGATGAGCTCCCCGAATACCGAGAGAAGACACACTGCGTGATCATATTGGAACCCCAAGAGTCAACAGACGGGTACCGCTTGTCATTTCATACCACCCGAGACTTCCAAATATTTTATCTTTTTAAAAGAAATACGTCGAAAACGGACTACGGTGTAGATAGCGGTGTATAGATAGCGGTGTATAGCATAATTTATAGATTGAGCCGTGTAAACCCCGAACATGATTTCTCTGAAAATCCCATCCCAATGTTCTGCCTTTAAAATTGAACGCACCTTTCAGTAAAAGAGAGAAAATGTATCTAGTGAAAACAAAATGTGGGCTTAAGTTAGTTGGTGCAAAGATTAACAGCGAAATAGGACCTCTAACCAGTAAGGTAAAATAATAAAGAAAAATATCACGGATGGCAAAAAGCAATCAAAGAAGTTTATAGTGTAAGCAGAAAGCTAGCTGTGGGTCTTGATAAAAATTATTTTAAAAGTACTTAAGAAAAGTTAATTGAAATCAGATTAACCAGCTTCTTTTGAAAAGAATGAAACAGCGATTTATGAGGATATAACCCCTCAGAAAATGAGCCTGAACAGTCCATTTTGACATTTTCACAAAGGCAAAAACGCTTTTAGCTTACCGGATTTGTAGAGCAAATATATCATTGTGAAGTGAACACTTGCGATTTTTATATGAAGCTTTTCAAGATAGCCTTTTTTAAAGACCTAGTTATGCAACCTTCCTTAGAGGTAAGCTCCATCGGTTATATGCTCCCCTAACTAATAAAGCAAATATGTTCTCCTTCTGGAATATGGTAAAAATATTGTCTTCATAGGCCATGATAGGAGGCATGGTTTCCTAATGAAGATGGACCGGGGATGATTCAGAGCCTTGAAGTTTTAATCAGTTCAAACATGTACGACTGTGAAGTCCGTAATATTGAAAACGACGTATAACTGAATGTCCCGACAAACCAAATTTCCGGCCGATAATTAAAAACTTGTCGGTGACATCTACTTCATTTTGAAAGCTTACTCGACGTAAAAAAATTAAGTTTTCAGAAACGACACTAAATTTGCGGTTAAACTGAGCCTTTCCAAATTTGTCTGTATTTTTCTTTGCAAAATTATCGCAGGAAATGCGCACGCGTCGTACGTTTGACCGCTGTGAAGTACCCACAGCCATTGATCGTGATAAACGGTCAGCGGATTAGCACTAAATTGAAGTATTCCGAGAAAATGTGTTCCTCTGCTGGACCTGCCGTCATAAATGTCTTTCTTTTGTCTTCTATATAAAGGTACAATGCACAAAAAATACTGATCATTTATTGCCCTAATTTTGACCGGAATCTTTAGACGAACAACGATATCAGTGGCGATCGGGTCAAAAATTTGGTAAGCTAAAAATAAGTTGTAGAATTAACTACAGTGAAAATGATGTCTGCTGTTAATAATTCAGGGAGAAGAAGCTGTCTCGGCAAAATCTCCAAACACAAATGGTTTCTTAGAAGCTGGTTCGGGCAGCGGCCAAAACTGGGATGGATTCACTACTTGATAACTTCCCGGAATCACTGCGTCATCTCTTCCAACTTACTTTTAAAAACATTGTACTGATTATTTTGTCTTTGTTACTCCCTGCTTGCTAGATATTTGCCTAAAATATTTTCTGCATTCGGATTATCATAATATTCGTCTGGCTTCATACAAATATTTTCTTTCGACTACAGCCGGAAAACAATATTATGTAACAAACCGATTCCGAAAATGCTATATGAATAATATCAGTTAGCCAGCGTGAAAATTATTGCATTTCCTTTACAAGTAGAGGCAGCGAATTGATGAAATGACCGCAGTCTTGACGTAAAGATGACAATCATGTGCCTAAATATCATTACGTACAGGTACAAAGATTACACTCCTTGCTCAAATGGGCAAACTTTCGAAAGTTTTCTTCTTCAGTCAGCGAATTGATTTTAATTTGTCGTCACGCAACAGTTCTCTTATGAGTTTGTGTCAAAGCTACCTTAAATTATTTTCCTTATATGTCCTAGAACTGTTGGTCATTAAGTAAATATTCTCAGTGTGTTAATCGTCTTAATTTTTGTTCTATCTTCGCGATGTTTCCCTATCAAACAAGTTAAACTCGGTATCTGGTGGTAAATTTTGACCAATTTGCATTTTTTTTGTTAGCAAAGCTGTCTAGACAAAGCAGATTTCTTAAAATTTATTTTTCTTCCAGGGCTCATATTAGCATATCAGAGACCGGGTATAGACGACCACGCACTCAGAGGGGTTTCGCATCTGAATATAAATTGTCTCCAGTGCCATTCAGTTACTTCGCGACGAAACTCAATGCGGCATCAAGACCATGAGTAGGCATGAGCTGATTTACTTAAAATGACCTTGAGATACAGACAGTGAACCAAGGTGTAAGGATCTTTCTATTGAATAACATTACACCAGTCACCAACAACACGTGCCACAACGTACGTTACTATATTCAATGCTTGGGTGGATGTCAATCAAAGGAAAGCCGTCAAAACAGAGTCAACAATTTTTCTGCCTATGAAAAAAGGTAAAACGTAATCCAAATCAATCGTAGCACGCTGAATGTTAGAGAAGATAAAATAGAAAATAGGTTTTGAAGCTGATTTTGAGCCCACAGATGCATGGTGAACAGCCTTGGGCCGCGGTTAAACAATTATTTACATGCAGCAAAACGTAACTTTTCAGTTTATTCGGAACGCGTTCATAAAAACTCTATATCGATTTTAACTGGCTTGGAATTACATTTCGTATAATCAATTTTTTTAACAGCTGACAAACCCGTTCATCCTTTAGCTATGCTAGTTGGTTGTGCATTTAACGGCTTTCTGGTCGACATCCACAAATACTAAACTTTGGCTGTCGTAAATGACTTGCGGCTTGATTGATTTGTTCACTGAAAATGTTTCCTAACCAGCGTCGAAGAGGCTGCATGTTAGCTTGCGAAACAAGGTGAGAAAGGTAAGAAAGTGTGATCAGCTGCGAACGTGTGCTGGAAGAAGGCAAATTCATCGCAGGTGGAGGGGGGAAAAGAAATGTAATAAGGTAGAAGTGCAAGGGATTTTTAAAATGTGGTATTCTGGTACACTGTGCTTTTGTGATGTCCAATGAGTAAATATTTAGGGCTATATTTTTCAAAGGGAGTGAGGTGAAAGCCTACTGGTAACTTGTGTTGTGTTTCAGACTGTGATCGAAGCAGAGAAGGAAACCCAACCAAATATGACGCATACAAGGTAATGATACGGAAATTACTTTTGGCTGTTTCAGTGTATTAATGTAGTTTATTTTCTATTATAACCACCTTTACTCAATCTACGAACATCAAGTTCTCCGTTTAACTTTCTTCAGCCTTAATTAAGCATATATATCTTGAAGGAAACACGGAAATTGTTGTCTCTCTCTCTCTCTCTTTTTTTTTTATAGCTTGAAGTATTTTTAAAACAAGTTGAACTTGACCACAGTGAAACAATCCACGGCAAAATTGACGTGAGCGTAATTTAACATGACTTTTGTTTTTCAGTTTTGTGTTATATGGCGCTGGACTCCAAGATTTACCTTTCCCAATACCACGGGTTTGTATTCTTCTTTCCAATTTAAGCGTTTCAATTTCAAATGACATACAGCAACTACAAACAGACAGACAACTTCAATGTAAAGGACAATTTCTTTCTTTTTCTATAGTTGGTTGGCTAGTCCCTTTACGTTCATTGGCCGAGTCTAACACGCACATAGCCATTTTCGTCTCACAAAACACCTCTCTGCATTATTGTGTTTGAAACAGTCCAAACACCAACAACAAAACAACGAAACAAATTCCGTTGCAAGCATTGTCTAAACCAGAGGAATGCATGTTCCATTTCTTTTCAGTGCAATGTTTTGTCATTTTCTGAGCGAGTTACAATTGTAACAATGCATTTTTTCTTTTTTAGGCTCTGCACGACTCTGACCTTGTGTCACCCAACGTGGCTGTCACCTTGACTAACGCTGAACAGTTCATGATACTGAAAGAATATCGGACAGCAGCAGCACTCTTCACTGTGGCGCTGCAACGTCTCCGAGGAATAGACGACCCTGATTCTCCTCAGCTGGTGTTTTCTTTATGCAAACGAGCTGAATGTTTACTTCAAATGGTTAGTAATTAACGTAGTTACTCACAGGTCTATCACAAACATGTATAACATTCTGTAATGCACGTGCTGCAATTGACGAACGGCCGACTAGTTATTTCATTTGGCAGGGACGATTTTAAGATCCTTGTGTCACCGTTATGTGTTATTATGAAGGTTGATGTAATACCAACAGCAATGTAACAAATCGTCGCGAGATGTAGGTTGTGGATTCCACAACGAACCATGGCCAACAACTATGAACAAAAAAAATAAGGAAGAAGGTACTACACTTGCAATGAAATCTGCAATTGAATACATGTTCACCTGAAATTAAAACAATTCAAAGAAATGGAGGCCCAGGCCAGTTTACCCTAGAGCAAAAGTATCCGGATTTGTAAATGACTCCGGATTCATCACATCTTGTGTGTTCGTATTCGTGAAGAATTTCTATTACAGTGTATTCGGTGGATTCCTAACGGTCTACACCACACTACGAATCTGGAGATAGGTGATGTCTTCACAGAGCGGTCGTGGACTTAAATGTGATAAATTAATACTATTCAGATTCTAACTAAAAGTGTGAATTAGGCAAAGTAGAGGGAATCACCTTTTGCTAATACCAGCTTCCATTGAAAACAAAAACATAGGTCGGAATAAGGTTAAGAAACAACAACAACCTGACATTCGTCACCCAGTCGGTGGTCCTGTTCGTCAACCAGCACACTAAATATAGTCGAAATCAGTTTCTGTGGTGCTATAAGTTCTTATATCAGCAAAAACGTGCTAACAGAATGTACGATATCAAGTCGCAAAGGCTGTAAAAGCCGTAGAAAGTCTTCAGATTCACTGGAAAACCCGTTTACACAACAAATGATTCCAGATTTGAAAGTATTTGGATTCAAGGTACCCGCTTTGTTCATCGTATTCAAAGTATTCGGTTTCGTGATGAATCCGGTGATTTTTGGTACCGGATTCGCCCCTTTGTGTGTAAACGCGAAAACGAATCTGGTGACTTTTGCGCTAGTGTAAACTTAGCCCCAGAGTGAATATCTCCAATTAATGGACGTAAAATGGCTCAGAACGAAGTATGGAGACGTTTCTTTTCAGATGTAAATAAGTCAATAGAACCGACGGTTGCAGTGAAACATCTCAGTTCCTTGAAGAGTATTTTTCTCTCACATAATAGGTAATGAGTGGGAATAACTTTAAAAAATATAATGGAAGGCAAACGGACACATGTTGCCACGTGCCTGCTGAGTATGCCATTATTATATGTAATTTTATGCTGATATTGCTTTCAGAGCTATGTCCAGCACGTTATGCGAGACTGTGAAGATGGTGAGTTCCTCTACGTCTGAATTTATATTAAAGAATCCGCTGACCAACGCGATAGCAATCGACAGGTTTAGGAAGTTTATAATCCAGGTTGTTCAGGTTGTTACTCTTAAAGGACGGCCTCAGTTTTACTGGACTTCCTATTAATCCAGTTCGTTAATATTGTAAGTTTGCTAATCCAGCTGTGGGAACTCAAATTCTAGCTTCAAAGGCTTCACTATGATTGGTAAAAATGCAGCAACCGTTTTCTTCTCCAGTTCGTCCGATTCTCGTCAATTGCAACTGTTCAACTCCAAGTATGTTTCAATTATTACAATTAGCAAAAGTCTCGAGAGTGATAAAAGACACGTTATAAATTAATAGTTTTACTTGTTATATTGGTTCTTTCTTCTTGATGAGCCATATCTTACTTTAATTGGACAATTTGCCAATGTTCGTCTTATGGCCAATGCCAAACGTCTAAACAAATGAGGCACTCTAACGTTGAAATGTTCGAAATTTTAGACGCAGGAGTTTGCATTAAGGTTGGAAAAACATTGAACATCATCTCAATTAACCACCTAGCACTTATAAAAGTGTCTTGCATGCGAGGATTAAAAGAAAGTAATTTTGACCAAGTTTGGGATCAGTAGGTTCAGTTTCTGGACTATAGAGTCCAATCAGTGAGGCACATCTCTGCCAGCAGAAAAGTGTTTGTGCCCTCAGTGAAGCTGTGGTGATGTCATCTTTCTGTCTCGTAGCAGCCCGGATTCTCTACGACAACACTTATTTCTTCTGCAAACTAGTAGTAAAGGTATAACATATCCACATCATCCAGCTGGCTATCATCTTTTTCATCCACAAAGCTTGTAGTGTTTATACATTGTCAATATTTAATGGATAAAGAATGATTTTTTCTTAACTTTTATACTTTAGGCACGGGAATTGAACTTGTTGACTAAGTGGTTTGATTATCACCATTTGTATATGTTTTTTTTTTAGCTAAGAGCATGCTCGGAGGTTTAGACGAACACATCGCGTTCCTACTTATGCGGGCTCTTGAGTTACAAGGGGAGGTAGAAGAAGCATTCGGTTTTGCGGTGGTATATAGAGCTCTTGATCCTCAGGTAAAGCCATTCATATTGTAAACGTTTGTATAGACTTTGGGTTTATAACGTTTGTAATACTCCCCGTTGCTTCGTACTTAAAAAACTGAAGTTACTCGCCGCACTTGTGGGCGTTTGTGGCCTTAATGCCACCTTGCCTTTTCTACGAATACCAAGCTGTTTTTCTCAAGGTAAAAGCTCCACATTAAAAGTATGCTAATAAACCTGTACCTGTTTATTTTTGTAGATGAAAAGAGACAAGGATGCAGTGCGCAGATTAAGAGCGAAAGTAAATTTTTTGTTGGGCCAGGTATGAATGGATTGTTGGAACAAGAGCTGCATGAAGGGTTAGATTACAGCTTGAACTGACTTAATCTGCTACCCAGCACTAACCCCAGGCTTGTTAGACTGCTGTGGCCTGGGAGCTAGTCTGCAAGGGTTCATCTGTGCAAGCAGTTCGCTGCTCAATCATCACAACTGCGTTCTTTGTTTCAGTTCCGAAACAGGGGAACAATAGCTAGCCTTAGCCTCTTGTGGGTGATTTGTATTGTTCAGCAAATAACCATTGTACTGTATTATAGTTTTGTACCATAGTTTTAACATTTGTTGTTTCTTTATTGTGAATATATGTTATCTTTTTATGATATTACTTTATATCCTTTAATTCATTTTTGTTACAGTTCTTGAGAATGTTTGAGTATCTTAGGCTTTTAAGTTATACAGTTTATATGTCTTTATATCCTCGAGGTCATAGCAACCTCTTAGCCATGGCCGTCTTTTTCAACAAGAATCCTTAGTTATTTTATAAATGAATTTAAACCGTCTTTCACGACTTCTTTTGCAGGGATGCCAGCACCAAATGTACAGGACCGTCGACATCCTGATGTTAAGAGGCGAGCTATTGTTTTCAGACGGTTCACCGGGCATAGCTCTGAAGATTTACACAGAAGTTCTCCACCTCTTTCCCAAATTCTTGGAAGCACACGAACAGCGAGCACGGTGCAACTTCATTATGGTAAGGAAGAAACTGTAAGTCATCCTTAGGTTCCTCTCGGCGTTAAAAAGTAGCGGCGAGAGAAACACCTGGTGAAACGCTAGTCACAAGTCTCGCATATTGGAGATCTTATTATTTCAAAATGACAGGAAACTCGCATTGGTTGATTTTATAGTCATGTCATCCACTGATTGCAGAGTCTCCTGTTCTCTCTCCACTATTTTGCCTGCCAAGAAGACCCTTGAAACGAGCTAGAACGCTGTATTTCCTTCTTTGCCGTTTATTTATATATGACAGCTGTACTGTTACGTGACCAATAATAATAATAATAATAATGATTTATATATAGCGCTGTTTCCACAAGGTATCCAACAGCGCTTTACAATGTTTAAAATTACTGAAATAATCGAAATAATTAAATAATACAATATCAATTAAAAATACGCAGCCCAAGCAATGGAATATTCCGCTTAAAAGGGTTTAATTTTGGGTACGTTACTTACAAATTGAGCTAAACTTGATTTTGGTACAATGGCATTCAGCTCTGATCATAACTGAATCTAAAAGTTTAAAGTTGAAAGTTTATCCTAGAGTTAGAAAAAAATGGAGCTGAATGTATTCAAAAAATATTGTATTCAAGGAATATTCAAATTTCTTACCGTTTCCAATTTTACAAATGCTTCCTTAGCTTACTTTAACCCTATTCAGACCGGGCTTTTTTTGGTCTTCTGGGACCGGGGGGGAGGGGGGCTGATTCGGCCCCCACCTCTTAACTCCGAGAATATTAAAGCTATGACAACGAAACTTGGAAAGCAGATAATACGTCAAAAAATGTTTCCTTTGAGGTCCGCAACACAAGCTGATGGCGTCATGTGACGTAGCAATAACGTCAGTTTCTAAAATGGCGGCCATCTTGGATCCGCCATCTTGGATTTCTTGATTTCTTCAGAACCTTTGAAATTTGCCAAAATTGGCCAAAAAGTAACCGAAATCAATAAAAGAACACGAAAATGATACAAAGCAGTAGAACTTACTTCAGAAAATTATAATTTTTCAATAAAAGGGTGAAAATTTAAAATTCTTAAAAAACAGCCTGTCAAAAAGTGGTTGCCATGATAACGTCAAATATGATGGACAAGCATTTGCTATGCCAAATTGTTCCCAGATAAATTTCAGGAAACGTCACGAGGCTTGGTGGGTTTAGCTTGCTTATGGAAAAAGTTATAAACCTCCAAAGTCAGTGCGGGCACAATGCCCCCCCCCCCCTCCCCGGTCTGAATAGGGTTAAGGGACAAGGGGTTGTTGCGGCTGATTACCTTACACGTGTTGGTTTCGTTTTGTTTTTTGTTTTGTTTTGTTTTGTTTTTGGTAAAATGGAATTGAACCCTGTTCATACCTGAATCTAAACGTTTAAGTTGAAAGTTTAACTTAGAGTTCGATTTATATTCTAAACACTTTGTAAAAAATCGAGCTGAACGTATTCAAGAACTATTCAATTTTCTTACAGTTTCCAATTTTAAATGCCTCCTTGCTTTAAGGGACAACGGGTATAGTGCGGCTAATTAACTTGCACGAGTTGTTTTTGTTCTGTTTTTTGACAGGGAGAACTTTCACAAGCGAATCAGGATTGCAATCGAGGTAAAAATAGTAACTTGCGGTTTCAGCACTTAACACACTTCCACCACCAAAACATGTCGTTGCAATACAGCAATGTTGTTCATTTATTTGAAAATTTATGTTCCAGCATGAGCTACAGGAAACATAGGGTTCAGTTCGATTCCTCAAAGAAAATTCTTTCAAGCAAACAGCGCTGAAGTAAGTCCGCACTGACCTTACTTAAATCACCACCTTACTGTTAATCATTTTGTCTTGTGTCTTGGATTTCCACGTCGTCTTCTGCATAGAGCCCCGTTCACTTCCCTCCGTTTTTTGTGTGAGGTTTGATACATCCGCTGAACCGTCCGTCATTTAGCAAAACCACAAGTCCCAGTTTTACGCCGATCACTAAACACCCCTAAGCCCACTTGGTAGGTGCGCAACTCGTGCACGACGTACCTCCATATATGAAAGGTCGTCGTGCTACGGATTAAAATTTGCAATTCAAATTAGATTCTGTCGGGGGACTGGAAATGCTTTTTGTTCTTGACCAGCTGAAGACAAATTTGAAAAGAAAAAAGATTTTCTTTTTGGGCCTACGATTCAGCTAGTGGCAGTGATCTGCTAGCAACGGCCTGGGGTTTCAGGGGGTTTTTGAAGGAGTAGCATAAAACTGGGACTGAATGTTTTTTTTAAAATGGCGGGCAATTCGGGGGGTATATCTAACTCACTCACCTGAACGGAAGGAAACAAAGCTATATGCAGAAGACGATGTGGAAATCAGAGACACAAGCTAAGACAACAGAACTAATGGTGAGGTGATAATTTTATTGAAGTGTCGATATACTTCAGCGCTGTTTGCTGAAACAACTTTGGTTGAGAAACCGAGCTCAAATCCATGTTTCCCATAGCTCATGGTTCCAGTCGGGATAAAGAGGGTTTAGATGAAGAATGCTACCGATTTATACATAACTCTTTCCTGCGCCTGCCGCCAACAACTCATGGCATTAAACCAACAACTCCTATAAACTTCTTTGACCAATGGTCATCTTGGATTCCTTTTGCAGCTCTCACATTGTCTGAACGCACAAGCCCCCTTGCTTTCGACACAAAAATTAAAGTTAAGATACAATTCAGAGAACTTGTAGAGGCTTTGGAACTTTTGAACGAATGGCGAATGATTGACCCAGAGGTAAGTAGCAGACGTAAAATATTTACTAAACAATCTATGTCGATACAGATTTGTGTTGCCATTTCGAAAACAAAGAGGCACAGGGCTGCAGAGGTTATTAATAGTAAAATAATACAGTGCCCCCGGGCCCCTTAATTTTCCATCACGGACATTTTTAATCTAGGCGTTAAGATAATGACATGCTGAGTCTAACGATTGCTTTCAGTGAGTTACGAGTTAACCAGGTTGATCTGTGGGGATGTTTAGGCTGAAAATTTTTAAGTCAAGGAAACTTGCGGGTTCGGAAGAAAACTTTATCCCCTGATTTCTGAAAATGCCAGCTGGCCATATTTTCGCCCTCAAATGGACACGTTTGTCCGTTCAAAATTCAAAACAAAATAAATTAACATTCCCATGTTTTAGCCAAAGTTTGAAGTGACATTTCGCCAAAGAAAACAAAATTTTTTGCTACCCTATTTTTGTACGTACTTCTTTTTTACTCATGGGGTATTATCTGATATCACATGTTTGAAAAGAAAAACGCCAACCACAGCGCACACTTGTTGTTTTTATCCAGAAGTAGTCTTTGTAGTAAACACGTTGTTTACATCCTACTTACATACTACTTTTGCTACGCAGAACCCTGAACTCGATCGCATTGAAGTTCACATCAGAGACAAGATGCGACTGCAAGAGAAGCAACATACAACAAGAATAGGCCATTCGCAATCAGTAAGTCAGCTTTATGATGTGTTCATCAATAAATCGTTTTGTTTACTTAACTTTCTTGGCTTGCTGCTAAAGCTTTTATTTCTTTATTATTGCGTTGATATCATATGTTAGGTGAATGATTATAATGGTTGGAGTACGCGACAGTGAATAGACCCCAAGGCATATATATAGGCATAGTGTTGTTAATATGTTCAAAAGTACTCCTCCCATCCTTTCGAACCAGTAACGCTTGTCAAGATTAAAACAGGAAAAGAGAGGGAGAGAGAGAGGGAGGGAGAGAGAGAAGGAGAGAGAGAGGGAGAGAGAGAGAGAGGGAGAGAGAGAGAGAGGGAGAGAGAGAAGGCTATTACAGAAAATCAATGGAAATCAATGCCCAATAATTTAACGGAATGGTCACACAAACCCCTGTAGAAGTCCTGACAGTGAAGATTATGTCGAGTTAACAACGCTCAAGGTTTTACAGTGAAAAAAGCTTAAAGCCAAGCGCTTCTGTGAAAAAAAGTGAAGTTCATTATTGTAACATTAAAACTCAACCTGAGAGCCAAATTTTCGTTACTTTGATGCATGATCTCATGTGCCTTGTATTTTTATACACTTTTTTGCATCGAAAATTACATTACTCTAATTGCCGTTAATCTTCTTTTACTTTAATTGTCTTAAAAAGTGTAATTGAATGGCTGACCGCGTAAGATTCATTTACACCAAGCAAACCATATTCGTGTGTATCGCATCGTTGCATTTTTATTCTCACATTCCTCTCAGGATTGTCATTACTTGAAAATCCCCTAAAACTTTCGTCGACATTTTTCGCGAAAAAACGGTTATTTAAAAAGAAATTTTCCCAACGTCATTTTCGCGTTATTTCAAAAGTTGGACAGCTCTTTCGAATTTGCCGAGTCCTAGTAGATTAACAAACAGAAATGTTAAAGGAATTGATCCCCCAGCGTTTTTGTTCTACATACTCCCACAGTACTTGGAACCAATTCACCTTAACCGGATTTAACCTGGGGGCGGAAAGTGGTGATGTTGACTTCAAGAATTTCGGCGTTGTAGTGTTACTTTCTCGTTGCACAATAATACCAAACAAACCATGTTTCCCCATTTTCAAGCAAATCAACTTGAAGACTTTATTTTCAGCTATTAGATTTATCAGCTATCGATGAATCCGGCGACCCAGATGAAATAACTAGAGCAAGAGTTAGGCGACCTCCGATACGAGCTTCGAAGCAGAGCAGTGGTGCTAAGGTGAGTAACGCGGAATCTAGTTACTTTTGTAAGCAAACAAACATTTGTTTGTATGTTACACGAGGGAGAAGGAATTCATTCGTACAATACTTTTCTCTCTCAAGATTTACTTTTTCCGCTTAAAAGAGATTATCTGGACAAAATTCTGTATCTTGAAAGGAAAAACTCTGGAACAGCTTAAGCCCTGAAATTTTAAGTAATCTTAGTACCTCGTCATTTAAAAATCTCTCCTGTTATTCTTTTCTCTAACATTAAAATCCGTCCTCTTTCATTCCACGTATGACAGCAAATCACCTTTTCGCACTCCCAATTATTTAGAATATTGGTAAAATGAATGTAATTGATTACGATTTGGACTCCAGTCACTTCTCTCATCCCCATAAAAAGTTAGGAATTTGTTGTGTTTTGTAATGGTTTAAGCAAAAAATAAAATTGATTGATTGATAGATCGATTGATCGATCGATCAATCAATCGTTGATTGATTGTCGGTATGACCAGTTACATGTAGTATTAAGTGCCACTTGGATTGTAGCGCGGCTGTGCCGACGTCTTTAGAAAGCATCGTTAATTATGTTCCACTTCATCACCCTATTATTATCTGTTATAGCACAAGAGCAAAAAAGATTTACAGCGAGAACAATGGCAGAGAGAAAAGGTAATCTTACTGACTATTAAAGATTTTTTCTTCGGTTCAAACTTTAAAGATCTTTGCTTTAACTACCTTAGATATTAACGAAGAAAGAAAAACGGTCTTGATTTTTCATTTCTTCAAATACAGGAACGCCAGCAAGTAGCTAAAGAATTGGAAGAAAAGCAAAAGGAAAAAGAAACTGGAACTAAAAAGGTAATTTTGATGACACTTCGATATTCTTTTTTAATATGTTCTAACGCTGGTGTTGTGTCGTGAATTATGGCATAATGTACCACCATGCCAAACAAGAAAGCGATCCACGAGGAAAAGAAATATTTTTTGGGACGGAAATTTACCTCCACCACACAAGAAGGGCAAGTAGGGTGGACAACTAAAACAAATCTTTAACGTCGAAAAGGATTCTTTTAGTTCTTATGGAAATAATCGAATCATATCAATCAAGAAAAGCATCCGCCCTACACATCATGGTGGACCAGGAGTGGAGTGGGGAGAAAAGGCCCGTGAGACGTTAGTTTTACTGGCATAATTCTGGTACTTGACAAACATTGCTATACTTGGTTATTAAAGATTGCAAAATATATTATATATATCTTTTGAAGCATCTCAGAGGTCCAGAATCCTAAATCCTTGAATCTGATTGGCTCAATACGCGCGCCTAGCCGGTCCCCTACCTGACGGTTTGCCAACGGCTCTATCTTATAAGCTTAATTTTAACTTTGATCGCGAGTAGTAGCGAGCGTACAAACACTGTTTACAAACAATTAGCCACCTTTCGTCTTCAAAAAGGCAGAAAAGATAAACATGTTATTTACCGGCCTAGGTCGGTCGGCATATTGAAAAACTGTGCACTCGGTGTCTTGAGTACGGCCCGAGGCCGGCGGGCCGTACTACTACTCAAGACCGAGGGCACAATGTTTCCCTATAGGGACGTACTGCCTGGTAAATAACATTACCATGACGGGCTTTGATCGCTTCAGGATTTGTTATGCAAATTAGCTGAAGGGGGATTGAATCCCCCCTCAGTTAATATTAACAGTAACTTAACGCCATGATTTGTCACCTTAAGGATTCATAAGAATGAAACGAGGTGTTAGCTTCTTGCTGCAAAATATGACGATGTTGACAGATAATTACAATTTATTGCGACCTGTTGGCAAACAGAGAAGAGAAAAAAAAGGAAAATAAAGCCCGCAATATAATCTTCTATCGGGCCCAATTTTAGCAGCGTTCTTTATATTTCCTCTTATTTGGTCGTCCGCTAAAAACTTTTCTTGTTCTGCGGTTACCGCGGGCCCGTTTAACCGAACAGAAGTAGAGTCTGGCCGCAGGTCACACGTAATTTTTCGCATAAGATCGAGAAATTTGTTCGCTTTTAATATCCTTTGCCAGGCACTTCAGTTTGCCCTACAACGTGAAAGCCAGCGTGGATCAAGTGTTCGCAAGAAATTTCTTGGCTTGGTTTCGTGGAATTTCTTTTGTCTGTCCCTTTGTATGACTAATGAAAACAAGATCGCAGTGAGATTTTAACCTGATTGCAGCTTATTTTTTATCAAGTAACTAAACTGATTTCTACTAAAAAACAAACAAACAAAGAGAGTAGTTGCTTTGAGGGCACAGGCGGGACAAGTACCCCAGCTTTTGTCGCTTGCATAAGACATAAGCCAAAGAGGAAGCCTGCTTGCGAGATAAATTTCACCGCAATCTCTGCTACTGTTTCTTCGACCTTGTTGACGTGACTGGACATCGAAGGCCATCGGGGCATCACTTCTCTGGATCCTGGGCATACATCAAAGTAGCATTAACCTGGGCGTTGAGTATTTCCGCTGCTTTACGTGGTTCTCGATTTGTTCTGTGTAAATTTCCCTGGACCACCAGCGTGAATGATTCCGAGATGTTAATAATGATTCAAGCCGGCGCGCGTTGGGTGAGATGCGTACATCAGCTGGGTTTATATTTCACGCTGGGTGACCCTTTATAAAACAAAGTTTCCGCAAGAGAGGAGTTATCAAGACGGCGCCTTAACCGTAACGTCAGAGGAAGAATGAAAGTCTTCCATAACACCTTTGCGTAACCTAACCTCTGCCGTAACGTTAACTATTGTTTACATTCTAGCGTCTCCGATAAAAATGGGGTTGCTTGTTGATTCTGATTAGGTTCGGCTCATGTACACATTACGAGCAATCTCTGTTTTCGCTTAGGGACAGTCGACCAATTTAAAAAAGGACGCGAGCCAGCGCGAGAATCGCCCGCTGAGTAGAATCGTGACGCGCGCGCGATTGATTCCCTTGCGTATTTATATGCTGCGAAAGCAGAATTAGCCGTACAGAGCAGATTAATTTTAGCCGTACCCTTGGGTATATGCTTTGTAAAAGAGCAGAGAGCAGATTAACGCAAAGGCAAAATTAACTGTACCCTTGGGTATGTGCTACCTAAAAGGGCACAGAGCAGATCAACACAAAGGCAAAATTAACCGTACCCTTGGGTATGTGCTACCTAAAAAGGCACAGAGCGGATTAACGCAAAGGCAAATTTACTTGTGTTCTTGGGTATGTGCTACCTAAAAGGGCACAGAGTAGATTAACGCGAAGGCAAAATTACTTGTGTCCTTGGGTATGTGCTACCTAAAAGGGCACAAAGCAGATTAATGCGAAGGCAAAATTAACCGTACCCTTGGGTATTTGCTACTTAAAAGGGCACAGAGCAGATTAATGCGAAGGCAAAATTACTTGTTTCGTTAGGTATGTGCTACCTAAAAGGGCACAGAGCAGATTAATGCGAAGCATCCTCGGAGACCCAGGGACAGCTAGTCGGGACGACGGGATTTTCATGGGCGAAAGTTTACAACAAGAGCGGGAGAGCCCCTGGGCACTTACTCTTACCGAACGAGTTCCAGAAGTGTTTGAAATCCCGCCTTCTGATTGGCCAGAAAAATATTTTTCTGGCCAATCAGCGAAGAGGAACAGCCGGGCGACTCTCATGTCTTCTTAAACGAGGTTGTTTTCCTCATCGAACGCCGTAGTAGCGTGGCCCGTTCAACGGGAACATTTTTTAGGAGAGCTTCAGAAAAAATAAATAAATAATAAATAAACGAAGTCGAGGAAATCGCAAACTATAACGTGGCCGCAAGAAAACAAACACTCACCGGGATTTTTCATGGCGGACTTATCGAAGGTGTCGTACATTTTTAGAGCTAGCGACTTCCCCTTTCTCAAGTGTTGCATGAGGCTAACAGCTACTCGAGTAAACGATGTTACTAATTATTTCTCCTTGTTCGTTGAACTACGTCTGAAACTTTCCACGGGAATCTCCGATGCACGGGCCACGCAACTATGTCGCTCGAGCGTGGGAACCACGGTTAACCAAAGCGTAATATGAGTGTTTGTATGGAACTGAAATTCGATCGAAAATAATCAGCGGTTTTCCGCTGAAAATGCATTAAAATGGAAATACAGTTTGAAAAACATTACCTGCTATGTGTTTGCTGCGTTTTTAATGCTTTTCCGAGCTTCTGGAGGCCGATCTGGGCGATTTTCTGCTTAACGGTCGATGCGACGTCATGTCACGAACTAGAGAGAACTAGTTCTCTCTAGTACTTGACATGACACGCTCGATCAACATAGTTGCGTGGCCCGTGCATCAGAGATAGAAAGTTTCAGACGAAGATCAACGAAGAAGGAGAAATAATTAGTTACATCGGAGAAAGGGGAAGTCGCTAGCTCTAAAACTTTGCGATACCTTCGATAAGTCCGCCGTGAAAAATTCCCTGTGAGTGTTTTTTTTTTTGCGGCCACGTTATAGTTTGCGATTTCTTCGACTTCGTTTATTTATTATTTATTTATTTTTTTCTGAAGCTCTCCTCAAAAACATTCCCGTTGCACGGGCCACGCTACTACGGCGTTCGATGAGGAAAACAACCTCGTGTAAGAAGACATGAGAATCGCCCGGCTGTTCCTCTTCGCTGATTGGCCAGAAAAATATTTTTCTGGCCAATCAGAAGGCGGGATTTCAAACGCTTCTGGAACTCGTTCGGTAAGAGTAAGTGCCCAGGAGCTCTCCTGCTCTTGTTGTAAACTTTCGCCCATGAAAATCCTGTCGTCCCGACTAGCTGCCCCTGGGTCTCCGAGGATGAATGCGAAGTAAAAATTAACTGAACCCTTGGGTATGTGCTACCTAAAAGGGCACAGAGCAGATTAATGCGAAGGCAAAATTACTTGTGTCCTTGGGTATGTGCTATCTAAAAGGGCACAGAGCAGATTAATGCGAAGGCAAAATTACTTGTGTCCTTGGGTATGTGCTACCTAAAAGGGCACGGGGCAGATTAATGCGAAGGAAAAATTAACTGAACCCTAGGGTATGTGCTACCTAAACTGAAGGGCACAGAACAGATTAATGCGAAGGAAAAATTAATTGAACCCTAGGGTATGTGCTACCTAAACTGAAGGGCACAGAACAGATTAATGCGAAGGAAAAATTAACTGAACCCTTGGGTATGTGCTACCTAAAAGGGCACAGGGCAGATTAATGCGAAGGCAAAATTACTTGTGTCCTTGGGTATGTGCTATCTAAAAGGGCACAGAGCAGACTAATGCGAAGACAAAATTATCTTTATCTATGTGTATATGCTTCCTAAAAGGGCACTGTCATTCAACTCGAAGTTTTTCCTGCCAAAACTACACGGTGAGTCACGGTCCAAAGCAATTCCTTTTACCGCTTCCACAACAGGGCCAAATTTTGAGGAGCGAGCCAACCCGTCTTTCGCACACTCTCGCTGCCGAGGCAATCTGGCATAAAGCTCAAACGACAACACAACAAAACTATGGCTTGGTTGTCTGTTGAAGTCACAACCTCGCTTGGCGGGCTTCCGATGTATTGAGGCTACAGTGTATTTCGTCAGGAAAGTGGTGAAAATTTCGCTCTTAGCAAATTGATCTTAAGCCTTAAGCCGTACGCAAGTTTAGTGACTACATACCAGTGCTTTCCTGGGTCTCGATTATAGCCAGTAACTCTGGAAACATGCGGAAAGCTACCAAGGATACTCGGACGACGCGCGATCGACGCCATAGCTCTATTTTATCGAGCTTACCAGTGACACAGTAAACTCATTGTCCTCTGTAGATTGTTATCTCCACTCAAGTAGAACATTAATGATTTTGTAGCCTTTTAACTTATTAGTCTTCAACCCCGATCAGATCTACGACTTGAGTCTCTTCCTGTGTGAAAGCTTTGTATATGTTGTACATTGAAGTATGGTACATGGTAGACAATTGATTGTGGCCGCGAGGGATAATTGATGAGAGAACGTCTTCAAACAGATCAAACTCAGGTCAAACTGATTGGCGAGCCCGGTTTACGAGTACATTATTAGTGTTCGGTGTACACCGGGTGTGCAAAACGTCGAATTTCAATTTCACATGAAAGTTGAAATGCATCGCAAAATAATACCTTGTCACAAACAGAAATCTATGCCAGGTTCTAGTTGACTTGTCCCCGTACTAGATACAATACTCTGTTCCCAATGTATAGTCATTTCAAAACTATAAATAGTGCGTACATCAAGGCATAGATTTTGTCGTTCGTTATGTAGACCGTCAATCAAAACGGACAAGTTTTGGTTTCAAAATACAGAGGAATTCCGATTTTTCGAACCTCCAAGGGAAATGGAAATTGGTTCGAAAAATCGGGAGTTCGAAAAATCGAAGGTGGCATCAAATCACACCTGTTTTACCGTGGAATTGTTTTACAAGATCCAAAAAGGCAGACAACAACGGTATATCACTCTTGTTAATGTGTGACCCATCTTTATTTACCAACAAAACGTACATTTAAAACAAAACGAAAATTTAAGGATTTAAGCCAATTTCGGCAGAACAAAAACCAGTACTGTACTGATACATGTGTCTGTAATTTTGCGCGGACTCTTGACTGCATTTCCTTCCCCTTACTGTATAAGAAAAAAAGTACCCTGTACTCCAATATTAATGTACAAAATATTAATGTGCTACGGCAAGAGCTTGAAAAATGCAAGTAAACAAAGGAACTTTGATCATGTACAATTCAAGACCCTCGATTGTGTAACAACGGCGTTGTAGTTTCTTATGACTTCAATGACAGATTTGTCACTTGCTTTGTAATTAAAAAAAACGCACGAAAACACCTTCTCCGGAATTTGTTAATTGCATTCAGGTGTGTCTGTGGCTAAAACCGGTTTTTGTTGGTTCCTGAGCTTTCAGAGTTCGAAAAATCGAATGTAAATTTTGGAACGGAAGAAAGAATTAGTTCGAAATATCGGGAGTTTCGAAAAATCGAGCATTCGAAAATCGGGGGTAAAATTACAGTGTTTGACTGAAGCAAATCCAAGGGAAACGACTTTTGGTTCGAAGAATCGGGAGTTTCGAATAATCGAGTATTCGAAAAATCGGGATTCCACTGTATACCTGCACGCATCTAAATCATCCGTTTTACGGGGGGGAGCCAACCCTAAGAATATCTGTTTCGGGAGAGCCGCAAAATTTATTCGTGAATCTGCAAATAATATTGGAATATTACATAATATATTTGGGGCTTGCATCTAACTTTGTTTTATTTTCAGGAGACGTCTCCTTTTGTCTGAGCATGGTTAATTGTAAATTGTACAACTAATTTAACCCTCTAGCTAAAAATATCTGCTGTATTATCTTGGAAAAATCTCTTCTAAGTACTGAGAAATCAATGACCCGAGATTTTAATCAGATAAGCATGTAAACTTGGGTTAAACTGTGCACAACAACGGTGCACAACAGGATCTCCAAATACTCTACTCGGCTCTGTCGCTCGTGAATTAATCTGACGATACAGGAATCTTAACCTTTATGGGCCGGTTATTTAAACAAGGTCTGACTGAAACTGCGGCTTAAGACAATGACTGTACCTCCCAAATCTGTTCATAGGCGGGTCATTTTAACGACATAAAAGTTATTATTCTCTGTGCTACATGCCTTCTTTACCCTGTTTACTGTAAGCAACGTTGAAATATCAGAGCTGGCCACTCTGAAATTGGTTTAGATCGGGGCCGGCTATTTTTAAAGTTTAAGTAGTGAAAAATATTAAACAATAGTTTCAATCTACCCTTGAGGGATAATTTAAATGCTGTCGCCTAGCTGTCTGCCAAAGACAAAACAGAGATACCTCCTAGAACTCGGCTTTTCTTTGTGAACACTTTTCTTATTAGGTAATCACTGAGGCACTAACAATCTGAAATAGCTAGAATTATTTTCGCCCCTTCTAAGGTAGAATGCGGGAAAAATACTACTGGAGTCATAACTTTGCCCACAAAACGAGGTGTTGGCCCCTCTTAACGATACCTTGTAAAATTTTCTTTCCTTTTTTTAATAGAGGAGCCTCCCCCAGGCATACACGTTGCATCCGAAAAATACTTTAATTAGGCAACCCACTGAATCGAAGCACTAAACTTTGAATGCTATTTATCACCAGCGTCAAAATGACAATAGATCGATTGCTATTTTAGTCTCGACAAGGCCAACTGAAAAATACGATTTCATTCCAGTTCCAAAATTATGAAATATGCCAACCTTTTGTCTAAAAGAAGCAGCGCGTGCAAAAAATGGACCCGTTTATTTGCTTCAGCTTGTCTTGACGAAAATATATGCATAGAAATGTCGAAAGTAAGTCTACTCTTGCTTTAAGTTTTCACGACTTACGGGTGTTTACACCTGACCCCGATCAAAGGAAAGAAACATCCTGAAGAATTTTATTCTGTCTTCGGCCTTGGTCTCTCAAAAGATGTGCACAAAACACACGCTGGACCTTGAGTCAGGCAGGGGCATCCAACCAGTTATTTCTCTAGAATACCAGTTCGGAACCGCCTCACAAATTCGGGTTCAATCGTGGGAAAATGTTTGCCTGCGTGTCATCTCAAACCATAGGAAAATTAATTCCTTTTGTTTTTGGAGGGACAAATAAAATACGTCGTATATAATACGAAATTAAGTCAGGTAGCATTTTTGAAGAGCAAACAGCTGCTCAGTTAAATTCGGCCGATAAGATTTTGTTTCCTATAACGCTCTGCGACTTAAAAAACGTTTTAGCCACAGAATCCGAACAGATCAACCTGTGTTATCGTATTTAAATTAATATCCATTTTGAAGGCCCTGAAACAATCGGAGAAAACAGAAAATGACATTTCATGTATTTTGCTTACATTTTCCTGTCTCGTGCCCATGTTGAGCGTGCTGCAGATTTACAATAACTGACAAAGATTAAAAGTGTTTGAATTTCCTTATAGTGGCCAATTTACCTTATTTTAACTGAAGCTGTTATCAATTTGAAAAGATACCTTCACGGACCCACCGAACCAGCATCACAGCATCTTTAGAAACTAATTCCTGACATTTTAGTTTTCAATGCGGCTATCTGATTAACCATATTTTCTGAAAGCCTTTACTTTGCAACAGCATCGTTTAGAACTGCTGACCGTTGCTAATACAGTCAGTAATATAAACACAATGCAATTGGCTCTCCTCTTTAAGCTTCCCACAGTCTATTTTAGTAGGAACGTGGCCTAAATTTCAGCTGTCACCTCTGCTTACCTCTAAGAGTAAGCGACCAGAAGAGACATAGGAAATGCAAGCTGCGTAAAGGCCCGTTTACACATGCTATTTTTAGTGCAATTTTTGTCGCGCTCTCCAACGCAACTTTTGTCGCAAATGTAAACTAGCAGTGCAATATTTGCTGCAGTTTCCCCCAAACCGCCGCCAAGTTGCATCAATCGAAACCTCTGCGATATCGCGGCGACAAATCGCACACAAATCTCCGCTAATTTACACTCACTTGCAATTTATATCGCGAGCTTGTGCGCGACAAAAATTGCACTGAAATGTGCGACAAAAATTGCACAAAAAATCGCATGTTTAAACGGGCCCTAAGATCGGCGAAATGTGGAAGTGGACGAAAAGATAAAGCGGGTTGATATTGAGGAGAGACAGAGCTCCCTTTTGTCTCCTTCTCCGTCTCTTTTTCCAACTATAATTTTTGATATCGTTTGTCATTTTTGTGGGATCTTCATAACAAAATCGGGAGGTTTTTCCAGATTTTCGGGACGACCCTCATTACTGTGTAGTGCTGTTCAAACAGCAAGTGTCAGAGTTGACACCCCTCGTCGTTTTGTTACTGACCGAAGAACATAGTTGGCGAAATGTATTTACGACAGTGATTGCACAGGCATATGCCTGATGTGTAAATTAACATGTTACAGTAGAATGTCAATTTATTATACCACCCGTGGAACCGAACTAACCGCAAGATCATTGGTGGATTGACAGAACTTCGCGCCTTGAATTACTTCTTGCTGTGAAATCCTGAAATATTTACGATACAAATTAAAATTGCTTAATGTTCTTTTTATAGGATAAACCTGATGTTCCGAAGGGAAAGAAGCAGCATGAGGCACATCTGGAAGCGGCAGGTATTCTCATGCCTCTCTATGTTGCCATAGGGACTTCTGGCAAAAGTTTTCGTTGCTGTTAGATTCAATAATAGTGGCGGTTACAATAGGCCGTATGTGTAACTGTTCAAAATAGATTTACAGAGTAAAATATCCGTGGTACAGGAAAGTCAAAATAGGCGCCCAAGGTGTTACCGAGGTACTAATCTCGGAAATTGCAATCCCTAAGGTAAATTGGTCAATTGATCCGTGAAGCGCTTATGAAAAAAGGGCAGAAACACTTCTGACCGGCGTGATATCATTTTTGCGTGCAAGTAAGCATAGTTGTATCAAATCTGTATAATTGTGTCAAATTTCAAAGGACAAATTTGGGACTTCAATGGAACAGGTTTTAGGGTTTATTGGGTTTGTCTCTTGGCTTTGGCCATGGTAAACAAAGTTAAGTGTAGCCACAATCACCTTGCTATAACAAACTCTGCGGAAAAGGTACCGACGAGTGTAGACTCTTAATAGGATATTACAGACTGCTAACATTTACTGCCGTAGGAATACCCCAGTAAATAGCTTTTATCACATTGTGAGTAACCACGGCTATTGTCTTGATCTTTCAGCCGTGGCAGCAGAACCCATGTTGCCCTCTTTACCTATAGGTAAGAAATGAACTTTACCTTTATTGTTTTAACAAATGGCTCCCCCCAAAAATGTCTTCATTTATCATCTCCAGTGTTACTCTTAAATGATGATCACTTCCATCAATCACCTTTTGCTGATGCCAAGAGTCTCAAAGTAGCATTTTACAATGAAACGCTAATTAATTTTAAAAAGTAACTGCTAAGTACGGAACTTAATTCTGTTATTTCCAGGCCCTTCTTTGCCAGAAAGACCAAGGAAAAGAAAGATAAGGCGAAAGACTCGAAATCTAAGGGCTAGAAGGGAAGGTGAGTCTTGTCGTTAAGGGAATATTGCCGCTTGCTATTGTGTGTTGTTAAGATTCGCATCATAAGCTTCGTACATTGTGATGGAATTTTAAACCAATTTCACTATGGATTCAACCAATCACTGCCTATTAGTAAGGTAAGCTAAGATGAGGATTGCATGAGTTCATACCTAGGCAGCGGAAGCGAATCTACAACACGATTAACTTTGTGGACTTACTTGTTAGCCAAGGCCATAGCCATACAGTGGACGGAAAGTTAGCTTCGGGACTTCAGATCCCTTAAAATAATTTCATAGAGCGCTAAAACCGCATAAATCGGAAAAGTATTTCGTGTGATTTCCCAAGGTCTAGTTGCGTGGATGCACACTTTAACAATGATAAAAGTCTGCACTTGTTAAATTGCGGCATGAACCATCTATCCTTATTCATCTCTATATCTTAATCATTCTTTTAGGATTAGATGATGACTCTGATGCCAGCAGTGTCTGCAGCATTAGCACCTGTCCTGGAGATCTAGATTTCAGAAGGAACACGGCGCAACGCCCCAGGATGCCCACTTTTTCGGACATTGACCAAGGCGCTGTCAGCGATCAACCGGCGTCTTCATCGCTTCAGAAGAAATCTTTGAATAAACAAAGCTTTGGAATTCGTCCTAGACCGTCTGATATTCATGGCCCCTACCTTCTCTGTTGGTACTACAAGCACAAGCAGCCCTGTTTGCAAGGAAAACTGTGCAAATTTGCGCATAGCGAAGAGGAAAGAAAAGCCTGGGAAGAAGACCGCAAAAAAGGTACCTCGTCAGGGTATAGCTTACATCATTTCAGTTTCTGATTGCTAATATTTAAGAATCTTTCCACGAGCACACTTTGGATATGTAATAAATAACAGACAAGGTGAGTGGTGTCAAGTTAGTTATAATAACCTCATTTTCAACAAGCGCGAGTGAGATAATTTTGTTTAATTGTCCGCTTCGTGGCAGTTGACGCGACATTCTATCACCTGGTAAAAAGCAGTGTTATTCAGGTTTCTTAAGGAATTTCCCCAATAATACAACGGCAGTTTTGCGCTGTTTATGACTATGTGGAAGGAGCAGATCTTGGCAAGGAAGAAAATTGGTCGTAATCATGCATTTTTCAGAGATATTCGAGCTTTTAAAAATTTGGAAAAAATGCCTTACATTCTTTGTATTTTAAAGCATTTTTTGGAATTATGGTTGCTTAACCCATTCACTCCCAGCCGTTTTCAAAAAAAAGAAACACCATAAGGCAATGTCGCTGTAAATTGGCTCCTGTCTGCTCAAATCCCGGTCTAGACTGCGAGCAGTCTCTCTTTTGCTCTAAAATCCCTGCCGGAGGAGCGGCGAGAAAGCGAGTGCGATATTCGAGCCGCGAGCCGCGAGCCGCGAGCCGCGAGTAGCGTGGGCTGGAGAGTGAGCTCAGTTTGCTCTAAAATCCCTGCCGGAGGATCGGCGAGAAAGCGAGTGCGATATTCGAGCCGCGAGCCGCTCGAATATCGCCCTCGTGACTTTGCCGTTCATCCAGCACGGATTTTAGAGCAAAAGAGAGACTGCTCGCAGTCTAATCCCGGTCCAAACGTCTGTAATTTCATCTGCAGCATGGAAACTAAACTTCTCTTCCATTTCCGATGTTGTTTGGCAAATCTGATTTCGGCAATGCGCACAATTCAAAATTTTGACCGTACCCGGTCGTCTTTCCGGAGTTTAGTGCACTGTCCCGTTGTTGTTGGTTCTTAACTTGCCTTTATTTTTTACGGGGTTTAGAATTCGAGAATTCGCGAAATTTGGCCTGACAGATTCCTTTATTTAAATCTTCGTCAAGCAGGACACAAGTCAATGATACAAAGATTTTGCATTAATGACAAGCAAAGGAGTCACGGATTGTTTTATATTAGTTTTAGGACCTCTATGTAAACCACTTTTTAGTGATGGAGCTTCCTAATAAAAGATTGTTATTATTATTATTAGTTTAAAAAGTAACATAAAACAATCCGAGAAATACACGATCACGTTTATGTCTCACTTAATACAATATTGCCTGCAGGTCTCAACAAACCACCTTCCAAGCAAGAACAAGCCAGAAAAGAAGACGAAATTGCAAGTTCTTCCCTTTTAATTAAAGATTGGCGTGAAGCTTTCAGAGGGCAGTGTAGGGCACCCTGGCATATTCCCAAGAAAGGCACAAAATACAAGATGTGTCCTGAGTAAGCAGTATACAAATGAACTTGTCTCGGGCATGACAAATTTTTATTTAAAAAAGACATAAATAGAAAATAATAAGTATTCGATATAACATATATGGTATAATAATAAGTATATGATAGACGTTAGCATTTAATTGATTTAGCTATTTTTGTGGGCTTCAAGTTAAATTTATGTACATGTCCGCCATTTCATAGGCTTGTTTGATGCAATAAATAGTGCTTTATTCACGAGGGCCAAGAACTCCAATTCACCAGTGTACATTTACAGATCTCCATCAGTAAGATTCAACCTTAATAAATAAAGATTTCTTTATTGTAGTTTTCAGTTTGTCATTAAGTACTTGCAAGGGCTTGAAGGGAAACACACGAAGAACCCCTAACAATTCTTAAATATAATGCTTATAGAATGCTACAGAATACTAAAGCGAACTAAAATATAATAATTACACTGATGTGCATGAAAAAATAATTTTCTATAACCTTTTACATTGCCAAGTAATATAATTTCGATTTTAAAGTTGTACCCATCTTACCAATAGCATTACTTTTAATAACCTTGAACAATGTATTTATTATTAGTTGGATAAAGGGAAATTGCAAACGCAACAAACGATGTAATGGAGCACATGGTGAAAAGGAACTCACAGCATGGAATGAGCACTTGGAAAAGATGAAGAACAAAATGATAACGAGAGAAAAAGAGGATAATAAGAGGCAGAAAGATAACGATTCTGCAGGGAAAAATAAAGCGCCGATAAAGGATAAGATCCAGGCACCTCGAGCCAATGAGGTTGGCTGCTAACATGTAACCTTAACGTTTTTGTGCTGAGCAGAAAATGGTACGCCATATATTTGAACGACATATTTGACGATTGAGGGATGTATGTCATGATGACTGGAAGCCTGCAAAAATGTTTCGATCTCCGTCCCTCAACTGCTACACTTCAAAACGCTTTTTGGTTAACTCTTTCTCTCTAATGTGTCCCATCATATCCGCCTATCATCAACGAAAGCCCACCTTTCGAAAATCGAAGCTACAACCCTGTCTGTGAGGGCTGTACACTCTTGCTCGTTAGCGAGTGTTCGCAAAGGCGTACATAAAACGAAACTAAAGGTTCAAAAATCCTCCAGCGTGTTGCATGTGATAACAGATCTGGGAATTTCACGAAAATTGCACAACTATCTCTTTTTACCTTTTGTTTCTTTTAACCAGAAAATGTATATACACTTATTTTACAAAAGAGTAGCCACTGTTGACTGTGTGGTGTCGCCACTTCTAGTTCACCTCCTTGTATAACAGACCTTCAAAATGTTGCTCAGAGGACTCGGTAAACGCATCTCACATCGTCCAGAAGTGGTTAATGATTTGTTTTGTGGAGAGGGGGAAAGAAGACTTCAATGTATTGCATCAGCTTGTAGCCGTTTATGGTTGATAGCGATGAATGGCCTTGATAGAGATAGTTTTGTGTCATAGGTATTGTGGCCCAGCAGAATAATACTTTGGGATGCTGTAATTGAGTTCCAAACACAAATCCGAGCCATAATCTTCCGTATGCCGTTGTTTTCTTTTAACTTTCAAAATTATTTTGGTTATTTCTCTAGCTTGAAGGATGGACAACTGTTGCCAAGAAGGTGCGAGCCCGATCACAGTCCTGCAATGACCAAAGCAATGTAATTCGTCCTCGGCCGTCCAATGTTTATTCTGGATACCGTCTCTGTCCAACCATCCGTCCGGGACGACCTTGTCCTTTTGGTGAGCAATGCCGTTTCGCACACAGTGAGGCGGAGAGAAAAGCATGGGAAGAAGAGCGAAAAAAAGGTATTTTACGAACAAAATATTAGCACTTCCAGGCAGAATTGTTAGATCCAATGTAGGTTTCGGTGACCGGGTATGGAGTCAACTTGTTATTTTTTTAAAAAACGGAAATTGTTATGACAGCTAAGTCAGCTTACAAAAACAAAGCTTTTGACGGTTAATTCATGTCTGTAAAGTACACTGGCTGAATTTATGGTAAGAGTGGAGTGGCGAAAATGACAATAATTCTCATTCGTGTTTGACTACTGATTAATTGAACGCGGCAGATTTTCTGAAGTTATGATCTGGGATCACATACCCACTCATTCCTATGCCAGGCTCGCCCGGGACGGCCCACCGCTTTGTCAAAATCTTTGTACAGCACTTGTTATGCCAAATTGTTCCCAGATAAATTTTAGAAAAAGTCAACAAGTTTGGTGGGTTTAGCTTGCTTATGAAAAAAGTTATAAACGTCCAAAGTCAGTGCGGTTTACAATCGCCCCCCCCCCCCCCGGTCTGAATAGGACTAATGCCTTCGCAAGAGAACATTTCTGGACGCACTGCACTTCAACCAAGTTCAATGTTATACCTATCCTTCCCAGTCCTGCCTCACCCCCTCCAAACCAAAACTTCCAGTGTGAGTTAGGTTCAATGCTTTAACGGTAAATCTGCTAGCTGGCATTTCGGTTGTTGAGCAGCGGTTAGAGTAACTAAACTTATAGCATGAGACCTTGAAAACCCAGAGCTCGATGTAGTCAGAGGTAGTCTAGGCAATCTTGATTTTTCCAGTTACAAACTAAATTGATTACGTGAGTACCTTAAACGTACTTTTTGATGGAACTAAATCTTGATTAATTATATTTCAGGATTAACTAAACCAACAGCCAAACAAGAGAGAAACAAACAACCAAACCCTTTAAAGGAATTTCGCGTAGCGTTTAGGGGGCAGTGCCGAGCCCCCTTAAGGATTCCTAACAAAGGCAGAAAGTACAGGATGTGTCCCGAGTAAGACTATTCTAAGCTAATTGACAATCAGACTATCTCTCCCGCATTTCCTATGAGGCGTGTATATCACGTCTTATGTCATATATCATGTATTATGTTTCGTAAAAGACATCATCTATCATATGTCATGTCATGTCGTGCGTCAATGTCACACATATATCATACTGTATGGTATGGCATGGTATTGTGTTGTGTTGTGTCGTTGTCGTGTTGTGTTTTGTTTCTTATCTTTACAATGGACAGAGTAAAACACGTGTTTTGGTTGGTTTAGGGGAGATAGTGATTAAAGTACAGACGCGCGAATGACGTGATGAGCCGCAAAATTCTACGTGCGCAAACCATCACTACGAAGCCGTTTAAACCCTTGGGCGTACAAGGGGGGTGGATGCCACCCCCCCCCCCCACCTCCCCATAAGGTTTTCCTTGAATTTTTACAAGACGAATTATCATCTAGACCTGCCGTTTTCATTAGCTGTGTGCATATTCCTAAGACACATTTCGACGCAAGTTTGGTGAGAATCTGTTGCTATGGTTACGAGATATGCCGTCATAATTAGCAAGTGATCAGGCCATTTTTGAAGAAAAATTCCTGTTTTTTACCCTTTTTAGGTGAAAATGCAAAACATTTCAACAAAAAGCAGCAAAATGTTTAATTATGTCACATTCTACATGTCCAGCATAAAACATTTCCAATTTTTAACGTTTTGTGACGATTTCTAATTTTCGGTAAAATCCAAGATGGCGGCCATCTTGAGTGACGTCACAGGCCGCCAGCAGCGCTGCAACCTAATATATTTACCTCATCTTCTTTTAAAAAGATTGTAACATAACGAAAAGCCAAGGGGGGCACTAGGTGAAATGGCAAATTTAAACGACCTTTAACATTACTTAACCCTGTCCTAAACATAAGTTTAGTAAGTTTAAGTTGCTTTTGAAGCAACTTATACCTAAGTTTTGGTTAAACCAATTCTAAAATAACTTAATGTTCATGTGTAATGTAGGTGTAAGCCCTTCTTAAATACACCTTAAACAAATGTTTAGTGTCGTTTAATAGAGTCACTAAAAGGTATTTTAAATATATCTTTAATTTCAGGTATGTTTAATTAGAACTAAAGGTGGCTCCATATAGTTTTTCAGCGCGCGAGGAATGGGAACTAAATTGGCACAAGCGCGCGCGTGAGGAGCGCGACAGTCCAAGTCAGATGACATCTGCCAATCAACCTCCCAGGCGAACTTTTCCAAAGTCTGATTGAGGCATCTTTATGGCTTACCTTTTCAAAACATGTCGAGCACATAGCAGTGAAATTATGAAAAGCCTTTAGTTTAATCGCTTTTGTAGCTGACAGTTGCAGTCCTACGATTGTTCTACGATTGTAGGACTGGATTGATTGCGATCTTTAAGTTCAAGCAACACAGAGAGGACTGAAAACGTTGCACGAATTATTACGCGCCTTCAAGAATTATGCGTGAAGAACTTCTTTCCGTTCTCAACTTGAAATATCAGTGCTGTCCAGGTCAGCTGTCGAGAATCTCTGGGATGAGAAGCTTACGTTTGTTTGGATCGAGCCAAAGTGTAAGTAATTTTTTCGAAAAGTGCTTTAGTTTTTGCCTTTCTAACAAGCCGTCTATTTTTTGTCGGGTAAGTTGTCTCTACGGCCGTTCTCATACGGTTTCAGCAAAATACAGCTGACTTGTGAATTTTATTGAGCGATGAATAGATTAAACACTTGTAACGAGGTAACAGTTGTCATTGCATTTTGATAGAAGTTGAAACTCAAAAGGACACTTATATTTCAGTGTCTATTTATCAGTCAACAGTAGCTTTTGATCTAAGTTTCACTTGTGTTGACAATGTGCGACTTCAGTAACTTCGGTGGTCTAAAATAAAACCGAAACTTGAAAAAAGTTCAATTGTACCGAAGCTCAAATACAATTTTTATTTTTACGAAAAATTATGCCTAGAATGACGGCATTCAGTGAACGAATAAAGGACTAGTATCGAGTTGACGGCCGGTTCTAAAACAGTCGACGTTTCGCAGGCGTTCTGTTGACTTGTTGAACCTTGCAGAAAAATAATGTGGTCTTTTTCAAAACGTATAATTTCTTGTGGACATTTTTGTTCCCTTTCTCCAACGTCTGCCTTTAAATATGAATTGAAAGCTTATTTATATACCATTTGCTATTCCATGCAGTTATCAAACACGCAAGTAGCTGCTATAAGAAACAACGCGGGTCTCGGCAGACAAAATAGTGAGCTTACAACATAAAAAGAACGAGCTTCCCTGCTTTTCTCGGGTAGCATACCAAAAGATGTTCTAAGAGCAAACATGACCGCTTTAGTTTTTTTCTTGAAGAACGGTTGTAATCAGTTAATGGGAAACTGAAAGTGGTTTAATGATTCCGCGTTCTGGTACCCTGCGAGCAGAGGCCCTTCTGGAAACTGTAAAGGAAACTGTAAAGGAAACTGTAAAGGAAATTTTGAAATGGAGCATCGGATCGCCAAAGAGAGGAATAAACTCTCTACCCATTATAAGAAATGGAACAAGCTCCTTTCCCAAGAACATCACATCCAATTTCCATTTTAATCTTAATAGACCTGATTTTTCAACCAACCTACTTTTCTATAGCTATTTATTACTTTAAATTATTGTCATTTCTATAACAAGATTGTGACATGTAGTGCCAGTTGTAATAACAATAGTCTAAGCCTAGAGAACACGATTCCTTGCCCAACTATGAGTGCGTGTGTTGTGTGTGTGTGTAGTCTTACAGTTGTAGTGTAAGTAATTATGTGTAGTGTTAGTTTTCGCATAATAAGTAGTGGCGCAAGCAATAGTATTGTATCTAGTATAATTTGTTTTTGTTTTTGTTTTTTGTTTTTGTAATAGACTTGCTTTAGTATTGTACGTACTGTGTCGGTGTTGTAATAAAGTTTCATAAAAAAAAATAAAAAATTTAAAAAAAATTTAAAAAAAATTTAAAAAAAATATCGCGAATCGGTATAAATTTGCTTCTTTTTTGTTTGTTTGTTCGTTTCTTTCTTTATTTTTGCGAATTTTTTGGTCACATGGATCCTTTACATTAAAGGAAAGCAGTTGTCCAGCAAAATGTTGTTCTTTGGAAAGAAAAGCTTTAGAAAAGCTTTTCTACCGCTTACCCGCGTGCTGTCCACGCTTGTCCACGCAAAAGGAATCATGAGCATGCGCAACCCCGTAACTTGAAGAATTTTTATTTTGGTAACGTGAAGGAAAAAGGTGGGTTTTGAGGCATTTTCAAACGCTAATTGCTCGTGTTCCACTCGGTGAAATTTTTTTAAAATTGGAACATTTGTAGGATTTTTGTGTTTTTCAATCATACTAAAGTAAGAGTAATTTTTGTACATGCACTTCTGCATTAATCGTCGAAAACGGAAATTCACTATTCTGACAAAACTTATGTACAAAATTTCTCACAGCTTTGCCAGCTGAGACTTCTCAAACGACAACATCTTTACAACAAAAATAGCCAAAATTCACCGTGTAAACACCAAGAAATGACGTGAAGAAACTGGGTAAGCTTAAAAAATAAGCCAAACAACTATATCAGTGGTTGCCATGGAAACGGGCCAGGCCCAGAAATTGTGACTTTTTTGAAAAGTATAAAGGCTAGGCTAGTTGCTTTTGTAGCTTTTCCCTTGTGAAATGTAAATCAATGTCCTGAAAATCATCAAAAAAGTTATGTATATTTGTCTGTTGAAACTGATGAGAAACTGTATGGAGGCACCTTAAACGTGCATTAGACATGAACCTTAAGTCATTTTAAGATGGGTTTAAGCCAAAATTGGACCCGAAACAAATGTTAAGTGTCGTTTAACAGGGCCATTAAAGGTCACATATTTCTAGTTAAATATTAATGTCAGTCACGTTTAAGACCTATATCAAACGACACGAAACATGTGTTTCAGACATTAAAACGTACAGTTAAACTGGCCAAAATGTGTCTGAAACAAGGACCTCAAACCACTGAAGGCAATAAAATGAGTACCATTTACTAACAAATTTTTATTGTCAATTCTCTTTATTGTCGCTTCCTCCTTGTCCAATTTAAGTATAAAATAAATAAAGTGATAAAATACACTTCATTTCTTGTTTATAATCAATACATTCGATCCTTAATTTTCTTTAAAAAAAACCCCTTATATTAAAAAATAAATAAAAATCTATTCCCAGTCATAAAAAAGTTATAAAATATATATGCAAGAAATACAACTGTAACAATTGGTCTGACAATAAATATAATGCGCTTGTACCACGGTGGGGGTGTAACTTTGCTTGTACGTCCGAAGGTTAAAAGCATTTCTGATTTTATGCGAGATAACAGATATCAAAACAATGTATAAAATAAATAGCTCCCACTTGGCCGTATTTGTGTACTCTCAAAACGCGCACAGGACGTCAAAACGTGATAAGAACATCAGTCACGCTACTTGCCTGAGACTTGTAGCGTGCGTTTTTTTTCTTACCGAGTTTTGATGTCATCTATGCATTATCAGAGTACACGCGCAAGGCCTAATGGAATATATTTGTTAGTTATTAGTCATGCCATATAACATATTAGTTTATGCGATATCATAACTTTCATCACGTCATATGTGATTTGTCATAAATTACACATCGTTTCTTCCATTCTGCCTGCGTTCGTCTTTGAACAGAAAGGGATAATAAGAACTGGTTGCAAGTTTTTAAAAGCAGCGGTAAGCTACTTCTACTCCAATACTTCTACTCTAGGTGGGTGACGATGTCTAAAGAAGGTAAGGGGCGGCGTTCACCGCACTACCGTCCCCAAATTTGCCAAGAAAAAAATTTTACAAAGCAGGGAGATAATCCTTTAACACCTTACTCTTGTAACACAAAGACTCTCCTTTTTCTTGAATATGATTTTACTGACCTGGCAGTTGGCTATGTCAGCACTAGCGTATCGCTGATTGGACGTTTAAAATTAAACGCATTCCAGCACACTCAAAGTTTTTTTTTCGTCACTTAAAGGTGGACAAAAGGAACCTGTAAATTGGGCAGAGGATGCACTTTTGCGCATGGAGAAAAAGAACTCGTGGCGTGGAATGAACACTTGGAAAAGATGGAGCTGGAAAAGAAAAAGAAAACGGAAGAGGAGAGTAACAAGAAAGAAGACGATCATTCTGCAGTGAAAAGCAAAGTAAATGTTTCACCGATTAAGGAGGAAATTCCAGCCCCTACATACAAGGTGTGGTGTTTTAAATTTATTACGGTACAAAATGAGCTTAACCCTATTTACATTACACTTTTAAGTGTATTTATTTTATGTGGTCTGGTCGCACTACTACCCTCTCAGGGGTCTTTAGTAACAATCAAGTTCTTTGTTTTTAAGAAGGGACGAAAATGAAAATTCTCTTTACGTTATCACTATGCTTGTTCAAACATTCAAATGATGGGAATGAAGAAAGTGATCACCGAGGATGAGATGTCTTGGTATTTCGACAAATTCTTCCAACAAGTGCCATACAGTTAGGAGAACAGTTAGGAGAATATGCATTTTTATATCGTGGTCTTAGGGCCTGGCTAAACTAGGAAACATTGTTGCGGAAACATTGCTGCAGTCGCAAATGTTTCCCTGTTTAGCTGCGCGAGAAACATGTTGCGGAAGCAAATTTTGTTTCCTGCAAGCAAGTCAAAAGCATTTTTGCTTGACGGACGCAAATTTTGCTTCCGAAACGTATGTTTTCCAATCTAGCCACCCAAGAAAACATGTCTGGAAATAATGTTTCCGCAATTAATGTTTCCTAGTTTAGCCAGGCCCTTAAGGGTTAAATAAACAATAGAGAAACAATGGGTCGCCTTTTGTACGTTATTGGATTTTGCTGAAACATTCTCCAATGTACACGGCTTTATTATCTTCCTCGAATACGCTCCTCGCTCGAAAACATTGCGAACGTACGCGTATTACATGGGCTTGTAGAACAGAAAACGAAAATAAATTCGCTCTGACGAAGGGCTAACGTTCGAAACGTCAGCTTTCAATTTCCTTACGATGGTCAATTTACCTTATCAGCTTCAAATTTTTGTGTTTGAAGTTCCCATCGACGCAGAACTACAATTTCTTTATAAACTAACACCTTTATAATAAAAACATTGTTTAGCAACAAACTCTGCTTACTTTATAATCATTATGGCTTGTCGATATTTTTGTATACAGCCTACACCTTGGTGTTGGTGCAAGAATACATTACGATAGTTGTCAACTGAAACAGCTCCTGGTTTATCTTTTATTACTTTCGCTTTTATTATTTGCCTTCAGCTTGAGGAGCTCGTCTCTAGTCTTCCAGGAGTGACTGTGAATTGTGAGCCCTGCGATCTGAATGTATCATTACAGATACCGCTGGATAGCGAAGGAGAAAAAACATACAACTGGACGATGCGAGTCTGTTACCAGGTTAGACTGAAAACTACATGTTTTGCCGCACAGCAGTGGTTATACAAACTAAGTAATCAAAGAATTGTGCTGGAAAGAAACCACTAAATTTTTCACTTTGAACATTGTCTTGATAAGGAAACATGGTCCACTTGAGGCGAAGAAAAAAAATTGACCACTTTTGGAACCCACAATCCCCAGATTTTGAGCGCCGATTCTGGTCTCGTCTTCGTGATCAAATTCAGAAGATCGTGGGTGTGAATCTCACTGCAGCCTTTCCATACTAGGGCAATATTCACTGGGAAAATTTGGTGCCCTTCCTCCACGACTTAATTTACACTGCAGAGTTTGTATTCTGATTTCTCAGTAGACTAAAACTAGTATTTCAGTTAAGCCAAGCTAAAAGCCTGTTAATGTTGTGTCCAAATTGACAGTGATGAAATACGTCCTACAAGGGTTTTATGAACGTGTTTTGAAAGGCTAATAAGTTGGATACAGTCGGCTCCACTAATGTTGGAAAAAGAGTCGGCTTCGCTTCTTTTCCGTGCAATGATAAAAAACTCCCACGTTTTAACTTTTGTGGTGAGCAAAATCTGACGAGGGCATTGCATAAAACCACTGAAAGGTTCGGGATGTGGAGATTGCATAGCGCTTTTTTCGATACAGCGTTAGATGTCTCATATCAAACCACTGTTGATTTAGTTTGGGTAAAGCTTTTAAACGAAGGCACACACCGTTTAAGCTTTGAATACATGTCTTGGATGCTTCAATATCTATCGTCAGTTCAACATCCTTCAACTGACGATGGATCCTGGAGTATCCGAAAATGTATTCAATGCTTAAACGATGTTTCGTGTTTTTTAAATGTCTTATTTCTATTCAGTATTGCAACTAAAATTTCGGTAATGTATTTAAAGTAATGGCCGAGAAACATGGAGGGTTTTAAGTGCATCTAAAACTGTTTACCTTAAACCTACCTAGTAGCAGATGAAATTGAGTTCACTCGAATGGAGCTTTTAAAACATCACAAAGTTTTGTGGTTGTTATTTTAAAAATGGTTAACACTCAGCATGCACTATTTAATCAATAGAGTTCTTCTCTCGAAGGCACTATCGTGTGAAAGGTTGCCCGAGGAAATTTGATGTTCACTATGTTCACAACAAATATACATGTATATGCTTATATGAAGTTTGAACACCAAATTTCCGAAAAAACCTACATAGGGCTTGAGACAGAAGGACTCTATTGTTTTCGTTGTACAACGCTAAATTTTGGGCGAAAAAATGCTGACAATTGCAATGCGATTATTATGTCACGAAAAATGGAGCGGGAAAGCCCCAAGGTGATTGACGTGTACACGGAAGCCATTTTCATGCACGCTCTTCATTTCTAATAATTTACGTTGGAAATGGTTCAAATGCTAGCACTTTTTTCACCGAAAATTGCCAAAAACGGCCAATATACGCTGATAGGCGCCCGCTGAGGAGAGGCACTATGGCATCACGTGATCGATTTCGACCATTGGGAGCATGCATTGTACTATATTCTCTTATAGCACGAAAGAAGCCCTGAAAAGCACCTCTAGTTCTTAAGTGTTTAGTAAATCTTCTAAGTGCCTTCAAAATCCTTTAGTGCACCGCTGCAGTGTTTACAGTTAAATTGTCATTATAACATAACTTCAATCAAGAAATTTATAAACCCCATCATGTTCTCTTGCTTAAGGTGGATTGCTGCGGTTTTTCCAAAACAGAAATGCGCCTGGTAATATTTTGTTGCTGACGCCATTTGCGCACATGCAATACTAATTTGCACCATCATCGAACTGTAAGCGGAAGTTATTAAAGTTACTTCGGACCTTCGCGGGTGTCCTCGGGGAATAAACTCGTATGTGCGCCATTTTAAAGGAAAACACGGCAAACTATATATCGTTGGAAAGCTTAATAAATGTAGATGTTGGGAAAAAAATATAAATTGCCGGTTTCTTCAATTCCTCAAAAGAAAATTCAAAACAACCACGGAAATGACCATGTGTCATTCAATTGAATTAATAGGGTATCAAACCCAAGCTCACTGGCAAAATAAGTCAGTGCACAGTGTTAATTACAAAGGATCAATCATCAAAAGTGTGTCAGCATTTTTCGGTATTCTGACTGGTTATTTTTTAATTAATCTGTCAAGTTCGAGCAGCGAAGAATACTCGATGGCCATTGCATTGAAGATCCCCACGGGTGAAAGTATTCTAAATTTCAAAAATTCCCGACACATGTTTGTTTCGCAACATCTAAGGAATGTTCAGGCCAAATTTCACAGAAATCTGCCAAAATTTGGTACCCTATTAATTCCTTTGTTTGATTGAATGACACATAGTCATTTTTGCGGTCATTTTTGCAATTTTCTGCAATTCATTTTTTTTTTTGCAGAATCTACATTTATTGAGCTTTCCAACGATATATAGTTTGCCGTGCGTTCCTTTAAAATGGCGTGCATACGAATTGTTTTCCCGGAGGACACGGGGGACACCTGCGAAGGTCCGGAGTAACCTTAAGAATCGCAAACATCTCACTGGTAGCAATCTTTTTTGTATGTATCAAGTTTTTTCGTAGAAAATAGTGGAACAAATGAAGAGAAAACTCAAAAAATTTAAAATTTCATTATACTTGTTAGTATAGCATTTCCTTCCATAAACACTACCTTTTGCGCCTAGTTAACGACATATTTCGCTTCTTACGTCTAGTCTAATGACACTGGTCATCTGCATCATGTTGTACTCCTACCACAGTACCACAGGTGCTATACCCTCTCTACTGTCAGATTTAAGTGTATTGTGCCAGCACCCCTCGGTCCGCCAATGGAAGTAAAATCTCCTGAAACCGAACAGCTGACTGGTGAATGCCATTACGCAGTAAAACCATATTTGCGCTCGTTGCACGGAAGCTGCGAAGTAGAGATCAGTATTGCCTTCTCTACACTGGTTTTTGGAAGCTTTTCACAAGTTTTAGTCCTTGATTTTGGACAAAAGAGTCATCTTGCTGTAAAAATGAACATCGAGGTCGGCAGTCAAGAATTCCTACAAGAGTTTGGCGAAGAGAAATCAAAGTTGGCCTTGGACTGGACTCCCTGGGATGACGGATCTCGAGAGATCGTGAAGATCGAGCCCAAACTTCAATCAGTGTTCAACGACGAACATTTGATGGACAAATACAAGTTGCCTAAAGCGGAGGATATTGTGCCATCTTCTCTTCTTGACAAATCGCAAGGCTTAAGTCCGAAAAATTACAGAGATGTCATGCATCAGCTATTGTTTGTAGAGGAGTTCTACATTCGCAAGCAAATTTCCAGGTAAAATTTGCTTTACATAAAAGGACCGGTGCTGTTTAAGCCAAAACACTCCCAACATTTCTCTTGTGCTCCATTACTGGATCACTACTCGTTGCAAACACCGAATGCAGTCATTCAGTTGCATTTTGAGAATGGTGACAAAAACTTGACGGGAAAACCTTGCAATGGACGTAAACTAGCATTCTTCCAGGGAGGTGAAAGGGGTGGCCGCTTCATGGTCGCTTCATGCCAATCCATCTTCCTCGGTGTTTCATGTTTACTCTTCTCTTAGAATAAGTTCACCTAACTAGTTATGTTTCTTTGAGTAATTTCTTTTCCACTGTTATATCGAAAGGCAAAGAGAACGTTGACGGCAGTTGACGACAGGACAATGTATATGAAAACTGACAACTATTCACTCGTCTCAAATTTACCTTTAGGTTGTGAAACGTGAGTCACCAACAAGAGCCTACCCGGAATAATCTTCCCCAGATGATCACATTAAACAAACTATATACTTAATCCACTCATTTGATGTTTAAATTTTTTGCAGTTTCAATGTACAAGGAGTAACTCTGCACGTCACAAAACTGGTTGTGAAAAAAGATGAAGTCTTATGCGCAATGGGAGGGTTGGTGTACGGCTCCTTTCACGTGGTGCGCCCGATAACACCCGATGACGCGCAAGGACGACTTTTGCTGAGAAACCTATTCAGAAGTTCGGGCTCAGTACTGATAGCAAAGAGTCAAAAGGATTCTGTGGTCTATGAAGCATTGGTGGACTCAGTTGAGGATAGTCGAGTCATATTAAAACTTTCTGAAAAGTTTTGTAAAAATCTGGCGTTGTCAAATAACTCTTTCGCAACGGTCGACGTTCAGTTCCACATCAACCGTCTTCCTCTGTGTGAGATGCACGACAACATTGATAGGCTAGGACCAGAACACTTCCGAATACTGTTTCCAGAGCTCAGCAGCGATGGCTTGGAGGAGAAGGTAAACTCGAATTGACTTCACGGGCCTAAAATTTCCTGTGACCAATAATAGTGCATTAGATTTAAATGGTTGGATAAAATTACTTTTGCTTGTACATGATTAGAATCGAGTAGATCCATTTTACCGGAAACTCACTAACCAGTAAGAACAAGATTGGTAGTCGCGTGATTCGAATGAGAAGTGATCAATCAGCTTTTTGGTTATCGTCACTATTTCTAAACTACAACATTGCAATTCTGTCTTTTTTTCTAGATTTACCCTCTCCCTTGGATTCTTGACCCACGCTTGAACGAAGACCAAAAAGAAATCATCAAGAAAATAGCCGCTCCCGCGATCGATGCCCCTCCCCTGGTGGTTTTCGGTCCGTTTGGAACTGGCAAAACATTCACGCTGAATCAAGCCATTCGTCGTATTGCCGTGAACCAAAACAACCGCGCACTTATCTGCACGCACTCGAACAGCGCTGCAGATATACATGTAGAGCTGCTAGATGCATATCTGAAAGAGCAACACGGCATAACAGCATGTACACCCTTGAGAATCTACACGCCTTTGAGAAAGCTTTCTACTGTCTCTGACACGGTAAAAGAGTATTGCCTCATTACTGACAAAGGGACACCAACGGAAGCCTTCAGGCTGCCAACCCGTGATGATGTGATCCATCACCGCGTCATCGTATCTACTCTGGGCATGTGTCGCGCTCTTTTTGACATGAACCTTCATCGTGGCTTTTTCTCGCACATCTTAATCGATGAAGCCGCACAGGCGCTCGAGGTGGACACATTAACTCCGCTTACTCTAGCAGGGAACAATACCAAGGTGGTTTTTACAGGAGATCACATGCAGGTACATGACGTTCATGCATCTGTAAATATCATCCCCATAACAAGCGTTAAAATTACGTGGTAAAATTAGCATGCGTAGAAGACGCTTAAAGGGGAGGGTGAGCGATTATGAGCCGCGAGTGCGGAACACGAGGAAAGGGAAAGGGTAACCTCTGTCCTGCTACTACGCTATTGTTTCCATGGTTTTTACTCCCGTGGTATTTACAGCAAGTACACAATATTGTCGTAGAGTTGAGCGCATTTCTGAGCACATTCCTATGGTTATTTTCGTGAGCTCTTGTGTAGAATCCATGACGAGACGCTACGGGGTCTAACTGGAAGTACATTAAGAAATGCGAGGTTGTGGACCCCGCATTCCTTTCATATTTGAATTTTGATCAAGGCGCCGCGAAAGCAATAGGTGTTAAAATCCGCCGCTTTCGCTGTCAACAAAGCTTTTCTGTTACCGGAAACACACTGTTGTTGAATAAATATCACAGACCTTTTTGCAAGTTGATCGCAACGGCAAATTTATTTTTGTGGTTGTTAACAAACAATAAGATAATAGGCTATGAATAGCCTCTTATTTCTCTAGAGGATCGTAGCGCTCGCGAGCGGTTTTACCGCCTCTCCTTTCTCCGGAGAGGTCATTTGTTGGTATGTGATCGGACGTTCTGAGAGAAATACTTGAAGAGAATCTATAAATACAACATGGTCTTTCTCCCGTTTTTAACAAAATCGCGAATATATCGAGAATTCTCTACGAAAGAAAGAAACAGTAACAGTAAAAAAAAAGATAAAACTTTCGTTCACATAATCTGTTAGACTGCGAGCAGTCTCAAATCGTGCTCGCTCGCGTTCGCTATTTGTGCTTCGTTCTGCACGGGTTTTAGAGCAAAATTGCGACTGCTCGCAGTCTAATAATCTGTCCTCTGAACAGGCCATTCGCTTTGCAGTCTGAATTTGCACCAAGACTGAGCAAACTATTGCTTCCTACGCTTGCGGTCGTTTAGTCTCCCAGACGTCTGCGCGCAGGCTAGCGGTCGTTTCGCCCAAGAGTCTTTTCGCCCAAGGCCAGTTGGTTAACCTTTGACGCGCTTAGAGAACGAGAAATTAAATATATTGCTTTTTCTTTTCCTAGGGTAACACGCTTTAAGAAGAAAAATAGTATATAATTCATTTACTTTCGGCATTTAAGACGTTAGCAGACAAAAACAAAAACAAAATATATCGTACGCGAAACGACCGGTTTCCCCTTGCTGACATCGTCATTTCATCCTCAGCGTTCTAATTGGTGGCCATGCTACTGGTTGCAAGTTTCACTTCACAGCACTTAATTCGATTGTCCAAGAAAAGCAGTGGTTTCCGGGCGCTTAACAGGAACATCTAAAAGTCGCCTAAGAATAACGTCCCAACGAAGAAATGTCACTTTACGGGCTTGCCTTAAGCATTTGTCCAATTCGGGAGTTTGACGGTTCTCTTTCCTTCACCATCACTCTGGCCTCGTGCATGATGCCGAAGTCACAGTATTAAAACTGGTATTAAATCTGCAGCATTTCAACCTTGTTCTACCACAATGTTGAACTCAAATATTATATTATATGGCAATTTAAAATTGTACCGAATGGACTAAACTGCAGTTTAACGAACTGTTATTGTTATCACTGTTATGGAAAAACATCCAGGGACTTCTAATAATTGTGACACATGTGAAAGTGACGTGCCCCCCCACCAACCCCCCCCCCCGGCAAAAAAAAATAATAAAACAAAATATAACATAACACAACAAAAATGCAAACTTTAAAATACCTGCTACAGCTAGTAACAATTTATTTTAAATCTTTCCTCACTCAACTGTACATATCATTGTTTGCCGCAATTCTCTAGACCTACACTAGCATAAGTACAGATCCAGGAATAGGATTTATAGAAACAGGTCATGAAATGACATCATTGTGACACCATCAAAGGCTTTTTTAACTAGCATGTTCTTTGTAAATAGTGATATAAGGAATGCTAAACCTAAAAACTATGTTTAGAACAAACAAACTTTATTATCATTTGCCAATATATTATTAACATACTGTGTGCTAATATGAACCGAGAGTTAATTCCAATCAAAATCAATATTAAGCAATGATAGTCAATAACAATCAATAGTCACTCAACTTTTAAGCTTTGAATTGTATTGATTTCCATAACCAGTCAATTAATTGGAATTGATTATTATTGATTATATTGACTATATTTGGTTTTCACTGTTTGATACTGCCAGGCAGAAGGCAACAGCCACACACTGTGTTGACAGATTTGGATGCTACTGCTCCCCTCATTAGTAGCTAACTTTTAATTGAAAGGGATTGTTAAAGGTAACAGCCGCACACTCGGACGATACATCTGGATGCTACTGTTCCCCTCATTAGTAACTGAGACTTAAAATAGAAAGGAATTGTTAAAGGCAACGGTCGCACACTCCGACGGTACATCTGGATGCCACTGTTCCCCTCATTAGTAAATAAGACTTCAAATAGAAAGGAATTGTTAAAGGCAACAGTCGCACACTCCGACGATACATCTGGATGCTACTGTTCCCCTCATTAGTAACTGAGACTAACTGAGACTTAAAATAGAAAGGAATTGTTAAAGGTAACAGCTGCACACTCCGACGATACACCTGGATGCTACTGTTCCCCTCATTAGTAGCTGAGACTTAAAATGAAAGGAATTGTTAAAGGTAACAGTCGCACACTCCGACGATACATCTGGATGCTGCTGTTCCCTTCATTAGTAACTGAGACTTAAAATAGAAAGGAATTGTTAAAGGCAACAATCGCACACTCCGACGATACATCTGGATGCTACTGCTCCCCTCATTAGTAACTGAGACTTAAAATGAAAGGAATTGTTAAAGGTAACAGTCGCACACTCCGACGATACATCTGGATGCTGCTGTTCCCTTCATTAGTAACTGAGACTTAAAATAGAAAAGAATTGTTAAAGATAACAGTTGCACACTCCGACGATACATCTGGATGCTACTGTTCCCTTCATTAGTAACTGAGACTAATTAAAATAGAAAGGAATTGTTAAAGGCAACAGTCGCACACTCCGACGATACATCTGGATGCCACTGCTCCCCTCATTAGTAACTGAGACTAACTGAGACTTAAAATAGAAAGGAATTGTTAAAGGTAACAGCTGCACACTCCGACGATACACCTGGATGCTACTGTTCCCCTCATTAGTAACTGAGACTTAAAATAGAAAGGAATTGTTAAAGGCAACAGTCGCACACTCCGACGATACATCTGGATGCTACTGCTCCCCTCATTAGTAACTGAGACTTAAAATGAAAGGAATTGTTGATTAGGTAACAGTCGCACACTCCAACGATACATCTGGATGCTACTGCTCCCCTCATTAGAAAATGAGACTTAAAATAGAAAGGGATTGTTAAAGGTAACAGTCACACACTCCGACGATACATCTGGATGCTACTGTTCCCCTCATTAGTTAACTGAGACTTAAAATAGAAAGGAATTGTTAAAGATAACAGTTGCATACTCCGACGATACATCTGGATGCTACTGTTCCCTTCATTAGTAACTGAGACTTAAAATAGAAAAGAATTGTTAAAGATAACGGTTGCACACACCGACGATACATCTGGATGCTACAGTTCCTTTCATTAGTAACTGAGACTTAAAATAGAAAAGAATTGTTAAAGGTAACAGTTGCACACTCCGACGATACATCTGGGTGCTGCTGTTCCCCTTGTTAGTAACTGAGACTTAAAACAGAAAGGAATTGTTAAAGGCAACAATCGCACACTCCGACGATACATCTGGATGCTACTGCTCCCCTCATTAGTAACTGAGACTTAAAATGAAAGGAATTGTTCAAGGTAACAGCTGCACACTCCGACGATACATCTGGATGCTACTGTTCCCTTCATTAGTAACTGAGACTTAAAATGAAAGGAATTGTTCAAGGTAACAGCTGCACACTCCGACGATACATCTGGATGCTACAGTTCCCTTCATTAGTAACTGAGACTTAAAATAAATAAGAATTGTTAAAGGTAACAGTTGCACACTCCGACGATACATCTGGGTGCTGCTGTTCCCTTCATTAGTAACTGAGACTTAAAATAGAAAGGAATTGTTAAAGGCAACAATCGCACACTCCGACGATACATCTGGATGCTACTGCTCCCCTCATTAGTAACTGAGACTTAAAATGAAAGGAATTGTTAAAGGTAACAGTTGCACACTCCGACGATACATCTGGATGCTACTGTTCCCTTCATTAGTAACTGAGACTTAAAATAGAAAGGAATTGTTAAAGGCAACAGTCGCACACTCCGACGATACATCTGGATGCTACTGCTCCCCTCATTAGTAACTGAGACTAACTGAGACTTAAAATAGAAAGGAATTGTTAAAGGTAACAGCTGCACACTCCGACGATACACCTGGATGCTACTGTTCCCCTCATTAGTAACTGAGACTTAAAATAGAAAGGAATTGTTAAAGGTAACAGCTGCACACTCCGACGATACATCTGGATGCTACTGCTCCCCTCATTAGTAACTGAGACTTAAAATGAAAGGAATTGTTGATTAGGTAACAGTCGCACACTCCAACGATACATCTGGATGCTACTGCTCCCCTCATTAGTTAACTGAGACTTAAAATAGAAAGGAATTGTTAAAGATAACAGTTGCACACTCCGACGATACATCTGGATGCTACTGTTCCCTTCATTAGTAACTGAGACTTAAAATAGAAAAGAATTGTTAAAGATAACAGTTGCACACACCGACGATACATCTGGATGCTACTGTTCCTTTCATTAGTAACTGAGACTTACAATAGAAAAGAATTGTTAAAGGTAACAGTTGCACACTCCGACGATACATCTGGGTGCTGCTGTTCCCCTTGTTAGTAACTGAGACTTAAAATAGAAAGGAATTGTTAAAGGCAACAATCGCACACTCCGACGATACATCTGGATGCTACTGCTCCCCTCATTAGTAACTGAGACTTAAAATGAAAGGAATTGTTCAAGGTAACAGCTGCACACTCCGACGATACATCTGGATGCTACTGTTCCCTTCATTAGTAACTGAGACTTAAAATGAAAGGAATTGTTCAAGGTAACAGCTGCACACTCCGACGATACATCTGGATGCTACTGCTCCCCTCATTAGTAACTGAGACTAACTGAGACTTAAAATAGAAAGGAATTGTTAAAGGTAACAGCTGCACACTCCGACGATACACCTGGATGCTACTGTTCCCCTCATTAGTAACTGAGACTTAAAATAGAAAGGAATTGTTAAAGGCAACAGTCGCACACTCCGACGATACATCTGGATGCTACTGCTCCCCTCATTAGTAACTGAGACTTAAAATGAAAGGAATTGTTCAAGGTAACAGCTGCACACTCCGACGATACATCTGGATGCTACTGCCCCCCTCATTAGTAACTGAGACTAACTGAGACTTAAAATGAAAGGAATTGTTCAAGGTAACAGCTGCACACTCCGACGATACATCCGGATGCTACTGCTCCCCTCATTAGTAACTGAGACTAACTGAGACTTAAAATAGAAAGGAATTGTTAAAGGTAACAGCTGCACACTCCGACGATACACCTGGATGCTACTGTTCCCCTCATTAGTAACTGAGACTTAAAATAGAAAGGAATTGTTAAAGGCAACAGTCGCACACTCCGACGATACATCTGGATGCTACTGCTCCCCTCATTAGTAACTGAGACTTAAAATGAAAGGAATTGTTGATTAGGTAACAGTCGCACACTCCAACGATACATCTGGATGCTACTGCTCCCCTCATTAGTTAACTGAGACTTAAAATAGAAAGGGATTGTTAAAGGTAACAGTCGCACACTCCGACGATACATCTGGATGCTACTGTTCCCTTCATTAGTAACTGAGACTTAAAATAGAAAAGAATTGTTAAAGATAACAGTTGCACACACCGACGATACATCTGGATGCTGCTGTTCCCTTCATTAGTAACTGAGACTTAAAATAGAAAAGAATTGTTACAGGTAACAGTTGCACACTCCGACGATACATCAGGGTGCTGCTGTTCCCTTCATTAGTAACTGCGACTTAAAATAGAAAAGAATTGTTAAAGGTAACAGTTGCACACTCCGACGATACATCTGGGTGCTGCTGTTCCCCTTGTTAGTAACTGAGACTTAAAATAGAAAGGAATTGTTAAAGGCAACAATCGCACACTCCGACGATACATCTGGATGCTACTGTTCCCTTCATTAGTAACTGAGACTTAAAATGAAAGGAATTGTTCAAGGTAACAGCTGCACACTCCGACGATACATCTGGATGCTACTGTTCCCTTCATTAGTAACTGAGACTTAAAATAGAAAAGAATTGTTAAAGGTAACAGTTGCACACTCCGACGATACATCTGGGTGCTGCTGTTCCCTTCATTAGTAACTGAGACTTAAAATAGAAAAGAATTGTTAAAGGTAACAGCTGCACACTCCGACGATACATCTGGATGCTACTGCTCCCCTCATTAGTAACTGAGACAAAATAGAAAGGAATTGTTAAAGGCAACAATCGCACACTCCGACGATACATCTGGGTGCTGCTGTTCCCTTCATTAGTAACTGAGACTTAAAATGAAAGGAATTGTTCAAGGTAACAGCTGCACACTCCGACGATACATCTGGATGCTACTGTTCCCTTCATTAGTAACTGAGACTTAAAATAGAAAAGAATTGTTAAAGGTAACAGTTGCACACTCCGACGATACATCTGGATGCTACTGTTCCCTTCATTAGTAACTGAGACTTAAAATGAAAGGAATTGTTCAAGGTAACAGCTGCACACTCCGACGATACATCTGGATGCTACTGTTCCCTTCATTAGTAACTGAGACTTAAAATAGAAAAGAATTGTTAAAGGTAACAGTTGCACACTCCGACGATACATCTGGATGTTACTGTTCCCTTCATTAGTATCTGAGACTTAAAATAGAAAGGAATTGTTAAAGGCAACAATCGCACACTCCGACGATACATCTGGATGCTACTGCTCCCCTCATTAGTAACTGAGACTTAAAATGAAAGGAATTGTTAAAGGTAACAATCGCACACTCCGACGATACATCTGGATGCTGCTGTTCCCTTCATTAGTAACTGCGACTTAAAATAGGAAAGAATTGTTAAAGATAACAGTTGCACACTCCGACGATACATCTGGATGCTACTGTTCCCTTCATTAGTAACTGAGACTTCAAATAGAAAAGAATTGTTAAAGGTAACAGTTGCACACTCCGACGATACATCTGGATGCTACTGTTCCCTTCATTAGTAACTGAGACTTAAAATAGAAAGGAATTGTTAAAGGCAACAGTCGCACACTCCGACGATACATCTGGATGCTACTGTTCCCTTCATTAGTAACTGAGACTTAAAATAGAAAAGAATTGTTAAAGATAACAGTTGCACACTCCGACGATACATCTGGATGCTACTGTTCCCTTCATTAGTAACTGAGACTTAAAATAGAAAAGAATTGTTAAAGGTAACAGTCGCACACTCCGACGATACATCTGGGTGCTGCTGTTCCCCTTGTTAGTAACTGAGACTTAAAATAGAAAGGAATTGTTAAAGGCAACAATCGCACACTCCGACGATACATCTGGATGCTACTGCTCCCCTCATTAGTAACTGAGACTTAAAATGAAAGGAATTGTTCAAGGTAACAGCTGCACACTCCGACGATACATCTGGATGCTACTGTTCCCTTCATTAGTAACTGAGACTTAAAATAGAAAGGAATTGTTAAAGGTAACAGTCGCACACTCCGACGATACATCTGGATGCTACTGTTCCCTTCATTAGTAACTGAGACTTAAAATAGAAAGGAATTGTTAAAGGTAACAGTCGCACACTCCGACGATACATCTGGGTGCTGCTGTTCCCCTTGTTAGTAACTGAGACTTAAAATAAAAAAGGAATTGTTAAAGGTAACAGTTGCACACTCCAACGGTACATCTGGATGCTACTGTTCCCCTCATTAGTAACTGAGACTTAAAATAGAAAGGAATTGTTAAAGGTAACAGTCGCACACTCCGACGATACATCTGGACGTTACTGTTCCCCTCATTAATAACTGAGACTTAAAATAGAATGGAATTGTTAAAGGTAACAGTCGCACACTCCGACGATACATCTGGATGCTACTGTTCCCCTTATTAGTAACTGAGACTTAAAATAGTTTAAGGGATTGTTAAAGGTAACAGTTGTCGACAGTTGATCTATCTCAGGGACACTAATGTTAACTTTAATTACTAACTGTAGTTTTCAAGTTGGAAGGGACTGTTAAAATAAGGCAAAATGCAGTACACTCTGGCATTACATCAACACCCCTAAGGCAAAATGTAGTGTGCGAGTCGTATTCTTGGCAGGATTCAAATCTCAGTAGGCATTCTTCATATATTTAATTGGTAGAGCATGTTCCATGGTATCTTTTTAATTTCCTAAGGTCTCTTTCCATGGGACCTGAAAAATGACAGTGCATGCATTAAGCAATGATATATATTATATTAAGTCACTATCAGTGATAAAGTATCACCATAATGGAAGGTATGAATTACATGCAGAACATTTTGACTTGATATTTCTTAATTGGTCTAAAATGGTGACACTGAAAACCACAATTCAGTGATGGGATTTTAGCAAACTTTGTCTGTGATGGTAAACTCATTTGGCTAGCAACTTCACCAACAATGTGCCTTAGGCCTTAAATCTACTCTTGCAGGCTTAAGCTTATGTCCCAAAAATGGTACAGACAATAAAACAAATCCTGAAAAGGCAGTGTCATGTTAATTATTTGTTAAAAAAAAAACATGATCAGTTTTACACACCTGACATTGAGTTCACACAGACACTGTGTTTTGCATCTGCTGTTTGATGTCCTTCCTTCTTTTGCACAGTTAGACTGACGCCAAGGTTAACTGGGCCTTAACTTTGCTCATTGAGTAAAAACTCCAAATAATCTTAAATTCCAGTTGACCTAGAGGAAAAAAGTAACATTTTTATTTTAACAGTTCTTAATAAACCTCTCTTACAGCTGTAATCAAACTCTCAGGTGAGGTCTAATATGAACACCAATGTTAACTTTTCAGGGGCTTAGTTCTTTGCTGTTTCTTGTGTTACTATAGCTAGATGTTATGTAAGTCAAATGATCAATAGCTATAAACCTAAACAGGATGAAAATGTTATATTCAGCAGGATAAAAAACATGATGGGAGAGAAGAAAGAATAAAAATTGCTTGAAAAAAAGTCATGTTCAAGAATCCCATTACGACCAAAAAGACCAATTTTATCTAAAAGAATTCTACATGTGTATCTGGGAGACCCCTAGATAAAAATAAGTGAATTGGAAATTATACAACTTTTCGATATCATCTTGATATCATTTTCAAGGAAGAAAAATCATCATATGTTAATAAATACCTGAAACAGTGTCAATTAGTTCTACACTGATTAGACTCCTGGATACCCAAAAATTTAAAAATTAAATCATCCAGTCTATTGTTTCGGTCACAAAATCTCCTAGACAACAGCAATCTTGGATCTTTCTTCCAAAAAAAATTATAAATAAATATTGAAGATTGTAATTGAGAATTGAGGTTGAACTTTCAGCCTCCTAATTTCAGCACGGTCAGAATAAGCTGGACATATTTCATCAACAATTATATTTCTACGTCTTCGCTATTCAATCACCTTTCATTGAGGTCTGTCTCGTCCTTTAAATAGCGGAAATTTAACGCCAAAATGAAATCTCCCAGTAGTAATTTTCTTGTTTTGGGCAATGTACGCCATTTTGAATTCTCATTGGAAAACCGCTGTTCAAAGTGTTGCCGTTCTCACAAAGCCTACTGTGTGACAATGGCGCAAAAGCGCGGGTCGATGAACAACTCATTATTTTTTACTCCTTGCAACGCAAGGATCGTATCAAGGAACAATGTTGCTACAAAAGACGCGACCTAATAAAACGATCGCAAATCACTTTCAAAAACACAACATCTAGAATTTTTTTTTCCAAATTCCTTTCATTTTGTAAACTGATTACATAAGACAGCAAGTCAGAATTGATTGTAGTGAACTCAACACTGACTCAAAGCTAGGGCTTACCTTTTTTGAGGAGCTGCTGGGTGAGATCGGCAAGAAAATACAATAGAAGATGGCAGTGGCGTCACCAAACGGCAATTGCAGGGATCGAACTCACGGCCATGTGAGTGCAAGCCGACAGCTTCAACGGCCAAGGCTGAAAACCTTCCAAACGTCTCTTCTTGAAATAACCGCAAATTCGGCGCATGGCGAAGAAATATCGCAAACAAACCAAACGAAGAAGGCACGATTTCGTACTCTCCTTGGTACCGGGCACTTTGCGCGCTTCACTTTGCTTCCCATGTGGGAATATCGAAATAAATTGTTGTTGTTGTTATAATATCATCCGGAAAGAGGGCGGGGAAATTCTTTCTGTTTGTTACAATCTAACAATTCCTGGCTTTTATCCGAGAAGTGGACGAACAGCACTTTCCTCGGAGCCATCGACCGGCAGTTCTATTTTAACCTCGAAGAGACCGTATTCTCAAATGACCTAAACATGTGATTCATGAAATTCGTCACTAGTCAAGCCTTAATTTGAGCCTGACATGTATCCTATTTGATCCCCATTTAACTCGCTTTGTTGACAGAAATTTAATTACCAAGTAAACCGCAACTTAATTAATTCGGAAATCGGGTACTTCCAGTTCAAACCCACTTGCGTCTTGTCATGTCATGTTCGACATTTCTTCGGTGTTCCCAAGAGAGGAACTTCGCTGTATCATCGGGCTATGTCGGAGATATTTTCGCTATTTTTAGGCACTCATGTATCACATAACTAGAGAGCCTGGGGTACCTGCTGTTTAGGGAATTAACTTGAGACCTTCATCAGTGACTTCACGCTCAGTAATATTCATTATTATTAGATCACAAAGACACTTGTAGAAACTTGTTGAATTAGGTTTTGGTGTTGTTTTGATGTTGTGTTGCAAGGCGAGCTATTTCGTTATTGAGTTGATTTGTTGACAGGTACGTTGTGTGATATTTTTAGTTTGATGTAGTCCAGTGTTTGGACTTGTATCGACTTGTATGTGTACAAATTGAAGTTTTATGTCTTATGTCTTATGTCACTTAAATATCTGTGTATACCAATGTCAAGCTTTGCATGTTTACACTTGATAATAACGACATGCAGTCGTCGAAACGTCGTGTTTTTATCGCTGATTTTTATCTTAAAATGTGTTAAAAATTATTTTGTAATCTGAAGGAGAATTGTTGAGGAGACCTACCAAATGTTGGATACTGAGGGAAACCCTACGATAGACCAGTAACTTATCCAGTGGGGGAGAGAAGATAATTCGCCGGTTGCTTCATGCTAAAGAAACCATGTGATCCCTCCGCCGTGTGGGCTGCGGGCCGAGCTTGACCTTATTTTACGCTGTCTCTGAGAAACCATGTAATGAGATGTGACATGTTCTTTTCCTTTTTCATATAAATGTAATAAAATGTTGCTTTATTCTTCATCAGATGAGCCCTGATGTATTCTCGCCTCAGGCAAGGAAGTGGGGATTCCAAATTTCCCTGCAAGAGAGACTCTTCTACGACTACAAAGCACGCCAAAAAGGGCCAAGTTTAGATCCCAATCTCATCTTGCTAACAGAAAACTATCGATCAAATGATAGGGTGCTTCAGTTCTCGTCCGACATGTTTTACGGTGGTAAGCTCTTTTCTGGAAGTGTTCAACCTCTTCACCCTCAGTTAGGACCCCTCGTGTTTTATGCTGCTCTTGGGAAAGAAGAGATCGAAGAGAACCATGCGTCCTACCGCAATTTGGCAGAGGTAAACGAGGTTGTAAAGAGAGTGAAGGAACTTTCTGATTGCTGGCCTGAAGTATGGGGCAGAAAGGATCTTAAAGAAATAGCAGTGGTTTCATCTTACCGCTATCAGGTACTACATTCTACCAATGCACATTCTAAATTCGCTGGTGGTATTACTATCCTGATACAATATTGGGTTGGTAATGTACCCGATCCTTCACCGAAAACGATTTCTTTCGGGTTATAAGTTTTTTTTGACGACCAGAGTCTTTCTCTTGTACTAAAAGCTTAGCGTTTCCCTCAGTTTTGCATGTGACATGTCAAATAAGGCGAATTCTTTACCTGGCCAATTTTAAACGACTTTTGTGAAATGAAAATTTGATGCCCATCTTGCAATTTTTACATCATTTGCTTCAATCAAATTGCATCAATTATTTCAGGCTGTTTTCTCAGACGTGTCTTTGAACACAATGATGCTTAGACAAACTACTTCTACTTTTTTAGGTGTTACGATTGCTTCCTTGACCTCATTTCCTTTTTTTTTCAGGTTAAAACAATTCGAGATGGCCTTAGAAAACTCGGCCTTGGAGCGGTAGACGTGGAAACCATTGAAAACGTGCAAGGTTGGGTAGAAAGAGCATTCTCTTAGGCTATACATGGACATGTAGCAATGACGATAGAATCGTAGTACAGTAGACTCCCGCTAACTCGCTAGGAAAACACAAAAAAATGTTAAGGAAAACAGGAGTTTGAGAGATCTAATAGTAAATTACTCTGCATTAGTTAAGAACCCATAATTGGATGGGCTCTTCCAGATGATTATTGCAAACATAGGACGATCTATCATTATGAGTATGTTACTGCCTCAATCATATTGTTTGTTTATAAAATTAAATGTTAAATATGCCTCGTTTCCTTGAGATATCAGTAGCATAACGCTGTTCGTCACTGATAATAATGTACTCTTGTTTATTTTCCATCAGGAAAACAGTTTCGAGCCCTCTTCGTCAGCACAGTTAGAACGTTCCACACGTGCAAAGAGTTACAGGATTCAGAGGCTAGTGGAACCGACAATCCTTACCTGTATTTCTTGTCAGATCCTAAACTGTTCAACACTGCTCTCACTCGTGCCCAGTCCCTGATTGCTGTGATAGGAGATCCGTTTTCTTTGAGAACCGTGGGTGATTGCCAAGGATTGTGGGAAGAGTTTATCAAGCGATGCAGTGACAATGGAAAAATATTTGGCATTGAACACGACGAGCTCGAAGAGAGTATTTCCCAAAGTGGTCTCAATGTGAACGCTGCTGAGTTTGTGCCAACAGTGGCTGCAGTCAACAGTCAACCACCTCCCTCAGATCTCAGCGATTCCAGGTCCAGTTCCTCTTCTTTACCTCTTAAGGAAGATGAGTCCAATGAAAAAACAAGGGAAGGCAATTTTTCTATTGACGACAAAGGCCATTTTGTTGAAAACGACGACCTTTCTGAAGGCAACAAAAGTCTCTTATCCAGCGAGATGTTGGATAAATCTTTCGGTGGAGAGGAGAGTGAACATGAAAGTGCATCTGAATCCGACGATGCAGGTGACGAAATGTCCGAGAGTGACGACCTAGGTAATGCTGACGATTTCGCCGAATATGACAACGTCGATGAAAGTGTCCCGCCAAAGTACATGGATCCAATCATTCAGGCCTTAAAAGAAAAGTGCGAGGAAAAGAAGGTCAAACGAAAACGAAGAGACGAAGCAAAGTCTGAAGAAAACGCAACGAAAGGAGTAATGACAGACGAAGCTGAGCGACAGAAAGAAAAACTGGATTCAGGTCTTTCACCTAAAAACGCCGCCGGAAGTCATATAGTTCACGAAGACATCAAAATGAAAACAAAAAAAGGTAAAACCCAGATTTTCCTGGTAAACGTGAACTATAAATACAGTGAGCGTACAGAACGGCTTCTTCGTCAGCCTAAAGGCCAAGATCAAGAGTGTCTACAACCAGATTATCTCGATCGTTTGTTACAAGATGACCCTGAACTCTATCGTGAATGCACCTTGAGAGTTAGTTACGACAGGACAAGAACCTTGTACGGTGAGTTAAAAGGTGCTGATGATGAAGACGTTTTAATAGAAGGTAATAGTCGCCAGAGCTTTGATCGTGACATCGTGGTAGTTCAGCTGTCGGAGAAGCCTTCGAATGATGTTAATAAAGTGAACGTTGCTTCTGAAAGATTGAAAGGAAAGGTCGTTGGAATTCGGCATCATGCATTCAATCTCCGTGAGCGGCAGTTTGTGTGTACAATTTCCAGGGATAACCCGCGGGTACTCTATCCTATCAATAAATCAATGACACCGATCGCTAACCTAACTGATGAAAACGTTAAAGGTGTTCCGATTTACAAGAGAATTCAGCCTGATTCAGATGAAAAAGCAATACGTGTACGCACTCTTCCTCTAAGAGACGCTTTAAGTGGCAGATTCTTCTTTGTCGTACAGTATTTGCAATGGAGGCGCGAATTTCCCTATCCACTCGGCATTGTGACCAAGACAATTCCCAGGAGTAATAATCTCTGCGACTCATTCAAGCTTCTCAATGCTGAATACAATCTGCAAGAAGAATTTCCAGACGAGGTTTCTAAAGAGGTAGACAGAAACATCAGGAGTTGGTCAAGCATCCCTAGCTATGAAAGAACTTACCGCCAACTGGTTCAAAACGCATTCACGATTGATCCTCCCGGGAGTAAAGCTCTTGATGATGCCCTGTCAGTTGAAAAGCCAGAAAATGGCCTTTACAAAGTCGGAGTTCACATTGCTGATGTTTCTTACTTTGTTCCGGTTAATAGCAGGATCGATGTTGAGGCAAAGAAAAGAGGTACTTCCTACTTTCGAGGTCATCGTTATGGCGACGTTCTCATGCTTCCAGAGAAGTTAAGCCATGAAATTTGCAGTTTGTTGCCAAATCAAGATCGACTTGCAGTGTCTGTTTACCTGTTGTTGGACCAAGATGGTCGTATTCAGGAATACGAGGAGCTTGATTTTTGTCGAACGGTTGTGAAGTCACACTGTCGTTTGACGTATGCCCAGGCACAGAAAGTCATTCTTGGCGACAAGACTGTTCGTTGTAAGCCTGAGGATGGTCAGTTGACAATGGAGGTCAAAGAGAACGTGCGCACGCTAAGTTTCTTAGCTCAGAAAAGGAGAAAGGTGCGCCTGTCTGACGGATCGTACAATCATTTCGACCATCCAGATCGACAGGAAGACATTGAGGCTCATGAATTGGTGGAAGAAATGATGATCCTAGCCAACGCTGCTGTGGGAAGGCACCTTGTACAAACGAAAGCTGAACTTTTACCACTGCGAATTCAACGTCCTCCAAAGACAGGTAGACTGGATGAGTGGAGAGAGAGTTTTGGGAATTGTGCCAAGCTTTCTCTGTCTCTGAGAAGACACCTGACTGTGCTTGACGATGTTGAAAGCGTGGACAAATTCATTCTGCCGACGCGTTCGTGGAGCTCCATTTCTAACGCACGCCGTAGGCGGGATCAGAGAGAGCTGAATTTCTCAATTTGCAATGATAACATGTATCCTCAACTGGCAGTCGCACATTCATCTTTGAATGGTGTGAAAAGAAGAGCTGAAGATGTAATAGCCACTGAAGTGCCGAACGAAGACAGAGTACATTGGTCCTTGAACGTTCGTGAATACACACGCTTCACGTGTCCAATTCGTCGCTATTTTGATATTGTAGTTCATCGTTTATTGCTTGATACCGCAGGACAACAAGTGGTGACGGATGAAATCGACAGTGTGTATCGTAGATGTTCATTTCTTTCTGAGAAATCAGACAAGTTCGAGAAAGATTGTGGCCGAGTGGAAGTTGCCGTAAAACTTAGTAAAGCAAGTTGTGAATTCTCGGCCGTCGTGGAAATGGTCGAACGAGACTTCATACGGCTGCAGATTCTATCTGATGCAAATCAGTATCTCTCTCGAAAACAGAGACAAATTAAGACCAGCCATCTGGGGCCAATCGACCAACCAGAGCTAGATGAGACTTCTAGATGCCTAAAATTGAAGTGGAAGCTTAGAATTTACGATGCTTCAATTGAAAATATCGAACGGGCGAAAAGGAGCCGGCACCAAGATCGACATCTCCGCGAAGACAAGGCCAAGTTTCAAGTTTTGTTGCTTAACCGTTTACTCGATTCAAGGTCTGGTTACGACATTCCAAGCGCCCTTTGGATTCAAATCTTGAATGCCGTTAAAGAAGATAATGGCACCAGATTAGAAGAACGCCTAAATGATGTAGATGAAATAATCACAAGTGCAAGGGAAGCGTTAAAAAAGGAGAAAGAAGAACAAATCACTTGGAACACTTTCCAGGAGGAACCGGACAGTGAAGAAGATGAAAGCGATGACGGTAGTGATGAGGATGGCCATGATGATGATGATGATGATGATGATGATGATGATGATGATGATGATGATGATGATGATGATGATGAAGACGATGGCGTCGGTGATGGTGACGAGGGCGATGACGACAAAGAGGAGGAGGAGGACGAGGAGCAGGAGGTTGAGGAAGAAAAAAAGGGGGGGAAAGAAGAGGTGGAAGAAGGTAATGCCTTATTGTGTTTAAATAAAGGGGACGACACTGCCGTCCACTTCATTGAGACTTCTCTGGTGTTGAAAGCTGCCGACAATGTCAGCGTTCAGCTTTCATCAAACGACAGTGGAGGACTCTTGTCACCTGAAATCCAGCTTTTCAATCTCGCACCAGGAGTTAACATTTGCATTGAGCATAGAAAACTTGCCGATAAATGCTTTGCAACGCTTGCCTCGGAAGAAGCATCACAGCAACTCTATAAGTCTGTCAAAAAATATGTCCATGTTTGGAGGCCTGTACTAGACATGGAAGCTGCGACTGTGGCTGTAAAGAACGACGATACGATACTTCTTCAAAACCTTGAAGTGAAATGGAGCGAGGATGACGATGGGAAATTTGTTGGCGAGTTTCAACTGGACAAGGATTTTTGTAAACACAGGCATATCGAGATCTTTTCAGGGGATTACGCTTGCATAAAAGTGACTTTTCCAACGTCCTTCTCAAGCCAGGAGGTAGAAAAGGAGATCACTGCCGAGCCTGCATGCAATGTGTCCTCTGAAAGTGAATATGAAACAGCAAGTGATGACGAGGGTGCCATGGAAAGCTCAGCTTTGAATAAAAAGGCAATGAAAAGTTATTGGGTTGGCCACTGTACCTGTACTCTTGCTAACACCTTACTGATGAAATACGCTCTAAAGCTCTTCCAGCACTCGATGATAGTCCCTGAAGGTTTTCGAAATGGAAAACGTTGGATTTGTACGGTGGAGATAATAAAGCAGACTATCCCTTCCAGGTAACCATTTTTGAGTGTGTTTAGGATGCCCTTTTTTTTTAGGGGTATCGTCTGAAACTGATTGAATGGTGAGAAATAGTTCTGATATACACATAACAGTGTCCCTGGAGGTGAAAAAAAGCAACAGCATCGAGAAAGGGGGCATTAAGTCGTTATCCCTCCCGGCTCCCCTGGGTGAAAAGCATTAGCGTCGCACAAGAGGCAAGCCTGTGTGACGTAAATTTTAAACCTCATGAGTCATAATACATTTAAAGCATTCTCTGTCATTCTGTCGACCACCATTTCCAGCCTTGGTGACAAAGAGCGTGACTTCGTGACGTAATATATTAACCCGTCCCGCGTCATGTCTTAACAAGCTCAGTATTTACTCGCAAAACCTTGGCAGTGAATTTGTCGTAGTATTCTGAATGACAGGGGCACGGAAATTTAAAAAAAGATAAAAACAAGTAAATCGCCCTAACATTTGAGAGAAACCCAAATAGTTATTTTATTCTATCAGTATTTGTCGATAACAGAGCTTTTTAGGCCGTGATCTGACGCGTAATTTGGCGTAAGCAAGGGACTTTCTCGGATTGGCTACTAAGTTTGCATGAAGCAATTTTAAATGCCACGTTATTGTGGCTAACTAATTTTGGAGCAGAAACAAAGCTGGAATCGTTGATTTTCGTTGGCGCCTGCTTTCGTTGAAATTTTGGCTAAGCAACACGAAACTGGCGGAAGTAAAGGCGAAAGTTTGTTTGGCCGAGCAAAAACCGAAAGTACATGTACATGGGAAGTTGCATATGAAAAATTATTTTAAAAAGTAAAGGAAATGGGTATTACTAAACCCAGTCGTCGCAATAGCTGGCCAATAAATAACACCCTGCTTACGATTTTATTTCTCAGGCGAATGATTTCAACTTTGATGAATCTTCCAGGAGATCACACCTCACTTGCTCATTACATTTGCCTGGGAAAGGCACCAAGCTTGGATGGTAAGAAAAAGCACTGAAGTACACCTGCTCGGTTAATTCGAACCGAACAGTAAATTGCCCGGTATCCGACCTCTTCAGTTGCAACTGCTCTTTCCCTCTTTCTCAGGTGAAGGAGTTCTGAAGTTTTGTCAGAGACATTTCATCTAATTATAAATAGTCATGATGTAGAATTGTTGACGTTTTTAGCCTAGTATATGCTTAAGGTAGCTGAATACAGTTTGCACGCGCTTTGTCATTTTAGCTGCTGGCAATGGTCAAGCCAACGCGCAGGGGTACATCGCTGGTAAAGTCATCATTTATTTTGTTTGATATGGTTGATATGATCTGAAAGTCACTCAGCGCTCTTTTTACGAATATTTATTTCTTTATTTATTTATTTATTGCTGTATAATAAACCAAGGGAAACCAAGGTCACAAGGAGCCCCATCTTATTACATGTTTTTCAACTTATCATACGCATTTAACAAAAAGTCTTCCTGACTTTTTTTTTAGAATGCGCCGATTTCTCGCAATCCACTCTTCAGAACTTCACCACGATTAGCAGGAAGATACTTTCCAAAACAATAAAAACGTCTAAAAGATGAAAAGAAATCTGAATTTAGTAGAGGAAATGTCTTACATTCTACAAAAAATGTAAATGCAAAGTAAAAATAAATTGCTTAAGGACGTTCGCGCCCAAAATCTTCCCAAGTTCAGATTTTTTCAAACCTTTTGCTGCAGTTAGATAACCACTAACTCATGTCAAAAAAGAAATAAAATTGGGGGGTCACTGTGCTTGTTTCGGGAAAAAAAAGTATTGTAGCTTTTTCTAGAATAACAATAACAGTGATCAGACAAAATATTCAAATACGGCGAAAAATAAAGAAATACCAACAAAATCCACAAAATAGTTACTTACACTGTCTTACTCCAAACGATAGACTCTCTTATCGCGAAAAAGGGACAAAACTTAGAACAGATCGTTTACGACTAAACATGACTAAACTCTGGCTTGAATAGTACTCCGACTTCGCTCACATGATGGGCCTCAGGGTTAGATCACGAGTTGAGTAATTGATTAATTTAACAAATCAACAAATCACTAACGAGATTACCCATTTAACAGTAACGAAAACAAACAAAACACTAGCGTTACTTGACTACAGTTCTAGTTAACTACAAAGTCACACATGTCCAGCTCGCTTGATAGCTCAGTTAGTAAGTGTGCTGACTGATGTCGCAGCGAAACTAATTGAACTCCCGAAAAATAATCTGCCTCAAATAATAACCAAGGCTATTTTGTACATAATTGTCCGTGGCCAGACATTTCATTCACAGCTTCAAGAACAGAAATTAATGAAATTATTTTGTGGAACTTATACAATAGTTTGAACATCAACAAAAACACTGGTCGGAAACTGGGCACTCGAAACTCAGTGAAAATATCCTAACTCCTATTATTGCAGAAAATTTCGAATCTTAATTTAACTATAAAGAACACCGAAAGCTGAAATAATTGGCATTTTTTTCGGAATAGTCAGCATGCCGCAAATTGCTAAGCGCGACATATAAATCATAAGTCGGTTGCTGGTACCGGTCGGAAACAGGGCTGGGCAACATACCGTACTTTTCTCAAACTTGTTGGTAACTGGGACTAGAATTATTTTGATATCTCGCACGCAAACCCACTTTGATAACCCAAACTGTTCTGTGACCCATTTAGATTCAACTACGTTAAACAATGCTTGGACAGGAGCATTTTCCCTTGCTGTTATTCTATCCAAAATACTCCTTTTGATATTTTGAATTATTAGATCTCCCCATTCGTTTGCCAAGCGACAACCTTTCCATTGCTGACCACGAAAACCAGTGTAACCTGAGACACCTTAATGACCTCCAAGTGCAGGCTGTTAAACAATCACTGCGAGGGCGTTTTACTCTTATTCAAGGACCGCCAGGTGAGTTAAAACAGTCCATGCAAGGGTTACTTTTTCCTCTCTCTCTCTTTTTGGTCTTTCCACCTCATCATGTTCAGGCCCGTAGCAAGTATTGAGGCAGCCGAGGCAGTTGCCTCCGTAAAACTTTTCCCTTCTTGTTAAAAACTTAAATAGAAAAACATAAATTATTTGATAATAGAACATGTTTCTGGTAGTAAACCACGCCAACGGTATCCTCAAGTGTGATAAGCTCAGTTAATACTTCACTTACGTGCTGGTCGCGAGTCCACCAGTTTCTCCAGTGCGTTAGCGTATACAGCCTCCAGCCTCGTTACCGATTCAAGACGTGGTCAAAATCAATAATGGCCCCAGAGCCCCCTAAAAACTCACGCCTTCGACGCTTCGCAATTGCCTCGGTTATCAGAAAAGTCTGGCTCCGGCCCTGATGGCGGTCCTCTGCGTTTTGCATTGGATCAAATAAACGTGATCACCAGGATGTGATCACTTAGGTCAGTTACGTTTAGTATTTAGGATTAAGCACTGTTTTACTCTTTGAGATCGGCCGTAGACTACCAGCAGTCTCTCTTTCCTCCCAGGGATAGTCGAGCTAAAAGAACAGACGAGACGACCACGTTTTGCATGGTTCACTTGCATGTTATTTTATTTCAACCATCTCTGATCGGAAAGAGAGACTTTTTTCGTAGCCTTGTTCAGCCGCTACGTTAGGATGTGTGCTTAGCCAACGGTTTTAAGAATTAAATCTGTACAATGGTCACTTGTCATATAACATGTAAACAGCACAGAGTTATGCGCGTCAAACCTGGCAGGATTGGGAAACTAAAATTTGAATATAGGACTGAAAACCATCATAATACAGACATTTTCTCGTTTCACAGTTGCACTTGGTTTTAAAGATACCTAAAGCATGTTTTTGTCACCTCTGTAGTACGGGCAATCAGTTCAGTCCCTTTGGTGTCTGCGTGTTTAAAAGATTTGGTTGTATAAGTAAAGAGACTGTGACTTCCAGAAATGAAATCCGATTATCGTATAGCTCAGGTGACAGCCCTGATGGTTCATTTTCGAAAGGATGTTGTCGTGATTACCGTAACTTCAGAGTTTTAGCAAATATAGCTGTGTGTAGTTTTCCTACTACTTGTTGCATACTTTGGTTTTGAGAAACAAAAGGTTCTAACTTGTTTTTGGACACGTCCATTACTTTGTACCAATATAGAAAGTGACTTCATTTTAATTAAGCACACTTCAATTGCAAATATGGTTTCTATTGTCTTCTGTCGTTTTGGCAAAGGCTCTCACAATATCGTTCTCAACATGCAAAAATGCCTGAAATGATTTGTTACTCTGAGAAGTTTTAGTGCAAAGCTATGGTTTAAGAGACTTGTTTGGGGAAAGTCGCCCTAACTTGCCTAGTCTCTTCATCAGGTTTTCAAGGTTGAGTCTGTCCCTTTTCCTTAGATTGGAATTGGCAGCGAGAAGACGGTGATCCCAAAATACTTTTCCGCTTTGCATCTTTTTCAAAACATTGAGTTATTATTTGCAGTTTTTGACTTTTTATGGGCTCCAAAAAACTTATGAAAAACTAATTATCATTTGGTACGACCGATGCTAGAAGGGGCGTGGGTCAATTCCAGATTTGACGTCACAAACTGCTTTGTATGCATGTTTACAAAGACTTACCGCAATTCAAATCAGTTTGTAACGTCACATCAGGATTAGACTCACGCCCCTCGCTCGGTAGGTCGTTTGACAGATGATGGCTAGATTTCGTGACTTTTACAGCCTACAAAAATTCCATTTGGTAAAAAAAAAACCGCAAAGTGTTCCGAACAGCTGCAAAGATTTATTTTAGCGAAAAAAATATTTTGGGGTTAGATGCACTTTAAGGAGACCATTTCATCTTTAGGGCGACCATTTTTTGCATAAGATGCATATGGCTGGGAAAAAAGTTGAAATGTTAATCTTTTGACGTCGAATGCTGACGGGCATCAAGTTTACTTATATATATATACCTAACCATCACGTTTCTTCGTAGGAACTGGGAAGACCATAACAGGAGTTCACATCGCTTACTGGTTTGCGAAAATAAACCACAGAGAAGCCTACAGAGGGAGCATTCCACCAAACGACCCAGCAAAACGAATTCCAGAAAAGGCTCCTCGGCAAGTCTTGTATTGTGGACCCTCAAATAAATCTGTGGATGTTGTTGCAGGTCTGTAACCTTAAATAAAAGATAGTCCTAGCAAGACGTGTGTCACGTATGTTCCAAGTGGATAACTAAGCATGCCACCACTCTCCATGTAGCTCATATAGTCAGAGAAAAGAGTGAAAGTTCACAATTTCGACTACCGTTGGGGATTCCGAATTCTATCGTTGTGGTTCCATGCTATGAATACAGTTTACTCACTATAAGGCCAAGCTTAAATTTTCACACGTCTCCTTATCTTGAAGCACCTTGTCATTTAGGACACCAGCTTTTACTAATAACTGCTTAGTTGAATTTGATGGGTTGGATACATGGATCCTACAAATCCAAGACTTAGTTCTCAAAGGGCTAAAAGAACTTTCGAGTCTGTGACTTGAGAAAAAAAAAGCTTCTCAAACTATTGATTAGAACGTTCTTAAAGTGCTTTCGTTGTCACTGTTTTGGTCAATGTTAAACAATTGTTTATCATAGATCAGAAAACTTGAAAGTTGTGCACTACGGCATATTGAAGGGTTGGAAATACTTTTTTCTATAGAGTATTTGACGAGAATCAGTGGTATCAAGATCCTCCGAGTATACGGAAACGTCATAGAGGAACAAGAATTCCCGATCCCAAACCAAGTGAAACCAACTAGGCAGTCCGCCATCCATCAAGTTCCTGAGAAACTGAAGGGTGTCTCATTGCACCACGTGATTAGAGACGAAAAGAAGTCACCATATGCCCGGCGGTTAAAGAAATACGAAGAACGTTTTTCCAAAAAGAAAGAAGCAAAGAAGAACGTGGATGACGAAGAAGTCGAAGAGTATCTAAAGGTTAGAATAATTTTAACCACGAGGGTATAACAAAGACAGTTGATCACGCTACCTGCTTAATTTAGGGTGCACCTATCCATGTCCCACTTATTCAGTTGAACGTAAACCAAATTTCTTACCAGTTTGGTGAAGACTCAGAATAGAACAGAAAACAAAAGATAGAGTAATCAAAGTAAGCCATCGTAATCAAACAGAAGCTGTCGGCTTTCGCATGACAGAGGTGCCCTTTTAATTGGATTAAATTTAACACTGTGACAATTCCCACTCCATAGAGAGACAGAGTTGTCAAATTATAGAGGTTTAATTATACTTCTATTCATAGGTGATAAAGGAAGCTGAAACGTGGGCCATTAGAAGCGTGTATAAAAGAGAGTACCATCAGATTGTGCTCTGTACCTGCTCTGGGGCCGGAAGTAAAAGAGTGAAAGAAGCATGTAACAACACAATTCAGTGCATTGTCGACGAAAGCGCCATGTGCTTGGAACCGGAAACCATCGTTCCCATCGCCAACTCGAAAGCGAAGCAGGTGGTCCTTATTGGAGATCACATGCAGCTTCAGCCCATTGTAACCAACAGAGTTGCACGGTCGCTTGGACTGAGTAAGTCCTTGTTTGAGCGATACTCCTATCGGGCGTTGATGCTTGAAGAGCAATACAGAATGGTGAGTAAAGGGTAGTGGATATGTAGGGTTTGGTGACCATCTGTGAATGTCGAATAGCATCTACTTATATCATGTATGAATCTCTGTTTCTATAAATGTCGGCTGACCTTAGGTCACTTGGAAGGTTTCATCAGACATGACCGTTGTGACCTGTACTATTATATGTAGTTCCCTCTCTAGAAAAAGGCAAAAAATATCCTCCTAATTCACAAAAAACACCTCTGGTCAGTCACGTTTCGTCGAGGTCTAACAAGTAATACAACCAACACTGGAATGCAATAGAGATTTGGTCTGTCCTAAAGATTGCTTGTGGTCGTCTACTTCACATCTTGAACGTGGGATTCCGACCGCAGAAGATAGTTATTTACTTTTCAGCTCAGATAGAACCTAGTATAAAGAAACAAGGCCTACTTTTTAACTTTTATGTTGTTTACTGTTTATTAAAACTCTTTCGTGATCTTAACTGCAGCAATTAATTATTAAGAAGTGACAACTGAAAAAAAGAAATTCTTCTAGTCTTAAATATTCACTTCTATTCTTACCTTTTTTAGCACGAGGATATTTGTGAATTTCCCTCTACGCATTTCTATGGCAACAGATTGCAAACCGCAAACTCAGTCAAGGAGCGTGAAGAGAACGCAAGAGACAGTAAAAAATTCAAAGAATTCTGGCCTTGTCACACTGAGAAAGATTACGTACCTCTTGTATTTTGTAATGTTGTTGGTGAGGAAGAAGAACTGGTGGTGACAACAGAGGAAGGAAATGAACGCTCCAAGAGTAACTTGAAGGAGAAGGACAAAGTGGTAAGTGTTAAGAAACTTTCTGCTAGCAACCTAACTGTGGGACCTAATGGCAACAGGGAAAATGGAAGACGAATTCGTCTTGCAAAATAGTCAATTGACTCTTCAAGTGTTGTGATTGTTTGTTTACTTCTCCTGCTGTTTGAGCTCTCATTCGGTGGGTAGCTACAAATATTGACTCATCAAAGGCAATAAATCTTCTCAGTTAGCAACCGCAAAGCGACGAACATCGAGAACATTACAAAACAACACGCTGTGATGAGAACAGCCGTGGCTCTATACGTACATCATGCCTTCTGGTACATTTCTTTACTGTTATCTGCAAACCGATAACATAAAATGGCCAATTTTCATAATTATTTTTATAATTATTATACGATGACAAATTTTACCAGTCGTCTATTTGAACTGAAAGGTTTCTAAGCGAATTTATTTCCTGAATAGTTCCGCGACAATAAACCATTAGTGATCGATTCCGAATAATCAGGACGTACGATAGTGATTCTTTTCCAGTTCTGTCTTTCGAATTTAAACATCGTCTTAACAAATTCATCTCACCAGCGGTCCGGCCGCTATATACAAGATGAAAGATTTAAAATAAACACGAAGAAGTCTCGTGTAAGCCAATAATACGTTTTCTGGCTTTTGTGTTGCTGACATAAGCTCCTTGAGGTCTCTGTACACAGTTTTGCTGGCAATCTCATATTTGACCTCAATTGTATAAACCAATTGCAATTTTAAGACGGAAATACTGCATTATATTGACGGCTGCTGGGAAGAAAATGTATTCGCGACTAAATTGCAGTTAGTTTTGTACTCACGATTCGAGCGTTTTTAGGACAAAAAAAAACTTAGAATTTCTTGCACTGATTAAAAGACGAATTCTAAGACGTCCTCAAAGGTTTGTAAGAATGTTTCTTAAGTTCCAGAAAACAGGAAAAACAGATAGCACAAACTCGACGAGCTTTTAACCTGAAAACATTTCAAAAACATGATGGCGTAGTTAGCGCGCACACAACAACACCTCGACAAAAACAAACAGTTAAAACGAACTTTAATAAAAGCGATTTAAACACCGTCTCACCTTGGCTTTTCGATAATGGGAACTCTAATGTTAAATGTCGCTTTCCTTTATCTTTGCGAAGACAAAATAATTTATATTTCTGGCTGCTTTTTGAAGAGAAAGCTTGAAGTTTTGTTGTCAATGGGAAGAGCTTAAGAAAAATGGCGCGAAACTTTCAACCGTTCACTCAGGCTCGCTTTTGACACGTCAATATCTAGTAGTATTGACGTTCCAAAAGCAATCGAAAGAAACTGAGAGTCGTGATACACCGTGATACACAAACCAGTTAATGTGAGTCTCCTGGTTCCTCTTTGTTCCTTCGGAAGGTGCGATTTTTTAAAATTATTTTTATTAATATTGAGAAGTTGAGAGAGAATAACGTATTGGGGCACTAAACTACATAGTTGCATTCCACGATAAATAAATTGTTACTTTTTTCAAGATTATTTTTTTTACATAATAACAACAAATAAGAAGCAGGGTACTTCATTTAGAAATCATACAGAGTACATTTTCGTGAAGGTCAACGCCACGTCCACAAAACGACATTCAGGTACCTACCAGGAGAGCATTATATCTTTGAAAAGTGTGCTTCATGTGATGGGACTTAACGGTTACCAAGTTTGTTAAAAGAGCTTCGAGTTCCAGTTTTTAAAGATGCTCTTATTTCAAATCGCAGTGACAACTGGTGATTGAAATAAGCTCTCTTGAATTGAATGCATTTCCTCGTTATAGCTTGTAACTATGAAGCGTCACTATTTATTTATGGAGGGAGAATCCAACATCCTCACTACCCTACTTTCAGGTCCACTGCCAGTCTTTAACTGTCTTAGCTTTTAGCCTCTCTCCTCCGCAGAGGCCTCCTACATTCGCGCTTTGACTGCACGCTTGGGAAAAAACACGTGGAGGCTGGGAAGAGGGAAAAAGTTTCACTGTTTTTTACTACTAGGAGCCTCTGCTGAGGAGAGAGAATCTTAGCTGTAGAGCAATAAATGAAGAGTCTGAATTCTTACCGTCTACTTTCTGTGAAGGGTAAAGCATCAAAGGACCTATGTATTAAATCGCTAACAATAAACTGAGGATAGTTATCATCAATCGATTGAAAATTTTACTATCGCCATTAAAATACTTTTTGAGCCATTAATTCTATGTTCAGTGTTTTGCCTGTTTTGATGATATTCATTGGTGCGTTGCTCTTTATCAATATTATTAAGTAGAGTCCCATTCCCGCCTCTAAACTGTCGATCACCAGAATTTGGCTCCCTTTCTGCTGGTATTCTTGGGTATTTACCAGCTGTTTCATCGTTACATTCTTTAGGTAGAAGTGATTAGAAAACTACGCGACTGTGGAGTGAACAAGAATGAAATTGTGGTTTTGTCCCCGTACCGTGCGCAATGCCACATAATCCGAGAAGATCTAGACAATCAGGAATTGACGTCCGATATTCCAGTTATGTCCATTGTTAAAAGCCAAGGTAGGTTATTTAGTTTGAAAGTAGTTAGAATAGCTGGCCATCGTTTAGGGACAATTTAGGATTAACGTTGAAGGGTCCATCTCGCTTGCGTCATATAATTATGTACTATTTCAGAGCCAGGAACTAGGTCAAAAGCAAAGCAAGACATTGTTCACAACTAAAACGGTGTTTAGCAACAACTGGACATTGTTCTTTCTTTGGTTTGGCGTTTAATAAGCTATGTCAGTGGTGTAAAAATGTAAAAAAACACGGCTAATCTATGATATTCTCCGCAGGCAGCGAAAGTAATTTTGTGATCATATCACTGGTTCGGTCGTTACCAGACTCCCAGATTGACCATGAGCCCAGCGGTGGGTGGCTGAGAGAGAAACTAGGGTTTGTAACAGACGAGCACCAGATAAATGTTGCTCTGACGAGAGCAAAACGAGGACTATGTATCATTGGTAAGATAAATAAAATGTGAACTGAGTTAACCCTATTCAGACCGGGGGGAGGCGATTGTGCCCGCACTGACTTTGGACGTTTCTAACTTTTTTCATAAGCAAGCTTAACCCACCAAACTTGGCGACTTTTCCTAAAATTTATCTGGGAACAAATTGTCGTAGCAACTGCTTGTCCATCAACTTTGACGTTACCATGGCAACCGCGTTTTGACAGGCTGTTTTTTCAGAATTTTAAATTTCACCTATTCCTTGAAAAATTATAACTTTTCTGGAGTAAGCTTTACATTTTTATGTCATTTTCGTGTTCTTTAATTGATTTCGGTTACGTTTTGGCCAATTTTGGCAAATTTTAAAGGTTCTGGAGAAATCAAGAAATCCAAGACGGCAGATCCAAGATGGTCACCATTTTAGAGCCCGACGTAATTGTTACGTCATATAACGTCATCAGCTTATGGTGCGGACCTCAAAGGAAACATTTTTGGACGTATTATCTGCCCTCCAAGTTTCGTTGTTATGGCTTTAATATTCTCGGAGTTAAGAGGTGGGGTTCGAATCAGCCCCCCCCCCCCCACCCCCCCGGTCCGAGAAGACCAAAAAAACCAGGTCTGAATAAGGTTAAATGAAAATTGTGAGCTTGAGCTATCGATGTAATGGTTGTTCACGTCACTATTCCACCTTCTTTGAAAGGAGCTACGTCATGGTATTTCCGTTCATTTTTCGGATGTGACAAAATTCCTTTTACATTGAAGGAAACCTCAAAATAATGGTTTCGTAGGTGAAAAAAAAGCAAAGAAGTAATATTAAATTAAAACTCAACAAGGATGGTTACGACTGAGACAGATTAAGACGGATTACGAATGAAAAACTTGGCCCAGTTTTTTCAAGATTCGTTATCCGCGACGTAGCTCCTTTAAACCTGTAAGACCTGTAACAACGCAATCTTGTACCCAGAGTCCTCAGGCGTCTTGGTCAGCGGTTTGTCGCCGGGAGAGAGACTGGGGAAATGAAATTGTTATCGCAGGAATCTTGCGGTTAACGGTTCCTAGTTTTGGTACAGCCAACCAATGAAAACCAACCAATGAAAAAATCCAATTTTTTTCCATTACGTTACAGTCTCTCAACAAGGCATCTTCAAGGTGGAGATGATCTCAACATAAACGGCACAACGCTTTGGAAATATAGCATTTATTTGAGATTTTCTTAGTTCGTTTTGTTTGTCTCCTTTCAGGTAACAAGAATTTGCTTGAGGTTTGTGAAATGTGGTGCTATCTCATCGATCACTACCAAAATAAGGCATGCCTCGTGGATAGTGACCACTGGCCTTAAATTGACATATTTGCCTTTCATGCATTACTATACGTGAAATGCACGCCATTTTTTGTTTAAAGACTGTGTAGATTGGTCACACACTCAAAATAAGGATTCATTATTGCGATAGGCGCGAGGCTTATCTTGCGCAACAGCTTATGATCGCGTTTTCTTATCTTACAGTGAAATTTTCTCATGATAAGAAAAGGTCTATAGCTACAAACTACACGAAATAGCATCGTCACAGTGCCATATAGGCTACTCGCCTCCGAGGGTGGAGGGAAGCTTTCATTTATTTCTAAAAATCTTGGCAGACCTTTTCAGTCAGGATTTGGTTCTTAGTGGTCATTACGATGACAAGTGTTTAGTGTTAATATGAGTATAATTGATTTTAGTTATTTTATCCAACTTGCTTTGTTAGGGTACGGCGTATTTAGAAAAAGAACCAATTCCAATTTTAAACGAAAAGTAGGAACAATTTTAAAGCTAGAAATTGTAATTAATATTTTATCATTATACATGTGCTATGATATCCAGACTTAGAGCTAGAATTATTTTTTTTACCCTTTTAAAATGTGACGTCGTATTGTTAACCTAGTATACTGTAAGCAGCCAATGTTTAGTTACTGTATAATGATTCAGATAGCTTAATCATAGTATCTTTAATAAAAACATATTCACGATTTAGCGGAGCCAAACCACCATGTGTAAGACAACATTTGTGTACATTTCTATTCAATACATGTATGTACCTTGACCACAAAAAAAGGACCGTATAACATCCTCATTTATTACCACCCTTTTTGGGTGTTATCTTATACCTCCACAACAAAGGGGAAAGGTATCGTAGAAAAACAAATCTGTAGTGCCGTTTTGTTAGAGACCAGGGCTCCGTGTTTGGATGATCGTTGAGGCTTAACCATAATTAGGTGCTAACCAAAGTCTCTGTTTCTGTTGGTTAATGGCTGCGAAATTAACTTCCTTTCGCCGGTTTAAACGAGCAGGAGTCTGTGACCGAACAAAAAAGCAGAATCAATGTACTTCAGAATATAACCTCACGTGTATAACTGAAATTTTAATATAGCCTATGAGTAAATCATTAATTAGACAAAAACGATCTTTCGAGTTCCCAATCAGAAGGCGCACGGGTAGTGCAAATAGTAATACTATAACATCGATCAATACAGACACTGTGGTGAATGTGTTCCCCACTTCACAATTTTTTTTCTATGAAAAGAGCTTGAGACTTTTCAATAAACAAGCAAAGCCTTTGTGGTGAACAGATGTCCTCCGTGTTAAAATGCAAGAAACGGGCTCAGAAAATTGCTACTCGCTGATTGGACCGACAAATACTTTTCCTCGGAGACCCGGAGGTAGATAGTCGAAGCGGAAGAAGTTATAAGGACAAGAACTGTTGCGAAAAAAACCTTCAAGAATGGGCTAAAATACCCCTGGGAACTAAGTCCCATTAGTCCATTTCCGAACAGCTCTGCAGATTCAACTCCTGATTGAGCAGAAAAATCCCTTGTGTTTCGGCCAAACGGCGAAGAGTAGACTACGGTCACTTTCATGTGTTCTCACACGAAGTACACGAATATTTGTCTGAGTTTCAATCTCCGATAAACATTCCACCCTGTTGAATGATGTTGTTTGATGCTGTCAGTGACGTTGAATGGTGTTAAACGAAATCTGATTGCCATCAGACTTTCAATCCAACATCTCCGAGATTGTTGTGTTCTCTGGAGTGAAAAACAACGTTGAATTTGTTAGGCTGGCACGTGCAAGAATTTTGAACACACATGCAGGAAACACCAGTTTACTTAAATCAACAACATTCAGCCTTCAACAACATTCAGGACGGCCAAACATGTGTAAAGTGTTGAATTTATCAGTGTTGAAACGAAATGTTTAAATCGATATTTATTTTACTATTATTTTTTTTGTTACTTAATTTTTTAGATGCACGTACTTATTTTGAACGAGTTTTTCAGCTCTTAGACGTTACTCGATAAATAAAAGATTTATAGATTGATTGTTTGATTGATCGATCGATCGATCGATCGACTGATTGATTGATTGATTGATTGATTGATTGATTGATTGATCGATCGATCGATCGATCGATTCACTAACCGTCTCGTTCAATATCGTACAGCCAAGTTGCATGCAACAACATTGGATGTTTGTTTGGGGCCTAAGGCTCACGTGTATCACTGAAATGTAAATATAACCTATAAACAAAAAAATACAGAAAAAACACAGTATCCACAGATCAGATAATATTCAGCTGGTCTAAGCGTTAGAAAAGGTCACTCATTTTGTTGGAGAAACTTAACCCTCGGACTTATCAACAAACTAACATCCCTACCGTGGTACAAGGGTTGATGTTGATGAACCCCTGCCCCCTTGGGTTCTTGTTGTGTTACAATATTTCGAAAAGAATTAGCCTTTGGTAGAAAGTCTACCATGTGCTCAAGAAGGTGAGGGAAACATCGTGGGTTGTGGCGCTGCTGGGGCCTGTGATGTCATCCAAGATGGCTGCTAAGATGGCCGCCATCTTGGATTTTACTCAAAATCAAAACTTGTTTTGTATCACAATTCAAACTATCGGTCAAAATAAAAGCAAACTGAAAACTTCTCGCACGAATTGAAAGATAAATTCTAATTCCCTGAAATATCTCCCGCGAACCAAGAAGTCAGGCCACACATTTTGTTTGGCATGGAGAGAGTTTTAATAATAATAGAAATAACAACCCGAGAAATTACCGGAAATAAAACTCTCTGCCCACCAAACCCCCAAACAAACTGTGTGTCCTGAATAAGTAAGAAGCACTAATTAATGAGGGTGGGTTAATGCATGACTAACGGCTCGCGCGACCCGCAATTTTGCTGGCAAGGCAAATTCCAAATAACTCTTATACGCCTCGGATGACCAGTTCCCAAAAACTTGAATAAGTTCACCCGGCACCCCACACTGAAATGCCCAATTCGCTCCAGCCCTACGAAAAGAGTGCCCTCGATAAGTGTGAGCCAGAGAAACACCAGCTAACGATAAACGCCTGCGAAAAACCCGCACAAAAACACTTTTAGTGATAGGAGAAAGAGACCCGTCCGGGGATGGAAGAACGAAGGCAGGCATACTGGAACGTGCAGGAATGAGTGCACAAATACGGTGAAACATAGTAACTGGGCATAACGGCGAATTGGGAATTTCAACAAGGGGCAATTGCAAATGACGCGACCCGGTCTGATTAGTTTTCGACCACTTAAACGTAACAGTGATACCATGAGGAGCCGAAACTACGTCCCCTCTACATAAATGTTTATGTGAATCAAAGGAGTGCACAGAAGCTGGAACAATATTAGAAATGCGGGCCAACAAGAAGAAGGCAAACAAAAAGGCACACGAAAAGGTGATCTCCTCCGGAGAAGAATCAGGAGAAAACGAATGCTGAACTTATTTGAAAAGAATATGTGGTGTCACAGGAGGTGCCCTAACAGGAAAATGTAACGCAATCCTGTCGATACCTCGCAAGGTGACCCTAATTGCGAATTCCTTAAGTGAGGGAAACGTGTGCCCCAGCGCAACGTGCAAAAACGTAACTCCACTAAGATAATTCCTCACGGAAGCTGGAGTCATGGATCTACTTAAAAACTGACAGAACAAACACACAGTGTCTACCGATGTTGGTAATGGGTCTAGAAAAAAATACAAACAAAAGAAAAAGTAAGTCCGCCACTGCGTTCAATGATTCTTATGAGTTCCTGCGGCGAAAGCCGCCTTGTGAGTAGCATTTAAATCCCGCCGCAGTTCTTGTAGGCCACGATCTAAAACAGAAGGATAATTAATAGTCATGAATGTTAAAGACATCAGGCGGAACGACGACTTCAGCAAGCTCAGGAAACGAAGGAAGTCGACGAAAACGCTCCTCATAAACACTATCTAGATGCCAACCCGACAACAAATCGGCTGCGCGATTCTCTTCACCCGACAAGTGAATAGCACGCAATTCAAAATCAAAGGAGGCGGCGACGAACCAAATGTCACGCAAAATGCCAGCAAGCAACCTATCCTTCACCTTCCCGGAAGAGAGCACGGAAACCACGGCTGCGTTGTCACAAAATACCTGAATTCGTAGACCTGACCAAAGATGACCCCACAAACGAACCGCGACTAAAATGGCTCACGCCTCCAGCAAATGAATCTGCGCGTAAACGGCGAGGACGTCTGAAGGAAACGCGACATGAAAATATTGAGACGAAGAAAGACCGCCACATCCTGATAGACACGCATCCGTGGAGAATACTGTATCTGGCGCTGTCCAAGACAACGAGGAGATAATAGATACACCGTTGTAACTTCGCATGAACCGCAGCCACCAGGCAATATCTTTGCGAAACTCCCCAGTAAGACGAGAGTGATAATGGTTCCGTTTCAGTGTCCTTAACAACGCTAAAATCCGCGCTAGAAACAATCTGCTCTGCCGAACACATTTCGAAACAAAAGAGAGTTTACCGACAAGAGATTGCAGTTCCGATTTGGTGGCAGATCTTCTGACGGACCAAGCACTGAGAAGAGACTCGATTTCTGCCAAACGTTCTGGTGTAACCGACATTGTCATTTGTACAGTATTGAATTGTACACCCAAACACGTAGCGATCGTGGAAGGTGGACAAGTTTTAGTCGGAGACTCTTCCAAACCGAGTTCCTCCAGAAGGTGTCCACAATGTTCATATGCCTGCCAGGCAGTATCTGGAGGAGCTACTCCTATAAAATCATCGAGATAACTGAGAGTGTGATGTCCTTCCGCCTCACAGATGAAACAAACTGCAGAAGTAATACGCTGACACGCCATCGCAGCTGACCGCAATCCCATGGGCAAAACAACGTCAAAATATAAACTACGATTCCAGCAGTACCCCAATAAAGGGTAATCACGCGGGTCCACAGGGAATTGGCGATAAGCCCGTTTTAAGTCACGCTTATATATCAAACAGCCGACACCAGTAGACCAGATTAACGACGCAATGTTATCCACTGTTGGATACGTTAAGGAAATATCTTCTCCTAAATAACTACAAGAAGAAATGCCATCGTTCACTGAAGTGCCTGCAGGCCAACTTAAATCAACGATGATGCGACGTTCCGAAGAATCTTATTAAGGTACGGAGTTCAATGGAGACAAAGCAACGGGACACGAAAAAGGATTAAACGAGTAAGGACCAATCACGGCTTGACGACGCCTCTCGGCTAACAAATAAGAATCGATTGCATCTGGAAACAATAACGCACCCCGATGATTTCGCAATTGACTACAAGGGAAACCATATGAAGAGTAGTCATATCCTACAGGCCAGCCGTACTCTAGAAAATCACATATTTGTGCGTCTTTGTAATTTCGCAGGTACTCACGCCAGCAAGGAACATTTAAACGAAACGGAACGGGCAAGCGGCAAGATACATAGTTTGGTTGACCAGAAGCGCACACAAGTTCATGCAACGTGACAAAATCGATGTATGACGAACTTGACGATACATTTGACGACAAAACAGTATTGGGCGAATCAATAAAATCGTCGCCACTATTTACAACGGACTTGACTTGGCTAACTGGACTAGACTGGACTGAAACCTGGACTTCAACACCGTGAGAAGCAGAAACGCCCTGACCAACGACAGACGCGTCGCTATCCGAGACTGAAAGTTGAACACTCGACTCGACGCTAGAACTTGAAACTGGTAACACGAAACTAGCACAATTTAAATAAGAATCATCACGTTGATCACCAGAATTTACAGGATCACGTGTAATCGATGTGTCCTGACCATGGTCACAGGCGTCACTATCTGAGACTGGAAACGAAACACTTGACTCGACGCTGGAACTTGAAACTGGAAACGAAGAACTAGTACAATGTAAATTAGAGTCATCTTGCTTATCACCAAATTGTACGGGATCGCGTGTAATTGCTGTGCCGAGTCATGAAACCAAACTACCGCGGGTTGTCTGAGAAGTTGAAATGTTGCTGGATGAACTAGCAAAAGGACACTCAGGGGAATTCTCCGGATGTCGCTCCACCTCTTGCTTTGTGAGCCAACATTTCGCGCAAATATGTTGCACCCATTTCCGTTCATTTCTGATCTGGCCATAATGATCTTTGGTGAAAGTACACTTCCCGGTTTGGAATGCCTTGCAAAACTGGACCGTAGCATTCTGTCTCAAAACTGACGCGTTCGATGATCGCGGCTGATTGGCGTGTCCGTGTAACAAGCGAGGTTCGAGATGTGCAAAGGAATCGCCCCAACGTAAACGACCGCACTCAATTTCGAACAACACTGCTGCATGAAGACTGCGAACTGCCGGCCATGAAAATTGTGTAGCCAAATACATAAGCGTTGCAAAGTGGTCAGTACGTGCATCCCGCTCTTCGGCACTCAAACTAGGAAGGCGAAGGATAGAAGCGAATCCGGCAGCAAATTCAGCTAGAGTCAAATTGTCATAAGCAACTTCTTTACTAATGTACGCGAGACTAAGTTGGCTCTGCGGCCAAACTTGAGGGTGCAACACCCGACTTATGATTTTGGCCGTTTTTCCCGACCGCATCTTCTTACCTCGTCTGGCCCAGTCTTTTCGCTTGCCATCCTCATCATCAGCAGAATCCCCTGAACCGCTTGAATCAGAAAGGCCAAGTTGCTGAAGCTTAGTGTCAACGCGAGAACTTAAACCAGGTATCGCACGAATATCTTGAACAGTTAAAGACGGAGGAGGAGAAGACGATGCTTTAAGGGGCGGATCCTCTAGTTGTCCTCTGAGACGAGCATTCTGTTGTTGCAAAGATGATAACTCACGTTGCTGGTCGCGAAGGTCCGATGTGCGAAGCAATTCCGCGTTTTCCGCTCTCGCAGCTTCCAAGGCAGAACGTAGTGACTCGGCCGGATCAGTAGGAGCAGGTAACGATGTCGGAGGAACTAAAAAACTCGCAACGGAAGGCTTGCAGTCCTGATGCACAGGAGATGTATCGGCCGATGCAGTCTTAACTGACTTGTTCGATCCCTTTAACCTGGCGAAAGCCTCGTTTCTAAGGCGGCATAATCAACTGGAGGGATCGCTCGACGATCACGCCTAGCTGCCATTTTAAAAGTAAACGAGAAAACAGAAAGAAAACGAACCACTGCAGCTAATTACGTAGATACAACAGCACGTACATTTACTGAACGAGCGAATCAAGAAATGGACTTAATGTGCCCTATTGCACAATACAGTATACCGATAAACACGTATTGAAATAAGACCCTAACTGTAGCGTAACCCGACACGATGAAAGACATCAACCAACATGTAAACAACCGAAACAATCGACAAAGGGAATTAAAAATTTTGAGGCGCTCCCCAAAATAACCCAACAATTCGTAAATATAAGGGTGTTACGCGTAATAAAATCATTGCCTTGCATAAAAGTTATCAAAATACGGACTTCATCCCCACAACTGCGGAATTGGTAACCGAAACAAAACAATTTCAAAATTGATAAGGGGATTAGTTTCTAAAGAAACTGTGATGCTGCGTCGGTGGGGAAGTGAAACACAAAAACTTGGATTTGTCTGAGTTGACAAGGTAAATCACTTATGTCCAATACTCTCTAACTGACACGATCCGAAAAAGCCACTTTACAACCCGTACGGATCGACAATTAGAGACCACCCGTTAAATAGAGCTGTCGATCCGAAAATTGCATCTCATTAACGACATAATGTTGATAGGAGGTTTGTCGATTCGTTCGATCCGTACGATTGGAAAATTTTAAGCACGATCCGTATAATAGACTTGTCGACCCGAAAATTGCATTCATTAACAACCGGGAAGCGTGTTGCGCAATATAGTAGGCAAACATGAATATTCCTCGTTCTCTCTAACTGACACGATCCGAAAAAGCCATAGTACAACCCGTACGGATCGACAAAGAAAGATGACCCGTTAAATGGAGCTGTCGATCCGAAAATTGCATCTCATTAACGACCTCATGTTCACAGGACTCAGGAGGGTTGTCGATTCGTTCGATCCGTACGATTGTATTGATTGTATGCACAATCCGTGCAATAGACTTGTCGATCCGAAAATTGCATTCATTAACAGCGAAGAGTGAAAATAGTAGGCATAACACATAGCCAGTACAGGTATATATGAGTATGCTCAAAACATGAGGGGGGCTGGAATCAAACAAAACACTGAAACCATGCAAATATGACTATGCCTCGTTCTTTAAGCGTGTGACCCCAAAACATTCGCTTTTGGCGCGGTGCAAAAACGAGAGCTATGACTCCGAAACATATGCTTTTATGAAACAAACCGACCACAGAGCCAAGAAACCATGCAAATATGACTATGCCTCGTTCTTTAAGTGTGTGACCCCAAAACATTCGCTTTTGGCGCGGTGCAAAAACGAGACCTATGACTCCGAAACATTACGCTTTTATGAAACAAACCGACCACAGAGCCAAGAAACCATGCAAATATGACTATGCCTCGTTCTTTAAGTGTGTGACCCCAAAACATTCGCTTTTGGCGCGGTGCAAAAACGAGAGCTATGACTCCGAAACATATGCTTTTATGAAACAAACCGAACACACAGCTAAGAAACCATGCAAATATGACTATGCCTCGTTCTTTAAGCGTGTGACCCCAAAACATTCGCTTTTGGCGCGGTGCAAACACGAGAGCTATGACTCCGGAACAAACCGAACACAGAGCCAATACAGGTATGAGTATGCTCAAAACATGAGGGGCGCTCGAAACAGACAAAACACTGAAACCATGCAAATATGACTATGCCTCGTTCTTAAGCGTGTGGCTCCAAAACATCAGCTTTTGGCGAGGTGCAAATTCGCTACATCCAGTGTTTACGACAAACAAACATGTACTTAAGTAGCGGACGACTTTTGGCGCAAAGGAGTGCCGAAACAACCAAAGCATGACATTGCCTTGTTAACTAATTGCAAACAAACAGTTTAACGTTTTTCTAATTTTATGAAATTATTACTCCATGTGTCCATGTGTGAGGTATGGGGTGTCAACCAATTGAGCGCACAACCCTCAGGTAAATTGGCCACCGTAAAGAAATTGAGAGCTGAAGCTTCGAGCGTTAGCCCTTCGTGGAGCGAATCAAGGACATTGTGGGTTGCACTTGGTTATATGGAGAACGGTGGAGCTACCCTATTGGTAGGAACATGGCAACGTAGAAATCAAGAAAAAATTAGTTGAATGAAAAGCGCTCTTAATTTGATACTATGTGGATTAAGTGTGCCAATTTGAAAAATTAATTTTTCAGTTCCCCGAAACTTCAATCTCTCTGATCATTCCAGCCAACACATGACGATCTGCGGCCTTTTCCTACATCAAGGTAACACGGAAAGCCGTAAAAGCCTAGGCAGTATCTATTGCGTTGGTGATTTTTAAAACAATGCTTTAAGGAGGTCCAGTGGTTAAAGACTAGTTCTAAGTTCTAAGACTAGTTTTGAGTACTTATTGACATCTTTTGGACCACAGGTGATGACACGAGGTATGACCCTCACAATTCATAGTGTAAAGGTTCGGCTTAAAAAATATGCGTACATCCAGTGCTTCTAGTTAAAACGCAAGCAAGCGTTCAAGAGAATTAAACGCTTAAGAGGTTTGTTAAATACAAAATGGCCACCCGACCTTAAAATAGCTTGAAACACTCATTTCTTCAGAAAATACACGTTTTGACCAGAAGCAAAGATACTTTTTCACTTTCTATTCATTCTCCTGGATCTTCAGATGACACGGGTTTATATCCCACCTCAGGCTGATCTTCACCGTCATTTTTATTTGCCAAGCACGGTAGAAAATTGTATATTACCAATCCAAGAACGGCTGCTCCTGCGAAGAGTAGATAAGCTGCACGGATGCCCGTGAAACTAATAAGGGCACCTCCAACAATAGCACCTCCTCCTAGGCCAGCCCCCATGTATAGAGCGAAAAGAATTCCTGTTGAGAGATACATACAAAGTAATTTTTGCTACTTTGCCCACAAGTACTACCTTTTCTCTCAGGTATTTTTTAGCGCGTCACGAAACGGCATGGCAAACAAGCGAGGTAGGGCACGCAAAAATCGTGTCCAGTGCGACTTTGCGCACCTTTACCTTGGTCTTTCTTTTTCCCTTCCTCAGGAGCCTCACTCTTTGAACAAAGTGAAAAGGGGCGGGGGGCATACGACCTTTAAGTCAAATGTCCGACGTGCTAAAGGATCAGGTTTACACTTACGAGGGAGATTACGAAGACACGAACATAAGTAAAAACATTAGCGTAAGCGTAACAACAAGGATGTTCACCTACAATAAGCACACAAGCCCAAGATGCTTGCTCCGCAGGACGTACCGCAGACGTTGTTTACTTGGCTTGCGCTTTTCGCTAGTTTTATTCCGGTTTCAATGGAACGCACAACAAGGCAATAATAATAAGCTTAAACAAAAGGTTTCCTTTTCTTACCGTTGCGCTTCTGCTTGTGTTCCACTACTTTACAGGTACGTGTATGATACTAAAATCGCTTGCGATTATGTAGCCTCTTCAAGGCGTTCAGAAAGGTGGCGCGCGAACGATAAATATTGAGAGGGAATAGGAAAACGAATAGAGACAATCTGAACGCCTGAAACAGGCTAGCGTTTATGCTTATACGAGTAAACCAGGCTTCGCTAGGCTTAATTATCAGTGTTCCTCAAATGGCACTTCAAGTCGCGTTATATTTACCTTGTGCAGTTGCTCCTAATCCAAAAGAAGAAGATTCAGATCCTACATATGCGACGCTTGCCGTCCACGACACCGCAAAACAACTTCCAGCCAAAGTGTGCAAAATGAGACCAAGCCACGGGATCTGAGTGACAGAGAAACTCGCAAAAATCACGGCATAGACAGCCAAACACAGGTTTATTGCCCTGGAATAACCAAGAAAGTCCAACACGTAGTTTGCCACAAAGAATATCACCATGTTGAAACCATAGTGTAAGCTGGCCGCCAGGCCCACAATGACCGAGGATGCTCCTAAGTCATCTAGGAACCACGTGGTGAATTCCGTTTGAAATCCGTCAAGCATCCCAAGGATAATCGAAGTGATCCAAAAAGCCGTTTTCGGTAATGAATTAAACAGACGTTTGACTTCGTGTAATGTAGCCTTGTTTGCCGACTCGCAGCAATAGACAATCCTCACGCAGAAGATGCTGACCAAACCCACTGTCATTAGTGCAGCGAAGATGTAAAAGGCAATGTTGTAGTTTTTACGAGCTTGTCCACAATAATAGTACGTTGATTCATTTATGAGAAGTCCGATTACTAACGTGCCCAACGAGGTAGCCAAAGAGCTCCACAATCGGACCCGCCCATAAAGATTCCTTTGCTCTCCCAGAAAATCTACAAGACAACCGTCTGCTATGGGATGAAGCATGGCAGAAAATATTTCCCCAAACAAAGTCAAAGCTAAAAGCACGCAAAAGATAATTACCATTTCTCCCTCATCAGTGTTAAGGATCTGTAGGTCTGAAGCTTCATGGCTCAAGGAGTCAGGCTTAGATTCCTCTTTAATGTCAAGGCCGCGCTGAAAAATTAGGCCACTTGTACTTATGTTGCAGTTCTTTTTATTTTTTCCAGCCGTCAGTGTAGGGCCAATCAATCCGGGAGAAGCAATCGCCGGCTGCTTTTTCCCCCCCGTGTGAGTAAACATCTTCCAGTTAAAAATACGGTTTAACATGTTTGAGTCAAACAGCGATCGTCTTTCCGGTCGAAGATAATTTTCGTCAAGCTCAACTTTTGACAGTGAGCTATTGGCATGGATTACAAGGCATTCTTGATGCTTGGGTTGCACAGCTAATATCAGCATTGTCTTTAATATCCAAGCCATCGCTCCCATGAATAGAATTAACCGTCGTCTCTTATACCTATCCGCAAGAAAGCCCCAAATCGGTGAAATGAAAGCCAAGCACAATGGGCGAATGCTGACTAAGACACCAGTTTCAACAGCTGAAAACCCGAGTTGCTTGTAATATAAAGGAAGGTAAGGTATAAGGCAACCACCGGCACCATAGATAGACCCGTACAATAGTTTGTAGGGAATAAAATCTAAGTCGTCTTTCACGGTATCAAGAAAGCGACCAAAAATATTCCTTTTTTGCTCGTCCTCTCTCGAATGGCTGGTTCCTTTGGCATCTGAATCCATGAAGGCAAATCAATTTTGTCAAGCACTTGATGAAGCAATCTAAACTAAAAAAAATTGCTCTCAGGATACAGAATTGAATTTCCTTGTTCAAATTGAAATAATAATAATAATAATAATAATAATAACAATAATAATAATAATGGTAATAATGGTAATAATAATTAATAATAATATTAATTAAAATTATAATAAGGGAATATTTTGACAGGTTAACCCTTCAGTGCAAGAGCACTGTTATCAATGGGGTCCTGTAACATAAATTCCTAAATACCTACAAAAGGAAAAATAAAAATTAAATTTGTTAATCCTCTTAATCCTTAGGTATGTTACTGGAGGAATCCTTTGCCATTATCTCATCTGCAAAGTTGGGCGGGGGGGGGGGGGGGGAAGGGTTGTCTATCTTCCAAAAAAAAAACCCATGAAGCATAAATTTAATTTAATTTAATTTTGTTTTATTTTCTTTTATTTTATTTTAATTTCATTTGCATAGGTTGTCCTGCACCTTGCCTAGAGGAGAAATATCGCATTTCCTGTCAGTTTGTAAGTATAGCAAACTGGCAAATTATAAAACTACATTGTATTTCATACTTATTGAAACAGTTTGAGCTGAATCGAATAAAATAAATAAAACTGATAACAAGAGTGCAGTTTCAGACGTTCCGCTGATCCTGGGCGTTCTACCTTTCTGTCCAAGTGCGGTTTAAAAGGAAGTTATCCTGGGTTAATACAAAGCATACGCGTTCAAAGCCTGATCCAGGCGTTAAGATACTCCCCCGGTAGGATCGGCGAAATTTTGAAGCGTACGCGAAAATAAATCGCGTTGAGGCTGAGGAGAAATTACTGCATCAGTTGCAAGAATCTCACCTAAAAACCACGAAATGACGATTTTAGTCGGCCAATTTCACCAAATTCACCCCATTTCTCTTTTGCCGTAGCGCTTTCAATTACTGAGTTTATTCTTGAGTTAAGTTTCCGGTCATTCTGCCCAATGTTTCTTATTCTCAATATTTTATTTTTAACCTTTGAGGAATCTAGTGAAGCTGATTACCGGTATCTTTAGCTCTTATGATGTCTTCCCTAAATGCCAAGGCTTGGTCTCTTCACATGATGCAGGTTACCAATTAAAATCATGAAGTATAGCATTTTTGACTACTGAACTGAGAAGAAGAAATATCTGTATGTTCCGATTCGCTGTTTGGGTAGAAAATATTCGAAATACAGGGACGAGTAGCGCGTAAAGCTTTTGCCCTCGCTCGAGCGTAACTTGAACATATAATGAGCTGGCGAGCTGACCAACGCGCCAATTTTCAAAGGTGCACAAGCTGTCAGGCTGTACAAAATAAGCTCTGTAGCTCGTTAATTCCGATGCAAAGTAAAAGTAAAGTAAAAGTAAAGTTTATTATTATTCACTTCTATAAATAAAATAAAAAGGACTGTACTATCCCGCAAATAGCAGTAGCTAGTCTGGGCGGGTAGTCTTTACATTAGTATAGTAGAAAAGAAGTCAAGTGACAAATATACATATATAAAGAAAGAAATTACAGAAAGCAAGTCAAGTAATTAACATAAAAAAATATATACATATGTGAAAAAAGAAAGAAATTACAAATAAATAAATAAGGATGCATGGATAAGTCTATAAATTCTTAATATATCTTAATTACTGTTAGTAGAATCGTACAGCTTTAAAACCATCATCAGTGAAAAATATAAGTAAAAGCAACAGTTTGAATTTGCAGTAGGAGGATATTCAAATGGTGTGGTCTAGCTTTCTAACAAGGATAATAAAAAAATTATTTTTAGAAATTGGCATATTTAACAGTTGAGTAAGTCTTTTCATAGTTGTATATGCCAGTAACGACCAATGACGGTCTAAAATAAAGTCGTTGTTTCAGTGTAAAATCCACACTCAAACGTAAGATTATTTTCTAAATTTCATTCCTGTGCTACAGGTTGAAGGCTTCCACTGAGCTATACAGTCCATAATGGTTGATTTTGTCCTCCCTCTTCGACTTGAAAAACTTGTGACAGTTTACTTCTGTTTACGTCTTTTGCCTTCTCTCGAGAATGAATTGAACATATAATGAGCACGCAAGCTGATCAAAGCGAAAATTCAGTTTCAATGGCGTACGAGCTGTCAGGTTGTACAAAACAAGCTCTGTCGCTCGTGAATTTCGATGCAAGTATCTTAGCGCTTTAAAACTTTTATTAGTGAAAATGTTAAACAATAGCTTGTATCTGCCCTAGGCCTAGGAGGATATTCAAATGTCGTTGTATAGTTTTCTGACAAAGATAACTAATAATTGTCTGATAGAGAAATCGGCTTTCCTGTCTCACCTTTGAAGTGTGTGACGCTTTTTTTTTTCACCCGGTTTTTCACCTGATAGCAGTATATCCTGTTCTCAAAACTATATTTCCCCGCAAAATTGTTGAGGTCGCTAGCGAAATAAAATCCGTAGTGTAGCACACACGTTGCGTGCAAGAAAGATTTTAATTAAGCAACTCACTGGGGTGAATCAAATCACTGAACGTCATTGATCAACAAGCGTCAGAGTACCCCCAGAATTCAAAAAAGCTTGACATCGGCAACAAAGCTTTTTGTAATTCGTTTCGGTATGATTCACCTTTCCTGCAAATGGACTTGTTTTCTCGACTGCAAAAATTAAAAACGTTTAGAGAATATACCAGCATCAAATCTTGCAAAAAACGCACGATCACCGTCAGATAAAAAATGAAAAAATGAAATGAAAAATGCCGCACTAATGCCCGGGGGGATGGGCACTGCTGGAATTGACTGATGCATAACATTTTGGCTGTGGCTACGACTGTCGTAGAGTTTTAAACATGTTTCAAAATTCTACGACATTTTTCGTATTGTGTGCAACTGTCGTGAAGATGTTGTAAGCCTGATTTATAGACAACACGATTCGTGTTGCAACCATGACATCAGTAGTGTAGCACAAACGTTGCGTGCAATAAAGATTTTAATTAAGCAACTCACTGGCGTGAATCAAATCACTGAACGTCATTGATCAACAAGCGTCAGAGTGCCCCCAGAATTTAAAAAAGCTTGACATCGGCAACGAAGCTCTTTGGTAATTGGTTTCGGTATGATTCACCTTTCCTGCAAATGGACTTGTTTTCTCGACTGCAAAAATTAAAAACGTTTAGAGAATATACCAGCATCAAATCTTGCAAAAAACGCACGATCACCGTCAGATAAAAAATGAAAAAATGAAATGAAAAATGCCGCAAAAATTAAAACGTTTAGAAAACATCCCAGTATCAAATCTTGCAAAAAAAAAAAACGCAACGATCACTGTCAGATAAAACACAGACATTATTAAAAAATGATACTGAATTATATTTAAAAAATATAATTTATGCAGACTTTCAAAGTTGACGGTTGAACAAGTCTTTTCAGAGTTATGCCGGTTAAGAAGCCTCATATTGCATATTCAACGCTTCCACTGAGCTATACAGTCCATAATGGTGGGCTTGTCCTCCCTGTTCGGCTTGAAAAACTTTAAAATTCAAATACTTTACCATACCAGTTTACTTCTGTTACATATTCAAGATTAACACTTCAATAAGTCATTTCCTAGTTTTACCCCATCAAGGACAATGTCTCAAGCCGTATATCGCAAAATCTCTCCCCTTTAAAAAAATTTATGAGCAGAAACGTCGCTGATAACAATTCATCAAATTCATCCAGTCTGGAGAATTTTCGAAAATTCTTTCCATATTATTCATAAACCACAAAAATTAGCGTGAATATTATGTCTTTGGCGTCTTTCTCAGCGTGGGTAACTTATGCTTCCCCAAGCAAGACTGAATAACAAAGAGCGCTTACAATAGATACTAAATTCTAAGAGATCTATATATGTAAAAGTGCTTAATTAAGTAGGAGCCCTCCATATGCCTGACTACATCGACGAAGATGTCGACGTAATGTAGGCAAGTCTCAGGTAGTGGACACCTCCTAAAACGGACACTTGAAAAGTGTAGGCCCTGAAACGATTCAGCCATTTTACTATGCAGTTGATGTGCAGGTTTCGGCGGTTTCCGTTGTGGAGAGAGCTCTACAAGTATTCGTTAACTGAAACTTCCCAGATACCTGAATCAAAGGTGATCCATGATCATGAAAATTGAAGATACCGGTAGTAGAGGCCTTAACCGTCTCGTGGCGCAAATCTGAAGGATCTAGATGTTGAGGAAGACGTAGGGTAGACGGGATAAGTAATGCCGCTCTACTGCGCTCACCGAATGTAGTTCCAATTTGACGTAAAGACGTGCAAGCATGCATACATAATTATGCGCAACATTTTACTGAACCGTAAACCGATTAAGATCAAACGAACTCAACTAACATAACTGAATACAAATTTGAACGTTTGATAGCACTCAAACTTTGTTCAACGCTATACAGATCCACTTCAAAAATCGCTTAACATTATTGCCAAATTCAAAGATGTTAAAGGATGTTGAATGAATGCTGCAGAATCCGCTTAGCTTGGGTGTTTTTTTTAACTTTGCCGCTTGACAAGGTTTCAGCTTTGAAATCCCTGACCCGTTCCAAAGATTAGTGACACATCTTATGCTCTTACAAAAAAGTCCGTCATGGTTGCTTAAACTCTTTTCAATATTACGCTTACAATGGAACCCATCAATACATAACAGGCTCGTATAAATCGAGCTCTCGTAATAATTGCATCTGAAAAATTGTCTAATAAAAAGCCGAAAGACGAAGCTGACCTACAAGATAAACACAAACTGAAGTGCTATAACTCGTGTACGGAACTGTGGAAGAATGGTTAAGACTTTAGGTCATCCTCGAGAAGCTTCTCTCTCAGTGAAATTTCAAATGTAACGCTCTAAAATTAATGCTTTCTGAGTTGCTTCAACGTGCATTATACAGTGTAACCTTGCTTTTGCATGGCATTAGTTTGCGAATAAGCCAGAAGAACTAAATATTGGAAATCCCTTTGAAAAGCTGCATTTTGCGATATTGATGTATTCAGTATATGCTCGGACACGCTCTTCATTGACGTCATATAGCCCTTTCCGAGAAACAAACCGGAAATTAACATTTCTTCTCAGTAACGGAACTCAAAGGTTATCTAAAGGTAATTTGAATAAAATCTTTCTCATTTTTCTTTTATTTACATGTATTACTGATTGCTCGTCGATTGATCCACTGGTTCACTGGGCAGAAAAATCATGTAATTAACACTATATTCGTGTTAGCTCGAGTCTAGTAAATTGACGAAGGAAAGACTCCTGCAGTGTAAGAGGTATGTAAATAATTATAAGTCTTACGAGTCTCAATTGAGTATATTTACGATTACATGTTAGTGTCTTTCAGTGGTTCAGTTATAGATGATCCATACATTTGATCAAAGACAAATTAGACAAATTGACTTATTTTATTCAAGTTCTGGGATCTTCTAAAAGATTCGAACAACAAGAACGTAGACCTTTCGTTTATTCAGCCTTAATCACTGTAAGTTCCTTATAACCATCGGCACTAATCACAGAAACATTCAAGCCATCTTGTTTCTCAGTTTTTCAGGTGCATCAAAACACTGTTTTTATGCGAAAACTACATTCTAAGCTTAGTGAGTGAGAATCGATGTTTTGAAATCCGATTAGCTTTTAAGTTTGCTGAGGATTACAGTGAAAACTTATGCAATGATTTCGTATCTACAGTTGCTATCTGGAACGGCCATACGGCCTGCGTATTTACGAAAAGCACGGCAAAGGTCTTCGGATTGGGATGAATATTTTCATCCACCTTAACTACGGGGGTGAACTCGCCCGGATATGAGTCGTAATTGTAGCATATTTGTTTTGAAAACATTATGATGTGAACGAAAACAGATCCAGAACGTTGACTGGGAACCGAGATCGCCTCGTACTGGTGTATTTGCTTGGACTTTTACAAGTCGGATAAGGATATACGCCGAATGCAGGATATAATATTTGGAGTAATGAACACCCATCTACGGACAGATTTAAGGTTAAGCACTGATCGATAGTATTTAGGCTATAGCACTTCTCGACACAAGTGAAGGTTAGCCTTGAGCCTTGTAAAGACGGTCAGCCTTTGGTTAATGTTATGGCGAATAATTGTTGGACGTTCTGCGCTCTGCAAGAAACCCCTTTCCCTGCCGTTGAAAATGCAGGCTTAGAAGAACGATTTGTTTTCTGATAGCTAACCCTTCTGTGAGCAGTTTGAGGAAGTAAATTGTAGGAAATTGAGTGCTAACTCTCCGACTGCCTTATTGTTGTTTTCTGTTCTCTGCGCATGTTTCTTGTTGATTTCGTTTCTTTCTCCTCCTTTAACTGTGTTTATTTATAGAAACAATGGTGGATACTAAGAACTGTTATCTACACGACAGGTTTTTTCATGACTTTTTGTTACAACCCCTCGTTTAGTCAATTTATGTGTTTAGTGCTATTAATTCTTTACTGAGAGTTATCATGTAATTTGCCTTTAACGTAAGATAAATTGTTTCGTTCGTTGTGTCAAGCATCGGAACAAACCGATTCCCACAAAATGGTTCTCAACTGGGTGCCAGCTAATGATTGTATACACGTATTTCACATTAAAGAACGAGATAGTTTAGAAAATGATGTATTTCAGTTGCAAATCCAACATTTTCCTGGAGCAAGGAAGGGACCGAAGCTGCTCCAAAGGTAACAATTCAACAAGCAGTGCAAGCCAAGGTCTGCCACAAATAACTTACACTCTTTGATTTCTCGTGTAGAGACGATCTTTTCGTATTAGTTGTATGGGCTTTATTTCATTAACTCCACCTTATTAGGGATCTAACTCAGATGACAGTAAATCCTATTGATAAAGGCCAATAAAAGTATTCCTTAGGACGTTTAGATTCTTTACCTTTTGGACTCTCTAGAGAACCAATAATTTGTACTCCTAGAAGAATAACTAATTGTGGTCTTCTAAGGGGTGTTTCATTAACTCTCATTTGATAAAGTTCTTGTCTCCATTTCAACACCAAAGTAAATAGAATTCACCAGTTTTGTGTAATGTAAATTAAGACTCGGTAGAATATATAGTAAGGGCAAGACTCTGACTGCATTTCTTTAACTGTGCTGAATTAAATGGTGGAATTATCGTGATCATGGCGTGCAAAAATCTAATCGTATACATGTCAAGCATGTTCAACTCCGGTGATTTACATTATTGCCCTAGGGTTCCGTGACGCTTCCTTTAGTTTACAAAGGGTTTTAAAAGACTGAACTGAAAGCAAGTCATAACAGCTGAGCGTGCATGTTAATTGTTAACTGGATGCAGTTTACTAAGATTACTCAGTTGCATTCCGAATGTATGATTTTTTTTTTATTTCACTATCATTCTTTCTGCCTTTTAGCTTTAAATTGAAAATGGCGGAAGGAGGGCAACCTTGGATGGATGAAAAGGAAGGGTGAGTAAAATATGAGTATGCATTAATTAGAAAATATTATCGTTCTGCTTAAAGTTCTTCTTTGAGCATTCATTTCCATTCATTATCACAAACGTTTCGTTCCGTAGCTGCCATATTTTGGGTTGTTTATTTAACTTACAACTTCCTTTTCCTTTGGATTTCAGGGACGAAAATTTTGACATGCTGTCATTCCGTTTATTGGTAAGCCTTATCAACCTTAACAGCGACATTTCATCAACATCATTGATAGCAGAGGTTTCAAGAGTCGCTTTCTTATAATAATAAAATAATAATAATTATAAAAATAATAATAATAATAATAATAATAATAATAATAATAATAATAATAATAATAACACATTTATCTAGCGCTGTTTCCCGGTGGTTCAACAGCGTTTTACAGATGTTTAAAATTACTGTTAAAAACTGTCTCAATTACAAAAAAGAGGGGAGAGGGGAGAGAGGGGAGAAAGAAGTAGAAAACATAAAACTGCGCGTGTCTGGACGTAGTTTACTCTAAAGGTTTTTGTTTGGTTGGTTGTTTGGTTGATTGAATGCTTTTTGCTTGTGTTTAATGCTCAATAGCTCAGCAAAATTGGACTGAAAAGAAGGTGGCCCTTACACTATTGGTTCCTTCTATATCCCAATGCTTTAATACGAGATTTATATTCCTCATTTCCACTTTTTTTTTACTTCAATCGAAAATCGAACAAGGAAGTCTAGGATTTGACGCCTTGTGATGGAAATGGCACATAGAGTTTGTACAGCTTCAGTGGTCGAAGTAGTTGGTTGGTGAAGTTCCTTTAATTTTATTGTCGTTGCAGATTACATAATTCATTTAGTTTTTATACTTCTATATTCCATAGGTCAAGTACGTTGTTCCTGGCCTGCATCCTGAGTAGATCTTATGCAAGCTAGTCGTGGTGTAGGAACAAACAAGTTGACTTATACAATGTAGAAATAAAAAAAATGAACTATGTAATCTCTATTTTTTGTGTGTGTGTGTGTAATTTTTATCACTGCTGCAGTTTGTATTATAATTGCTGTATACGTACTTTGTCATTTTGAGTTTGTATGTTTCCTGCAGTTGGTAAATAATTTCTGTACTTTCTATGGCATTATCCGCTTTAATCCTTAACAAATCTGGCTGCAATCTTGAATAATGTTGTAACTGTAAAAGATTGCTTTATTTATTTATTTTATTTCATTTTATTTTTTTAAATCTACAGATATGGCAGATGACTTTTAAGCCCCTTAACAAGATACTTGAATTCATTCTCTCAATAAACGTAAACGTCGCTGTGTTAATTCTTGTCAAATACCACTGCAAGAGTTGTTATTAATTGTATTGATTTTTTTGTTAACGTTTCCAGGCACCATTTGTGGCAGAGTTAAAGAAGGAGGGTGATGAAAGATTTCGTGCCAAAGACTACCAGCAGGCTGCGTCCATTTATCTAACGGCACTGAACTGCCCAATTCCTCTATTTTTAGATGTGTCTGTAATATCCGAGCAGCTTTTTCGCAGAAGAGCCGAGTGTTTGTTTAAACTGGTAAGCATATTTCCAAAGAAACAAATTTACACACTTTTTGCAGTCAACTTTATAAATCTTTCTTTTATTAGAAATTGCGATTTCAACAATGACGAAGTGGCCTTAAAATTACAACCAGCGCCCCATTACGCACGTAAATTTTGAGAACATTTTGCGATCCACAGGTCAAAGTTAATTATTGAATGCAAAATTCTCAATGTTTCTTTACTAATTTATATCACATGCTTGTTTTTTTACAGGGGAAATATCTTGAGGCTATCAAGGACAGTGAAAGAGGTATTTTAAATATCGCAAGCGTTAATTTAGCCTGTCCTTACGCAGGACATTTGATCTCCCATGCAACATTTTAAATTGTTTTGATTATACATCGTGCGTTCCCAAAACAATGATTATACATTGTGTTGATTATACATCGTGCGTTCCCAGTCGTTTTCTGTTTGCTGCCTTCATTTCCCAGGGACAGTTACCGCGTCTTTCATTTTTTCTTTTTTTTTGGGGGGGGGGGGGGGGTGACAAGTGAAAGTGCCAGTACATTTCTAATTCAGTGGTAAGTCTTGAAGTAAATGAAAATAGAATGATGTGTGGAGAGAGGAAACTCAGAAAAAAACAATTCTGAGTTCCACATGGGATTTGAACCCACGACCTTCCATACACAAAAACATTAATATCTAGTCATGCTTTTTTTAAAAAAAAAGCAGTCGGCACAAACGTTCTAAATATTCAAAACAGTCTAACAACATTGATAAATGCAAAATCTTTGGCATTTAACAATCTGGAATCTAGAGCAAGATTCAATCACTGTGCTTTTATTATTATTGTTTGAAGAAGTTAATGGGGTTAATTTCCTTCCTTTAATATGACAAATTCCATTAAAACTGCCACTGATAGCTTAAATTCCATTAAAGTATCTACTCATCAGTTATTTCCTAGTTTGGACTGGACGTGGTCCTGGCTACAATGTATTTACTGGCAGCCGAGTGCAACTGGCAGCCTTGGAATTTTTCAGCGACTAATTGTTTCTAAATGCAGCAGCATGTAGTCCCATTGCATGTATAATTTTCTCTGTTATTGTAGAGTACGGTAAGATGCTCACTTCAAGAAAATGGTACCCAGTTTTAGGTTTTAGAACAAATTCAAATTTTTCGAATATAAACCATTTCTGTGTAAACAAGCTTGAACTACACTACTAAAATGGTAGCTCCTTGATCTAGCCATTTATAACGTGCTATCCTGAAATATTACGAACGATGATCGTTTTGTAGTCCTCACTCGTAATATCTGCCTAACACAAATTCTAACCTGTCGGCTGGGTTTAATCAGGTTTGTTAATGATAAACCTGCAGAAATTAAGTGTTTTGGTCGAACGCAAAACGCAAATGGTCCTCATGTTGAAGTGGAAGCAAAACGAAAATTACCTTCGAAACGTACACTTGCCAAATTCTAACCCATTAAAATGCAAGTTTGATATTTTTTTCAAGCATCGTGTCGTTTTTTTCTAATTTTCAAGCCATAGAGATTGCAGATTGTAACAACAGCAGAAATCTGGTCAAATCTCTTTTCATCAAGATGAAAGCGATTCAGTGTCTTGGAGATTATGTCCCTGCTCTGCCGTTAGCAGTGTGGTGCAAACATTTGAAACCTGTGAGTTAATTGGTTTTTATATGTTACCCATGTGATTTACATTCTAGCACGAAATAAAAACTTACATAATCCGGGTGAACCGGTGATGAGATTTTAATCTAAAAAAGAAATAGCTAAAGCTAAAACAGATATGAAGAGAGCTATATAAGATATATGAAGAAATATTTTTACCGCTGTTACCTTAACACCAGTGGGAGGCTTTGTACCTCAATGGGAATCTCGATCCGCTACAATTCCCGGAATCAGCTCGGAAGCTGACTGATTTTTCCCTGGTATCGCTGGTATTTTTCCCTGGTGTCACGTAAACGAACATAGAGCCACACTGAGAGCGAACTGGGATGAACTCGTTCCGGAATAACAATAGTACCGGTAACATGTAAACACGCTCTTACTATAGCAAGGGTGGTTTCCTTTTCACTTCAGTCACATTAAAGGACAATACAAGAAGACCCAATTTACCCGACCTGGAGTAGTTTCGAAGACGGCGATGCTTTCTGGCTTGCTCATTATTGTTTTGGCGTTGATTTTTAGTGTGAGCAGACCAAGACAGCCTTAAACAGCTTGAAGGAGAAACTAAGAGAAGAGATAAAAGAGGTGAGGTTTCCGAAAAGAGTGGCGGGAATTAACCTCAGCACCCCAAATGATGACCGTATGGCTCAAATGTGGGCAAAGAAAAAGTCCTGTTAGTTTGTCCACAACAGGTTCACCAATTTGAGCAACTTATCTCTACCCTCCAGTTCAAAATTTGTGCTTGAAATTCGAAGTATAGGCAGTAAAACCAATTGTTGAAATAACCGGAATTCATATATTCATTACTTCAACCGAAAACCTTCTACTTTAGGTGTTTTGTTCACGTTCTTGGTCTCCCTCTCTCTCTCTTTCCTTATCCTAGGATGAAGATCTAATCCATGAAGTTCTAATTAAAATGATAAGATTTTCCATGCAAATGCAAGAGGACCTTGAAACTCTGGAACTAGCACTGGAATGTTACACCGAGCTACTGGATTTGCTGGACTTCATGTTTCTCCCTGGAGTCCTGCGTAAACGGGCGGAATGTCTGCTAAGCCTGGTAAAAAATAACTCTTTGTCAAGTCTATTTGTTAAGGATTTCTCACTTTTATAAGTTGTGTTATTGGGATATCATTATTATAAAACTATATAGCTATATTGTTAATGCTTTCTTGTGACTGTTTACCAAGTGGCTTTTGCGCTTTTTTGGGAAAAAGGTGTGGGGGAAATATGCTTAAAAGAACGCGGCTGAATTAAAAGACACTAGAGCGATTTAAAATAGTCTCGAAATTTTCAATAATTTAAATTTCCTTGAAACTAATCCTTCATTTGTGAACAAATATTTGACTTCCCAGTGCCCCTTTAACAATTATACCATACGTGCATGTGCTCGTTTGTATCAATAGACTGATCCAAAGTTTATATATTCGACTGTCACAGGGGCAAGTGTGGCAGTTTTTAATTATACTTTTCATAAGATCGTTTTATTTAATCAACTAGCTCAGTAAACTAGAGACAGATAGTTAAGTTTCTCTCTGTTTTTAGGCGAATTTCAGTGATTTTCTAGTAATGATTTTGTGTTTGGTTTGTAATAGAGAAGACACAACGAGGCCAAGAATGATTGCATGATGGGTATGTTCACTAACGACATTGTTTCTCAGGCACATATGTATTGCCATTAAAAAACACGTTTTACAAATTCAAATCTTTGTCGTTCGTTTTAATGTTTGTCTAAATGCTCTCTTTCGTAGCGATATGGTTAAGACCTCATGACGAAAAAGCTTTAGCATTGATGCATCGGATTACACAAAGCATGAGGGACACAGAAGAAAGAAAACCCAAAAAAACGGTACAACATGCTATGAGAATTTTCTATTCTTCGATTTTATGAGAAAACGAACTGAGAGGGACAAATTGAAAATCAGACTGTACCAGACCTAATTTCTATGTTAGCAAGGAATACAGTTTTTATTTCTCCCTTAAAGACTGATGGGACAAGAAATTCTAAAAAGGGAAAAAATTTTGCACTCAGGGTATTTTGTGAGTGTACCGTACAGACAGATCAAACATACTTTACTTTGATGATATTAGTAAGAGCAATTTTCAATTGAGTGTTGAAAGAAATTCGCGTTTTGCTTCGGTTTTGCTTTACATCGCTCTGTGATTGGTTAAAAAATCTCGAGCTGCTTTCTAGAACAATCACAAGTAAAACTCAAACCAATCGTGACTTGCTCGCACGCGTTTTCCCGCGCTTGCCGCGGTTACATGTATTTGCTTCGAGTTCTGATTGGTTTAGTAGGTAATTTGTGTTTGTTGTGATTGGCTGGGTTAATTACTTTGGTTTTGGCTTTAGGACACTCATTTGAAAAGAGCTCTCGTTATCATGATGTGAAGCAGCTTAGAACACTTCCCATCCATACCTCGACTTCTTAGTTACCCTCATTACTATTTTTTTTTCATCCCTGTCAGGGAAAGCGGAATATGGTTGACCAGCACTTATCTAATGTAGAAATAAAGCACTCAACAGCACAATGTCAATGACATCACCTGCCTTGTTTGATACACGTCTTGAACTCGTGCGCTCGCTTTGTTAACTAGATTACCACATTTACATCGGAGGAAGGATTCTCTTTCCAGCCTGACTAGTAACAATTAAGCAAACCTGTATAACCCATAGCTGTTCTGCCCTCATAAGACAATAATATTTGTAGAAGCAGACGCCCTACATTTAACATTTAGTCAAGAAGGTTGTTTCTTTTCTTAGTTTTTTTTCTTCCCCGAACCGAACGACAAAAGAAAAATTCGCTGTAAACTTGCAACTCTAATTTTGTCTTAAGAGCTCCTGACCAGAAATATCGAGAATCCCACGACAGAAGCGAAATTTCATATTCCATTTTAATTTACCAAAAATACCTCTTTGGTAAACTATTTTCAAAAATCATATTTAAAAGTTCCTCCGCTTTTTGTTTTTTCCAAAATTGAAATAAGTTCGAAATACGGCTAGAAGCTCGCTTGCGCCCCCCGGAAATAAGGGAAAATCGGGCATTTTTAGCAAGCTCGTACGCAACAATGGAAATCGTTCCCGTTTTGCCATTTGGCTCATAAGTACATCATTGTTTCCTCTATCCAAAAATACAAAAATCGGATATAAATTTGTCTTTTTAGTCTGCTTTTTGACCTGTTGAAGATACTAACCTTGAAGGGTTCAAGGTCAAAGTGAAAGTTGGGTCAACTTCAAAGGCTTATAACTGACCTAGCATATGTTTTTCAGACCAAAAATATACATCAACTGTAAGCTCAAGCATTCCTTGTCACTCTCTGAAAGTGTCGTTTTTGGCCCGCTAAAGGCGACTCGTGGAGAAAAAAAATTGTGCGGGGCACTTTGAGCATTTCGGTAGAAAGGCCGCTGTCACGCGAGCCACATCGGTTCCACTAAAGCAGTCATAAAACAAGGTTTCACTGGCTCATCATTTTGAATAGGTAAAAGTAAAAATATATACTTTTCACTTAGAGGTAACTATGTTATTATGGCTTAGGGGCAGCCCGGTTTACTTGTCTACAATGCAAATTTATTTATAATGTAACAATATTATTTGATTGATCCAAACTGATAAACCAAAGATACTCTCACCTTAAGACACCATCTTGTGAATCTCTTGGTCCAGGTTATCACTCCTTTTACCAGACTTATTGGCTGCAGTAGTCATGACAATTTGTAGATTGAAAAAACAAAAGTTACAAGCACGTCAAACTATGCACTTCGTATTCAAATTAGCATAAATGTGAGACTTTTCGTGATAGGCATGATAAAGGATAGCGTGACGCAGTGACTCAGAAAGCTGGAAAACCCAAATGGGCTTAAACCAGGAGCCCTTACTTAGACATAAATGTTAGTTTTCCGGTAAATAGCCGTTTTGAATGTATATATACGAAGTGACACTTCTCTAATGAGGGAAAGGATCGTAACGGTCATTTGCAATTTCAAATACTTCAGTAGGGTCCGATCATTTACTGTTAGAGAGCAGTGGGGGGTGGTTGGAAAAAACCGAAATATTCCCGCAAAGCTTTTGTGGAAGAAAGACTGCAAAAACACCAGGGAAAGAAAATTCAAGCAAAGCTTTTAGTTCCAATTAAAAAAAAGAATAAATCATAATCGTAATAACAAAGCGGAAAAAAGCAAAAATTTAATGATACGTCTCTTATCGTCTTTGATCAGTTTTAAATGGACGTGTGAGTGCTATTTTAAGGCTCGTGGGACACATCCAGTTAACAAAAAAGCCACCACAAGAACAACTTGAAACCATTTCTTCTAGTACGCTGGTGTGGGGTACTTTTCTTCTAAGTTTCAAAGGAGGTGTTTACAAGTCAAAACGCTCGCAGAGAAACTGAGAAAGTCCAAGTTTCCGGTTGCCGTTCTTTGCGAATGCCATCAGCGCAGATGTCGTACTGGTCGTACACAGTGAGATGTTCCAGTTGAAACCTTGAGAGGATATCTTGGCTTGCTGTAGTCAAATAGGTACATTTTATTTTAATTTTTTTATGAGGGGAGGTAGGCTAGGGGTCATTTGCAGATTCAGATATTTTATGGTCGGACCATTTATTTTAGAGGGGGTGGTTGGAAAAATAAGAAACGTTTGATTTGGAAAGCTTTTGGAAGGCTTGGGCACTAGTTAAATTTATCGCGTGTATCAGTGTTGTGTTTTTGATTAAACTCATCTAGAAATTTAAAGAGAGGCCAAACTACTGTCTGCGATAGCATAAATGCCACATAACTTATTGTAATTCTGGCTTTAAAGCTTGAAAAGGTTAAAAGCTTGTGCATTTTGGTTGCGTATTTTGTAATCGGCAGGGATAGGGTAATTTATTATCTGGCCAGAGACCTTTGGCTTCTTTCAATCCATAGATTCAGCCTTCTTCGATCGTCTTTCACGCGTTTTGGTCTGCCGGTGGATAACTTATTGGTACAAACAGCTGATTTTCTCACGTTGGTCCAGAAGTGGACTGGTACCGGACGATTTCTGTACCGGTTCCGTGTGAACAGATGCTCATAAATGAAACGGTCCTACGTGAACAGATCTGGTCTGGTCCAGAACCATTTGGAAACTGTTCTGTGAGAACATAGCCTAAGACGTTGTTCGTAAGTTTGGGAGGGGGTTGGGCCTTTAGAAAAGAAACAAAGAAAGCTTCCCGCTTCGATGATAAAAAAAAAGTCTACCTCGAAAACAAAGTTCAATATTGGCCATTCATCAAGAAGGAAAGTGGACGCAGAGGCAGTACCGTGGGATGAAATAAGCCGGATCGCTAGGTTCCGGGGAGGTGCTTGACGGCCCAGCATTAGCCACTGCGTTCTTTTAGGGTCTAGCGGCAAACGATTTCCGTGCCTTTGAAAAATAAACCTCTTTGAGTACAGCGAGACAAGATATCCTCTCAAGGTTTCAACTGGAACATCACATCGTGTACGACCAGTACGACATCTGCGCCATGAGCTGCAACCGGAAACTTGGACTTTTTTAGTTTCACTGCCAGCGCTTTGAATTGTAACTCCTTTAAAACTTAGAAGGAAAGTACCCTACATAAGTAAGCCTACTAGAAGAAATTGTTTCAAGTCGTTCTTGTGGTGGCGCTTTTGTTACCTGAATGTGTCCCACGAGACTTAAAATAGCACCCACACGTCCATTTAAAACAGATCAAAGACAATAAGAGAAGAATCATTAAATTTTTGCATTTTTCTGCAGAGTTATTATGATTATGAGTTATCTATTCATTTTTTTCTGTAACTAAAAGCTTTGCTTGAATTTCCTTTCCCTGGTGTTTTTGTGGTCTTTCTTCCGCAAAAGCTTTGCGGGAATATTTCGTTTTTCCAACCTCCCCCTCTAAAACAAATGGTCCGACCGTAGAATATTTGAAACTGCAAGTGATCCCTAGGATCCCTTCCCACATTAGAGAAATTTCACCTCGTATATATACATTCAAAACGGCTATTGACCGGAAAACTAATATTTATGTTCAAACAAGGGTTCCTGGTGGTAGTCACTACGTCACGCTATCCCATATCGTGCCTATCAGGAAAAGCTCAGATTTCATGTGGCACATTTATGCTAATTTAAATACGGAGTGCATAGTTTGGCATGGTTTGAAAAAGGTTCGGTAACTTTTGGTTTTTTAATCTACAAATTATCATAACTTATCCAACCAACAAGTCTGGCAAAAGAAGTGATAACCTGAGCCAGGAGATTTACAAGATGATGTCTTAGGTGAGAGTATCTTTGATTTATCAGTTTAGATCAACGAAATAATATCGTTACATTGTAATTAAATTTGCATTGTACAAACGTAAACTGGGTTGCCGCTAAGCCATAGTAACATAGTTACCTCTAAGTGAAAAGTATATATTTTTAATTTATTAACCTATTCAAAACAAGGTGCCAGAGAAACCTCTTTTTTTGATTGCTTTAGTGCAACCGATGTGGCTCGCCGTCGCGTGATAGCGGCAGTTCTACCGAAATGCTCAAAATGCCCTGCACACTTTTTATTCTCGACGCGTTGCTTTTAGCGGGCCAAAAACGACACTTTCAGAGAGTACAAACGAATGATTGAGCTTACAGTTGATGTATATTTTTGGTCTGAAAAACATATGCTAGGTCAGTTATAAGCCACTGAAGTTGACCCAAGTTTCACTTTGACTTTGAACCCTTCAATGTTAGTATCTTCAACAGGTCAATAAGCAGACTGAAAATGCAAATTTATATCCGTTTTTTATATCTTTAGATAGAAAAAAGAATGATGTACTTATACACCAAATGGTAAAACGGGAACGACTTCCATTGTTGCGTACGAGCTTGCTAAAAATGCACGATTTTCCCTTGTTTCCGGGAGGCGCAAGCAAGCTTCTAGCCGTATTTTGAACTTTTGTAATTTTTGGAAAAACCAAAAAGCGCATGAACTTTTAATTATGATTTTTGAAAATAGTTTACCAAAGAGGTATTTTTGGTGAAATAAAATGAAATATGAAATTTCGCTTCTGTCGTGGGATTCTCGATATTTCTGGTCAGGCGCTCTTAAACTCATTGTTGCGTCATTCTTACGTATTTCCACATTCTCCAACTTCAGTTTTACTAGGGCCCCTATGTTAAGGTTTACCTTTGACTGTAAGCTAACAGATACCTATATTCCTCAGGAATATTTTAAAATGCAGCCTTAAAATTTAATTTGAATGCTGGTAAATTTAGCCTCACGTCACTTGTTTTACACTTGTTATTATGTCCCAAGACAACGTCAATCACAATAGTCAAATCAACATAGTTACTAAGTTAGTATTCAATGGGTTAGTAACTACGTTAACAACTAGTAACTAATAACTAGTAGTAACTCATGGGTTTGCATAAGACATGAGCACCAGTTTGAAAGGCCCATTCCATCATTGATAGTATTGATAACATCTGGATTATTGATAATATATTTTAGAGTATCTTTAGACCTATAATTCATATGTACTTATTTCAGTGTGCCCAATTCAGTGAATTACTTGTGACTTGCTAGAAGTTTTGTCACTTAAATAAAGTTGATGATGATGGTGATGATGGTCATGATGGTCATGATGATGATGATAATAATAATAATAATAATAATAATAATAATAATAATAATAATAATAAAAACTTTATTTAACGAGGGTAGCACGAAATAGTGCGAAGCACTAATAAACTTGTGGCCCTCCTGATGATGATGATGATGATATCTGTTACTCGCAGGTCCAATCAAAAGCCAGTTTATTGACAGAAAGAGAGAAAGAGAATGAACCTCACCATGATGTAGATTTGGTTTCTGGAGATGAGGTATTAAATCTTAGCACAAATCTCACTGTTTAAGCGTTTTTGACTCCTCCACTCGCTTTAGACTTGAGATAGCGAACCTTCTTAACTGTAACTAAGGTAAAATTTTAAAATTATTACGTTATACACTTCTATAAAGGAAAATTATTTAAGGCCAGAATACAGTTAACCGGTTTTACAACTATCCGCCTGTGACTACGGACACTCGCTTATTAAGGCAGCCCTTTTTGTCCGGACGGAAAGCTCATATATGTAACCCCTAAAATAAAATAACAAAGAAACCTGTTTAGTCTAAATTTTTCTTTTGTTGTGAAAACTCCAGACCAGTTTCATTCTCACTTTCCTTTGATTTAGATTGTGGTTACGAAGGTGAAACATACAAATTTATAATTTAAACTGGATTTTAATATTTTAAAACCAACAACAGAATTAAAATTACAGCACAGACAAGTTAAAAGTTATTGAATTGTAACCACTTTCCGGTACTTTGAAAAAATTAGCTAATAAAACTGCAATTTGGGGGGATTAAAATGTCCAAAAATTTACATTTTTGGTCATGAACTCCATCTCCATCCCCCCTGATACGTCTGATACCAACTTCAGGTTAGTGCTTGAAATTAATCAAATATCACCATGAGTAGTTCCACCATGTGGACTTACTCCACACAAAATACCAAGGGAAGTTTATTTCGACCATTTCCAATTTTGCTAAAACCTTAGCGGCATTTGCTTATAATGTGTTATCTCTTAAAGAGAACACGAGCTAAAAACATTAACATTCGTTCTGTTTGCCCATAAATTAGTCGCTTTTTTCTTTGTAGCGGAGCCAGCGCGCTAGCGCGTCAGCGGAGCTCCATTGCTAAGGAAATTTGGTAATCTATGAAGCCAAAATATTTTGGTAGTGACGTAGTAGTCACGTGACCGTCCGTCCGTACATCCGTCCGTACGTCCGTCCGTCCGCACCACAGGGCTACCAATACACTTCCTACACTGGATATAACCCTGTGCTGAATCCCGTGTGTTTTCAGCGCGAAATCGCATGTTGACCCGCGTTGTAGCAAAACAAGCAAAGACAACAAAAGTCAAAAACAAATTTGTTAATGAAAAAAAAAAGTTCAAAAGAAAACTCAGTTGTCTTTTTGGTGGAAGGGGAAAAGTTCAATCTAGGCGAAAGAAACTCGGCGATAAAGTTCAGGCAAAAAGTTCAAATTTGCCTCGTCGGTTCTGTTCAAACTCGGTCGGCACACCGCTTGAGTTCGCAGCTTTTCGCAGCGGTTTCGACGCCAAATATAGCAGAGCTAGTGCTTTTTGGTTTCTTCTGTCCACAACCATGGTTTTTACGGCGTTTCGAACACATTTTGCCAGGAAAAACACCAGCATTTTCATGCTGATAAACAGCTTGTCACGAAGAAAGAAATAAGTATTAAAATTAAGTGCTGAAAGTGTGTCTAACGCCCGTGGCCTTGTGGATTAGTTACCGGCACCTCACGCCGACGAGCCGGGTTCGACGCTCAGCGGGAGCAAGAATTTTTTTCTTTTTTTTCTTTGTAATTTTTTTTTTAATAAAACGACTTGGATGAGAGTATTTTCACAAATTAATAACTGCCAGCAAAAACAAAACAAAAGCAAAAAACAGACAAAACAAAAAGGGGGGCTCCGCTTTTAGGCTTGGCTAAATCTATATATTATCCATAAAGTATGTGACCGTGACGTTTATTCTGTCGAGTTCTTAGCGCGGAGACCGCTCTAGCGTGTCCCTTAGGTGTCCGTACTTACAATTTCCAATGTATAATATATGCTACATTTAATTTGTAGAAGCAGTGTGTACAAGGGAAAGAGAGGAATTACGTTTCTGCTGCAGTAGACGGTAAAAAATCCTTGTATCGTTTTATTCTTTTACTTTACATTATGAAAAAAATTTAGTTAAGCTTCCAGAAAAGTTCTTTTTAAAGGGCCATATTTCTTTGCACAGTGCTTAAAGAGGTTGCAGCGCTACAGCAAACGGAGGACGTAGCAGCCGAAGAGGATGGTAAAAGTAATTGTTTATTTCTTCATTTTCAAGCTAATTCATTTTTTGTTCCTTATTATGCTTTTCACATTTGTTATACACAAGGTTGATAATTTAAAGAGCTCATTTCTCGTTCGATTGTAGCAAAAAGAGAGAAGAAGAAAAAGAGAAACAAAAAGAAGAAAAAGAGAAAGAAAGCGAAGAAGAAGGAAGTGCAGCAAAAGAAGGAAAGTGCTTCAAGTATGTAACTTCTATTTCGAAATAGTTCTAAGGTAATAAAAAGTGAAGCTTCATTTCAACACCTTTCATATCAAAGATAATTGAAAAATATTCATTTTAATGCAAGATCTAGGACGCGGAGTTTTACGGCCATGAGAGAGGTAGAGAATATAACGCATGAGGAACACTTTTTTATCGCCTTCATAAAATGTCCCAGGATTTATTTGCACTTAAACTAGTAAGCTCTCTCCATCATTTTAATTACCGATTACGGATAAAAATCATTCTATCCCTCGTTTTTGACAATTTCCTTTGTAAAACGTCCTACGATTTGAGCGCACAAGTTTACAGTCATGACGTATCCCGCGTGCTTTGACCATCCCGGATTTGATGACATCACGTGTTAAAACACACAAAGCCCAACTAGTGCGCAATTCTCAAGTACGACTTGCGTGGCTGAGAGAGGATCGCTCGAGGCATGCCAAAGAACAAGGAAATAAAATAAAATAAAATACATATAAAATTCATTCTTGAAAAGTAATGAGTTACGCTGTTCTATTGCGAGGTGAAAACACCGTGAAACCTTAAAGATGTGGATGCAGATCTACAAGCAGGACCCATGAACCATTCCGGCCCCTTTTATTTCAAAAAGGCGCACGGTGGTGGTGACAAATTTGGGGAACGAATCTGTTTTGTCGCGAAAAATTCAACTCATACTTGCAACTTTTTTGTGCAAGGATGGCAAGGATGGCCACGAGTGCGTTTTTGCTGCGTCTTGGTGACAAAAAAGCTCCGCCAGCGAAGAAAAGTGACTTGTAGCCCTGGCTTAATGCTGCACTGCAGATGTAAATGATTATCTCAAACTACTATCACTTCGTGAAAATGGTGACTTATGTCGGTAAACGGTTCGCGAAAATACCCTACGCCAACTTGAACGAAGTACCAAAACACTCAATACGTAACGAGTCGTGATGTTTAGTTTCTAATTTGGTAGAATTTAAAGTGTACTTTTGTTTGTGTCAGCAGATCAGGCAACGATGTCCAACACCAAAACCACATCACCTGAACTAAGCACTGATGAAGATGAGTCTCTAGAAACGGATTCCGTCATTGAAGAACCAGATTTAAGCCTGGGGTATTCCGACTGTTGCAGCAAAGAGGGAAAGGCATCTTCTACTACTTTATCTTCAACTTTTAAGGCCTCAGTATTTAGTGAAGATGAAGACTCACTCGCTGATGATTTTATTCCAGTGAAGTATCCTCGCCGCTCTTATAATAGCCAGGCAGCGAAACCAACTGAAATTGCACCAGATTCTCACAACCAGTTTAGAGGTCAACTACCTCAGAGATCCCTGAACACAGCAGAAACACCACTCCAAGATGGAGCAGTAACGAGCCAGCCAACACTTAAGAAGAACATAGTGCCACAACCCCAGGAGATGTATCCACATGTTACGCCCAAAATGCAGGAAAACGCCAGTCGAAGCGAGGTTGATTCGCCAGACGCCTCAAGCTGGATTCTTTCAGAAGGATTCAGTCCGACAATGGCGGACGTATCCCCTCAAATGCCAAATCACAGCTCTATAAACGCTTCTGGCGTTGCTCGTGGTAATTTCAAACCACCTGACGAAATAAAAACCCCTATGAAACCATCACTTTCTTCCACTTTGCAGGGGTCTCGAAGTGAAAAGTCAACGTGGACGTCCAGTACTGATACACTTGCACCATTCTCTTCTAAAGGGATTCCTGGTCATCCCAGAAGTAGCAGCAACACCGTGTCGGCCAATTCTTCCTCGGAAACACCTAGAAATTCTGAATCTTCTTCTATCCCAGTATCTCAGAGTTTCCAAACCAACTTAAAGGCACGAAACTCTACAGCCGATCAAACACAGGAGTTAAGTAACCTTAGAACGATTCCAAACGAGGTATTTGTAGTGTGTGACCACTTTCTGCAAGAAAACCGCCGACGACCGGCAAGCATCTATGCTAAAACCAAGACCTGTAGAACCTGTGAAAATCTCAATACACTGAAGTATGCTGTCTGGAACAAGCATCGCTACTACTGGCAAAAATTAAGGCCTTATCCTGCTTTCAAAATTCCACCTAAAGTCACTCTGGACATGTGCCGGCATTACCTTGCTCACAAATCCTGTATAAAGGAGCCATGTACCTTTCCTCATGGTCAGCTAGAATCAACCATGTGGACAATGGAGCGGCAAGGAGGTATATATGAATCACGTTATAGTCATTCAAAATAATCCTGTCCAATTGTTTGTGGAGGCGCGCTGATTCATGATTATCAAATCGGAGGCTCAATGGTTGAAGCAGTTCGTTCAATGCTTTTGTATGTTATCTTCACAATTTCTAGCTTAACCCAGTTCTACAAATGGAAGTGTAAAAGAAAAATCTTCATCTTTTGGGGTACTAGTTCGATATTGTAGGATCATATCCAAAAAGGGCTAGTTTTTGCCTTCATATACCTCCTGTAAAGAAATCCTGTAAAGAAATTGGTTTTCAAAAAATGGGCTATTAAAACTGTTCTACAATAACCTTCGAAGTGCAAAATTGGATGTTCCTACATGTATGTTTCCATCTCCTTTACAGTTCTCCCCACCCCTCAGGAAAGTTTAGCTACCCAGAGATTGCGGTCCGCTTCGACTGGACAAACCTCAAAGGCACACTTTCAAGTACATGATAAGAACGCACTTCAGACACACCCTGCGCGTTTTTCAATGTCAAATTTAGAAGACTTCCCTAGTTTAGGAGCTGGCACAGGTACTACGAGAATTACTACCTCATCCGCGTGGACAACACGAACAGAAGCACCTGGAAGATCTCTTAATCAAGTGTTACCCTCAGCTAAACCCACCATTATGCCTTCTCAAATGGCTGAAGTAGTGGCTGCTTCAGCTTCTCAAACGTCCACTGCCGAGGCTTCCAAGAATGCCTTCCCCAATAACCCTACTCGACCTGAGAAGTCTTCCACTGAAAGGTTTCCTACAGATAACTCGAACAACGCCAACTCTTCCGCCTGGGCTACACTTCCTCACCCATCAGGAAGGTCTACACCAGCCCTACCCTTGGATAACTCTCCCATAATTGCTTCACAAATGGCTAAGGGAAGCAGAGTATCATCCATGAATCCTGACGCAGAACGATCTGCCAACACGTTCAGTAATCCCAGAAAGATTCCCAAAGGTGTTTTCGTTGTGTGCAATGACTTTCTCCAAAAGAACCTTAAGCGAATAGCTAGCATCGCCGAAAAGATTAAAGCCTGCAAAGGCTGTGAGAATCGCTCAAAACTGAGGTACGCTGTCTGGAATGACAAAAGCAAGCAGTGGCAAATAATAAGGCCATATCCTGAAAAGGTCCCAGCCAAAGTGGCCTTCTCAGAATGTCGGCAGCATATCATGAACATCCCCTGTTTGCGGACACCGTGCTCGTTTGCCCATGGCCAAGAAGAACTACTGATGTGGACACTGGAAAGAGAAGGAGGTAAGTTTGTCATGGTCATGACCAAAAGGGAATAATTCTTTAAATGGCCTTATTAAGAAAAGCAATATTATAAATAAAATCAGCAAAAGGGAATTAGTTGCTATGACTTGAAGCAGCCATTCCTGCTGACCTTGCCTCTTTCTGTCTACTAAGTCACAAGTTGGTGCCAAGGAACCATGAAGGAAACTTTATCAAAATGCTAAATCTCCGGTGGACCGGAGTCCCATCTAGAGAAGTGATGTAGTGCTCACAGGCGCTTTATACAAAAGGAACCGGACGTCAGCGCTAGCACCGTTTGGCTACTTTGCTCATTCAACCTTTTGAGTTGGAAGACAACTTGCCGCTTTTAAAAACTAAAAAAGTGCTGAGTTATACATAATTTGGTTTTTTCTTACTTTTATTAGTTCTTCCTACCCCACAAGAAACCCTTTTGGGATTGCCTGGAAAGGTAACGGCTGAAACCTCCACGCAACCTCCAACGCAGTTGCGCTACAGACCTTCCCCACCGGGAGTAACAAATGGAGCCTATAAATTGTGCAGGAGGTATTTATAGCTATTTTGTTTCCATAAGAAAGATTGTCAAAAAATGATAAAGATGTGTGAAAAGGTTGGTAATGAGTTAACTTTCCATCCTGATAACAAAAATATAACCGTATTAATTACGTTGGTGACTCTTCGAGAAATCTTCGGTTGGGGGAGGGAGGGAGGAAGTAGCTTGCGGTCTTTTGAACACCTCAACGCAACGATTTAAAGTTTGCCGTGATACACTTGACTGTACCATAGCTCTACACGGAAATCAGATTTCATGTTTTGCTGTGTAGCGTATTACCAAAATCGCTTTAACCCTTCTTTTCTTGGGTGGATGGTTTTTTTAGATTTTCAAAACTCTTTTCAAATTGACCAAGATCTAGTTCTTCCGGAAAACACCTACAAAGTGGACTTGCTATACACGCAACATAGAAATAATAGGTCCTAAACCATAAGTCAAAGCCTGGTGCACAGTTATTAACTTATAACATGCACTGACTAATGACCGATCCAACGAACCATCACAGAAAGCAAAGCGACTAATAATCGGGACTGATAAAAGTTATTCATCCCCTCTGAAAATAAAACATCATATTTGAAAATTGTTTCATCGCTCGAATAATCTTGTTTTTTACCCATTAAATTTAAAATGATTGTCGTCTCATTTGCAGTTTGCATACACGCGAACGATGTAGATTCGGACGAGGATGCATTTATGCTCATAGCCCTGAAGAAATGAAAGAATGGGAACAGGAATACCAAAGAAAGGAAAGAGAGAGACGAATAAAGGAGCTCCAGGACAAGGAAGAACTAGACTCTATGGAAATGGCATCAAAAATTTTAAGAGGTCCAGCAGAAGATGTGAGTGTATTTCCAAAACATAATCACTCTTTTGCTTTTCCTGAAGGCGCAAATAGCCTCTTTTTTCTGCTTTTCAAAATACTTCATCGAAAACTTTTCATTTCTCACACAGCTCGTGGAGCATCTTCCAGGAGTTGAAATTACCTGCACACCTCCTGAACTTAGTGTAAGACTTCAAGGCAACAATGATACGCATACGTTTCAGTGGACTTTCAACCTCACATTCAAGGTCAGTAAAAGGTCTTTTCTCTGATCTTCGTCTGAGTTAGGACAAATTTCTTCATTCGATGCTATTATAGCTCTGTAAGTGTTACTAGAATTGCCTAGTGTGGAATACTTCCCAAAGATTTTTGACCAGTGGGCGACGAAGGAAGGTCTAAACACGATTTCGGAATAGATCGTGGAAGGTGAATCGTAATACTCACATATAACGAAAGGCCGAAATCATACACATCCCCATAACAAACATTGGACACCAATTAAACAATGCTTTTATTTTTCACAGACGAATGAAATAGGACGCCTACGCCACGTTCTTCTACTTCACAGATACCACAACTGTTATCAGCTGTCAGAAATTCGCGTTGGCTGTTATCAAGAAAGTCGAGGATGTAAAAGCTACAAGCTGTGTTATACTACAAAGCTCAAAGAACCCTGGTACAAAGCTCCAGACGACAATGACTTATCAGGGCGCGCAAAAGTGTCTCTCACTGTCTCATTCAAGTCCTCTCTTTATGGAAGTTTTGACCAGTGCGTTGTATTCGACTTTGGAAAAAAACCGTACCTTATGCAGAAGCTTAACGCAGATGTACACAGCGAGTCCTTGTCACAAAGCACCATTGTTTCACAGCACGCCATTGCTACTGCCATTTGGGATGAAAGTTCTGTGGAAGTAGTTAGATTCATCCGCGGGACCGACGAGGCCCTTCAGGGAGAACACTTATCAAGAACCTACAGTCTTCCTAAACAAGTGGATATTACAGATAACGAATTGAATCGTGACAATTACAAGAGAATAATGCATCAACTGCTGTTTGTGGAGGAAGGCTTCATGAAGGACGAAATTTCACGGTGAGATTCAATTGACATGATTGTATAACATGATGTTCGTATGACGCGCAGTTAGGATGTCCCCATGAAAAGACACCATGCATCAACCCACGAAAACACGAGCGCGGCGTTTTTCTATGTTTTCCTTATACGAACAGACCCAGAGCCAAAGATATCAATAAAGAAATCCGTAAATCGTCCAAAAGGGGGCGGGAGTCTTTTAAGGTGTTTTTCGTTTTACTATTTTGCATGTTATTGATAACTCCACCGTATACAACACACATCATTGTATGCAACACACATCCTACCCCGCACCCCCTACTGCTTCTCACCAAGGGTTTATCCACCATGTTATAAAACTAAAGCGGCTATGATTTTAACAAACATATTTATCAACTGCAAGTGATCATGATCATCAATCCTTGTTTTAGGACTATCGAGTTACTCACCTCTCTAAAACGGAGACACCCCCAGTGAGTTGTTGTGTATTTATTTACAGTTACACCCTGAATAACACTCAGCTGCATGCTAAGTGGAACATCTTTGATGAGATGACAGGAATGAAGTGCGCTGTGGACAATGAGTTATTTGGTGTTCTCTACCTACAAGAGGAAGATGCACTGAGACCTGACGATGCTGCAGGCCGCCTTCTCTACCGCAACGTCAGCTCCGTGTGGCTCCAGCTGGCTAACAGTGTCTCTAACAAAGTTTACGAGGCTCCCGTTGAGAAAGTCGAGAGTGAATGTGTTGTCTTGCGACTGTCATCCAAGATGTGTTCTGACTTAAAGCTTTATGACACTTGTGATGTTTCAGTTAATGCCCAGCTCCAACTGAACCGGTGGCCACTTTGTGAAATGCACGCAGCTGTTGATAGGCTCACAACAGGGCAGTTACGTCTAATTTTTCCAGAGTCAAGAGTTGTCGCTGTCAGAAGTGACGTAAGTTTCTAACGTCGGTAATTTACTCAGTATAAAGACATAGTGATCGTGTTTTTCAGTTAAGAGCTCTAGCTTGTACATCAAGATCCCTTAGCATTGACAACCCTCATCCCCGTGTTCATGTTCATTAACGTCAGATATCACCGGATAGCTAGGTTAAAATGAGATCATCAATAGACTGCAATTTTCAGAGACACGCTTGGTGAAAGGTTCTCGGATCTTTCCCTTAATAAATGACTGTTCTCACTCATATGACTGTTGTGTAGCCCGCACGCGATATATTACCATTCAAATGATTCCGCAGCTTTTGATTTCTATTAAAAAGTTCGATTTTTTGAATTTGCAATTGCAATTGTTTGGTCTTTTCATTGCCAGAAGAGACATGGATACATTGAGCACAAGATCAATTATTAATAACAGTCTCGCCCCGAAAGCCTCCAACTCATGTACAAGCCTTAAAATAACGAAGTAGGCTACAAATGAAAATAAACTGTACTGTAACGAAAGTAGGCTAAAAACTAAAATAGTTCTCAGTATCCCATCCAAAGACAGTGGTATCACTTACGTAATTGGGGTATTTGTTTTGGTGCCGCCGTACCCTGGCAAACACTAGGATTAGAACATTTCTAAGAAATAAATTTTGTATGTGTTCAAAAATTATAGGTTAAAATCCGCTGGCAATGGCTCCTTGACAAGCGGTTGAATAAGAATCAAAGGACGGTGATCGAACAGATAGCTTCTCCTGAATACAACTCGCCTCCGCTGGTGGTTTTCGGCCCATTCGGAACAGGAAAGACGTTCACACTGAATCAAGCTGTTCGTCTTTTGGTCCAGCTAGACAAGTCACATAGAATCCTTCTCTGCACTCATTCCAACCGTGCAGCTGATATACACGTAGAGCATCTCCATAAGTACTTGAATGAACGGAACGGCGTCCCTGCAGCAAGGCCTTTGAGAGTTTATCAGCCCATGAGGAGGTATATAAGCATCATTTATATAGGTAGGATGGCATCTCCTTTCTATCGTATCACCTAAAACTTCGGTCTCGAGGGTTGGAATCTTTTTTCCCTTCCGCCCAGACCAATGTTGTTCTCAAAAATGTGCACGATCGACTGAGTTAGCATTTCCAACATTAAACGAAGGTGCGTACCGGGGAAACTTTCCAACAGAATTAGTCCACGGTTGCAGGTGCCAAATGTAAATTTTAATAGATGAGCATGTCCTGCAGTCATGCCACGTTGTTCACTCGAGCGTCCTTTAAATAGGTATGCTTGAAAATCTCACAACAGAATATCACTTCAGCATAACAAGACGTAAGATATTTGATGTAATATATCAAACACGAGAAAGAGTTTTTCAAGAGGATATCCAAACACCGAGAAGTAGGTTGAAGAACGAGGCGCAGCCGAGTGTTTTTTAACCGACTTCGAGGTGTTTCGATACCTGATGAAACACTCTTTCGAGTCTTTGATATGGCTTCCCAAACCATTCATAATTCTATAATTCTTGGAGAAATTCAAAGCAAAAGTTCGCAAAATTTGGTGCTAATTAATATTCGGTAACCAAACCACCGTCACGGTAGTGATTTCCTTCTGATGAATTATTAATGCGTTTGAGAAGGCTCTTTCAAACCGTTGGATTGGACTAGGAATTTACCTGACTTACTTTACCTTCCTTACCTTACCTTACCTTACCTAACCTTACCCTATCTTACCTTACCTTACCTTACCTTACCTTAACTTACCTTACCATTAATTTTGTTTAGTTCTTGATTAGGTTTGACAATTGATGATGCTAATAAATTTTTTTATATGTGCCTTACAAAAATACTATCGATTAACAGAAAACACCAAATGCTTTCATTCATCCAAATTCTAAGCATAGCTTCTTGTTACTGACTTCGCTTACATATAGCTGAAAGCAAGTATAAATAAACAATACTATACAGTATACATACGCCGTATTGTTTTTTGAATCCATGCCTGTAAGATATGCCAATAAGATTATGTTTTTATTTACCAATATCAGATTAGAAACTGCGTCAGAGATAGCCAGGAACTACTGTCTGATCAAAGATGGCGTATTCATGCTTCCCTCTCGCGATGACCTCGTTGAACATCGTGTGGTGGTCACTACTTTAAGCACGTCTCAGGTGCTTCTTGATCTGCAAGTGTTCCACGGCTTTTTTACCCACATTCTAATTGATGAGGCAGCCCAAGCACTTGAACCCGAGGCGCTAACGCCCCTGATCTTTGCTGGCCCTAACACAAAGGTTGTCTTCACAGGAGATCACATGCAGGTATTGCAATACATTTTTCAATTGAATTTTCCACCGGTTACTTGCATCGACCACCCTGTCCTCCAGCGTCGGCACGGCTGTATATGTTAACATGCCCTTTTTGTTATAAACATGATGTCCGCAGAAAGCCTTGGAACACGGGTAACTGTACATGTTCAGTCAACATAACATGGGGTACAAGCGCAAATCCGATATGCAACTGCAAACAGTGTAATGTAGGCCTCAATCGCGACTTAGAAATTAGGGGCTCTATCTTTAAGGGGAAATCAGGGGCTTTAAAATTCTCGAGGATCCTAGTCAGGCACACCTTTGTTAGTGTTCATTAACTGCAATTTGCAATCAAATTACTCATGGCACGTGACAAGTGGTCAATAGCACAAATGGCAAAAATTTAATTGTATTCTCAAGCTGACTTTTTCCGCTTTTCTTTTCTATTTTTATTAAAGGGAATCTCTGTTACATTCAGGGCATTTGTCTGATTTGCGTATATTTGAATGAACGAGAAATCAAAGAATGTTTGTATTCGTAGGGAGCTTCTTTGCGCTTCCCGAAATGAAAGCAAATTATTTAAGCTACCGCTCGCAAAATATGACTTACAAATGAATTTAGGTTCATAAAAGGTTCAAGTGCAGAATCTTGTTTAGACAGGTATCCTTGACGTTTCGATCACCATATTGATAAAACATATAAAGCAAACGCATAGAGCGTTGAAATATTTCCAGCACGGGGCTAACACTCACACCAACGTCCCCGAGAACCGCATTTAGTTTAGTGCTCGATAAAGCAACTCCTTTTCACAGTCGTTTCAGCCGTAGAAGAAACCTTTTATTAACAACTTCTAATTGAACATCATCATACAGGGTGAATATTCGTCTCAAGTAAATACAAGAGTTGTCATGACGGAAATGAAAACAAAACGTACTGAGGACAGCTAAATGCACTGTATGACCAGATCTGATTTGATACAAATTTTCTGTTCGTAAGCCTTTGATCCTTATTTTCTGTAATTCCAGGGATTAGCTTGTGGCGACAATCCAAGCGTTGCTTCCATGTACTGTAGTTTTAACTGAGTTTTCGCTTTATCGTCACCAGGTCGAACCTGATCGTCGGATTCGAAGAGCTATACATATCCGCGCGTGAAGTCGGACACGTTCCCTAAGTAAAATAAAGTAAAATATCGGCGAATAGGCTTGACCAGCACTTCAACCTTTTGGATATCTTTTGCTTAACTCGTAAGATTACCAAGAAGGCCTTCGTATAGTGCTTTCTGTAGTAAGCTCGACTGTTAAAGTATTGCCACGTGAAGGAGAGCGATGCGAAGATTACAGTCCTCATGTTTTGTCTCACATAGAAAATGACACGAGAAAATGACAAACAACACACCAATAACCTATGTATAATATACGAACAAAAACTTTCTGCCTTCTGATTGGCAGAAAACATATCAATTAATCCCAAACAGTGCAGAATATAGAAACACCGTGCAAAAATTGGAAATTGAAAGTGATTGACACGTAAGTCGCAAATCTGTGTCATAACAAATTGGCGGACAGATTAGGAGAGAGTAACAACGTTTAATTTGAAAGTTTAAAGGAAAGTGCAAACAAAATGGTCACACAAGAAAGCACAAACAACTGGCTAAATGTTTGGAAATCCTGGGCATCACAAAAGGGCCACGACCAAAGTACTGAAAGCTATGAACCGGAGGCGCTCAACAAAATTGTCGACTGGATTCGTACGCAACAGTTCGTAAGAAAGACGGGCAAGACTACGAGCCGGACTGTCTTCGGGTAATGGTCACTGCAATCGTCGACCAGTACCTAACAGAGAAAGGATATAGATGTTACAGGTCAAATGCAAATTCAGGTTAAATTTTTTTTAACCTAGGTTATTTTTTTTAACCTAGGTTAGATCTTTTTCAGCTAGGGGTTTTTTAAGTAGGTTTCCAAAATTTTTTAAACTTAAGTTGGTAATTGCATAAGGATACTGTTTCAGTTATTTTTCATTAACATTAAGGATAGGGCCACTGCACGTATTTCAGTGATTAGGGTTAAGCCCTTAGTTTAGTGATTAGGGTTAAGCGCTTATTTCAAATGGTTAGCTTTCATGGAAGGTTAGGGCTACTACGCGCATTTCAGTGATTAGGGTTAAGCCCTTAGTTTAGTGATTAGGGTTAAGCGCTTATTTCAAATGGTTAGCTTTCATGGAAGGTTAGGGCTACTACACGTGTTTCAGTGATAAGGGCTAAGTCCTTAGTTTTTCAATGCTTGGTTTGCTTTTGTGCAAGGTCGGGGTTGTTTTGCTTTGGGGTACCCTTAAGCATATTACATTGATTTTCTTTCCGTTGATTTTCTTTTTACTAAAGCAAGACTATGGACTCATTTAAGTTAAAACATACCTAGCACAATATAGAGGAATGTGCTACTTAAGTAACAAAATTAATTGTCTTGAAGAGTACCGGTAACAGTAAATTGGACATGAACAATGTTACTGATCTTTTTATTTGTAATTCATTTCTTGTTTGCAAGCTGATGAAAAGGCAATCTCCTTGGAGTAATCAAAAACATTATTTGTAGCTGTGCATTTGTTTAAGCGATTTGTTGAAATAGAAGTTGAAATTATTCCATGTCTTGTAACAACTTTGGTATAGTTATTTTCAACCTGGAGAACTTTGCCAATAAGGACATTTGGATGGAGAGGCGAGGTCTTATCTACCTTATCAATTTTTATAGCTACAATGTCACCGACTTTAAAGGAAGTTTTTGTTTTCCTGGCTTGTTTCATTTTTGCATTATATTGCTCTTGATTTTCATTTACAGTTTTTTGCATCTTTTTTCTTTGCTCCGATTGCTCTTCTAACTGCCTTTTCTGGGATGATGAAGATGGTGTGACAATTTTTGTTTCATCATTATCCTCTGTTGATAAACCATTATTGTTTGTTTCCTTCCATGGTTTTGTCCCAAAGACTGCAACGTATGGAATTTGCTTGGTTGCAGCATGTATGGTTATGTTTTTCTTGTAAGCTGCTTCACCCAGTACACCGCACCAACTGTTGAGCTCAGCCTTTTTCTCTCTAAGAATGTTACTTAAGTTTTCTTTGAAAGTACGATTGCCTCGCTCTACTAGCCCCTGTGTAGTGGGCGTTCTCGAAGCACCATGAACTTGTGTAATGGAATTTGTCTTACAGAAATCTTTCATTTTTTGGCCTGTAAATTCCTTTCCATTGTCACTATGCAAGGTGTGAGGAAATCCAAACATGAAAAAAACGTTTCGCAGTGCTTGTACAACCTCCTCGCATGTCTTTGACTTCAGTGGAATGAGCCAAGAATACTTGCTGTAATGATCGTTAATGTGAAGCACCCATTTATGACTTGAAGAACATGAACAAGGCAAATTTCGAAAGTCAGTTAAATCAATTTCGACATGCTTCAGGAAACCATCGGCTGCAATTGGTTTAATAACAGGTTTCTTCATATAGCTTGTCACACTGCGTTGAGATTGATGTAGAGTGCAAAGCGACACAAACAATTCAGTTACCTCTTGGTTAATTCCCGCGTAACGTTCACGTACGTAATGGTCTGTCTTATCCCTGCCACGGTGAGCAATGGCAGAATGTGCATCGGTCAAGATTTTGAAGAGCTCACGTTTTGGAATAACAGTTCTTCCATTTTTATCTTGAACTTTTCCCTGATACAGAGTCCACTGTCTACGTTTGAGAGTTGCAATATCTTTCTTTGACATTGACTCGAACGAGCATTCGTCTTGTCGTAGCCAGATTTTGGCGTTATCGTAGAAGTTGTCGGAAATAAACAATGTTGTTTGGCTTTGTTTTCCCTTGCTTGAAGCTTTTAAGGCATCCAATTTCTCGTAAAATACTGTTTCATCTGCACAAGAGGCCATTTTGAAATCAACGTTTGAGAACAGAAGTCCATGCACTAAGTAACCGCGCAGGTATGAATAAATTAAAGTTTTGGCCAAGGGAGTCTGGAACCAATAACTAATTGCCACAAGAAATATGCAGAGCTTTGCAACGATTGCTTGCGTGGTCAAGTGGAGATGAAGAAGAGTAACTGAGCGAGAGGTCTCGAGTTCGAATCCTGGTAAGTGCATTAAAAAATTAAAAGTTCTTAATACTTGACGATTGTATGTGGGAGTGGTGGAGGTTACATGTGGCCAGGGGGGGAGGGTACTGAGAACATCAGGGGTAGGGGCTGGGTAGGATGTGGGAGATACGAGGGAAGGGGGTAAAAGAAGGAGAAGAGAAAGGTCGATTATTATTATTTTTTCTTTATTCTTTTTCAGAACCCCTAAAAAATGCCATGCCCCAATTTTTTTTTACTACACCCCAAAAAAAGGAAAAGCCCTTTTTCAGACAGTTGATAGGTAAAAATTACCTAGGTTAAAAAAAATAACCTAGGTTAAAATAAAATTTACCTAGGTTGAAAAGAATTACCTAAAGTTAAATTTGACCTGTAACATAGACACTCCATAAGTCCTTGAAGGAAAGCCCGCCTACTTCGGCAACAAGGTAAAAAAAGCGACCGAACAAGTCTCGTAGTCTGACAACCACTAAAAAATGAGCTTTGACAAAGCAGCAAGCTCGAAAAGGGAATTCCACAAGTCCCGGCTCAAATAGTTTGGTGGCTCCTGACTCAATATTTTGGCCCTCGAGGTCGCCAGGAACATCACAGCATGACCGCTGATGATTTCCGTTTTCGCTTGGACGAAAACAACACAGAGTACTTGGAATTCGTTGAGACCCCACTAAACACGCCGTTCCTGACTGTCTGTAGCCTGAGAAAACAGACGACGTCTCGCGAGGTCGCCACTTGAACCCTCGCAAAACGACTTCTGAGTAACGAGCGCAGAAATTCCATACTGATGACGTGTCACTACCCAGACCTTGGTAGTGCTTCTGATTGGTTGAAACGCGCGGGAACTTCGTTTCAACCAATCAGAAGCACTACCAAGGTCTGGGTAGTGACGTGTCATCAGTATGGAATTTCTACGCTCGTTACTCAGACGTCGTTTTGCGAGGGCTCAAGTGGCGACCTCGCGAAACGTCGGCTGTTTTCTCAGGCTAGACTGTCTGCAAAGCTGCGAAGCTTTCTTCCAAAAATGTTCGCAACCGGAGATGACAAGTGCCTTGTTGCAATCTTCAAAGAGTTCCTGTGGCGACGTCCTCCCAGACTACTCACAAAATATCCCTCTTCGTATGTTTGGTACAAGCGGCAACCGATGGTAGTAAACAAAATCAACGAAATGATGATGCCAATCATCAAAGATACGTCTCTTGAAGATTCGTCGAAGGCCTTTTCCAATCACAACCTCAGAAAGACAGTTTTTAAAAAGTTAAGGACCGCGGGCCTCCAGCGAAGCTCAATTCCAAAAGTGACAGGTCACCGTAACTTGCAGTCCCTAGACGTCTATGACGAAGTGGGGGGTGGGGACGAACAAAGGCAGCTTTAATTTCTCACCTATTCACCAGTGCTCTCAACAGTGAAAGCTAGTTAGTCCTAGGAAATTCAACCGAGACAAACAGCAGCAGTTTAAGCAGTTTAGAATCGTTTGGTCTGTCGGTTATGTCTGGCGCTCAAGGCTTCAACGCGGGTTCACTTTCCCGCGATCCCGGGTTGTAAATCTGGACAAAATTACCAGTGCCAATGCTTTATGAATATCAATTCATTCCACAACTACCAGGGGACATTTAACATGGGTAGCGGAAACCTGGATCCTGAAATCCAACCAGAGTCATCTTCAAATTTAGATGCCGAGGATGGTGCTGAATTGCATGTGATAGCTTTTGGCTTGCGATTTTTAAACACATAATAACCGTTGATCAATTACACTGTTAAGAGTACGAGCTACCAAGTTAAGCACTTGAAACGATCGAAGAAGTTCTGACGCCTATTTTTCTTCTTCTTAGGCATTTCTTAAAACGAAAACGTTTTCAAATGAGGTAGTGCCTGATTCGCTTTTTTTAGCCCGTCTTTCACGCGCATGAACATGTATGCCAATCGAGCTTCTCATCTTTCTTCCAATCAAGTTCCTGTAGGCGGAGCATTGTCAACCGCGTTGGAAATTTTTGTACTCATATTATTATTAAGTAACAACATGATTTTTCTATTTTTCATGATTTTTGCAATTTTGAATCAATGAGCACGACTAACTTTTCAAAGGCCACAAATTGCACTCGCGTAGCCTTTGGAAAATTTACTCGTGCTTATTTATTTTAAATTGCACTCGAAATTATGTGATAACACATGCGAACGGAACCGCAAATAACGTTTGAAGGCCATTGGGGTAACTGAAGACCCGAACCGGCTGTAATCGCGAGGATGCAGAGGGATGTCAATTCACTGTGAAAAAATCCTGATTTTAGATGGCAAAGAAAATGGCAGATATCACATTCGATGTGCCCAAAGCACTGTAAGTGACTAGGATTCTTTACGAAATAGTTTTCTCTGGAAATAGGAGCCGTAGGCGAGTGTTTCCATTGCTGTTCTGAGGTCTCCCGTACTTCTGCAAGTGGTTACGTTCGTTTGATGCTGTAGAAACAAGGACATGACATTTTCTATTCAATTTGGAAAATTACTCACAAACGTTTACCGTGTTCCCGTAGAGTGGCAGTTTAATAGCTGAATCAGCTTAGCATTTATCGAAAGATCGCATAATAAATGAAGATGTATTTGAGTAAACTACACTAATAACGCACGCAAACTGCACCTTGCTATAACTCATGCCCTCTCCCCAATCAATATCCATTTATTATTTCTCTACTTTTTAAATATCCATTTTACATAGTCGCTTTTTTCTATCCGTTGAAGACAACAGGGCGGTTGTCGAAAGCTTGTAGATTTTTAAAAAAAAATTTAACCAGAAAACCTTTCTTTTAGATGAGCCCAGAAGTTTATTCACCTGAAGCCAGACAATTGGGCCTACAAAAGTCACTCGCTGAACGGCTGTTTGATCTGTACGACAAAGATAAGCCAGAAGTAACAAAGGTGCCCAATGTCCTGTTCCTGACAGAGAATTATCGTTCACATAAGGACATCCTTCAGTTTCCTTCTAAAAACTTTTACGGAGGAAAACTGCTTGCGTGTGGTCATACGTCTCAGCCAGCGCATCCGAAGTACGGGCCTCTGATGTTCTTCTCAGCGCGTGGCAAGGAACAAAAGGAGCACGACAATTCCTACATTAACTTAGCTGAGGTTTACGAGGTGGTCAAGAGAGTGAAAGAGGTTGCAAACAGTTGGCCTGCTATTTGGGGTCCTAAGAAACTATCTGAGATCGCCGTTTTGTCATCATACCGATTCCAGGTGAATCTTTGAATGATTTCAATGGTTTTGGGTAACATAACCTGAGATTCACCAACAGGATCTTGAATCATTACACACGAATGGTGTTTTGTACAGAAAGACAGAGATACATAACGAAAAAATTATCTGATTACCTGTGGCCTTGAATGTGTTGTATGGAAAGAATTCAACCAGAATCGTTACCTCAGTACACTTGAGCCTTTTGTTCATCTTTTAAAGCAAATGAAGGCAAACTATGAACCATCTCTTTTGGAATTGTATTTGTCTTAATTCAAATTTAAATTCTCTCAATGATAGAGGAAAAACATATAGCTGTAAGATTTTAATGCTAGTAATTTATTCTAAACGGCTAGGTACAAGCCATTCGGAATAGCCTGAGGAAGGAAAGAGATCTGAAGGATGTGAAAGTGGATACAATTCATAATGTCCAAGGTAATACAAACACAGTTAAAGATGGGTTAGAAATGTCATTGCCAACCGCTTGGCTTGTTGATAGAGGCAACTGACTGACTGACTGACTGACTGACTGACTGACTGACTGACTGACTGACTGACTGACTGACAAAATTTTAGATTTATAAACTGAGTTGATAAGGTAAATTGGCAACCGTAAAGAGATTGAAAGCGAATCGCTCTGACTAAGGGCTAACGCTCGAAACATCAGCTTGCAATCTCTTTACTGTGGCCAATTTACCTTATCAACTCAGTTGATAAATCCAAAATTTTGTCTTTCACGTCCCCACCGACGCAGCACCACGGTTTCTTTAGAAACTAACCCCTTTGCTTGTTGACTGACTGACTGACTGACTGACTGACTGACTGACTGTCTTAATGTCCTTCTGACTAGGTCTGCATGGCTAACTGAATCTCCCTGGTTCCATTTTAGGGGAAGAATTCCGGGTACTTTTCATCAGCACAGTTCGCACATTTCACACCTGCAAGCCGCAGCAAGATGAAGTTCGTGCCAGTGGGTCTGATCGACAATTGTACTGGGAATTCTTGTCGGATCCAAAACTGCTCAACACAGCGGTGACTAGAGCAAGGTGTTTAGTGGCTGTTGTTGGTGACCCCGTCTCTCTTTGCACCGTTGGAGAATGTCGCAGTATTTGGAGAGACTACATCAAGAGATGCGACAAAAAAGGGAACCTTTATGGCACTACAATGGTTGAGCTTGACAAAGAAATAAACGCAGCTATCGCTAGCATTCAGCTTAACCCGGAAGCACAGCCGTTTCTTCCAGAATCGCTATCGACGCCAGAACAAGGTATTGGTGCAGACATGAATGAAAGTAAGAAATCCCCAAGTAACCAAGAGTCTGTGAAAGAGACAACAGAAGTTCAACCCGTTGGGCCAGTCAAGCAATTAGAAGGCAATGGAATAGCGTCAAATTGTTCTCAAGACAGTAGTGGAAAAGTAAAGGAAGAAGACAAGCAGGATCTAACAGACCTCCCACGTACTTGCAACATGGATCAGGACAAGGAAGAACAAGAAAAACAGGAGGTAAAAGGGGTCGAAGAGGATGACGAAGAGGAAGCTGACGACGGGATTGCAGAAACGGGAGACTTCCAAGACGACCTTCTTGAAGATGAGACGGTTTTTCCGAGATACCTGGATGAAATCATTCTAGCGTTTGTGAAGAAATGTGAGGAGACATTGCAGCTAGATGCAGAGAGAAGATCAATGTTTCAAGATGCTGAGTTCCCGCCCTTAGAAGCATCCAAATCAAAGGACATCAAACCTCAACCAGACGAGAAAGGGGGAAAATTTTCATTCAGTGGAGGAGGAGATATAAAAGATTTGTTTCCAGAAGTACGAGTTGTCAATGGCCGCATTGAAGTGCGGCTTACAAACCTTGGCTTCTACAAGTCTCCATCCGAAAGGGCTCAACGAATCATAGCTTCCACCAAGCAGCAAGAATTTTTGGACCCATCTGTCCTGAGACAACTCCTGAAAGACGAACCTCATAAGTACATTGTCTGTAATCTTCGTCTAAGTCCGGAAAAGTCCCAGGTGGGATATGCACAGATAGAAGACACCCAAACTCCAGACATTCAAATCAAGGGAAGAGTTCGTCAGGCTTTCGACAAAGACAAGGTCGTTGTAGAACTGGAAGAGAAGAAAATTCGTTCGAAAGTCGATGACGGTGAAGCTCGCGTCCAAGGAAGGGTTGTAGGTAAGTGCAAATTCCGTGAAGTTAACTGTATATCAGCGTAGTGCAGGGCATGCAGCTGGCAAGCCACACCCGGCTTAGCTTTAGTTTTCCTAACACTGATAAGTCAAAAAGGAGCATTGCAATTTCGCCTAGATAGGATACTAACCACTCTAATGTCCTCTCTACATTCCCATCATTTTGTGACGTTTTCTCCACAATTGCATTCGCTGATACAACTTGGTGGTGCGAGGAGGAAGAATTACAGCACAGTAGTTAAACCAACTGCGTTCTCACCTGAATCGATATCCATTAGACTACAACACCTCGGCATACTGACATGAGCTTTCATAGTAGACAGGGAAATAAACAACAAAAAAATAACTCTTAGTTTCCAAAACAATTTGAATGTCACGTCACCATTATTTTCCAAAATATTTTGGCACTTATCTTTAAACATAATCGACTCTGTCATCTACTTTTTTCCTTGGTGATACAATGTAATAATTTATTAGGTTAATATAGTTGCTTTTTAAGATCGTTCATATTTTCTGTATTTTTGTAATTGGACCTGGGGATTGGGCCAGTGGAGTAACCTTGTAGGGGACTTCGTGTCCTATTGTTTCTCTACCTCAAATAATGACACTTGTAAGTAACTTACTTGTTTTATTATATGAAATCTGTAAATAAATAATAAATATTTCACACAGGGGTACTGGAACACATCATCAGCCCACACGAACGCCAGTTTGTCTGCACTACCGATTACGAAAACCCTGCCCTGATGGTGCCTATCAACAAGTCAGCGACGAAACTGGTCAACCTTACAGACAAGAGCTGTAAAGATATACCAATCTACAAAAAGGACCAAAACGAGAGAGCCACTAAAGTTAAGATGATGAAAAGAGAGAAAGTCCTCAGTGGAAAGTACCTGTTTCTTGTAAAGTACCTTCAGTGGAGACGAGAATTCACCAACCCTTTGGGGATTGTAGTAAAAACAATGCGCCGAGGAGAGGACCTAAAAAGTAGCATGGAAATCGCCTATGCTGAGCATGGAATAAGAAGGGTCTTCAAGGAGGAAACCATCAAATATGTCAAGGAGAAATTTCCATCCGAATGGTCAATTCCCGAAAAAGAGTACGCGAATCGCACCAAGATTGTTAACGCTGTTACCATTGATCCTCCCAAATCTTTGGATCTTGACGATGCCCTGACGATCGAGAGAAGCTCTCCATCCACCTTCCTTGTAGGGGTCCACATTGCAGATGTCAGTTTCTTTGTAAAGCCAAACTCTCCGCTCGATCATGAAGCTTTCTTGCGTTGTACCTCGTATTACTCCGGTGAAGGGCGAGAGAATGCACCAATGCTGCCACGTGAGCTAAGTGAAGGTCACTGCAGTCTTCTTCCCAATGAAGACCGCCTCACGATATCAGTATTTGTCACATTAGACGAGGAAGGAAGGATGTCTGATGGCCCAAACATAAAACGCACAATTGTCAAATCCTGCTGTCGGTTGAGTTATACTGAAGCCCAAATGATTATAGAGAAAAAAGATATGAGCACCACACAAATTTCAGAGGTTGTTATGGAGAAGATCAGGAAATTAAGCTCCCTGGCTCAAAATAGAAGGCTCCGACGATTGGGAGACCGTGCTTTTGATCACTGGCAAAACGAAGGGTGTGATGAATTCATTGAAGCTCACGAATTAGTGGAAGAGATGATGCTTCTTGCCAACGAACAGATCGCCAAACTTCTATCTGAAAAGTGCTCCGAATTAGCGCCATTGAGAGTACAGCTACCTCCAAAAGACCACAGACTGGCTGAATGGATTGAGATGCACGGCAAATACGCCAAATTGTCACTTCAGTTTGCAGGTATCTTCCAAGAAAAAGCCAGCGATAGAACAGCACTTACCATGCTGCATTCAGAGAAGACCATGTTCAAAATCCAGAGGTCGGTTTGGGATGCGATATGTCAGGCTGTAGATTCCGGTGATCTACCCAGGGCTCATCAACTGATCTGCAACGAGAGAAACCACCCTCAGGTTGCTGCAGCGCAATCCCATTTCCGACGGATTCAGTCCGAGTCTCGGTACGTGTGCGAAGGTGATCAGCCATCTATGAACATCCAACACTATTCTCTTGGTATGCGATCCTATACGCACTTCACGTCCCCAATAAGGCGGTACATAGATGTTGTTGTCCATCGCCTTCTTCTTGGTTTGCACACCAGCTGTCCTGAGGAAAACGTGTCAAAGGATGACGTAGCAAAAGTTTGTCGCCGTTCTAATTTCGTGCGCGACAATGCACGGAAGTTTGAAAGAGATTGCAAGAGGATACGTTTGGCAACTCAGCTCCAACAGCATTGCCATGATACGCGTGTCTTCATTGAATCCATAGAGCACCAGTCACTCAGTCTTAATATTACCAATCCAGAAGACGATCAATTAGCAGGAAGACAAAAGAAAATGCTCCTGAGTCATCTCAATCCAATCGCCCTAAATGAGATAGACGGAAACGAGGACGAAGAAAAGTCTATTGTTCTCAGGTGGAAATTTAGGAAGTACGTTGCACCAGACGCCCAAAGAAATATTACAGAAGAAGATAGGCAAACAGATTACAGTAGAGTCGGGGAAGTAGTGGATATTCCCTCGGGTATTTGGCTTCGTGTATTGGATGCTGTAAGGTCCAACGATGAGGACACGCTTACAGCCGTGATAAAGCAAACAGAAGAGCAGTTGGCCACCATGTCTGCTTCGCACAGAGACGAGGAACTACCCCGACCGAAATCAACTGATTACGCCCAGGGTGGGCTTTACAAGCATCCCCATCACGCCGAAGCGTCTGCGTCATCTTCCAGTGATACAGTTGTCCATTTTTATGAGAAGAGTCTTCGGCTGAAGAATTACGATTACTTTTCAGTGCAACTATCTCCTCACATGACAAGAGGAATACTGCAACCTGATATTCAGTTGTTCAAGATTAACGCCCACCTAAATATTTGCATCGAGCACCGGAAGTACCCGCGGGAATCATTTGCTCACACTGCCAGACATCAGGCGTCGAGAGAGCACTATGGAACCATTGATGAATACATAAATGCTTGGAAGCCAGTTCTTGCGATGGAGGCAGCGACGGAAGCCGTCAGGGAAAATGATGGGTTCGTCATTGAAGAACTTAACGTGGTATGGGAGCAGGATGATGGTAGTGTTAATGGCGTGGTTACTCTTCCCTCGATCTACTGCACTAGCCGACAACTGGAGTTCCACCTGGGAGATCTTGCGTGCATCCGTGTACCTTATCCCAAGACGGATTCCACTTGTGATGAAACGTCAGATAAGGAAAAGGTAATTAGTGATGGCCTTCTTTACCGTAACTACGTGGCGACACCTTTTTCTCGTACCCCTGGTTATGTCCTTGAAGTAGAGAAACTGAAAGAATATGCCTTTTGTAGTTTTCTTTTGCCTTTCGTAGTCCTTTGCAGTCATACAATCCTAAGTAAGCTTAATTGGCTTTAATCCGAAGACGATAATTTAGTCGTTAAAGTGGCCAACTTGACATTCAAGAAACCTTGAACTGTTGAAGGGATAGTCCTTTCTTACAAGCCATCATTCTTCACAGCAATTTACAGAATTGTTTTTGGCTTCTACCCGAAACACTAAATCGAAGAACGCAGGGAACTATTCTACTGCTGTTCGCGAATTCGTTGTATAGGGATCAGCATATGTGTTAAAGTAAATCAGTGTCAGTGATCAGTAAATTATCTTCGTACAGCCCCTTATGTACAGTACATGTCTTCATTTGTATTATGTTGTATTATAGCTGTACTTGTTCTTTGTTATGAACTTAAAGCCCGCAGAGGAGGGGTCCTAGCAGATGCGGAGCATTTGCGTGGCATTTCAGATAGTCCACCCTGAATTCCAGCCTGTGGGTTAAATTAGATCACATTCCTCGTTTTTTTTTTTCATCATAGGTTCTTTCTTGTTGTGTATTGACGGTCACAATCAACAAGATTTTTGGGGATGTGAAAATAAGTAAAATCACCATGTCTAACCGGTCTTCAGCTCATGCCGATCAGCCCTTCCTCAGCCCCTTACCCCCTACGGCTTAAAATTAATAGGCGATCTCTTTTCCAGCAGCTTTCTCCAGATCACTCGGTCGAACAACAACTTGTCTGCGATTTCTGGGTGGCTCACTGCATCATAAAAGAGGTAAACTACAAGAAGGAAACGAAGACAATGGAAATCAAGTTGGCCCTGCACCAGGCAGCATCAAATATTCCAGAAGGGCTCACGGACGGAAACAGTCACAGAAGTGCACTTGAACTAATTCACAGAACACTTCCTCAAAGGTATATCGTATATCGATGTTGCTCTTGGATAAATGCCAAAAAGTTCTGGTTTCTTTAATTTAAGAATTAAGGCGAAAACACCTATGTTCTATTATATTCCATCATGGTGGTATCAAAACAGGCCGCGACGATTTGAATCAATTCCTCTCGTTTTGTATCATTAGATTTACATAGGATTTGAATAATTCATTGATTTTCACTTGCTGACAGAATGACTGACTGACTGACTGACGGACGGACGGACGGACGGACGGACAGACAGGCGGACGGACGGACTGACTGACTGACTGACCGACCGACCGACCGACCGACTAACCCACCGGACGCAGTGACTGATTTACTGACTGAATGACTGACTGACTGACTGGCTGGCTGGCTGGTCGATTGATCGGTTGGTTTGCTGTTTACGTGGAGTTCTCCTTGATTCTAATATATCCTTTTTCAGACGAATGTACGCAGCACTTTGCAGCAAGCTAAAAGACTCATCCGAACTAGTTCATGCCATTTGCAAGGGAGAAGAGCCGCCGAATGGTAATGTTTGTACTTTTAGCTGTTCTTTTCTTTAATTGCAATTATTCTCCAAACCGAAAAATTCTTTAGACAAACCGTTTTTTTCAAATTGCTCAAAGAGGCTTCGACTTTTATTCTCCAATTAAAGGAATAGAGGCATTGCGAAGGTTCTTCGCAAGTTGTCAAGTGAGCTTGGTATCGTCAAAGTATATCGCGTTGCCGGGCAATTTTTGTACTGGAAACATTAACGAGGTTTTCACATAATTAAGTATACATTTTACGTCTAATGTTTTTTAGGAACTTAGTACTTTTCTACCTTTTTAAGAAAAATTTAGTAACGAGCCCTTCTCCAACCTGTCATTGGAGCAGCATGGGTTTAAAAGGTTGAACCAGTATCAAGAGACCGCAGTGAAGGAGGCACTTGTCAAGCCATTCACACTGATTCAGGGTCCACCAGGTAAGTAAAAACTGTCAAATCGAGATTAAGAAATCGAGCCTTAGATCTGGTGACTCTGATCTAGTATACTGATCGCGCGTTGCTTCCAGCATTTGCCAGGTTTTCCTAGTAATTTGGCAATGTCTATTTATTTGTTTGGGTAAAATGAGGAGCTGGGAGGATTAAGAAATGAACGTTAGCGTGTGGTAGCCCTGCGATATACCAGTGTACTGTCCAGGGAAAAGCAGTACTTCTTCCAGCCATCTTGTACTGCTGAAACCAGGGCTAAGCGCCTCCCCCAACCAGCCTCCTCCCTTGTTCAATTCATTGGATATCCTACGGGCTTACTGAGAACATCGTGACTTCTTTCTTTGCCATTTAATTTACTCAGATACTATCATTTCATATGTTATTTTTGTTTTACCATTTTATTTACTCAGGTACTGGTAAAACCATCACTGGAGTGCACATCGCCAACTGGTTTGCAGAACGAAACAAAAGGTTAAAATCTTACAAGGTCTGGGAAAAAGACACGGGTGAAACCGAAATCGAAGGAGCCTATAAAGCACCACCCCAAGTTATATACTGTGGGCCGTCTAACAAATCGGTGGATGTGGTTACAGGTAAATTGTGTCTTCTTCAAGTAAGGGGATGTTTACGTGATACCAGTACATGTTTTACTTTCTTAATATCATGAGTTCGCTTCAGTCCCTATTGTGGTTCTGTATCTTTTTACATGATATGGTAATCCAAACGCCGTTACTACGTATGAATATTACCATTGCGAGTTCATCCTTGAATCCCCGTGGTTGTAATGAATTGAGAGTCTTATTGTGATACGAAAACAGGAGAAAGAAAAAAAAATAACAAAAAAGAGAGCGTTTTCGATGGGAAGTCGAGAAGCAATTGTTTTAAGATCGAAGTATAGTCATTGAAAAAGTCTGCCAAAATTTTGGAAATTGCAACCCTCCCATCTTTTTCCTTCCTGGTTTCCCATAACCGAAGAAGTTATTTTATGTTATTATTCAGTAGGACATAACTTCTAGACAAAGCGAGTCATTGTTTAAAGTTTTCAGTTTATTGGTAGATATGTCTTTGAGAGACAACATAGTCCACGAAACGAAGTGGCATCTCCTTCATGGTGGATCGTCTTTTTAAAAAAATGTAATAGAAAACCTTTACGGTCAAGAGTGATGCTTGGCATGGTAATTATGCTAACATAATTCCAAATCACAATGTATTCGTCAACACTGAAGGAAAGAACAGTATACGACAATTTATCTGTTCCAAATGGTCGACGAAATATACAAGAGGTATGCGCCACATGATTTCAAATCACATATGATAATTGATGATTGCACACACAAAAAAATTACGGTGAATCTTATGAATACACATATACTTTGCTTATCGTCGTTATCAGTCGTCACATTTCATAAATATTCTTAAAATAAATGCATCCTGATTAGCTTTAGATGTCAGTGGTGGTCTTAAATAAAGGAGGCATTTTATTGACAGTCATGTTTGTCCCGTTTTAGAGTACCTTATGAAGATTTCTAGTTTAAAGGTTCTGCGAGTCTACAGTGACCAAATTGAGCAAAAGGAGTTTCCCATTCCAAACAAACTGAAGCCAGCCAGAATCACGAGAAGTGGTGATGAACTTAAGATTTCCAGCGAGAAAATAAGATCTGTTGCTCTTCATCACGTGATTCGAGGGCCAGGTTGCCCCTATGGACATGAGTTGCGACAGTTTGAAGAAGGGTTTGCCGAGGACAGAGCGCGGGGTGAAATCATAAGTCAAAACGAGGTTAAAGATTATTGCAAAGTAAGTGAGATGATGTCTTAGTATCGAATTGATAACATCAAAACTTTTTGAAAACAAGAAATTCTTGAAATTGTTCAATTTTTGTAAAATGAATAAATCAATTTTCGAGAGAAGTAATATTATAATATCCAAAAGAGTGAAGTGATATCACTGAAAAAGCCAATAAAATAATTTAATATTTATCTTTTGGTGTTAGTTTGTTACAGCAGCATTTGGCCAAACACGTCTGGCTACCGCCTAAAGACATCATGATACCTTACTTTTGACAATGCTTGTTTAGCTACTGTCTGGAGACAATTGAAATAGTTTGTAATTATATAACAAACAAAGCTGAATAGTAATGAAAATCTACTTTTCATAGACATTGAATGGAATTCATTTCTTTGCCTTCCTATTTCATTCCTAACTGATTTTTTCAAGGTGACGTATATTGCTGGACATTTACCGTCTTGTACATTTAGTCCTATCGAGGTTGAAATAAAAAAACAAAACAAATTCTTGCTTCAAGATTGCTGTTTCATCTAATTAATTTACCTTTTTATTTTGTTTTCTCAGCTTATTGCACAAGCAGAGCAATGGGCTCTTCAAAGGTCTGGAGCACAGATTATCCTTTGCACATGCGCAACAGCCGGCAGTCCTAGGATTGTCACTTCTTGTGATAACATGCAGCAGTGCATTGTGGATGAATGTGGCATGTGCATGGAGCCTGAATCACTCGTGCCGATCACGTGCTCAGGAGCGCGACAAGTGGTTTTGATTGGTGATCACAAACAGCTGCAACCTGTCATTCAGGATCACGTGGCAAAGACGCTTGGTTTGAGCTTGTCCATGTTCGAGAGACATTCAAAACGAGCTCTGATGCTAAAGTTGCAGTATAGAATGGTGAGAGGGTTAAAAAAATCAGTTGTATTCGCGAAGGCCTTCCTGCGCCTGTGCATAACATGCAGCCTAAGAAGTTCAGAAATGCTTATTTCCCACTGGTTATAAACCAACGACTGTTTTTGCGTTGCCTTTAATTATCTTAGCGGGCGTCTCTGAAAACAAAGAATTGGCTTCAGTAGGTTCGAAAAGTCACGTCTGTAGGTTCTGATTTGTCGAGTCATATCCCTTTTTTTGTTACCTTTTTCCTGGTCCCTTGTTTGAGTGGTAACTGTGTAACATATATAATCATTAATCGTGAATACAGAAGTCGCGGTGTAACTTTCACAATAGAGGTTTTCCTGGTCAATGATTTACGGATCGCTGTTTTATGTTTACAATAGAGGCAACCTAACATTCATTAATCACTTATCATTTTCCCCTCAGCACGACGGAATTTGTGAATTTCCATCGAGACAGTTCTATGACGGGAAACTTCAGACCGCTAATGTCGTAAAATCACGTGGTCCCAGCCCAGTATCCTTCTGGCCCGCGCTGGTTCGCCGGAACAGAAACCTCCCCATTGTGTTCTGTCACGTGGAAGGACAAGAAGAGTCTGTGGCCATAACAACGTCAGAGAGTAACGAGGATTCCAAGAGAAACATGAAAGAAGTCAGGAAGGTGGTATGTAGACAAATATCAGTTTTATCATGCCTGCGCGTGGATTTACACAGGCCCTAGCTAGCACGGAAGCAAGCTAACGAAAAGTGGAAAGTCTGCCGTTGTGTACCCGGGTTACTGCCTTCACACTACAAACTCAATTTTGCTAGCTCTAGTTGGCAAGTGAAGCGTGGTGTGTGTTTGTATGTTCACAGACATCAACTATTTGCAAGCATGTAAGCACCACACTACTTCTTCTCGCCGCTATATTTACAGCAGAAAATTACGAATTCTGAAACTTCCTTTTTTACAGGTTCAAGTAGCAAAATACCTTGTCAATCATTACAAGGTGTGCATGTCAGATGTGGTGATATTAACACCTTACAGAGAGCAGCGAAGCAAACTAAGCGAGCTACTCAAGGGCGCCTATGAAGATATTCAGGTCACCACTGTCATTAAAAGTCAAGGTACAGAATTTTTTAAACACTGTTATTCAAGGGGAACTATGGAAAAAGTCCATGGCCCCTAAGCCTACGGCAGACACTAACTTTTCCTTCCCTTGACAGAAAAAATGCGTTTTCGTTACGCCGCTGTTACGCTTATCTTTTGTTTTTCAAAGGTGCCTATTTTTTGTGCGCCCATCTTTTGTTTTGTCTGATGGATTTGGCGACTGTGCACCCAACAGCCCAATCTGGTTTTTGCCATTTCTTATTGTGCAGTTACTAATTTGGTATCAATTGCTTATTCAGGGAACGTGTTTCACCGAAGTTAATTCAGCCAGCCAGATTTTGTTTCTCGTTTTTGGAACAATTTCCCTTTTCTAAGCGGAAACTACTCTACAAATGGAAATGTCACAGTGATACTTATCGCTTCGCGATATTGAAAGGTTTCGTGAGTAAACGTTTGATTGCTTTCTGATCAAGTGACGTCATCCAGGACACCATTAGAAACGGCGTAACGCGAACGAAGGAAAGGAAAAATCGGACTCTGCACGCAAGCCACTGGCCCACGAGCTATCAAACACCATTTACAGCTTTGAAAAGCCGCAAAATGGACCGGATAGACAATAAGGCAAACCTGGCCTTCCACAGACATTCCTAGAAGCTCGTGTATTCTTCATAAGGGTTGTTTAACGAACAATGAAAAAACCTTTTTGTTAGTTGCTTACTGTTTTATCAGCTGAAAATTGGGGTTGGTAACATCAACGTGCGTGTGCCAAACATGTCACTAAGCAGCATATCACATCTTATAAGTTCACTCCATTGAAATAAGAACATTTAAAAGGAAATAGTTTGCACTCTAACAGGAGGGCAGATCTTTAAGTGATTAGTATTAAACGTCTCGGTTTTTTTATTCAATTTCAGGAAGTGAATGGGATTACGTCATCATATCATTGGTTCGCTCCTTAAAGAAGGACGAAATCGACCCGGAGCCTCCTCAAAGTTGGCTTGGTGAACATTTGGGGTTTTTGAGAGACGAGCATCAAATGAACGTGGGACTCACAAGAGCACGCAGGGGCCTTTGCGTTATTGGTGAGATACGCTGTTTTGCTTTGCCAATTTCTAGTGCTTCATGCACTACATGCATAGGAAACCCACGTGCCTTATCTTACGCAGACGTCTTTTCTTGTTGTCACTCTGCACAGTTATCGAAGCATCTTAACGTGATCTTTGACGCTTATTGTCAAAGAAATTCATACTATAAGAAAATGTGACAAATAGTTGTGTGTAGCTACAATAGTCTCCAACACCTCCTCTTCAGCGCCTCAAGCTGAGCTGACCTCCGGGAGTAGTCTGACCTTGATCGTCTGAAGTAAATATTTTATCCATTTCAGGAAACAAGCATCTTCTCGGCATGGATGAAATGTGGAAACAATTATTGGAACACTATGAAGAGAACAACTGCCTTGTGGACGAAACGTGGCCCTGGTCGTGAATGAAAGCAGCTTTTGCTGTTGTCTTGCATTTACTAAGTCCACCAATCAATTAAGATAAGCGCGAGAACCTTGTTTCTTTTTTTTAGCACAACTATTTGTTCTTTTCTCAACCAGTAGGTAGCGAAACCAAAACCAACTTTGTCGTAAATTGCAAGCCGTTTGCTGGGATGTACGTTTTTTACCATTCGAGATTTGATTGCCTCGCTGCGTTATCTGTATCTGTTGAGATTGGGCAGAGGCGATTGGTGCTGATTTTGGTTTTGCTAAAGTTAACAGAAAATCCCTCTATAACAAGGTGTAATCAATGATGCTTTGCATCGTCTCCTAGTTATTATTGATTTCGATTTTCTAGTGTCATTTTAGTGCAATCCGATTTTCATGCCTATAAGCAGGGCTCAAAGTTTATTTTTGACTTTGGGAGCACTCGTGCTACCAGGTGGAAATTTCTAGGCGCACTGCCAAAATTTTAGGCGCACAGCTAAAAATGTTAGGAGCACAGCTTAAAATACTGGTGGCACCAAAAAGTAAATCAGAAAGCTTCAGACGTTGGTTAAGTATTCCGTTTATCAGTATGTTATCTTTTATTTCAATCCTGTGTTTGTTCCTTTCAGGCTCTTACTATATGTTGAAGATAACACTAATACTGTTACGTTTTTTAAATCAACCTTCTCAATCTCAAAAAGTATTACACTTTATGGTACATTCAAGAGAACAGAAAAATTCCACAATCATTTCCTTTGACATTAACATGAATAACTAAGAAAATATACACTGTCAGTTTACTGCTCACAACTTTCATCTCATTTTAGTTTAAAGCTGATACAGACTTGAATGTAGATCCACATCATTTGATTAATACAACAAACTCGGTCAGTCGAAATCCGGTGATTACCATGAATCAGCAACTGCAGTTAATTCATCTGGCCACATTCTGTAAGCAAAGTTAGGACGCCTTGATCTCTGACCACTGTTGAACCACTTGACAACTGCTGGAGTTGGGTCAAATGCCTCTAATTCCATGCTGATGCGGATTAGGTCTTCTGTGTTAACCCACGTTGTTTAGCCATTCTTGACTTCTTGACTCTGGATGGACCTTTCACATCGGCAACGCAAACTCGATTGCACAAGAAGCACGTGTTTTAAAGGTAGCCTTCACTCACACGTGTCAGCGGAGTCTTTACAAAACCAGGAGCCCATTAGAGCGAAAAGAGTCTGGGATGGAATGGAAACGTCGAGAAGAAATGGACCTCGGGGTTCGGAGAAACCACAGGGGGAAAACGACCAATAAAACACACACTGATGCAAGGAAAATGATGGAACTTTATTATTTGGAGCCTGATTGTGTTATATCTACCTTTGAATTTATTATTTCAAGCTTCCGTTTCGTATCTAACCAGTCGGAGTACATAAGGACGATCATGTTAGAAAGCAGAGTCGAGTAGCAATTCAGTCGCACTGAACTCGGGCTTTTTAGGCGCGCAAGTGCGATCACACATGATTTTTTAGGCGCACAATAAAAAATCTAGTCGCATGTGCGACCAGCTGGTCGTTAACTTTGAGCCCTGATAAGTTGGTTTTATGCTTAGGCGGGTTAATTTCATGCTTATAGCTTGAAAAGTAGGAGGTTTTGGGAGTGAGAGAGAGGGAGGGAGTAGATTTAAACTGTTGTCCAAACAATTTTATTCAGAAACGTTTCTAGATAACTTTTTAAAGTGATCAATATTTTCCACTATTCAACCGAAGAGTTTATTACTTTTTATTGTCAGCGCTGACCTTTTTAGGACTAAACAATGTAAGGGTGCAAAACAGCTAAAAGCGATAATGATGTTCACTGTTTTCTATACAACTACGTTTTATTGTGGTTAGCTTTTTTTATAATAAAATTGAGAAGAAAAAGGAAATGGTATGTGCCTCAATCAAGTCCCCTTTTGCTCTTTTTGGAGGCAGACACGCAACCCTAGGGGGTGGGTACTCTCATATATAACGTAGCCCTTATAGGTATGGGTCGCTGTGAAGGGTATGGTTTTCAAGCCGTTTGGTCTGGGATAGGGTATAGAAATAAGGGAGTTTTTGTCCAGCATCGAATAGGGTATCAACTCCCGGAAAACTGATAAGTGGTGTGAAAATTTTAGTCCAGAAAAGGGTTTGCAAACCTCGGAAACAAATGTAAGGGTCATGTAAATTCAATTACGGCAACTTTGTTGCTTGACAGATGATTTTCCATTGAAAACACCATGTGGTTATTTTTCTAATAGCTAGCTTCAAGATAGCTAGTCTGAAAAAGGTAGGGAGTTTTGGCGTCTAGCTTAGAAATAGGTTGCGAAATGGAGTGCTGGTATAGGGGAAGGGTTTCACAGTCCCAGCAGCACACCCCCACCAAACATTTTCGATTACCCCCGGGACATGCATACACCCTTGTCAGGGCCTCATTGTCGCCAAAATTGGTCGATTTCCGTTCAGACGTTTCATCTTTCCTTGTGCCTTAAGTGGAATCCGAAGGCGAATGATTTCCGCTGTCGTGAAGATGGGCTCACACGTCAAACCAAAGTTTTCAAACTCATGTTGCTAAGTACAAATAGGTGTGCATACAGACAAAAGAAAAACAGCTGATCGTTCAACATGTTTACATGACATGATTGCCGAACGGTTTTGTTAGTTCGTCGTTTGAAGAAACCGTAAGATGCCTCGCGGACGATGTTTCTGGTCAATTTTGAGGGATGTAGCTCAGGGCTGGGAAGCTTACAATAACCTTAAATTTTTCCTACGTTTGCACTCAGTCTAAATCAGATTTTGAACGTAAAGTATCTGACAAGTTTCGTTGAAGATTCAAAAAACACTCTGAGGTACTTTCATTGTTGTGGTTGTTGTTGGCCGCACACGTTTCCCAAGAGAAACAATAGGGAGCTTAAGCAACCACGACGGCAATGCGAAGGACTGAACGTCACTTTAAAATGACTTTACAATCTTTTAAACTTCTTCGCGATTATTCCAAGTCGTTTAATCTGTCTAATGTAGCAGAACTATCCAGGAGCTAAATTTGTAAAGACGACGTCACAGTTCAGGGAGTAAAACGAGTTTCACCGTCGTGTGTTCACGTTGAACGAACGAATGAATGAATGAATGAATGAATGAATGAATGAATGAATGACTGACTGACTGACTGACTGACTGACTGACTGACTGACTGACTGACTGACTGGACGAACGAACGAACGAATGAACTTTTTACTCTTTTACTTTGTTCCTCTGTTACCTTGTTACCTTGTTACTCTGTTACCTGGTTACTCTATTACTTTGTTACCTTGTTACCTTGTTACTCTTTTACCTTGTGTAACCTTGTTGTCCTGTTGCATTTTCACTCTGTTATCGTGTTAGTGTTACACTGTTACTTTGCTACTCTGTTACCTTTTCAAAGAGTCACTGTAACCAATACTGGACAAATCTCAAAAGCTAAAAGACGTTATAGGAGTATCTTGCGAACGTAAAAAAGTATTTAATTTAAATTGCAACACATTTTTTACCCAAAAGGTAAAACTCTTCGTGACAGTGTGCCTTTAACTTTTTATTGTATAACTTTTTACAAAATTTAGCAATAGCTATAGTCACTTGTAAGGGCGCGGTTGTGTACGCGGTTAGGGCGTTGGACTTTAGATCGGAAGGTCGGTGATTCGACGCCCAGTCCCTGCCATCGTGCTGTTTCCTTAGACAATAAACTTTATCAGCCCACATTGTCCCTCTCCACCCAGTCGTAGAAATGGGTACCGGCGACATACTGCACAAGAAAACGTCACTATGGCGTGAAATATTTACGAATCGTTTGTGTTACATTATAATTCTAGCAGATCAAGTCATTTTGCAGTTTTACACTCCAAAACATAATTACTAAACTTTCAACTGGATCAGCGGCTGAAACCTGGCTAAAACAGTTTATGTCTAAACGACTAAGTCTAAGTTAAGTCTAAACGACATTTGTTGTTGTCAGTAAACACTATGAATCGAGAAGGTGTTTTAACGCTGATTTTCAATCAATAGAAGAGGACTGGGCAACATAAAAAGTACAAAATGAAATTATGAATATATGAAATTCATATATTTGAACTGCGGAATGAAGAAATAAATGTAAAGAAGATCCTCGCAGTTATTAACGCAACTTATGCAGTTGCGAAAAGAAAGCCTGAAAAAATCAGGCTTGCCGGGATTCGAACCCTGACCTCCGCGATACTGGTGCAGCGCTCTAACCAATTGAGCTAACAAGCCAACTGGGAGCTGGTCATTAAATTGGTTCGTAATATACCCGGGAAAGATGAAGATGAAATTATGAATATATGAAATTCATATATTTGATTTTGTCAGGCTTTCTTTTCGCAACTGCATAAGTTGCGTTAATAACTGCGAGGATCTTCTTTACACTTATTTCTTCATTCCGCAGTTCAAATATATGAATTTCATATATTCATAATTTCATCTTCATCTTTCCCGGGTATATTACGAACCAATTTAATGACCAGCTCCCAGTTGGCTTGTTAGCTCAATTGGTAAGAGCGCTGCACCAGTATCGCAGAGGCCAGGGTTCGAATCCCGGCTAGCCTGATTTTTTCAGGCTTTCTTTTCGCAACTGCATAAGTTGCGTTAATAACTGCGAGGATCTTCTTTACATTTATAAAAAGTACAAATATGATGCAAAGATTTCATTTTGTGTAAACATCTTAAAATGATGGTCATCAGAATTTTAACTATGATGAAGTTTTTTTAATGGCTTAACCATTTTAAACCAGGGGAAGAGACGTTATAAGTAGACACCCTACATAAGGCAGACAGTAAGCCAAATTTACTTTCCAATATTTACTACCGTTAAAATTTAGCGGACCCTCTTATGAGGGGACAATAGAGCATTCCCCGAGGATGCCCACTTCATACAGGTTGATTGTTTATATGGTAAAAACTCTATTAAGGCCTAATTAAGGCTTAAATTTTATATCCTTAATTTTTCAACATTTTTGTCCACTTCTGGGAACCTATTGAAATGTATGAATTTCAAAAATTGTAAATGGAATAAAAAAGGTAAGAAGCTAAAGCAAAATGTTAAAAAATGAATACAGGTAACATCAGTGTATTGCAGGAAAGGGGGAGGAAAGTTGAGGAGGGGGTAATAAATTTTTTCCTTTAAAAAAAGAGTGGGCTCGATAAACGATTTACGGTATTTTAATTTAATAAAAAAATGTCAAGTTTGTCAAGTTAAATAAAACGTCTCTAATTTCCTCACACTAAAAGCTGTTGGTTTGAAAACAGTTTCTGGTATTTAACTGAAGGTATATGTTATTTTCAGCATGTTGTGAGCATGGGATAATATAAACACCACGATAATTGTGATGAGCTAGATCATTAATATATAAGAAATATTGGTTTCCAAATCAAGACATATTTTACTTAGAGGTACTTACCAAAAAAAAGAAAGATATTGATATTGATGTTACTCAACCAGGCAGCACTTGAATTTTAGCAATTCGTGCCACTTTTATTGGAAGGAAAAAAGTGGGATACACTAAGAATAAATGGGAGTGAATTTTACGCTAGAAACGTAAATATTATCAAAGTAAAGAAAGGGCGACAGAGGACAGAAAAAAGAGAGATAAGGACAGAAAAAAACGCGTTATGACAGATAAAGACGACTAAGGACAGATAAGGACGAGTAAGGACAGATAAGGACGAGTAAGGACGGATAAGGACGATTAAGGACAAAAAAGGACAAAGTAGAACAGGAAAGGATAACAGAGGACAGAACAGAGGGTCCTGAAGGGGTAAAATGGGAGCTGGGATTTGCCCATTTTAGGACAAGGAAAATGACAAATGAGGCACTGGGGCTGGGATTTGGCGACTGGGACTGGAAAAAAAGTAGCGAATGATGGGAGTGGAAAAGATGTCCTATAGATCATTTGAAACACTTGTTAAGTCCCTAAATGTATAAACGTGCAACAAAATAGTGCCTAGGAAGACCTAAACATATTTGAAAATCAACATATGTCAAACCAATGTAGTTGCGACCCGATTTTGGCACTACTGAATCAGCGATTTGGTTGCACAATGGTAGATGTTCCTACTATGAGCATGCGCCTCACAGGTCAAACCCTGTGCTCGATCAAAGCTTATTTAAAATGGCGGATACGAATGCGGGTGCTATGCAAACTGCATTTGTTAAAATCAAATACATTTCGTCTAACAATGTTGCCATATTTGGTTAACTGCTTTCATTTTGACCACTTTTAAGATGCATTCGGATTTGTGGCACTGGGAATGGGATTTGTGATAAAATGTGGACTGGGAACTGGGATTTGGGCAAAATTTGGTCTGGGAAATGGGATTTGTACCCCCGTTCCCCCTTCAGGACCCTCAGAAAAGGACGAAAAGGAGAAGGTCTGAGTAAGGGAAGTCCGATCATCGCCCTTGTATCGCTCCTGAAACCGGTTGCTAATACCAAGCCTTATCTTTTACCAAACGGCAACCGTATGCAACCACCAATGTAGCTCACATTTCAGCTGCGGTTCTATTCAACTATTCCACTTTATACCACACAAATGAAATAGCCAAATCCAAATAGCCATTTGTCTCTGAAAAACTGGAGAAAACTTAGCGCGAGAGGCTCGAAAAAGTGTTGAGAGGTGGATGCCAATCACTTTCCCGAGTTCGAGTTGCCAATAGCTCGCGAAAGGCACTATTGACCTGTATGGTAGAACAGCCTCTTTCAGTTGAGTGTCTAACATAATTTCGCGATTGCGTTGGTTTTCCATTGCTTCTAATTGTGATTGGCCAAAAGAACGCGATTTGGCACACTTAGTGTGGCAACAGGTAACGCATTCGAGTTCTGATTGGTCAGGAGCGGCTCCTAGATTGTTTTATTGAATTTTTCTTGACAATGAAAAATTACTTTAATTTTCATTGATTTTACGACACTCAACTGAGAACCGTCTTTATATCAATATGCTAGTTACATTCAGCAAGAAACGGGAACGCACCAAATATTGAGCTAAGCTCTTTGGCTTAGGTAACAGACTAACAAGGTAACAGAGTGACAAGGCAACAAGGTAACAGAGTACCAAAGAAACAAGGTAACAAGGCAACAGAGTAACAAAGTAACAGAGTAACAAAGTGACAAGGTAACAAGGTAACAGAGTAACAAAGTAACAAGGTAACAGAGTAACAAAGTGACACGGTAAAAGAGTAACAAGGCAACAGAGTAACAAAGTGACAAGGTAACAAGGTAACACAGTAACAAGGTAAGAGAGTAACAAAGTGACAAGGTAACAAGGTAACATAGTAACAAGGTAACAGGGTAACAAGGTAACAAGGTAACAGAGTAACAAGGTAACAGAGTAACAAAGTAACAAGGTAACAAGGTAACAGGGTATCATTAACAAGGTAACAAAGTGACAAGGTAACAAGGTAACAGGGTAACAAGGAAACAAAGTAACAACGTAACAGAGTAACAAGGCAACAGAGTAACAAGGTAACAGAGTAAAAGAGTAACAAGTAACAGAGTATCAAGGTAACAAGGTAACAAAGCAACAGAGTAACAAGGTAACAAGGTAACAGAGTAACAGAGTGACAAGGTAACAAGGTAACAAGGTAACAGGGTAACAGAGTAACATGGTAACAGAGTAAAAGAGTAACAGAGTGACAAGGTTACAGAGTAACAGAGTGACAAGGTATATTTTGCTTATCATATACAAAGTGTGTAAGGTAGGCGACTATATGGTGTGCTATCACGGAGTCCTTACTCTTCAAAGGACCGAAGTTTCGGCTTGGCATCCCAGAGGCTGTTACATACCAGGTAAGACGTGCACAGTAATTTTCAAAGAGTTATTTTAACTCCTGTAGTGGAGTTAAACTAACTCCTTAAGGTGGAGTTATTTTTTGGGGAGTTATTTTAACTCCAAAAGGAGTTATTTTAACTCGGAAAAGGAGTTACTGTATTCTTTAGGGGAGTTAAGTTAACCCCTAAATTGGAGTCACGCTGGTGGGAGTTATTATAACTCCAATCTGGAGTTAAATTATACTCCTCTAAAGTTAAATTTAACTCTTTTTTGGAGTTAAATTTCAGTTTAACTCTGCAAGGAGAGTTAAAATAGCTCCTTTTTCGGGGTCATTTTGGAGGAGTTAGTTCAACCCCCCTTAGGGAGTAATTGTGGAGTGATTTTAACTCGATAACAAGGGTTAAAATAACTATCTTTTGGGAGTTATTTTCGTGGACTTATTTAACTCCTTTTAGAGAGTAATTCTGGAGTGACTTTGATAGAGTCGTTTTGGAGGAGTTGGGATAACTCTCTATCAGAGTCATTACTTTGTTATTGTATTTTTTACTCTGCTACAAGAAGTACATCTTATTTTGGGGGGTTAGGGTTGAAGGCGGAGAGCAGGGACTCGCGTATCATTTCTATGATAAACTTAGATCTCAATTTAATTATGAACGCATTTTTTGGAAATAAAGCAAAAGATATTGTGGTAATTCATCCACTGAAATCAAAAGTTTGGTAAGTTCCTGTCTAAAATGCCGTGAATTTTAATATTTCAATTCAAGAGCCTGAAACAAATGCGCCTGCATTCATTGGTCAGCAGTTGTCAATATTGAGTCATGTGATCTTTGTAACATTAGAGCAGGCTACAGAGCTGAATAACGCACTTGGCATGTTCGTTACGTCACTGCTCTCCTCCACTCTCGTCCCCAGAACTGAGATCCTTTCGGCCAGCGCCATGGATCGCAGCTCTGAGTTGTGGAAAATTTGTGTGAGTTACTGAATGAGTCAGTTTCTTGTTAATTGTGTTCGAAACGGACAACAAATTGTGGAATATTTTGTTCTTAATGCCGATTTAGTGCTGGGAGATATTACAAGAAGAATTAGGTGTCTTTGGCGATATCATTAAGGTAAGTAAAGTTTTCGTTCAATAGAAATTGTGGTTGAAAAGCTTTTTATTTAAAGCCATATTGCGGCAAGTCGAAGTGTCGTGAAGCGGCTGTGTCATGGTTCATAAAGATACCTTATTCTCTTACAATGAACTTTTAAAATTTTATACTTGGAAATTTTTAAACTTGTAATGAAGCAAGTTGAAAGTTACACTAAGATACAAACGTGTGCTTAATACGAATTCAACTAACACCGACCATAGTTTTTGTTCAATGGCGGTGTTGCTCTGTAAAAACCAAAATCTTAATTTAAGACGTTTCTATTGAACGAAAGCTTTACTTACCTCAGTAATAATAATGTTATTGGAATTTTTTTTACTCTTGCCTGAAGCGGTGCATATGCATATGACACGAACACTTGTTGTTGTCTTTCTCGAGTTGTTTTCTGTGGCGTTGACAAGCGAGCGATTCAGCATTTACTTGACCAACACGACAAAGTTTAGCCAGAGTATCAGGCTTTCCGGGACAAAGTCGTTATAAATCGCCTTGAAATTCACTTGCTCGTGGACTTCCACATTTAAAGCAATTTTCTTAGGCCGACACGAAAACAGAGGAAAAAATAAAAGTCTCACAACCAGTAAAACACCATTTGCAACTTTCACGATAAAATAAAACGACTGGGACATGTAAGCACAATTCGTAAAATCTCATTTAAGCCAAAATTTCACAATTTTACCGATCAAAACAAAATTTTTTCAAACTGAAATACGACGATACAATATGGAATTGGCTGTCCAAAAACACACAGACTTTTCTTAACCAAGCAACACTGTGCTTAACCAACGGGTTTGTTTACCGTACGTTAAAATCCCACAAATACCGGCCATTTTAAATAGCCCGCCAGGCCTACCAAGTCGCCAAGTCGGGTTCGCGCGGTCGCCCGCGTTTCGCACCGCTGACCGCTTAGCGTTATTCAGCTCTGTCAGAGCAGGCGCCATTTTGAAAGTGACGGTTGCTCGACGGAAGCAAGATTCATTTAGCTAGCATTTGTTCGTAGTTTGAGGACAAAAAAGTATCCCTCAAGTTAAAACAAAGGTGGGCGATTGCATCTTTTGCATTGGATTACGTGCCAAGAAATGTTTTGGAGCCTTGCATGTGGATTTTTGGATCGAAGTGAACAAATGAACTCGACGTTGCGAACATATTAGCAACAGTGGATCAACGACTGTTTTGGCTGCCTGCATCTTCGTGTTCAGTTCTTTTGACACTGTTAAGTTGCAATAATTGTTAGCAATATAAAGTCTGGGGATTGCCATTGAAAACTGTAGCATTTAAATGTAAAGAGTTCAACAATTCTTTAGTGGAAATATTCTTGTTTGATATTATTGAAAGGTAAACGACCTCCATAGGTAAATGACCTCCATGTTTTAGCCTTTGTTTACTCGATGAAATAATCAGAGGTTCTAAAGGACATCAGTCTTTCTAAAGGGTATTTCACAAAACTATCTGGCCTTAATTATAAAGTTCTTTTTATGCTCCATGGATGTATGCAGATGGAGGTAGTAATATTCAAGAACAAAGTTACATTTATGAGATTTTTTGGAAATATAAAATACAGAAAAATTTAAAGTGAATTTAATAGCGGAGCCAGCGCGCTAGCGCGTCAGCGGAGCTCCATTGCTAAGGAAATTTGGTAATCTATCAGGAGGGAGTGATGAACTTAGGCCTGGGCACTAGTGCCGGTATTGGCGAACGAAAATCCGAGGTGTCGGGCCATCGTGACGTCACAAATAAGTCAGTCCGGGAAATTCAAAGGAAAGTTAACAAATGGCTTCCTTGCAAATGTTTACCGTCCAGTTTCTCAAAAAGAACAGATCAAAACGATGAAAGAACAAAAGGTATGCTGCATGCTATAAAATAAAAAGTATTCTTAATGCAATTTGGTCCTCAAAACAAAATATCAAATTGGCGATAAGACTCAAAAAATTTCACGAACGCTTTGGTCGATCGATTGAAATCGTGATCACCTTTTAGAAGCTGTATCTCACAAACCCTAAGATGTGTCGCTTGGAGACAAAACATAACTTTTATATGTATAAACTCTTTCCAATTTTAGGAAAGTAAATTTTCGTAACAATTTCATTAAAATGATCAGTGGCTTTAAACATCATTAAAATGTGGAGAAGAATACTCCAATGCAAAGAAACGTTTACTGTGAATTCATGCGCTTGCTTCAAAGTTAATAATAGGCCACAGGAATTCCTTACTTTGCTAAACTATCCAGTAAGAAACGACAAAGACGACAACATTTGCTCGCAGCGAAGAAAAACATCTGACGCGCCGGCTTTCCGGCCAAATTTGTGCTGATGACTGATTGTACTCTTATTGAATAATTATAAAAAAACACAGTCTATGAAAACCGCCAACTTTCTCAGGTTACTGATGTTAAGGGATTAACAAGGCTCTCTCTTTACTAGAATGGTCCTCAATTTGACTGTTTTAAAATTAATTAATCTTTGAAAATCAAATGACAGGACCAATTCAATTTATTTGCGAAACGGTCATCTTGATCGTCAGTTGTGGATCAAGTAGACGGTCAGACTCTTTCTAAAACATTGTGCAACCTCGACAGCAAATCTAGAGGAAACTGGAGGTATTGAGAATAAATCACTGAATCACTGATCCAGACGGTACTCAAATACATCTATTAGTTTTCATAAAAAAGGACAGAACAAGATCAGCGAAAACTTGTTTCCTCGGACGTCTGCATAATTTGCGAGCTGATTCAGATTTTTATGTTGTTCTGCAAAAGCGTAGTTTACACGGGTTAAAAGAGGTGGCAAAAATTTACTAAGTTCGATTACTCTTTCCCTAGCAATTAAATATCACTATTCTTCCCTTATACAGAAGATGGAAGCAAATACTGTAGGAAAAGTTAACGTTTAAGTGCTAAACATAGTCTTCTAGGTTCGCCTTTTATTATACTCAGCTAAACAAACGGACTGATCATTTTTTAGGTAAACACTATACCACTTGTTTTAACTTGGGTACTTTTGTTAAACTATAGGCTAGTCCGTAGCCAAGTTTCAAGTTTCCCTGTGGTATATAACTGAAATAAACACACTTTCTCGGACGCAGACAATAACAATTTTCCCGCATAATTCTTCGATCGCGGAGAGTAAACATGACTCTTAAAACATTAGTTAAGTGTGATTTTAACGTTAAGAAAAAGAGCCACTTACCTACATCGAAAAAAAGGACGACTAAAATTCCATTACCCAAGAAAGCAAGCTTAGCTGAAAGCTTAATAGCCCCAAAAATACGTTTGTAACCCGAACTCTAACATCAGTTTGCCAGCGCCATTTTTGAAGACTCGGCAAACTCGCGCGCTTTTCACGTCGTGACGTCACGATGGCCAGACACCTCGAACCAGCCGAGCGGCGAGTTCATCACTCCCTCCTGGTAATCTATCAAGCCAAAAAATTTTGGTAGTGTCGTAGTAGTCACGTGACCGCCCGTCCGTACATCCGTACGTCTGTCCGTCCGCACCACAGGCCTACCAATACACTTCCTACACTGGATATAACCCTGTGCTGAATCCCGTGTGTTTTCGGCGCGAAATCGCATGTTGACCCGCGTTGTAGCAAAACAAGCAAAGACAACAAAAGTCAAAAACAAATTTGTTAATGGAAAAAAAAAGTTCAAAAGAACACTCAGTTGTCTTTTTGGTGGAAGGGGAAAAGTTCAATCTAGGCGAAAGAAATTCGGCAATAAAGTTCAGGCAAAAAGTTCAAATTTGCCTCGTCGGTTCTGTTCAAATTCGGTCGGCACACCGCTTGAGTTCGCAGCTTTTCGCAGCGGTTTCGACGCCAAATATAGCAGAGCTAGTGCTTTTTGGTTTTTTCTGTCCACAACCATGGTTTTTACGGCGTTTCGAACACATTTTGCCAGGAAAAACACCAGCATTTTCATGCTGATAGGCAGCTTGTCACGAAGAAAGAAATAAGTATTAAAATTAACTGATTAAACAATGTCTATCGCCCATGGCCTAGTGAACTAGTTACCGGCATGTCACGCCGACGCGCCGGGTTCGACAAGCTCAGCGAGAGCAAAAATTTTTTTCTTTTTTTTCTTTGTTTTTTTTTTAATAAAACGACTTGGATGAGAGTATTTTCACAAATTAATAACTGCCAGCAAAAACAAAACAAAAGCAAAAAACAGACAAAACAAAAAGGGGGGCTCCGCTTTTAGGCTTGGCTAAATCTATATATTATATATATAATATTTTGAAATCATGTTTTATTATTTTCATTTTAAATAATTATATACTTATATGATTATAGTGTCTTAGAAATTAACATTAATGTTACTGCTAATTCAAATTCTGTAAGAAACTATTGTTCATATAAGAAAATGAAATACGATTGAATTAAAGAGCCAGTGTCACCCAAAGTGCTTTGCGTCCCGAGGTACATTTTTCATATATGAAAAATCCGCCATTTTCTTGATTGTTGTGAAGTCTGATTTGTATCTTCTTCCATCGCTGCCGTTAGCGATCCGAAAGCACTAGTGTGAATTTGGACTTGACATTTAAGTGCCGTCGTATCGATTTTGTTGCATATTTCCGAATTCTGAAGTGTTTTCGCGGTGGAGAAGGAGATCTTTAAATTGGATGCTTCGTAGGCTTCAGGAAAGCTGAGGCGAAGGCCGAGTCTTCCGCGCTCTGCCAAAGTTGTACGGCTGAAGGAGTCCGTCTATCAGTAGCGGAGAGAAAGAAAAACATCTGTGGGTTTGAGCAACAGTACTGACACTGCGTTCGCCGAAATAGTGCTACCTTCGTTGCCGGATGAAAACAGAAGGAACGTTAATTTACATCGTGGTCACAAAATAACAGTAGCTACGGGCCTGCTCCAAAATAATGCTTGTGGTCATGAGCTTGTTGTGTTTTGCTTAATTATTCCTTGTGTTCACTCTCTGTTTATGTTTTATGTGTACAAAAAGTGTAAATAACTATTCTGGTTTTGCGATCGATCGCGCTATCAATCGATCGGACTGTACACGCATTGACTGCGAAGTCAGATCTTGAGTAGTTTTCTCCAGTGACATCTAGCGATGAAGACGTCAATATTCTTACTACTTGTTTTTGTTTAATTTTTATATCGAGTGGAAGTGGCTGCTCTGGTTTTACGTACATCGAGATCGATCGATCGATCAATCGATCGTTGTTATAATAGCTCCATGCGCGTTGACTACAAATTCAGATCTTGAGTTGTTTTCTCCAGTAACATCTAGCGATGAAGATATTTCTATTTTTAGAGGTTACTATTGTACATATCAGCTCGCTGAAAGGCCAGTTTGCAGGGTATAATTTGCGAAAAGTCCGGCAAACGCCCCAGCCAAACGCAAAAAGCTGTTTCAAAACAAAAACACAAGCGCGCAAAGCACTTTGGGTGACACTGGCTCTTTAAAAATGTTCTACCTTTTATAGTGACAGTCAATTTGTGTGATATTGCTTTTTATCTAAGAAACTAATAGGATGAATGTACCGGAGTTAATTTTACTCTGATTTCAGAGTAACTACAACTCTGATTATAGAGTTAAAATAACTCTAGTCTTTGATGGAGCAGAGTTAAAATAACCCTAGTCTTTGGTGGAGTAGAGTTAAAGTGACTCCCTCGTTGGAGCTATTGTAACTCCGAAAGTGGAGTTAAATTTGGGAGTTAAAATGACCCCAAAAAAGGAGTTATTTTTAACCTAAAGTTTTTACTCCACTTTTGGAGTTATAGTAACTCCCATATGGAGTTTAAATAACTCCTTTTATAGAGTTAAAGTGACTCCCCCACTGGAGTTATTATAACCCCGAAATTGGAGTTAAATTAAGGAGTTAAAATAACCCCCGAAAAGAGGTTATTTTTAACCTAAAATTTTAACTCCAGTTTTGGAGTTAAAATAACTCTTTGAAAATTACTGTGTGCTTTTTAACAGTCTGTTTGATAACAGTTGAGTAACAGGTCGAGTTAACACACTGAGCACAATAAAAGACTCCGTTATGAACTTCTGGGACTTCAATTCCTCTTCATATTAGCAGGATGTCCGTTTTACATTCGATATCAGTGCTGTGTAAGTTAAGATCCGTAGTTTGAAGCAAGATTCGACGGCCGCGATTCCGTATACCTTCATGATTCGCCCACGATTAGGTAATCGTGAAGGAAATGCCAGCATAAAATGAGACCACTGCATAAATACTAACTATTGAAATCAGAAAAATCCGTATCAGTGCAAAAGATTTGAACCTCCCTCACTAGTTTCCGATCATGGCCTTGGGCAAATCATGACCACAGTAGTCATAGCTGACGAATCATGTTTGTAAAACACGGGCATGTACACTACAGTGACATCTACATGGATGTAAAGAAGTAAGTATTTACTCTGTGGAAACTCTGTGGACACATTTTATTTCCTTTGCCATCATCGGATCTTGCTCAATTCAGGATGGGTGAATGGTGGTCATTGAACGATGTTTGAAAAACCTGGACCTGTGACCTGCAGTTAAATCGGCTGAAAAAGGTATGTGAACTGAATATATATACGAAATATGAAACAAAAATTTAAAAATATGAAAACATGACAAATATTTAAAAGGAAAATATGAAATGAAATTTCACACAGAATCAAATCACGTGAAAATTTCTAGACTTTTTTTGTAGCTTAAAGTTGCATTACAGCTGTAGGTTGGTTTATTTCGGACCACAAATAAATGGTGCAGTCTTAAGGTATCACTACTTAACACATATTTCAACTGTACTATTAGTATATGAAAACTCTTGATGACGTCCCAGGGTTCTTACATCAAATGTGTGAGAGGATTACTTTATAAACTGAATGAACTTGAGAGCAGTGACAGTACAGTGGCTGCACTCAGTGTTCAGTTCAATTTTTGCTAGGATTTAACATCATTATGAGACCATGTCTTCTTAGCATTAATTTTTACATCCAGTGTTTTATGCTTGGATAATGAGACAAATCTGTGAGTGGCTTATCTCAGTAGTTACATTTGATTGTTCCTTGGTGGTTTAACCTTGCTGGTAGTTGCTTTGTTGCTGCAAAGCCTGGTTTATACTAGCCTCCTACTAAAACATTCTTTATTGGGCTCAGTACGCACTCCTTTCCAACAAATGTCTGCTTAACAGAGCCATTATGTGTGTTTTGGCATGATGCGCGGCCAACCCGAAGGACCAATCATCACTGTCTTGCAATTTACACCAACTCCCACCGTAAAGCATATGTCACTTATGAGTTGAATTAAACCGGAGAGTCCGGAGTGTCAATTTTTAGCTTAATTTGTAGTAGGCGAGAGGCGAGTGCTCGTGCTCTCACTAATGCACAATCCTCTTCCCCAAATAATAAATAATAAGAAGGTGAAAGCGACACATCAAGGGGAGAAGCCTGAAGTAAATAAGGCTCAATAGCTGGATTTTTTCCTTTCTCTCCCCCCCCCCCCCTATCTTTTCCTGCAGGATGACAAACTTTAGAAACAAGTCTATTTTCACACTCTGATTCAATTACTCACAGAGGTGGGAAATTATGAAATGTAGTATACATAAAGTTTGCATGAATATCAATTAATCAACGGTTTCTGCATGGTAAACGTTACATTGTCAAGTTTTACTCAACTTATAGACATGATTTGCTTGGCAGCCAGCTTTGATATAATTCTACTATATATATAATACTACATAATTAAAATTAAATTAAAATTAAATACTATATAATTCTTTATATAATTCTACTACTCAGTAATTATTATGAAATGATGATGACCATTGCAGTTAATGATATCAACTTGAGCAGCTGATTTCATATTTCATCTGCAGCTCACACATATGAGTATTTCATATAAATTATTCACTCTCATTCAGTAATTATTATGGGCATGGGGTACAATGTACTGGTTTGTGCATTCTACTTCAGATCTGAAGGTCCATGGCTTCAGGCATATAGTCCCTGCTATCATATTGTTTCCTCAAAGAAGAAGTTCTACTCCACATTGTCTCTCTTAACCCAGATGTATAAATGGGTACTGGCTACATACCTGCTGAGGGTAACCCTGCGATGGACAATCACCACATCCAGAAGGGAGTAACAATACTCTCACTTGCTTCATGCTACAGAAACCGGGTTAACCTCTGGCTGTGTGGGCCTCCCGTGTGCGACTTCACTGTCCCTTAAATATTATTATGGTGAGAAGGAATCTTGTAGTGGGAATTGCAACTCTGAGTTCGAATACCAGACTTGGCATCATAACTGGGTTGCATTTGTTGAATCTGAATTTGTTGTTGTTGGGCTACATGTTTATCAGTCATAGGATTGTGCCATCTTCAAAAAAAATCTTCATTTATTTACATTTTTTGCTCCCTTTCATTTTCAGAAACATCTTAGAAACTTACTAAGAAACACTCCCCCGAAGTCTTATAAATACAGTGAGTGTGGTAAGATTTTTAAGCAATTACAACACCTTCTTCGACATAACCGAATACACACAGGAGAAAAACATTATAATTGCAAGGATTGTGGCAAGTGTTTTGGCCCGCGAGAAAACCGACATAACAGAATGCACACAAGAGAGAAGCCTTTCAAGTGCACGTTCCGGCTGTGAGAAGAGCTTTAGCAGATCGGGTCATCTAAATCTACATCAAAGTACACATTCTGCAGATAGACCCTTCAAGTACAAGAACTGCGATAAGTCGTTTCTCCAGGCGGTAGATCTTCGCCAACATGAAAGAATGCACACAGGCGAAAAGCCTTGTAAATGTAGTCACTGTGAAAAGTCTTTTTCCCAGAAGGGAGGCCTTCAAGCTACACACAGGAGTGAAACCTTTTAAATGCGACCACTGTAACAGATGTTTTACCTGGGCAGGAGAGCTTCGAAAATAGGACAAAGTGCAGACACGAGGGAAACCTTTCAAGTGTAGCCATTGTGACAGGTCTTTTAGTCGAGCAACAGGTCTTCGTAGACACAACGAAATACACATAGGAGAGAAATCGTTGTTCAAGACAAGCGTTGTGATGAGTGTTTTAGGCGAAAAGGAAACAGGACAAAATCCACAGGAAAGAGGGCTTAACAACTGACGTTGTGATTAGAGCTTTTTCCTGGAAAGGAAACATACATTGCGACAAACGGCATTCCCTAATCCCCAAACTTTCGGTTTTAAAATTGGTTGCTTTTCAAAATGACAGTCGCATCCCTTTCTCCGACCTCTATGTGTCAAAATCGATATGCATTTGAAGTAAAAATTCACAGATCCTCTCGTCTTGGTCCTATGCTTTTTTCTTGTTTTCTACCAGCGTATAAACTTTCTCTTTTAATTTTTTTTTAAATACGGTTCCATAATATCATACCTGCTTCAGCAGCTGCAACCGTTCCAATATCTGTATTTTTTTAGAACATATTACTGAACAGAGGAGTGTGTACTTGCTGACGAAAAGTGACAGAAGCTTCGTTTCCCAGGCTACGATTTCACGCCATTTCACGATTTTTAGTGGGTCAGTTGTGGACCACTCAGAGGATATTTGAGGGCCAACTTGGGGATCATTTGTGGTCGGCAATCATGTACATCTTCCCACTTGTCAGCTTACTTTTCTGTGGTCAAAATTCCTGGTCAGGAGCTGCATTCGTACTGACGGCGTTCCAAAGATGATAAAGAAAGGAAAATTCACTTCGTCTTCTCATTTCCATAAAACGTTTTATTTCGTGGTGTAAAGAAAGGAGAGGAAATTAATGTAATAAAACGTTTAACGCAAGTGACGGGCCATTTTGATGTTTACTTAATCTGTTTTCCAATGAAGGTCTCGTTGCCGTAGCTGCTTTGTTGCTAACAGTCCCTAAGAACTAAGAGGAGGCTATGCCATGGAGATTTGCATCAAAACCATGCGCTAAGATGATGATTAGGTACCCTTGACTAGGAACGCCAACCCACAAGAGGAAGGTGGCTTATCAATTCACAAAGGGGAACACAAAATAATTAGATTGAAAGAATTTTCCAAGAGCGATAAAAGGGAATCGAAAGTTAGCTTAGCCTAAATTTTTGAAGGGAATCGAAAATCCCCTACCATCCCGGCCATGCTATACCCAGCCAAAGACGCTTTACTAATAGTCTCGCAAGGTTTCAGTGCAATTATGTAGAACGTCAACCAAAACTGAACCTCACCGCACTGTGAGCACCGCACCGTGCCCACAGCTAAAACTTTGCCAACTCTAGGACTCACAGACAAATAGGAAATGACACTGGACGGCAACAAAATCCTTCGTGTGAGATGACCTTATCTTGTGATTGCAAAGTTACAACTTAGGTCATAGTACGATTATAAACCAAGTGTCACGGACCGAGATTAGCAAAAATTCGAAAACGTTTAAGTTTTGGAATTTTTTTTCAAAATGGTAACATCACAAAGTAATTATTCAATTTTCAACTCCCTAACATGTTTTTTTTAATCTTTTCACTGACACTTCAATGTCTCTTGGATTTCTACGAAAAAAGGTTTTTGGAATACTTAAACGAAAACTAAACGGTCACGATCATGAACAACACTTCATTTGTAAAAGGAAAATGGAACGAATTAAGTGTCATCCCTTTAACAGTAGCAGGCCGTCGCCATAAGGCGACCGCCAGTTTATAAATTGGGCTGCGTTTTTACCCTGCCGTTAGGACGGCAAACGTCAACCTGCCGTATGCCGTCTGCCGCTTAAAAATGGACCGTTCCTTCTTAAGCTCCGTGTAAAGTCATTAAAAGCTAGGATACACAATAAAGCAGCTTTCTAACTTTTAACTAAAATATTAGTTACCGGTTGAATGTGGTTTCCTTGGGATGTTTTGACGTACTGCATAATTTTAGAGCCTTTTTCATAAAACAGTTGATAGCCTTTGCGAAGGTGACAACCAAACATTACCTCGCTTTCTCGCCCTTTTTTCATCACCATCATATCCTTTCAACATGACAAAAATGTTAAAGCAAAATGCTTGTGGGGTAGTGTAATATTCCTTTTGTTAAACACTGACAGTAAACCGGTCAGTTTTCGTAGAAAAATAGATAAAACATCACCGGGCTTAAGCACAGGCTGATACTACCATTTTCGTTCAACCCTGAAGCGTGACGATTTTTTCGCGTATGTTTACTTTTCAAACGTGACAGTTTCCCAGACATCAGGAGTGGCCCAATGAAAATGCGCTGTTTTGGGCGGGAAACGAACAACGTTTGTCAAACGACAGTTGCATGTTTTGTTCACGTGGCTGGCAGGTTTTCAAGTTTTCGATTGTACTTTTCCTCATATAATCTCTTGATCGGCTGGCAAGTTTTAGGTTTTCAGATTTTGTCGAGAAACACACAGATGGCTCCCGTACAGATAAAAGTAGTTTATGACTATTATTCTGCTAAAAGAACCACGCCGTTCTTCATAACAGAGGAGGAGTTGTTAAATTTGGACTTCCACAGCTTTAAGAGTCGACTTCTGCTTGGAGGTTCCGCACATAGCAAAATCAACATCACCATAAGGCGCTTCGATTGACCAAACGGCAAGAATTGAAATGTTTATTTAAAAACCGTGTTTTTGCGATTGTCTTAGAAGTAATCGATCCTTTGTCACAAGTCTATTCCGTTTTATGTGTAACTAGGTTGTCTTGTCCATCTAATCGGTATTACCAGAAACTCATAAGGAGTTGAAACGTGTAACTCGCGTTCGATGCTCGTGAATATTCATTTTTCAAACTACCATATTTGGAAACCCCTCACTCCAGTCTACGATGCTGCAGTTCATTTCGCTTCTCGGTTGAAAATTGAACTTATAAGGGATACAAATGCGCAGTTGGTTCAAAACTCAATCACTAGTTACCATAAAAATCAAGAAAGAACGAGAAAAAAAAACGAGAAAGGAAAAAAGGGAAAATAATTGATCACATGACTGAAAGAAAAAGGCGCCAAAACCGTGTTGCAGCGTTTCTTTGCACGGCTGAATGGGTCAATGAAACTGCTCCGAAGTGAACATCCGAGAATAGTTTTTTGAAAGTCTTCCAAATATTGGCTCTAAAATGTGGTACAGGTTTGACGTTTCCTGAAAAGTTGTTGTATTCATCGTCCAAGGGAGTTAAAGCTACAATATGATTTCAGCATTGAAGATGGAGAGTGGAAACGAACACAAAACGTAGTGGTTACAGGTTCAGAGGCCGCGGACGGAATGTGTCAAAACAACAATAAATCAAACATTCAACTTATTTTGCATTACAATCTCTTTATTTGAACATTTGGAGCTGCTTGAACTCAGAGCTACATCAACTGCAGGTAAAACGATGTTGTTTTGTGTAGTAAGCTTATAAAGCCGAAAAATGTCGTCCTTTCTTATTCAGTTAATTATTTAGCTTGATTTTGGCAGCGAACAACCGAAAATGTGTGACATGTGACACTTAAATATTATTTAAAACGGTTCTCTTCAATTTTACTGTGTTAAATATTTTTGTATCATGTCTTGATATTTTGGTGTCAAAAGTTTTCCTTGTAAAACCTACCTTTTGTGAACATTTCTTGATAGTGCCACGTCAAAAGAAATCGTAAACACAACGCTAGACTAGTTTGGTTTTGGTTTTCGCAGTCTGACCTACTTCTAACCCCAGCGGTTTGCTTGCCTGAAAATTTTCCTGCTCGGTCTTCGAAACCCGTATTTCTTTTCGCTTTGTCGTTCCAACGTTTGAAAGCTTTGTCGGCTTGTTTTCCCCCTGTTTGTCAGCCATTCTTTGAGCAAGCAGGCGAACTTGGTGTGAAATTACGTCACGCCGTTCACGAAATTGATTGGTCAGTTCTCTTTCTCCTCATGTTCCAAATATGGTACTTGCGAAAGTGAATAATTATGAGCATCTGTCAAAAACTACATATGCGAGTTACACGTTTCAAGTCCTTATGAGTTTCTGGTATTACCCTAAGAACTTATACCGCCCAGGGGGACATACAGACATATGAGCTTCTTATACATCATACTTTGAATATTTTTTTCAAATCATTGCAGGCCTTGCTGGTAAGGTATAATGGTAACTCGGAAAACGACTTATCGTAAATATTTTTCAACTTAGTGCTCTTGCCTTCACCTTTGCGGGGGGGGGGGGGTGCAAGCTGTGTATATGTATATTCAGTTTTCATTTACTTTCCACCTGGATTTCTATTACATAGGTTCTTTCAGATTATGCTGTTTACAGGTTTCTACTATAACTCTGATAGCTTAACATAAATATTTTCAGACTTAGTAGTCCTTGTCCCTTTGACTGGTATTACCTAAAAAGACTGTACCATCTGTGAAAGGACATACTGTGTGTTCACGAGCATTCACAGCTTACATTTCGTTATTATTAAAGTTAGTGGTCTTGTCCCTTTGAATGGTATTACCTAAGAAAGTAGTACCACCTTGAAGGACACATGACTATTCAGCTTGCATGTTGTAGATATTCTCATGCTTAGTAGTCTTGTCCCTTTGGCAGGTATTACCCAAAGAAATAGTACCATCTGGGGGGACAAACTGAGGGTCAAGACAACCTAGTTACAAATAAAACCGAATAGGCTTGCGACAAAGGATCGATTATTTCTATGTCTCAATCGCAAAAACACGGTTTTTAAAAATAAAAATTCAATTCTTACAAGACTCTCACAAGCTTACCGTTTCAGTTTCTTAATAATTTGGAGTACTTGAGCTAATTTAGCGTCGGCTAACAGAAGTTTTTTTCGAAGACATTGAACATTTCGACGCCAATTTCATGTTTAAACAAGCACTATACATCAATGGGGTAAAGTGTACAGTAAAAACCTTTTTTCTCGGCCTCTTTTAATGCGTGCTTTGAATGCTCAGTCCGCCATATTGGATATTCGCCGAGAATTTTCCGACAGCCGGCCGAATCGGAAACTCGTTCCTAGTACTCCTCGGCTGTCCTTGTGGACGGTATTATTTAGGCACAACCGCTCTAATGGGCATTGTATCAGACGCTCAAAATGGTGTTTAAGATAAAATCAGCTTTGGTCTGCTTTGATTTAACCGGAAAACCTGGCTTGAGGAGAGAAAAGTAATAAGGAAGTCGAGTCGCAAAGGTGAAGAAAAAAAAGGTGAAACTTGGAGTTGCTTCTAGAGAAAATCATCAGAAACTGCTCGACTGTCCAAAGTGTAAGGACAAGTGCTCACCTGGAGTTTTGTGTAGTAACAACTGTTTCAGTGCTCTCGAACAAATAATTTGTTTTCAAAGACTTTGTTTTGCATTTCAGAAAGTTTAAGTTAGCTTCAAGGATATACGAACTTCTCTCTTGCGTCGATAGCATCCCTCGATTCACCGCACTTCCGGTTTGTTAATACTTAATGCCCGGACTTTAAATGCAGTGATCCTATTGAAGGATCCGCCGATAGGATTTGAAAAGAAAACAAGCTGTTTCACCATTCTGCACATCACCTGGAAAGAAGGCTCGTCATCGGAGGGGTTCTTCTGTTCTTTGTAGAGGACACGGATTTCGCGTATTTCGCTGTGACAGATCATATGCAAAATCAAGGGCTGTACCACTCTGACAAGTAAGTTCTTTAATATGTTCTTTAAAATATACTGATGATACTTCTATTAAATGGAAAGCCACATGAGGCTTCTCATTATATGTACAGGGGGTGGTGGAGGAGGGGGCTTGGAGGGGGTGGGGAATGCAAGGTATATGTATTTGACTTCTAAGAAAAAATGTTCAATTTTCCCACACTAGGGGACAAAAGATGAATCATTATCAGGTCAAATCCCCTCATTATGGGAAATTTACTTCCCTTCCAAGCTGTGATGGTAAATTTGACAGTCAAATGCGTAGCTTCCTTCAAACCTGGGAGCAACGTTACAACCAATGCCCAGCCACTATGAAAGCATTTATCAGTTACACACGCGACATTACCAATCAAACCAAATCGAACGTTCAATTGATCGAACTCAATCGAACGCAATCAAACTCAATCGCATGATTGGGTTTGATTGTATTTGTGAAGGAACGCTGCGAACGTTTGCAAACATTTAGAGATAAGTTCAGTTTTCACGGAGTTCAAATAGGCTCTTCAGGCAGACGATAAATCAAAACAAGTCAAGCAGCCTGTCTTACGAGGATTAAGACAATCTTTGTTCCCAAGGTGTAAAAGAAGCGTTAGTCGCCATTCTGTGTGAAGTACCGATTAATTCACTTGAGGTAGAATCAATCTACACGAGGAGGAAAACTTTCAGCTATATTTGGTGCCAATGATCCAATAATTTGAAAACAAACGATGTAACGTTCTTCGACAAGCACCGATCCACCCAAAACATCAGAGCGAAAGAAACGCCCAACGAAATAAACCTGGAATAAACAGACTTGAAACCGCGTGCCGAGAGTGGCATGACAATTTCTGCGTATGCACAATTGCCTATCTCGTCGTGTCGAAATTTTCAAAATTTTGTAACTTAGGAAGAACATAATTTCACTTCCGCTCGGTAAATTTCTTTGATTTTTTGCATGTTAACTCTTATATGCCCAAAGAGTTTTTCAAGCGAGATTAAAAAAAAATTCTGTCGGACGGGAGAAAAGTTAAAGGTAAATTCGAAGAAAAGTGTTTTTTGCTGAAAGTTTTCGACAGAATTTTCTTTAACTTAATCCTTAGGTAGCTTACTAGAATCAAAGGCCGTATGCAAACTTTAAAGAAATTTCACCGTCAAATTTTCAAGCAAGCTTAGGATATCTCTATTTCATGGTCATACTTCGAAACCCAACTGCGTTGCCATGGCAACAAATTTCTTAAGAAATCTACCAAAAGTTGACACTTTGATATTATTATTATTTTGTAGCAAAATTTGATCATGATTGGCCAACTCTTACCTAAATATTTTAACTCCCAAATATAATGCATCGAAAAAAAAAGAACCCTTTTGAGCCACCTTAAGTGCACATTTCTTTCACCATATAGATGGACTATACAACAAAATGGCCAAACCCCTTCCCCCAAGGACACATTGTGCCCCCTCCACGTGTGTAGTTGGATGGGGTCCATAGCTAAAAATGATCAGACCATCTAGTACTATCATTGTGCTGAGTTTCATGCTTTGACCCCCTAAGTGCACACTTTTTTCACCATATGGCTGGACTATAATGGATCATTTTTCTTTTGCTTTTGCTTACATCGCACTGCTTTGCGTGTAAATGTAGGTTCCTTGCCCTTATATCTTAATGTATTAGATCAAAACTTATATCACCCCAGAAAATTTTTCAATTATCTTTCTAAATTGCTTTCACAGACACAGATGAAGAAGGTGCTCCATCCTCAACGAAAGAGACGCGAAGCATTTCAGGAACAAGTCCTAAATTAGGTACATAATTGTTTTCTTTTTATATCAGTTTTTCTCCCCCTTTGTCATTACAAGTATGTCATAGATGCACTGAGGCCTGTTCCAGTTGTGTTGAAAAAGACAATTTTCCATCAAACATTAGATGGCCCAAAACGGGACCGGTTTATCCTGGATAGCTAACGGTACTTGTCTACAGCTATCTCTTGCCTGTATGCGAGAGGCCTTACGTCAAGCTTAGTTACAGTAAGGCCCGGTGACCTAGAAGACTTACAGATGTGGAGGAATTCCTTACCCAGTCATTATCCTTAATGCGTTCGACAAGGAAGAATGCAAGCCTAATCGTGTGCTGGGTGTCCTGTGTCTTTTAGCCATAAATTTTGAGATTTACTCTGTAATGGATGGACACCAAAATAGCCCCGCCCCCTAAAGATATTTGCAGGGGCTACTCTCGGCGGGAAACTGGTATGTACTTTGGCCTCGCTTTCATGATACCCAGGCCCCAAACGGTCAATTTTACTTGTCAGACAAGTAGGTTTTTTAGCTACTTTACTATTTTCTCCCAGTTTTTTGGAAAAATCTAAAGTCCACAATTTTAAAAGCGACGCCTTAAGTAGAGAGTACACTTTAGCAGTATTACACTTAACCTGGTGCACTTAAAGGAGATTGATATTTTCATTTCTCGAAATTGTAAATAGAAGAATAGCCTGTGCCAGGCTCTCGGTCACTGGAGACAAGCAAAAAGCGGGCGAGCGGCGAAAAAGGAGGCGATCGAGGTCTCTCCCCAGCCCTCGCGCGTTTTTCGCGCCAATTTGTTTTCTCGATCCACTTTTCCGGCTATCCTGGAGCCTGGAACAGGCTAATAGAAGAACTGATAACAAACATAAATGCTGTTAAAGTTAGTTTGGATTTGATTACGTTTGGCGGGAAATACCACCAGGAAACCCCTAAAAATGGCATTTCCGAGCGTCTAGATTTCGAAATTTTCTGGGGGAGCATGCCCCCAGACCCCCCTAAAAACTCACGCCGTCGATTCTTCGCAATTGCCTCGGTTAGCAGAAAAGTATGGCTACGGCCCTGATGGCGGTCCTCTGCGTTTTACATTGGATCAAATAAACGTTATCACTTAGGTCAGTTAAGTTTAGTATTTAGGATTAAGCACTGTTTTACTCTTTGAGTTCGGCCGTAGACTACCAGCAGTCTCTCTTTCCTCCCAGGGATAGTCGAGCTAAAAGAACAGACGAGACGACCACGTTTTGCATGGTTCACTTGCATGTTATTTTATTTCAACCATCTCTGATCGGAAAGAGAGACTTTTTTCGTAGCCTTGTTCAGCCGATAAGTTAGAATGTATGCTTAGCCAACGGTTTTAATAATTAAATCTGTACAATGGTCACTTGTCATATAACATGTAAACAGCACAGAGTTATGCGCGTCAAACCCGGCAGGATTGGGAAACTAAAATTTCAACATAGGACTGAAAACTATCATAATACAGACATTATCTCGTTTCACAGTTGCACTTGGTTTTAAAGATACGTAAAGCCTGTTTTTGTCACCTCTGTAATACGGGCAATCAGTTCAGTCCCTTTGGTGTCTGCGTGTTGAAAAGATTTGGGTGTATAAGTAAAGAGACTGTGACTTCCAGAAATGAAATCCGATTATCGTATAGCTCAGGTGACAGCCCTGATGGTTCATATTCGAAAGGATGTTGTCGTGATTACCGTAACTTCAGAATTTTAGTAAATATAGCTGCGTGTAGTTTTCCTACTACTTGTTGTATACTTTCGTTTTGAGAAACAAAAGATTCTTACTTGTCTTTGGACACGTCCATTACTTTGTATCAATATAGAAAGTGACTTCATTTTAATTAAGCACACTTCAATTGCAAATTTGGTTCCTATTGTCTTCTATCGGTTTTGCAACGGCTCTCACAATGTCGTTCTCAACATGCAAAAATGCCTGAAATGATTTGTTACTCTGAGAAGTTTTGGTGCAAAGTTATGGTTTAAGAGACTTGTTTGGGGAAAGTCACCCTAACTTGCCTAGTCTCTTCATCAGGTTTTCAAGGTTGTCTATCCCTTTTCCTTAGATTGGAATTGGCAGCGAGAAGACTGTGATCCCAAAATATTTTTCCGCTCTGCACCTTTTTCAAAAACATTGAGTTATTATTTGCAGTTTTTGGCTTTTTATGGGCTCCAAAAGTTATGAAAAACTAATCATCATTTCGTACAACCGACGCTAGAAGGGGCGTGGGTAAATTCCAGATTTGACGTCAAATGCATGTTTGTATGCATGTTTACAAGGACTTACCGCAATTCAAATCAGTTTGTAACGTCACATCAGGATTAGACTCACGCCCCTCGCTAGGTAGGTCGTGTGACAGATGATGGCTAGACTTCGTGACTTTTACAGCCTACAAAAAGTCCATTTGGTAAAAAAAAAACGCAGAGTGTTCCGAACAGCTGCAAAGACTTATTTTAGCGAAAAAAATATTTCGGGGTCAGGTGCACTTTAAGGAGACCATTTCGTCTTTAGGGCGACCATTTTTTGCATAAGATGCATATGGCTGGAAAAAAAGTTGAAATGTTAATCTTTTGACGTCGAATGCTGAGTGGCATCAAGTTTACATATATATATACCTAACCATCACGTTTCTTCGTAGGAACTGGGAAGACCATAACAGGAGTTCACATCGCTTACTGGTTTGCGAAAATAAACCACAGAGAAGCCTACAGAGGGAACATTCCACCAAACGACCCAGCAAAACGAATTCCAGAAAAGGCTCCTCGGCAGGTCTTGTATTGTGGACCCTCAAATAAATCTGTGGATGTTGTTGCAGGTGTGTAACCTTAAATAAAAAATAGTCCTAGCAAGACGTGTGTCACCTATGTTCCAAGTGAATAACTAAGCATGCCACCACTCTCCCTGTAGCTCAGATAGTCAGAGAAAAGAGTGAAAGTTTACAATTTCGATTACTGTTGGGGATTCCGAATTCTATCGTTGTAGTTCCATGCTATGAATACAGTTTACTCACTATAAGGCCAAGCTTAAATTTTCACACGTCTCTTTATCTTAAAGCACCTTGTCGGTTAGGACACCAGCTTTTACTGATACCCGATTAGTTGAATTTGATAGGTTAGATGCATGCACCCAGCAAATCCAAGACTTAGTCCTCAAAGGGCTGAAAGAACTTTCGAGTCTGTGACTTGAGAAAAAAAAAGCTTCTCAAACTATTGATTAGAACGTTCTTAAAGTGCTTTCGTTATCATTTTTTTGGTCAATGTTAAATAATTAAATAATTTGGTCTGTCCTAAAGATTGCTTGTGGTCGTCTACTTTTTGATAGGTTAATTTGATAGGTTAGATGCATGCACCCAGCAAATCCAAGACTTAGTTCTCAAAGGGCTGAAAGAACTTTCGAGTCTGTGACTTGAGAAAAAAAAAAGCTTCTCAAACTATTGATTAGAACGTTCTTAAAGTGCTTTCGTTATCATTTTTTTGGTCAATGTTAAATAATTGTTTATCATAGATCAGAAAACTTGAAAGTTTTGCACTACGGCACATTGAAGGGTTGGTAATACTTTTTCCTATAGAGTATTTGACGAGAATCAGTGGTATCAAGATCCTTCGAGTATACGGAAACGTCATAGAGGAACAAGAATTCCCGATCCCAAACCAAGTGAAACCAACTAGGCAGTCCGCCATCCATCAAGTTCCTGAGAAATTAAAGGATGTTGCATTGCACCACGTGATTAGAGACGAAAGGAAGTCACCATATGCCCGGCGGTTAAAGAAATACGAAGAACGTTTTTCCAAAAAGAAAGAAGCAAAGAAGAACGTGGATGACGAAGAAGTCGAAGAGTATCTAAAGACAGTTGATCACGCTACCTGCTTAATTTAGGGTGCACTTATCCATGTCCCACTTATTCAGTGAAGGGTAGTGGATAGGTAGGGTTTGGTGACCATCTGTGAATGTCAAATAGCATCTACTCATGTCATGTATGAATCTGATATGAATATCATGTATGAATCTTCCAAGTGACCTTGGGTCACTTGGAAGGTTTCATCAGACATGACAGTTGTGACCTGTACTATTATATAGGTAGTTTCCTCTCTAGAAAAAAGGGAAAAAATATCCTCCTAATTCACAAAAAACACCTCTGGTCAGTCACGTTTCGTCGAGGTCTAACAAGTAATACAACCAACACTGGAATGCAATAGAGATTTGGTCTGTCCTAAAGATTGCTTGTGGTCGTCTACTTCACATCTTGAACGTGGGATTCCGACCGCAGAAGATAGCTATTTACTTTTCAGCTCAGATAGAACCTAGTATAAGGAAACAAGACCTACATTTTAACTTTTATGTTGTTTACTGTTTATTAAAACTCTTTCGTGATCTTGACTGCAACAATTAATTATTAAGAAGTGACAACTGTAAAAACATAAAATAATTCATCTAGTCTTAAATATTCACTTCTATTCTTACCTTTTTTAGCACGAGGATATTTGTGAATTTCCCTCTCAGCGTTTCTATGGCAACAGATTGCAAACCGCAAACTCAGTCAAGGAGCGTGAAGAGAACGCAAGAGACAGTAAAAAATTTATACAATTCTGGCCTTGTCACACTGAGAAAGATTACGTACCTCTTGTATTTTGTAATGTTGTTGGTGAGGAAGAAGAACTGGTGGTGACAACAGAGGAAGGAAATGAACGCTCCAAAAGTAACTTGAAGGAGAAGGACAAAGTGGTAAGTGTTAAGAAACTTTCTGCTAGCGACCGAACTGTGGGACCTAATGGCAACAGGGAAAATGGAAGGCGAATTCGTCTTGCAAAATAGTCAATTGACTCTTCAAGTGTTGTGATTGTTTGTTTACATCTCCTGCTGTTTGAGCTCTCATTCGGTGGGTAGCTACAAATATTGACTCATCAAAGGCAATAAATCTTCTCAGTTAGCAACCGCAAAGCGACGAACATCGAAAACATTACAAAACAACACGCTGTAATGGGAACAGCCGTGACTCTATAGGTACATCATGCCTTCTGGTACATTTCTTTACTGTTATCTGCAAACCGATAACATAACATGGCCAATTTTCATAATTGTTTTTATAATTATTTTTATAATTATTATACGATGATAAATTTTACCAGTTGTCTATTTGAACTGAAAGGTTTCTAAACAAATTTATTTCCCGAATAGTTCTGCGACAATAAACCATTAGTGATCGATTCCGAATAATCAGGACGTACGATAGTGATTTTTTTCCCAGTTCTTTCTTTCGAATTTAAACATCGTCTTAACAGATTCATCTCATCAGCGGTCCGGCCACTATATACAAGATGAAAGATTTAAAATAAACACGAAGAAGTTTCAAGATCGATCGTGTGTAAGCCAATAATACGTTTTCTGGCTTTTGTGTTGCTGTCATGAGCTCCTTGAGGTCTCTGTACACAGTTTTGCGGGCAATCTCATATTTGACCTCAATTGTATAAACCAAGACGGAAATAATGCATTACATTGAAGGCTGTTGTGAAGAAAATGTATTCGCGACTAAATTGCAGTTAGTTTTGTACTCACGATTCGAGCGTTTTTAGGAGAAAAAAAACTAAAACTTAGAATTTCTTGCACTGATTAAAAGACGAATTCTAAGAAGTCGTCAAAGGTTTGTAAGAATGTTTCTTAAGTTCCAGAAGTCAACAAAACAGGAAAAAAAGATAGCACAAACTCGACGAACTTTTAACCTGAAAACATTTCAAAAACATGATGGCGTAGTTAGCGCGCACACAACAACACCTCGACAAAAACAAACAGTTAAAACGAACTTTAATAAAAGCGCTTTAAACGCCGTCTTACCTTGGCTTTTCGATAATGGGGACTCTAATGTTAAATGTAGCTTTCCTTTATCTTTGCGAAAACAAAATAATTTATATTTCTGGCTGCTTTTTGAAGAGAAAGCTTGAAGTTTTGTTCTCAACGCGAAGAGCTTAAGAAAAATGGCGCGAAACTTTCAACCGTTCACTCAGGCTCGCTTTTGACACGTCAATATCTAGTATTATTATTCAACTGCATTCAGTAGAGTACAAATAACACCCAAAACGAGTACAAATATCCCACGGTATTTGTACTCCAGAAGACCGGTTTGACAGGTTTTCTACAAATGCCACGTCAGGCTTTAGGCTTACAAGGTGAACGATGAAACGCTCGTTTTTCCGGAAGAAAACAATGAATGCTTACCAAATTTTGAGGTTTTTAACGAAAACGAGATCCTAGAGACAAGCAATGACCTAGACGACAGTGAAATTTCTTTATTTATTGAAGAAAATCGAAACGTGTTAAAACACAACAGAAAATACAAAAACTGACCTCAAGTCCGTTAAAGAAACAAGGGCCATTGAAGAAATTCCCGCCGAGGAACTTAACAACCTTTTATGTCATTTGTTTGTCAAAGTCAAGAAACGGAACCCATCATTTCTCAGGAGCTGTCTTCAACAAATGCACAATTGTTGTCGGTCCGAAATCTCCACCGCTATCTCTTCCAAAACGACCCGTGGTTAGTGATTCGGACGAAGATGACTGAGCTTGAAGTGCTGTTTAACTTTGTTTGACTTGACTTTCGAGTTCTGTTTGTTCTGTCGAGTTCTTTCTTTTCGTAGTTTTACTCGGTGACCAAGAACATTGTTGTTTATCTAACTGTAAACCCGAAAATAATTCAGTTCAGTGCCTTGTTCCATCTTTGTTTTCCTTGCAAGTTTGAAATAAAATCCCGACGCTTCGCTCGATCGACACAGGTTTGACAAGTTTTCGTTTTTGACCAATCAACAACAACCTCACGTCAAGCGCGCGAAACCTGACTCCGCTGGCGCGCTCACTCGCTGCTCAGAAGTCACGTTAGTTTGTCACGCAACTCAGGCAGTTTATAAACCACTTTTCCATTTTGTAGCTAAGTTGAATAATAAATCCCTTATTAGACGGTTTAGTGTGTAGTATCGTGGGATATTTTTACTCGTCTCTTGTATTTTGACTCGCCCTACGGGCTCGCCAAAATACGGCGCGACTCGTAAAAATATCCCACGATACTACACACTAAACCGTCTAATAAGATACATATATTGACGTTCCAAAAGCAATCGAAAGAAACTGAGAGTCGTGATACACCGTGATACACAAACCAGTTAATGTGAGTCTCTACTGGTTCCTCTTTGTTCCTTCGGAAGGTGCGATTTTTTATAACTATTTTTATTAATATTGAGAAGCTGAGAGAGAATAACGTATTGGGGCACTAAAGTACATAGATGCATTACACGATAAATAAATTGTTACTTTTTTCAAGATTATTTTTTTTACATAATAACAACAAATAAGAAGCAGGGTACTTCATTTAGAAATCATACAGAGTACATTTTCGTGAAGGTCAACGCCACGTAAAATAAAAAAATAAAATAAATCAACTTTGTTTAACGAGGGTGACACACAACAGTCTAGGACTGACAAACCTGTGGCCCTCGGGTTCCGGATCGAACTGGAATTTGGAAATGTTGGTTTTCAAACTAAATAACCTAAACGACATTCAGGTACCTTCCAGGAGAGCATTATATCTTTGACAAGTGTGCTTCATGTGATGGGACTTAAGGGTTACCAAGTTTGTTAAAAGAGCTTCGAGTTCCAGTTTTTAAAGATGCTCTTATTTCAAATCGCAGTGACAACCGGTGATTGAAATAAGCTCTCTTGAATTGAATGCATTTCCTCGTTATAGCTTGTAACTATGAAGCATCACTATTTATTTATGGAGGGAGAATCCAACATGCTCACTACCCTACTTTAAGGTCTACTGTCTTAGCTTTTAGCCTCTCTCCTCCGCAGAGGCCTCCTACAGTCGCGCTTTGACTGCACGCTTGGAAAAAAACGCGTGGAGGCTGGGAAGAGGGGAAAAGTTTCACTGTTGTTTACTAATAGGAACCTCTGCTGAGGAGAGAGAATCTTAGCTGTAGAGCAATAAATGAGGAGTTTGAATTCTTACCGTCTACTTTCCGTGAAGGGTAAAGCGTCAAAGGACCTATTTATTAAATCGCTAACAATAAACTGAGGATAGTTATCATCAATCGATTGAAAATTTAACTATCACCATTAAAATACTTTTTGAGCCTTTAATTCTATGTTCAGTGTTTTGCCTGTTTTGATGATGTTCATTGGTGCGTTGCTCTTTATCAATATCATTAAGTAGAGTCCCATTCCCGCCTCTAAACTGTCGATCACCAGAATTTGGCTCCCTTTCTGCTGGTATTCTTGGGTATTTACCAGCTGTTTCATCGTTACATTCTTTAGGTAGAAGTGATTAGAAAACTACGCGACTGTGGAGTGAACAAGGATGAAATTGTGGTTTTGTCCCCGTACCGCGCGCAATGCCACATAATCCGAGAAGATCTAGACAATCAGGAATGGACGTCCGATATTCCAGTTATGTCCATTGTTAAAAGCCAAGGTAGGTTATTTAGTTTGAAAGTAGTTAGAATAGCTGGCCATCGTTTAGGGACAATTTAGGATTAAAGTTGAAGGGTCCATCTCGCTTGCGTCATATAATTATGTACTATTTCAAAGCCAGGAAATAGGTCAAAAGCAAAGCAAGACATTGTTCACAACTAAAACGGTGTTTAGCAACAACTGGACATTGTTCTTTCTTTGGTTTGGCGTTTAATAAGCTATGCCAGTGGTTTAAAAATGTAAAAAAAAAACACGGCTAATCTATGATATTCTCCGCAGGCAGCGAAAGTAATTTTGTGATCGTATCACTGGTTCGGTCGTTACCAGACTCCCAGATTGACCATGAGCCCAGTGGTGGGTGGCTGAGAGAGAAACTGGGGTTTCTAACAGACGAGCACCAGATCAATGTTGCTCTGACGAGAGCAAAACGAGGACTCTGTATCATTGGTAAGATAAAAAAAAAATTTGAACTGAGTTTAACCCTATTCAGCCCGGGGGGGGGGGGCCATTGTGCCCGCACTGACTTTGGACGTTTATAACTTTTTTCATAAGCAAGCTTAACCTACCAAATTTGGCGACTTTTCCTAAAATTTATCTGAGAACAAATTGGCATAGCAACTGCTTGGCCATCAACTTTGACGTTACCATGGCAACCGCGTTTTGACAGGCTGTTTTTTCAGAATTTTAAATTTTCACCTTTTCCTTGAAAAATTATAACTTTTCTGGAGCAAGCTTTACATTTTTATGTCATTTTCGTGTTCTTTTATTGATTTCGGTTACATTTTGGCCAATTTTGGTAAATTTCAAAGGTTCTGGAAAAATCAAGAAATCCAAGACGGCGCATCCAAGATGGCCGCCATTTTAGATCCTGACGTAATTGTTACGTCATATAACGTCATCAGCTTATGGTGCAGACCTCAAAGGAAACATTTTTGGACGTATTATCTACCCTCCAAGTTTCGTTGTTATAGCTTTAATATTCTCGGAGTTAAGAGGTGGGGGCCGAATCAGCCCCCCCCCCCCCCGGTCCCAGAAGACCAAAAAAAGCCAGGTCTAAATAAGGTTAAATGAAAATTGTGAGCTTGAGCTATCGATGTAATGGTTGTTCACGTCACTATTCCACCTTCCTTGAAAGGAGCTACGTCACAGTATTTTCATTCATTTTTCTGATGTGACAAAATTACTTTCACATTGAAGGAAACCTCAAAATAATGGTTTCGTAGGTGAAAAAACACCAAAGAAGTAATATTAAACTAAAACTAAACAAGGATGGTTACGACTGAGACAGATTAAGACGGATTACGAATGAAAAACTTGGCCCAGTTTTTTCAAGATTTGTTATCCGCGACGTAGCTCCTTTAAACCTGTAAGACCTGTAACAACGCAATCTTGTACCCAGAGTCCTCAGGCGTCTTGGTCAGCGGTTTGTCGCCGGGAGAGACTCTGGGGAAATGAAATTGTTATCGCAGGAATCTTGCGGTTAACGGTTCCTAGTTTTGGTACAGTAAACAACCAATGAAAAAATCCATTTTTTTTGCATTACGTTACGGTCTCTCAACGAGGCATCTTCAAGGTGGAGATGATCTCGACATAAACGGCACAATGCTTTGGAAATATAGCATTTATTTGAGATTTTCTTAGTTCGTTTTGTTTGTCTCCTTTCAGGTAACAAGAATTTGCTTGAGGTTTGTGAAATGTGGTGCTATCTCATCGATCACTACCAAAAAAAGGCGTGCCTCGTGGATAGTGACCACTGGCCTTAAATTGACATATTTGCCTTTCATGCATTACTATACGTGCAATGTGCGCCATTTTTTGTATAAAGACTGTGCAGATTGGTCACACACTCAAAATGAGGATTCATTATTGCGATAGGTGCGAGGTTTATCTTGCGCAACAGCTTGTGATCGCCTTTTCTTATCTTACGATGAATTTTTTTCATGATAAGAAAAGGTCTATAGCTACAAACTACACGAATTAGCATCGTCACAGTGCCATATAGGCTACTCGCCTCCGAGGGTGGAGGGAAGCTTTCATTTATTTCTAAAAATCTTGGCAGACCTTTTCAGTCAGGATTTGGTTCTTAGTGGTCATTACGATGACAAGTGTTTAGTGTTAATATAAATATAATTGATTTTAGTTATTTTATCCAACTTGCTTTGTTAGGGTACGGCGTATTTAGAAAAAGAACGAATTCCAATTTTAAACGAAAAGTAGGAACAATTTTAAAGCTAGAAATTGTAAACAATATTTTATCATTATATACGGTGCTATGATATCCCGACTTAGAGCTAGAATTATTTTTTTGCATGAAAAGTGGAACCCTTTTAAAATGTGACGTCGTATTGTTAACCTAGTATACTGTAAGCAGCCAGTGTTTAGTTACTGTCTAATGATTCAGACAGCTTAATCATAATATCTTAAATAAAAACATCTTCACGATTTTGTGGAGCCAAACCACCATGTGTAAGACATTTGTGTACATTTATATTCAATACATGTATGTACCTTGACAACAAAAAAAGACCGTATAATATCCTCATTTATTACCCTTTTTGGGTGTTATCTTATACATCCACAACAAAGGGGAAAGGTATGGTAGAAAAACAAATCTGTAGTGCCGTTTTGTTAGAGACCAGGGCTCGGTGTTTGGATGATCGTTGAGGCTTAACCAGAATTAGGTGCTAACCAAAGTTTCTGTTTCTCCTGGTTAATGGCTCCGAAATTAACTTCCTTTCGCCGGTTTAAACGAGCAGGAGTCTGTGACCGAACAAAAAAGCAGAAATCAATGTACTTCAGAATATAACCTCTCGTGCATAACTGAAATTCTGATATAGCCTATGAGTAAAACATTAATTAGACAAAAACGATCTTTCGAGTTCCCAATCAGAAGGCGCACGGGTAATGCAAATAGTAATACTATAACATCGATCAATACAGACACTGTGGTGAATTTGTTCACCACTTCACTTTTTTTTTTCTATGAAAAGAGCTCGAGACTTTTCAATAAACAAGCAAAGCCTTTGTGGCCAACAGATGTCCTCCGTAAACGGGCTCAGAAAATTGCTACTCGCTGGTTGGACCGACAAATACTTTACCTCGGAGACACAGGGGTAGATAGTCGAAGCGGAAGAAGTTATACGGATCAGAACTGTTGCGAAAAAACCTTCAAGAACGGGCTAAAATACCCCTGGGAACTAAGTCCCATTAGTCCATTTCCGAACGGCTCTCCAGATTCTAGCTCATTATTGAGCAGAAAAATCCCTTGTGTTTCGGCCAAACGGCGAAGCGTAGACTAGGGTCACTTTCGTGTGTTCTAACACGAAGTATACGAATATTTGTCTGAGTTTCAATCTCCGATAAACAGTAAATCATTCAATTTGTCCACCCTGTTGAATGATGTTGTTTGATGCTGTCAGTGACGTTGAATGGTGTTAAACGAAATTTGATTGCCATTAGACTTTCAATCCAACATCTCCGAGATTCTTGTGCTCTGGTGTGAAAAACAACGTTGGATTTGTTAGGCTGGCACGTGCAAGAATGTTGAACACATGACATGCAGGAAACACCAGTTTACTTAATTCAACAATATTCAACCTTCAACAACATTCAGGACGGCCAAACATGTTTAACGTGTTGAATTTATCGGTGTTGAAAGATTTGAAACGAAATGTTTAAATCGATATTTATTTTACTATTATTTTTTTTAATTGTTACTTTTTTAGATGCACGTACGTATTTGAACGAGTTTTTCAGCTCTTAGACGTTACGTGATAAATAAACGATTTATAGATTGTTTGATTGATTGATTGATTGATTGATTGATTGATTGATTGATTGATTGCTTGCTAGCTTGATTGATTGTTAGATCGATTCACTGACCGTCTCGTTCAATATCGTACAGCAACGTTGCATGCAACAGCATTGGATGTTTGTTCGGGGCCTAAGGCTCACGTGTATCATTGAAATGTAAATATAACCTGTAAACAAAAAAAATACAGGAAAAAACACGGTATCCACAGATCAGATAAAATTCAACTGGTAAAAGCGTTAGAAAAGGTCACTCATTTTGTTGGAGAAACTTAACCCTCGGACTTATCAACAAACTCACACCCCTACCGTGGTACAAGGGTGGATGTTGATGCACCTCTGCCCCCTTGGGTTCTTGTTGTGTTACAATATTTCAAAAAAAATTAGCCTTTGGTAGAAAGCCTGCCATGTGCTCAAGAAGGTGAGGGAAACATTGTGGGTTGTGGCGCTGCTGAGGCCTGTGATGTCATCCAAGATGGCTGCTAAGATGACCGCCATCTTGGATTTTACTCAAAATCAAAAGTTGTTTTGTATCACAATTCAAACTATCCGTCAAAATAAAAGCAAACTGAAAAATTCTTGCACGGATTGAAAGATAAATTCTAACAAGTCGTGAAGATAAGGGTGTTACACGTAATAAAATCATTGCCTTACATAAAAGTTATCAAAGTACGGACTTCATCCCCACAACTGAATCGGTAACCGCAAGGGGATTAGGGGATTAGTTTCTAAGGAAACTGTGATGCTGCGTCGGTGGGGAAGTGAAACACAAAAATTTGGATTTATCTGAGTTGACAACTGAAGGTAAATTGGCCGCCGTAAAGAAATTGAGAGCTGAAGTTTCGAGCGTTAGCCCTTCGTGGAGCAAATCAAGGAATTGTGGGTTGCGCTTGGTTATATGGAGAACGCTGGAGCTACCCTATTAGCAGGAACATGGCAACGTAGAAAACAAGAAAAAATTAGTTGAATAAAAAGCGCTCTTTGATACTGTGTGGATTAAGTGTGCCGATTTGAAAAATTAATTTTTCAGTCCCCCGAAACTTCAATCTCTCTGATCATTCCAGCCAACACATGACGATCTGTGGCCTTTTCCTACATCAGAGTAACACGGAAAGCCGTAAACACCTATTCAGTATCTATTGACACCTTTTGGACCACAAGTGATGACACGAAGTATGACCCTCACAATTCATAATGTAAAGGTTCGGGTTAAAAAATATGCTTACATCCAGGGCTTCTAGTTAAAACGCAAGCGAACGTTCAAGAGAATTAAAAGCTTAATAGGTTTGTTAAATACAAAATCGCCACCCGACCGTAAAATAGCTTGAAATGTAATTATACATTGATAAGTGAGAGAGCCTTACAAAATTGATACTTGAAGATCCAACTAGAGGGGATAAGACAAATTTATACTTAACAAAATTATTCACTCATTTCTTCAGAAAATATAAGTTGTGACCAGCAGCAAAGTTATTTTTCATTTTCTATTTGTTCTCCTGGATCTTCAGATGACATGGGTTGATATCCCACCTCAGGCTGATCTTCACCGTCATTTTTATTTGCCAAGCACTGTAGAACATTGTATGTGACCAATCCAAGAATGGCTGTTCCAGCGAAGAGTAGATAAGCTGCACGGATGCCCGTGAAACTAATAAGGGCTCCTCCAACAATAGCACCACCTCCTAGGCCAGCCCCCATGTATAGAGCGAAAAGAATTCCTGTGGAGAGATACATACAAAGTAATTTTTGCTACTTTGACTACAAGTAATCCCTCTTTTCTCTCAGGTATTTTTAAGCACGTCACGAAACTGCATGGCAAACAAGCGAGGTAGGGCACGCGAAAATCGTGTCCATTGCGACTTTGCTCACCTTTACCTTGGTCTTTCTTTTTCCCTTCCTCAGGAGCCTCACTCTTTGAACAAAGTGAGAGGGGGCGGGGGGCAACCGACCTTTAAGTCAAACGTCCGACGTGCTAAAGGATCAGGTTTACACTTACGAGGGAGATTACGGAGACACGAACATAAGTAAAAACATTAGCGTAAGCGTAACAACAAGGATGTTCACACGTACGATAAGCACACACGCCCAAGATACTTGCTCTGCAGGACGTACCGCAGACGTTGTTTACTTTGCTTGCGCTTTTCGCTAGTTTTATTCCGGTTTGAATGGAACGCACAACAAGGCAATAACAATAAGCTCAAACAAAAGGTTTCCTTTTCTTACCGTTGCGCGTCTGCTTGTGTTCCACTACTTTACAGGTACGTGTATGATAGTTAAATCGCTTACGTTTATGTAGCCTTTTCAAGGCGTTCAGAAAGGGGGCGCGAGAACGATAAATATTCAGATCTAGAGGGAGTAGGAAAACGAATAGAGACTATCTGAACGCCTGAAACAGGCTAGCGTTTATGCTTATACGAGTAAACCAGGCTTCGTTAGGCTTAATTATCAGTGTTCCTCAAATGGCACTTCAAGTCGCGTTATATTTACCTTCTGCAGTTGCTCCTAATCCAACAGAAGAAGATTCAGATCCTACATATGCGACACTTGCCGTCCACGACACCGCAAAACAGCTTCCAGCCAAAGTGTGCAAAATGAGACCAAGCCACGGGATCTGAGTGACAGAGAAACTCGCAAAAATCACGGCATAGACAGCCAAACACAGGTTTATTGCCCTGGAATAACCAAGAAAGTCCAACGCGTAGTTTGCCACAAAGAATATCAACATGTTGAAACCATAGTGTAAGCTGGCCGCCAGGCCCACAATAACCGACGATGCTCCTAAGTCGTCTAGGAACCACGTGGTGAATTCCGTTTGAAATCCGTCAAGCATCCCAAGGATAATCGAAGTGATCTAAAAAGCCGTTTTCGGTAATGAATTAAACAGACGTTTGACTTCGTGTAATGTAGCCTTGTTTGCCGACTCGCAGCAATAGACAATCCTCACGCAGAAGATGCTGACCAAACCCACTGTCATTAGTGCAGCGAAGATGTAAAAGGCAATGTTGTAGTTTTTACGAGCTTGTCCACAATAAAAGTACGTTGATTCATTTATGAGAAGTCCGATTACTAACGTTCCCAACGAGGTAGCCAAAGAGCTCCACAATCGGACCCGCCCATAAAGATTCCTTTGCTCTCCCAGAAAATCTACAAGACAACCGTCTGCTATGGGATGAAGCATGGCAGAAAATATTTCCCCAAACAAAGTCAAAGCTAACAGAATGCAAAAGATAATTACCATTTCTCCCTCATCAGTGTTAATAATGTGTAGGTCTGAAGCTTCATGGCTCAAGGAGTCAGGCTTAGATTCCTCTTTACTGTCAAGGCCGCGCTGAAAAATTAGTCCACTTGTACTTATGTTTTCAGCCGTCAGTGTAGGGTCAACCAATCCAGGAGAAGCAATCGCCGGCTGCTTTTTCCCCCCCGTGTGAGTAAACATCTTCCAGTTAAAAATACGGTTTAACGTGTTTGAGTCAATCAGCGATCGTCTGTCCGGTCAAAGATAATTTTCGTCAAGCTCAACTTTTGACAGTGAGCTATTTGCATGGATTATAAGGCATTCTTGATGCTTGGGTTGCACAGCTATTATAAGCATTGTCTTTAATATCCAAGCCATCGCTCCCATGAATAGAATTAACCGTCGTCTCTTATACCTATCCGCAAGAAAGCCCCAAATCGGTGAAATGAAAGCCAAGCATAATGGACGAATGCTGACTAAGACACCAGTTTCAACAGCTGAAAACCCGAGTTGCTTGTAGTATAAAGGAAGGTAAGGTATAAGGCAACCACCGGCACCATAGATAGACCCGTACAATAGTTTGTAGGGAATAAAATCTAAGTTGCCTTTCACGGTATCAAGAAAGCGACCAAAAATATTCCTTTTTTGTTCGTCCTCTCTCGAACGGCTGGTTCCTTTGGCATCTGAATCCATGAAGGCAAATCAATTTTGTCAAGCACTTGATGAAGCTATCTAAACTAAAAAAGAATTGCTCTCAGGATACAGAATTGAATTTCTTTGTTCAAATTGAATTAATAATAATAATAATAATGGTAATAATAATTAACAACAATAATAATAATGATTAATATCATAATAAGTGAATCTTTTGACAGGTTAACTCTTCAGTGTAAGAGCACTGTTATCAATGTGGTCCTGTAACATAAACTCCTAAATACCTACAAAAGAAAAAAGAAAAATTAAATTTCTTAATCCTCTTAATCCTTAGGGATGTTACTGGAGGAATCCTTTGCCATTATCTCATCTGCAAAGTTGGGCGGGGGGAGGGGAAGGCTTGTCTATCTTCCAAAAAAAACATCCATGAAGCATAAATTTAATTTTATTTTATTTTATTTTATTTTATTTTATTTTATTTTATTTTATTTTATGTTAATTTCATTTGCATAGGTTGTCCTGCACCTTGCCTAGAGGAGAAATATCGCATTTCCTGTCAGTTTGTAAGTATAGCAAACTGGCAAATTATAAAAGTACATTGTATTTCATACTTATTGAAACAGTTTGAGCTGAATCGGATGAATAAATAAAACTGATAACAAGAGTGCAGTTTCAGACGTTCTGCTGAGCCTGGGTGTTCTGCCTTTCTGTCCAAGTGCGGTTTAAAAGAAGTTATCCTGGGTTAATACAAATTATACGCGTTCAAAGCCTGATCCAGGCGTTAAGATACTCCCCCGGTAGGATCGGCGAAATTTTGAAAGCGTACGCGAAAATAAATCGCGTTGAGCTTGAGGAGAAATTACCGCATCAGTTGAAAGAATCTCACCTAAAAACCACGAAATGACGATTTTAGTCGGCTAATTTCACCAAATTCACCCCATTTCTCTTTTGCCGGAGCGCTTTCAATTACTGAGTTTATTCTTGAGTTAAGTGTCAGGCCATTCTGCCCAATGTTTCTTATTCTTAATATTTTATTTTTAACCTTTAAGGAATCTAGTGAAGCTGATTACCGATATCTTTAGCTCTAACTTATGATGTCTTCCCTAAATGCCAAGGCTTGGTCTCTTCACATGATGCAGGTACCAATTAAAATCATGGAGTATAGCATGTTTGACTACTGAACTGAGAAGAAGAAATATCTGTATGTTCCGATTCGCTGTTTGGGTTGAAAATATTCGAAATACAGGGACAAGTAGCGAGTAAAGCTTTTGCCCTCGCTCGAGCGTAACTTGAACATATAATGAGCTGGCGAGCTGACCAACACGCCAATTTTCAAAGGTGCACAAGCTGTCAGGCTGTACAAAATAAGCTCTGTAGCTCGTTAATTCCGATGCAAAGTAAAAGTAAATTAAAAGTAAAGTTTATTATTATTCACTTCTATAAATAAAATAAAAAGGACTGTACTATCCCGCAAATAGCAGTAGCTAGTCTGGGCGGGTAGTCTTTACATTAGTATAGTAGAAAAGAAGTCAAGTGACAAATATACATATATAAAGAAAGAAATTACAGAAAGCAAGTCAAGCAATTGACATAAAAAAATATATACATATGTGAAAAAAGAAAGAAATTACAAATAAATAGATAAATAAATAAATAAATAAATAAGGATGCATGGATAAGTCTATAAATTCTTAATATATTTTAATTACTGTTAGTAGAATCGTACAGCTTTAAAACCATCATTAGTGAAAAATATAAGTAAAAACAACAGTTTGAATTTGCAGTAGGAGGATATTCAAATGGTGTGGTCTAGCTTTCTAACAAGGATGATAAAGAAATTATTTTTAGAAATTGGCAGATTTACAGTTGAGTAAGTCTTTTCATAGTTGTATATGCCAGTAACGAGCAATGACGGTCTAAAATAAAGTCGTTGTTTCAGTGTAAAATCCACACTCAAACGTAAGATTATTTTCTAAATTTCATTCCTGTGCTACAGGTTTAACGCTTCCACTGAGCTATACAGTCCATAATGCCGGTTGATTTTGTCCTCCCTCTTCGACTTGAAAAACTTATGACAGTTTACTTCTGTTTACGTCTTTTGCCTTCCCTCGAGAATGAATTGGACATATAATGAGCACGCAAGCTGATCAAAGCGAAAATTCAGTTTCAATGGCGTACGAGCTGTCAGGTTGTGCAAAACAAGCTCTGTCGCTCGTGAATTTCGATGCAAGTATCTTAGCGCTTTAAAACTTTTATTAGTGAAAATTTTAAACAATAGCTTGTATCTGCCCTAGGCCTAGGAGGATATTCAAATGTCGTTGTATAGTTTTCTGACAAAGATAACTAATAATTGTCTGACAGAGAAATCGACTTTCCTGTCTCACCTTTGAAGTGTGTAACGTTTTTTTTACACCCGGTTTTTCACCTGATAACAGTATATCCTGTTCTCAAAACTCTATTTCCCCGCAAAATTGTTGAGGTCGCTAGCGAAATAAAATCCGTAGTGTAGCACACACGTTGCGTGCAAGAAAGATTTTAATTAAGCAACTCACTGGGGTGAATCAAATCACTGAACGTCATTGATCAACAAGCGTCAGAGTGCCCCCATAATTTAAAACAGCTTGACATCGGCAACAAAGCTTTTTGTAATTGGTTTCGGTATGATTTACCTTTCCTGCAAATGGACTTGTTTTCTCGACTGCAAAAATTAAAAACGGTTAGAGAATATACCAGCATCAATTAGAACATGGTCACACCCACTCAGCCAATCACTGTCCAGCATTTCGATGCTCTATATTCCATAAACTGTCTTAAATTATGTAAAGTGGCGGGGGCTTTGAAGCACAGGGAAATTGCGGGGTAAAATTACAAAGAATTTCTGCATTCATTAGTGGTTCTATATAGAGCATACTAATAAGGCATTGTTTTCCTTTGTTTGGAAGCCTCATTAGTATGCTCTATATAGAGCATACTAATGACTAAGTAGAAACTACTAATGAATGCACAAATTCTCTGTGAATATTTATAACTAAATCGATAAAATCAACAGCTTCAACAGCTAGAGACACTCATTATTTTTTGCGTTTTAACAAAAAAATGCAATCTTACGGTATAACAGCATAGCAAAAAGCAAATCGAAAGAAAAACCATTATTTTACATGAAATACGAACTGTTCAGACCTTAATTGAAACAGAAGGACAGACTTGTTTCTCCGTGTTTACCAGACTACGAGTGTTGTACTTGAACTTGACTTAATTTGGCCTCTTGGCTGTCTTGGAGTTTCCTGCAGGTTCCCCACTTGCTGGTGTCGGTGGTTGTAGCGCCTCGAAGACTGCTTTCACCAGTGTAAATCTAGCAAATCTTTAGCGGCGATCACTGCCTCGAGTTCCAAATTTCCGTGTATTGGCTCATGGCTGTTGACACACCAACTGCGATAAACCGCGCGGTGAAGCACTCTAAAACATTGCACCTCAAAGGCATGCGTACAATAGCGAAAATATCGTAAACAAAATAGCAACGTGATTTCAAGGTGATAACTAAAAAATTAAAATGCAAAAATACAATCTGCACGTAAAAACGCAATTCTTCGTGGGTGTGACCATGTTCTAAGACGGTTAGACAATGAACGCTCGTGTCCTATGGGATATAGCGTCCCTCGCAAGATAAAATGCCACTCGGCCTGCGGTCTCGTGGCATTCTATCTTTGCTCGGGACACTATATCCCATAGAACACTCGCGTTCATTGTCTAACCCTTACATCTTGCAAAAAACGCACGATCACCGTCAGATAAAAAATGGAAAAATGAAATGAAAAATGCCCCACTAATGCCCGGAGGAATGGGCACTGCTGGAATTGACTGATGCATAACATTTTGGCTGTGGCTACGACTGTCGTAGAGTTTTAAACATGTTTCAAAATTCTACGACATTTTTCGTGTTGTGTGCAACTGTCGTGAAGATGTTGTAAGCCTGTTTTATAGACGACACGATTCGTGTTGCAACCATGACATCAGCAGTGTAGCACAAACGTTGCGTGCAAGAAAGATTTTAATTAAGCAACTCACTGGCGTGAATCAAATCACTGAACGTCATTGATCAACAAGCGTCAGAGTGCCCCCAGAATTAAAAAAAAGCTTGACATCGGGAACGAAGCTCTTTGGTAATTGGTTTCGGTATGATTTACCTTTCCTGCAAATGGACTTGTTTTCTCGACTGCAAAAATTAAAAACGTTTAGAAAATATCCCAGCATCAAATCTTGCAAAAAAAACGCAACGATCACTGTCAGATAAAACACAGACATTATTAAAAAATGATACTGCATTATATTCAAAAAAATATATTTTATGCAGACTTTCAAAGTTAACGGTTGAACAAGTCTTTTCAGCGTTATGCCGGTTAAGAACAATTAGAAGTCGTTGTTTTAGTGTAAACTCCAAACTCAAACGTAAGATTATTTTCTGTCTTTCTTTCCTGTGCCTCATGCATATTCAACGCATCCACTGAGCTATACAGTCCTCATAATGGTGGGTTTGTCCTCCCTGTTCGGCTTGAAAAACTTTAAAATTCAAATACTTTACCATACCAGTTTACTTCTGTTACATATTCAAGATTAACACTTCAATAAGTCATTTCATAGTTTTACCCCATCAAGGACAATGTCTCAGAAGCCGTATATCGCAAAATCTCTCCCCTTTAAAAATTTTTTTGAGCTGAAACGTCGCTAATAACAATTCATCAAATTCATCCAGTCTGGAGAATTTTCGAGAATTCTTTCCATATTATTCATGAACCACAAAAATTAGCGTTAATATTATGTCTTTGGCGCCTTTCTCAGCGTGGGTAACTTATGCTTCCCCAAGCAAGACTGAATAACAAAGAGCGCTTACAATAGATACTAAATTCTAAGAGATCTATATATGTAAAAGTGCTTAATTAATTAGGAGCCCTCCATATGCCTAACTACATCGACGAAGATGTCGACGTAATGTAGGCAAGTCTCAGGTAGTGGACACCTCCTAAAACGGGCACTTGAAAAGTGTAGCCCCTGAAACTATTCAGCGATTTTACTATGCAGTTGATGTGCAGGTCTCGACGGTGTCCATTGTGGAGAGAACTCTACAATTATTCGTTTACCGAAACTTCCCAGATCAAAGGTGATCCATGATCATGAAAATTGAAGATACCAAATTTTTGTAACCGGTAGTAGAGGCCTTAACCGTCTCGTGGCGCAAATCTGCGAAGGATCTAGATGTTGAGGAAGACGTAGAGTAGACAGGATAAGTAATGCCGCTCTACTGCGCTCACCGAATGTAGTTCCAATTTGACGTAAAGACGTGCAAACATGCATACATAATTATGTGCAACATTTTACTGAACCGTAAACCGATTAAGATCAAACGAACTCAACCAACATAACTGAACACAAATTTGAACGTTTGATAGCACTCAAACTTTGTTCAACACTATTAAGATCCACTTCAAAAATCGCTTAACATTACTACCAAATTCAAATATTTTAAAGGATGTTGAATGAATACTGCAGAATCCGCTTGGCAAGGTTTCAGCATTTTGTTTCTCGGCTTTCAAATCCCTTACCCGCTCCAAAGATTAGCGACACATCTTATGCTCTTACAAAAAAGTCCCGGTTACTTCAACTGTTTTCAATATTACTCCTACAGTGGAACCCATCAATACGTAACATGCTCGTATAAATCGAGCACTCGTAATAATTGCATATGAAAACTTGTCCAATAAAAAGCCGAAAGACGAAGCTGACCTACAAGATAAACACAAACTGAAGTGCTTTAACTAATGTACGGAACTGCGGAAGAATGGTTAAGACTTTAGGTCATCCTCGAGAAGCTTCACTCTCAGTGAAATTCTCAATGTAACGCACTAAAATTAATGCTTTCTGAGTTGCTTCAACGTGCATTATACAATGTAACCTTGCTTTTGCAAGGCATTAGTTTGCGAATAAGCCAGAAGGACTAAATATTGGAAAACCCTTTGAAACGCTACATATAGCGATATTGATGTATTCGGTATATGCTCAGACACGCTCTTCATTGACGTCAAATAGGCCTTTCCGAGAAACAAACCGGAAATTAACATTTCTTCTCAGAAACGGAACTTAAAGGTTATCTAAAGGTAATTTGAATAAAATCTTTCTCATTTTTCTTTTATTTACATGTATTGCCGATTGCTCGTCGATTGGTCCACTGGTTCACTGGGCAGAAAAATCATGTAATTAACACTATATTCGTGTTAGCTCGAGTCTAGTAAATTGACGAAGGAAAGACTCTTGCAATGTAAGAGGTATGTAAATAATTATAAGTCTCACGAGTCTCAATTGAGTATATTTACGATTACATGTTAGTGTCTTTCAGTGGTTCAGTTATAGATGATCCATACAAGTCATTTGATCAAAGACAAAATTAGACAAATTGACTTATTTTATTCAAGTTCTGGGATTTTCTAAAAGATTCGAACAAGAAGAACGTAGACCTTTCGTTTATTCAGCCTTAATCACTGTAAGTTCCTCATAACCATCGGCACTAATCACAGATACATTCAAGCCATCTTGTTTCTCACTTTTTCAGGTGCATCAAAACACCGTTTTTATGCGAAAACTACATTCTAAGCTTAGTGAGTGAGAATCGATGTTTTGAAATCCGTTTAGCTTTTAAGTTTGCTGAGGATTACAGTGAAAACGTATACAATGATTTCGTATCTACAGTTGCTATCTGGAACGGCCATACGGCCTGCGTATTTACGAAAACCATGGCAAAGGTCTTCGGATCGGGATGAATATTTTCATCCACCTTAACTACCGGGGTGAACTCGCCCAGATATGAGTCGTAATTGTAGCACATTTGTTTTGAAAACATTATGATGTGAACGAAGACAGATCCGGCATAACGTTGACTGGGAACCGAGATCGCCTCGTACTGGTGAATTTGCTTGGACTTAAATTACACGTCGGATAAGGATATACGCCGAATGCAGAATATAATATTTGGAGTAATGAACACCCATCTACGGACAGATTTAAGGTTAAGCACTGATCGATAGTATTTAGGCCATAGCACTTCTCGACATAAGTGAAGGTTAGCCTTGAGCCTTGTAAAGACGGTCCGCTTTTGGTTAATGTTATGGCGGATAATTGTTGGACGTTCCGCGCTCTGCAAGAAACCCCTTTCCCTGCCGTTGAAAATGCAGGCTTAGAAGAACGATTTGTTTTCTGATAGCTAGCCCTTCTGTGAGCAGTTTGAGGAAGTAAATTGTAGGAAATTAAGTGCTAACTCTCCGACTGCCTTATTGTTGTTTTTTGTTCTCTGCGCATTTTTCTTGTTGATTTCGTTTCTTTCTCCTCCTTTAACTCTGTTTATTTATAGAAACAATGGTGGATACTAAGAACTGTTATCCATACAACAAGTTTTTCATGACTTTTTGTTACTACCCCTCGTTTAGTCAATTTATGTGTTCATAGTGCTATTAATTCTTTACTGAGAGTTATCATGTAATTTGCCTTTAACGTAAGATAAATTGCTGCGTTCGTTGTGTCAAACATCTGAACAAACCGATTCCCACAAAATGGTTCTCAACTGGGTACAGCTAATAATTGTATACAAGTCATGTATTTCACATTGAGGAATGCGATAGTTTAGAAAATGATGTATTTCAGTTGCACATCCAACATTTTCCTGAGGCAAGGAAGGGACCAAAGCTGGTCCAAGGGTAACAACAAGCAGTGCAAGCCAAGGTCTGCCACAAATAACGCACATTGTCTTTAATTTCTCGTATAGAGATAATGTTTTCTTATTAGTTTTAAAGGTTTCAGATCATTAACTCTGCCTTATTAGGGATGTATCTCAGTTGACAGTAAATCTACTGATAAAGGCCAATAAAAGTATTCCTTAGGACGTTAGATTCTTAGGACGTTTGACTCTGGAGAACCAATAATTTGCACTCCTGGAAGAATAACTAATCATGGTCTTCAAAGGGGTGTTTCATTAACTCTCATTTGATGACGTTCTTGTCTGTATTTCAACACCAACGTTAACAGAATTCACCAGCTTTGTGTAACATAAATTTAGACTCAGTAAACTGATATATAGTAAGGTCAAGAGTCTGACTGCATTTCTTTAACTGTGCTGAAGTGATGGAATCATCGTGATCAAGACGTGCAAAAATCTAATCATATATATTTCAAGCATGTTCTACTCCGGTGATTTACATTATTACTCAAGGGTTTGCATCCATAAGTAAAGGAATAAATGACGGTTCCTTTACCGTCATTTGGAAATGGATTTCTTCCAAAGGGTTTTAAAAGACTGCTTCAAAGAAATCAAGACATACATATTACAGTAAAACTCATTAAACCATGAACGCCTAAAATTATTTCTGGAATGTTTATTGTTCTGCGCCCATTCAGATTCGAGACGTAACCGCAACAAACCGCAAGAGTAATTAGCTGAAAGGTTTCGATCACGAAACGAGTCGGTGGCTTTTGCGTTTGCGTCGATAAATTCTCAGTGATCACCAGTTTCCGTGCAAAAACTAAGGTTGAAAATGTGCGTCATCCATTGCTTCGTGATTTTTATCTGGTTTCTTTTTTCTTTGTTGCACTGTAGATTACAACGAAAAGTAAAAATCACGGAGGAATGCATTGCATATTACTTTGGATATATTAGCATTTACTTGCCAACTGTTTATATGTAACGCAAGCCTTTCCGTCGGTGCATACATCCTCTTTAACGTTAAATCTAAAAGTGTTCCAGTGAATCAATGTTAATAAGATTCAAAACTAAAATTGGTCACATCGTCAAGCACGCGTGTTTAATGTTTTAAAAAAATGTATGGAGCCGTTCTTAAGATATTCGCAAAAGCGCTCAAATTAAAAAATTACCACAAAATTATTATGCGAATGATCTTAGAAAAACAAGTCGTTCTCGAGATCGCGAACACCAGTTTCAACAAAACTTTCCAGGCGTAAAATAGTAAATTAAAGACCATTTCAGCAAAGCGTTGATTATTTTTCGGTGCATTTAATATTACTAGGCAAAAACTAAGGTTGAAAATGTTTTTGCAATTTATTTCAAAACAAACATACAGAATTTTTCTGTTCTTGTATATTTTGTTTGCCATACACCACAGTTTAAGGTGTTGGTATTTGCTTTTCGAAGCGAAATCTGGATAGCGCAAAATTTCAATTTTACTGTTTCAAGGATTTTTGTTTATCGTTGTCATGGAAATATCGATTTTTACAAAATGTAAACCACGCTAAAGTTCAATCCAAAATCAACAAGTATTGCAAATTTCACGTTGATCTGACAAGGAGAAGACTGTCTAACAGCCGATTCAAAAAGTTAGGTATGGCCCCCAAAAAACTGTATCGAAACACCTTAAACATTATGGAAAAATCTGTGCGGGCAATTCATTTCTAAGGTTATGCAAAATTGACATTTTCCAAAAATAGACATATCTGCTGACAGCAGCCTAAGGGACAAATGGGTCACGTTAAATCAGCTTTCAACACTTTACAAATGAAAAACCTGAAAAAAGGTAAATTACAGGCTAACAAAGTACACGGTTATCGTCTGAATTATTTCACTGCCGCAGATTTTGCACATAATCGTTTTGCGGCTATTGAAGGCATTCGTTCCCCACCCCTCCCCTGTCAGATTTCTGGTGCGTCAGGGTGTTCTATTTAATTTCCAGCACAAGGTTATTTCAAGCTATTTGAAGAGATTCGTTCGGGTTTACGGTGTTGTTTTCAATCATTTAGAGTCTAAAATAAAGTTATAGGCCATAAACACAGACTCAAATTAGAGAATTGAAGTCGAGAGGTTCCGTCACTGTGCGTGACACAGAGAAGCGACTTTCGTGCATGGATAACCTCTCGACGGATTTCAATTAAGGGGCCTTAATTGAAATCCGTCTTGGAAAAGGATTTCGGCTGGTCGAAATCCGTTTTTGGATTTCGCGTTTTATTGGGAAATCCAAAATCCGAAATCCGAAATCGAAATCCGGATTTCCCAATCGAACGCACCCTATTTTTCATGAGGAAAATGGCAACCAAATAATAAACAATTATTGGACGAGGTTGAGCAAAATATCGTGATTTGTCTGTGGCGAGCAGATCAATTATTTGCCGATGCCGAAGGCAGAGGCAAATAATTGATCTGCGAGACACTGACAAATCACGATATTTTGCAAAATCGAGTTTAATAATTGTTTTATCATTCAACAAGACAATGTGTTTATGCATTTAACCAGCACGCTTGTTTCACAATTATTTATTCCTACACCAAGTGCACGCTCTTATTTCGTTCAAAACTTAAATATTCTGCACAAAAAATACAAAATTAGTAAATTCCGCTTTCGCCAATAACTAATTGCTTTAAAACGAATACATCAACTGATTTGCCAAAAAGTACAACGTTCAAAAGGAAGATTCACACTTTTTTCTTCAAATTTTTTAGTCAAAAATCGCAGACGTTCCGCACTTTAATGGCTTACTTGCCCGCGTTTGAGTTTGAGCTCTGAACAGGTGACTCAACTGCGCACGAGCAGAATTATTCACAGCAAAACAACTTCGCACCGTAATGCGCATGAGCAGACAATTATTCGTAGGCAGTTATTTGCACATTCTCGTCCCCAGAGCCCACGATCCTTTTGGTCTGCGTCAAGGATCGAGACCTCTGGCAGGGGCCAGGTAACGCGCAAGCGCAATAGCTGCCCATTTTTGTAACCGATAGTAACCGTTATTGTTCAAATTTCTGAGGCTGCGCACAAAAGCCGGAAGTCCGTGATTCGCGGATTTCCTGCTTCGGTCCCTGCCAGAGGTCTCGATCCTTGGCGCAGACCAAAAGGATCGTGGGCTCTGGGGACGAGAATGTTATTTGCAGTGATGTAATGGTCTCTCGGCCAATTAAAACGCCAGATAAAATAACGTGAATGATAATTTCACATATTCCTGGAGGAACAGGAATTTGCTATACCAGCCGCCTACACCTTAAACATCTACGGTTAAATAACTGTTACCCCGACTTCGCGATTTGTCTTTGCCTTGGTTTCTGTTTGCCTATCTTAAGCGGCAAATGACGCTATAACATATCAAATGGTACTTTTTTTTAATGTTCTATCTTCTATCTATACATCAGATAAATGTGTTTATGCCCTCTACAGCTACACCCAAATCATAGCCAACTTCAGTCCAAAAGGCAGAACCCAAAATCCGGACAAATTATCAGGCTAAAATGACTAAAAAGCCTTACTCTCTTGGGCGGCATATACCTGTTTTCGCGTACAACTTAAGCAAACGGACTCCCATATAAACGTTTTCCTTTGTTGCCGTGTATCAATTTCTTCCACTTCCTTCTATGTTTGGCCAATTCTCCCTACAGTAAGCTATGATACGGGAAAACAAGGAATCTGGAGTTTGCTTTCGTCAGTAGTTACTTTGAGTACCCTGTACAGTTCACGCAGATCATCGTTTTTCGTCTGTTTCTAAATCTGATGTAAAGGCTTCCCATATTGTTATTTTTAAGCGCCTACCTTGAAGTTCATTTGGACTGAAATTTACATGACTTAGTGTCTACCTGAAACTGAAATCAAACTCAACAAGAGATAATGTAATGTGCAGCTATTTTTAACACATTCACCTCCAGTTGAGATTCTTGATGAAAAATTGCAGTTCTTGGTAGCAAACAGGCTTCAGTCAAACAGGTTAGTAGATTGCAGATGACGGTGTTCATCCTAACGCTGAGGTATGTACTCAGATTAGTTATATTTTTATACGCAATGGGTAAAGAAGTTGCTGACGGGCAGAAGAATCGGGAGCAATTAATACTTGCTCTTAAAGTGCCTATGAACTAAAAATTTTTTTTGCACATTTTGGTAGTTCATTATGTGTTAATTCCGAAATGGCAAGAGAAATTGGATGGCGAGAAACAAAAATCCGTTTTTTTGCCCTTGAAAGTACCCAAAATGACCAAAATCGTGTCTCCGAAGACTGGGAACGACTTGGCCGAGGAAGCGGGCCGTATGACGTCACAAATCGCGCAGAATGTTTGTCTCTTTGGTCTTTGTCAAGTATTTGAGCGACGAAACTTACATTTTCCTTGCTAATATTGATATACAATGAAAGCTACCGACGACTGCGGAAAACGCTAAGATTCAGCTGGAAGCGATTTCGAAGATGTGCAGTTTTTGGGTTTGTCGTCCGTAGATAAAGCCTAAACAACGACAACAACAAATTAATCTTGCGCGAAGCAACCTGGCGGATTGAATTGTTGGGATTGACTAACTTTCAGCTCTACTGGATTGACTGGCTTGAAGGAGAAGCTTCCAGAAATGAATGGTCAGTGCCTTATGTCTTAATAACGAGAGATTGACGCAGCCTTGACTTTACTTCTTTTGTTCAGAGCGTCATTGTATGTACTTCAATTATTTTACATAAACCGATACCAGACATGCTCAAGTTTACGGTGTACTTGTTTGTAACTTAATTTGTTCATCTTTTCGTGGGTTTTCGCGCCAAGAGAAAGATAGACCTAGTTGTTCGGCTCTGTCGAATGAGGACTTTTGCAGAGAGAGAACACTGATATAAACTTATCAGTTAGCAGGAAGTATTTATACATAGAAGATAAGCATACCCAAAATTTGCTTGAAATATTCCAACATGCCTAATGGCTGAGACATCAATAGTAATTTCTAAAGAGCGTGTTTTATTTATCATAATCAGCAGCTGCAAATGATTTTCAAATGGAAGTGCAGTGCTTTTATTGTTGTAAATTTCAAGCCATTTATGAGGGAGCGTCTCAAAGCAAATAAATAAGAATTTTTTAGTATGGTGCTCATTTGTGGTCTTTTACTCCACCTGGAGGTGCTATGAGGATGGTGACTGTGATAAATAAAGGTGGACATTGTATGATACGCGTGCAAACTCAGACTAGTGTGACTTCAGCTTTGTCTTTGTAATAATCCATCGCTTCTGACTACATGAACTGGTTAACTGAGTAATTACCTATACAATATTAGACCAGCTGAATTTTTGTCCTTCTGTTCAGCAATTTGCTTGAGGATTGGTTCATACCAATTTTGTGGAAACATGCTATGTGATCACTTATACTTTCATGATGCTGGTCTCATGTAAATAAACTTAACCATACCTGTCCAGTTGTACTGGCCCCAGTCGTTCAAAAGTTGGATAGCGCTATCCACCGGATAAATCTCTATCCAGTGGATAACGCAATTGGTTTCCCTAACACTTATCCACTGGATAGTGATTTATCCGGTGGATAGCGCTATCCAACTTTTGAACTGGGGCCTGGACTGAGCTCCCTTTGTATACTGGTCTGGACAATAACTCCCTTGGGTCACTCTCAACACTGAGATGCATATGTAATTTGCTCGAGAAGTACATTTTGAAGTGCCATTTTCATTGAAACATACAGCCAGTCCAATTCCTTGAAGTATGGCAGAAATATCAAGTAGAAATTGTCCTCTTTGTGTGTGTAGTTTCATTTTTTTTATTTAAGGGGGGGGGATAGGGAGAGGTTAAGACAGCTCCCTTGGATTCATAAACCCTTTAAATTACAGTACCCTCCCAGTACACTGTACACATTACGTATGTATTAGCCTTTTTTGTTGTTAAGAGATCCGTTCTTCAGTAACAAATGTCTAAGAGTCTGTGTTCGATCAAGCTCGCATAAACCTTTGAATTCTCCCAACACGAGGAACACTCTCGTGTTTGCATCAGGCTTCTGCTACGTAACCATGCATGCCACTATTAATGTTTGAAGATATGTATTTTACTATCTTGGGCACTTATTTAGTAACAGAACCCCCCTTTGTTACCAGTGTTTTTACACTGATGGGGCTATCCTGTGTATATATCATTATTATTATTAAAGCAGTACAAGACGTTTATATGCTATGTCCCTAAATAGCATGCATAGGGAGGGAACATAGCCTATGCAGCTAATTTTCAGAAAAAAATATTATTATTATTATTATTATTATTATTATTATTATTATTATTATTATTATTATTATTATGATGTTTGTTATTATTGGGGCAACAAATTAAAGGTGGAGAACGAGATCGAAAAGGCCCATTTTGAAACCTCATTATTGATTTTCTGTTAGCTAATTACGTGGCTTGTGTGGTAGCTTTCTTGGGTACAGGGAATGAGTCAAGAAGAGACTGACACAATTCAGTGTGTGAGGAATTTCCAATACAAAGCCTGCCACAAAATTAAATAATGGGTAATGAATGTCACATATTTTCATTGCCCTTCAGTAATAAAAATGATTAAATAACTTATGCCATAAATTCAAATTAACCCTACATCAACAAGACTGTGCTGCACAAGGGTCAATTAGACGGTGTTACGAGTGGTATGTGAAATTTCATATTATATGGTCGTCTTGAGATAACAGGAGGAGGGTCAACAAGAGGAGAGGCACAAATCTGCTTGAAATGTGTGGTGTTTAAAGAGGACCACATAAATCAAATGCAGTGGAACTGCAAGCAGAGTGACTTGCAATAAAAATTATCAATGCTGAGCTGAACTGCTTCCTTTTATTTGACGAAACATGTTGTACACGAGGGATTTATAAATATTCCTATAGCTATCTCTGATTAACTAAAACGTCTTGTCTCGTCGTCAGTCAAGACAGTTCCGTTCATTGTTATCCCTTCAAACTCTATGGTGGACATCCAGTTTGAGAAACGTATTGCATGTGGTTTCCAAAAAAACGGAAATGTAAACAAAACTTTGTAGCAAAGTTATGCGTTGTTGATCTTCGATCGATGGATGCTTTTAGGTAATAGTGGACAGATGCATATAGCAATAGTTTTGTGGACCAAATATTGAAAAGCTTCTTTATCTCGATCTTTAATCTTGAATTGCGATAATTGCTTCTAGTAGAACTAATCCAACAGTGGCAGAAGCAGCTCTGTAATGCGGGTCGAATCGAATTCTTACCGAGTCGAACACGGTTCAAATGAGTCCGCTTCTCTCCTTAATTCGTTTCCTTTTGAGAAACGACACACACATGCTCTCATTGTAAGAATCCCGCCCTTGTAGCTCACAATCCTGGGCCCACGAGTCACTCCAAAGTAATTTCTCTTCTGGAAACCCTCTTGTCAGCCATAACACTCTTGTCTTCTGCGCGATTTGTGACGTCACAGCCTTGTAATGCGATCTTTTTGGCCGAGCGCAAAATGGAGACACTTTTCGGGTGCCAAATTTGAACTTTGCGGCTGGAAAAATATCCCATGCAAAGGGTTCTACTCAGCAAAACTTACATATTAGACTGAGGGAGTCATAAACTATCATATTTAGGAGAAAACATTTTTAGTTCATAGGCACTTTAAGCCCCATTTTAGATTATCCAAATAAGTGCGTTTGTTTTTTAGTCCACTTCTTTAGTTCCAATTTATTCTAGATTTCAACTTGCGACCTTAATAATTTGAGATCAATTAAACTGACGAAATCAGTTCCAACGTGAAACAGGTATTATTATTATGTCCGATCACTGGTATCCTCGGACGGCATTAAGCAAAACCCTTTCACTCAATCCCTAAACAACATGTTTAAACAGCCGAGTAGTCTGGAGACAAAACAGAGCTGAAACAATGGTTCAATTCTTGAGGTCTTATAAAATATAAGCAATACATTTGGTTACCGACTAACTGCAACAAGTGAAATAGGTTTAGACACACAGAGACAAATCGCAAAGTCGGGATGACAGTTGTTTAACTGAAAATTTAAGTCTCCATCATGTACAAGGTGTAAGCGGCTGGTATAGCAAATTCTTGTTCCTCCAGGAATATGTGAAATTATTTGGCCGCCATTTTTCCCATGTAAATCTGCCGTCCAGATGTTATCCGTGCACAAAAGTCGCTTCTTTGTGTCACGCACAGTAACGCAACCTCTTAGCCTGCTTGCAGGCGGTTACTGGGTGTTTTTATCGCAGAAAACCCGGTCCGTTTGCTAATCGGGCGCCATTTTGGATTTTTAAGACGCGCGGTCCCGGGGACGAGCGGGCGAGCGCAAAAATCGAGGGATGGGGGGAGGGGGAGAGAAGAGAAAAACCGCCTGCTGGAAGACTAGGGCTTCCTCTGGACAAAATTTGAATCCCCTCCACCAGCAGACGGGGTTTCTGATTGGTCAGGAAACAATAGCTAGGCTATGATACTACAGAGCAGTCTCTTTAGAATTTGTCACACATTCTAGAATCATGGCGGACTTGAAAGAAGTAGTAAGCAAAGCGTTATCATTCTTGGATTCCAAGGGGAAAACGATCGTTTTAGAGGCCGAACAGGAAAAGGCTTTGTACAGCCTACTTGAAGGAAACGATGTTTTGGCAGTTTTGCCAACAGGTTTTGGAAAAACCATGATTTTTACGATGTTTTCTGTTGCTGCTCGAGAACGAACACTGCAGGCACCAGTTTCAGTATTGGTAATATCGCTGCTCACCAGCATAATCACCGACCAAATCGCTGATGTAGAAGGATTATGCAAAGCCGCAGAGCTTAAAGCAGACAACTTAAATGCAATACTGAAAGACCCGCCACATTTTATCTACGCTTCGGCCGAGAAAGTCCTTGAAGAACGCTTCCTTCGTGCCCTCAAAGATTTCAGTTCTGAACTACACAACCGCACATCATTGATTGTCGTAGACGAATCACACACAGTGGAAACGTGGACGGGAAAAAGGTATTTTTGTGTACTCATTTCTCGTACACGGCTACAAGGAAAGCTACCGATCACCGAGTAACCTAGCTAGCTATTTTTTTTCTTCTCATGTCTACAGCAAAAGGAATAATAAAAACTTGCTAAATTCACGTCTAAAATTCGAAAGAAATTCGGTTTCTGACAAGCATTGCTCGGTCTTTGCTATACATTTTCCTTTATAACCAGCAAACACGAAGTTTTGAATTTGAGGTCAGGTTGACTACTTGCAATACATAAATAGTTAAGATATAGATTCTGTAGACATGAACATTTTTATGTATAAATTAGCAACAGAACCAATAATGCAGTAAAAGTAGCATGATATTATCCCCATTGTATAAGCCCAATGAAGAAATGAAGGGATGAGAAATATAATATCACTCAACTCTACACTGTAATTATCAATTTCATTATTTTTAATTAGTGTTTTTGTCCCAAGAATAAACAATAACAGTTTTGACCTGAGTGGTAGGCTTGTCCAGGAGGCCTTCGACATTCAGATGCGCGTCAACATTGGTCAAGTTCTCTTTCTCCTGACCAAAAGCCAACGATTTCTTGGCTCCGCTTGATCGTTTAGCAGCTTTAGAGGTGGGGCGTCTATCTGGTGAGATTGTAGTGGGAAGCTGCCTCTTGAATCTGCTTGGCGCGTCGCTACACTCCCCTTCATTCACACTTCGCTCCGTTTCGGCGGTCTTCTTCTCGCTCGACTCGGCGTTTGCCCTGTCGTTTTCTTCCACCGATTTCAGCCGCTTGTAGAAACAATACGTGTTCCTCAAATTCCTACCGCATGGCTTGCAAATTCTATCGGATAATTTATCTGATTTTGCCACAATGAAACCGAGCTCAGCGCATAACTGGCTCGAAGTTTTGTTCCCGAGACCTCGAAATTCTGGTTTGTCGCTGTACTCTTTCCTCTTCGAGATTGTAAATATATTTTCAGTAGAAATATACGCAACTCTTCCGTATCTAATAACTAGCTTGGTTCTGCAAAATCTACACTCTTCCTTCGGATTTTCGCGGCTTGCGCTAGCTGATTTTTTCGGTGTTTCGCGTAGCTCCATTCTCCATGACAAAAAAGGTTCCACGTGAGTTTGACAACTTCAAACCACGCGGATTTGTTTTGGTCGATGCCCTTGACAGTTTAAAAACAATGGGGCCTTCACTTGATTTTGATTGGTCAATAGCGAGTGCGTGACATGTCACCGTAAGCGTCATGGTCAATGGGTTGAGACTCATAGGGGGATAGTTATCCAGTAGGCGTTCTTTTCTTCTTTCTTTTCGCGCCTCCCGCCCCCTTCCCCCCGCGTCGCCTCTTTGTCAACTATCGCTCGCCCCGCTCCTCCGCGTCGCGTATTTTCCAAAATGGCGGCCAAGACAGCGAACTCCGGGTTTTCTCGCCGAAGAAAAACTCCAACGCCTACAGGTAGGCTAGAACCTCTCGACTTCAGTTCTCTAATTTGAGTCTGCGTTCATGGCCTATAACTTTATTTTATACTCTAAATGATTGAGAACAACATCATAAGGCCAAACGAATCTCTTCGAATAGCTTAAAATAACCTTGTGGTGCTAGAAATTAAATAATACACACCTGACTTATCAGAAATCAGTTAGGGGAGGGGTGGGGAACGATTGCCTTTAATGACCGCAAAACGTTTATGTGCAAAATCTGCGGCAGTGAAATAATTCAAACCATAACCGTGTACTTTGTTATCCTGTAATTTACCTTTTTACAGGTTTTTGTATTTGCAAAGTGTTGAAAGCTGATTTAACGTGACGCATTTGTACCTCAGCCTACTTTGGTAAATGTCAATTTTGCATAATCTGTATTGAACCTTAAAAATGAATTGCCTGCACAGATCGTTCCATAACGTGTAAGTAGTCCCTTAGCTCTTTTTGGAAAATGCACATCAACCATAGATTTTGTCTACTACATAGAAAAAAATTCCTTTGAAATTTAGCAAAACTGGCACTTTTTCAAATCTGCCAAACCACCCTCTCTGTTAAAAATTATTGCTTAGCTGAAAAGAAGAGCGTGAAAGAAATATTAGTATTTTTATGAAGAGGAAGGTCAGTTAAGTAAAGAAGCATAATTTGATTTATGGTTGACTAATGTTTCTCTTGACAAGAGACATGCAAAGTTGGTAGTTTTTAGAAACTTTTGGGAGCTAAAATTGCTTCCCGGGGGGGTCAAACTTAAATTGCTTGTCACGTGACCACATTAGTATTGCTGGCTTGCACGTGACGTCATAAAATTCTAAAATCAAAACTCGCTAGGCCTGTTGAATTTTTATCATCAACAAGTGTAAGATGACATAAAAATATATCTTTTTCCAAGTTTCCAGCTCGGTAGCGTCCTTCGTTTTTAAACTAGAGCATTTTGAATTTTCGAGTTCTCCGCCGTACGTGACATCAAGATGGCGCCGTGACAAAGCTGTCTTGTTTGAAAAAAGGCCTCTCCTTAGGATTTTTAGCAGTTTGAACATTTCAAATATTAGGTGAGGTGTTTAAGTGAAAGTATACTAGCTCACGACCGAAAAGTAATCGTTTTAATAGCAAAAGTGAATTCCAGGTGTTTTCTTTGGTATCCGGCCGCCATATTGGTGTACCACGGCGGTACACCAATATGGCGTCTGCATACTGAGCTCTATAAATTTCCGTGGAACGTTTTGGCAAATAACTCAAGAACGTTGTACCGTACAGATCTGAGACTTGGAGAACCTGTTTATTTATTAGTCTTTGATAACATTTAAAATTCTTGGCTTCTTTTATCGAATGGATTCGAATTTATTTTTGTATGGCGTGACAGTGCAACCCGGCAATTAGAGGACAAAATAATGTCGATTTGATTACTTGCTCATGACTAGCTTTCAGCAGGCAAGGTATGAGATAGGGTTGTTTCTGACCATTTCCAAAAATCTTTGAACCTCTCGTGGACTGGCTCTTAAATGTTAACTGAGTGCAGTTTACTAAGATCACTCAATTAGTGGCATTCCCAATGTAGGATTTTTTTTTTAATTGCGATGTCTTTCTATCTTTTAGCTTTAAATTGAAAATGGTAGAAGAGGGTCAACCTTGGGTGGATGAAGAGGAAGGATAAGCACAATATGAGTATGTATTAAGAGTGAATGTCAGTAAAAATCAAAGAAAATCCGTAAAATCGCGGCCACGGTCAAAATATCGATTTCGCTCATTTTTGGTGTACAGCAAGTTTAAGGTACTAAACAAAGGGGTGTTCCGAAAACGCGGGGTCGGGGTGAGGGGTGAGGGGTGAGGGGTGAGGGGTGCGGGGTTAACAAAACAAAAAAAATAAATAAAAAAGAACAACAATAATGAAACAGCCAAAATAAAACTAAAAAAACAAAAGAAAACAGCTAAATACATAAAAAATACAACTAAACATACAAGAAAAAATTAAAAATAAAGCCAGAATTGAAGGACTCTTACTCGAAACAATGAATATATAAAAAGATAAATAGAAATTTTTATCACTTGAATTGATAGTGTGGTTTGTGTGGAACACTCTCTCTTTTGTCGTAGTCTTATGTTATTTTATTTCTGAAGCATTAATATTTTTCACCGCTTCTGTGTTTTGGCTATATAGCGAAGCAGTTGTAAAAGTCATACAACCAAAATCGGCAACTTAACAGCATGTCGAGCGATCCGAGCCAATCAGAGTTAGCGGTTCGCACGATGTTGATTTCACGCAAAAAAATATAATCGTGCACTATTTTCTTTGCATGGGAATTGAGGGCTGTTTGCTGTTTTACTGTGGTTCTCTCAAGGAGATGCCTTCGCCAGCTGTAAGCAGCTTTGACTAAGACTGGACGTGGTTAGTCTATTCATCTGTTATTGAATTTTGCTTTGTCTTTGAAAGTTGCCTTTTACCTTGTTAAAAATGACATTTCTTAAAGCTAATATTATCATCTCAACCCTAGATAAGGAACACCCGCTGGTTATAAGCGATGAGGAAACGTAAGTCTTGTTCCGAATTCGTATGATACACCGAAACAAGTTATCCCTAAGAGCTGAGCGCTTGTTCTGTGCGTTCTGTACACGCAGTCTTCATAAATAACACTCGCTGCGGTGTTGCAGAGATTTTAACGATGCCAAAATTCAAGAATTCAAGATTGTATTGATTTGGCTAAGATCAAGGAGAACATTGACGATGCGAAGATTGCAAATTTACGGGAACAATTCCGCAAGTAGTGCACGACACCGCGGCAAAATGCACTGCGCACGCGCTGTATTTTTACTTCTTGTTAATGGTCCCCTATTGAAAACTATTGGCAAGAATAACAAACTCGGGTTCCGGCCGCGAATTTTGAAAAACTTAAGCTCCAGACATCAAACTTAAGGTTAAAAAATCCAGAGCAGTTTGAATATAGTTTTGTCTGTTTCTACACCTTCGCACCTCGTATTTTCGGGCTTGCACCCACAACGAAAAACATCATGAAAGTCGATAGTTTACGTTCGCATGTCGCCATTGTAGTGACATCAGGGAGTTTAAGCAACCACCACGGCCACGGCAACGAGAACGTCGAAAAACAATAGGCTTTAATGAGCAAAAGAATGACGCTGCACGTGCGTTACACATTCTGGTACATTTCTTTTCCATCCTCTGCAAAACAACAACGTGAAATGACCAGTTTTAAGTTTTTTTTTTTTTTGGAGAACGGGAACACACGTGGGTGAATTTTTCTTGTCTTACTGGACTTGAGCGCCATCCCTGCGAATTCAGTTCCAGGACAGTTCGAAGTGAGCGCATGCGCAGACGTTTTGCCGCGGTGCCGTAGTGCACGATTTTATTCTTGTGGGTGAAATCAACATGTAAGGAACTGCTAACTCTATTGGCTCCGATCGCGCGATATACCGTTCATTTGCATTCGGTTGGTTGCATGAATTCAGTAAATATCGTTATATCCAAAAACACAAGTAATTTTTACCCAAAGAAACTGAAGTAAACAATCGGCTGTCCATGTCCAGTCATACATATTTTAGCTACTAACTCTGATTCGCTGGGATCGCTCGACATACCGTTCAGCTGCGTTTTGTTTTGGTCACGGAAGCGATGAAAAAGCATCAGAAATGAAATAAATAAAAAGAGAGAGTGAAAAAAGAAAGTTCCACACGGACCTCACGATCATTACAAATGACAAAAATTTATCGTTATTTGTTTATTTATTTATTTATTTTATTTATTCACTTACTTATTGGTTCGCCTGACAGTCAAATATTCAATTCTCACTCTATTTCTATATTCTCTTGCATTTTTTATTGTATTTTTATTTGTATTTAGCTATTTCTTTTGTTTTTATATTGTTTTATATTGGCTGTTTTATTATTGTTGTTATTTTTAATTTTTTTTTTGGTTTTTGTTGACCCTGCACCCCGCACCCTGCACCCGCACCCCGCACCCCGCACCCGGCACCCCGCACCCCGACCCCGCACCCCGACCCCGCACCCCAACCCCGCGTTTTTGGAACACCCCTAAACAAAATGAAATGGAGTTAGTTTTTTGAAATATCCATTTTGAACAATAGTAACGGTTAAAAATCATCTGATCGAATTTGGCGGTGCGCGAGCCCGAAATTTTGCACTTTTTGCAAGATTTCCGTTCGAAATAAAATACAACAGCCAGACTTCTACAGCTACAAATGTACCTCTGGGTCTTATTTAATTGGGATATGGTGTTCTTTTTAGACTCAGGGTCTTCCTGAAGAAAAAAAAGCAGGAATTTTGAAGTTATATTTTCAGCCGTTCGATTACACGCCAAAGCATGCCCGCAACAGCTTCGTAGAAATGTATGTGGTAGTGCATCAAAATGTCTAACATTGTAAACTTAGAGTCTTGAAACATAGTTCTAAAAAGTTGTGGTTTTGTATTTCTGGGACCTTCTCATTTATCAATGCGAACGCCAACTGAATTTTGGAAAAACAGAAGTGACGCCATAACGCAATTCAATAACATTAAAAGTGCGGTATGCGATAAACGCGGAAATCTTCCGTTCAGTAACGGCATGTGGTAAAACCAAGACGCTGCATTCTGGACGATAGACGATGGACGATGGACGATAGACGACGGACGATATGCCCATTTTTGACAGACGAGGGTCAAATTTGTCACACAATCTTTAGGGAATTTTTGTCACACAACGTCACAGGAACGCAAATTGTCAGAGACTTTTTAAAATTTGTCACGTAATCACGGGCAAAAACGAATAAACGAATGTGTGCAATGTCTAGAGGAAGTTATGACGGCGGTATTGACGTGTTGCCAACTAATTTTCAGACCTTGTGACAAGAATTATTTTAGTTTACAACCACATGACGAGACGCTACGGGGTCTAACTGGAAGTACATTAAGGAATGCGGGGTTGTGGACCCCGCATTCCTTTCATATTTGAATTTTGATCAAGGCGCCGCGAAAGCAACAGGTGTTAAAATCCGCCGCTTTCGCTGTCAACAAAGCTTTTCTGTTACCGGAAACACACTGTTGTTGAATAAATATCACAGACCTTTTTGCAAGTTGATCGCAACGGCAAATTTATTTCTGTGGCTGTTAACAAACAATAATATAATAGGCTATGAATAGCCTCTTATTTCTCTAGAGGATCGTAGCGCTCGCGGGCGGTTTTACCGCCTCTCCTTTCTCCGGAGAGGTCATTTGTTGGTATGTGATCGGACGTTCTGAGAGAAATACTTGAAGAGAATCTATAAATACAACATGGTCTTTCTCCCGTTTTTAACAAAATCGCGAATATATCGAGAATTATTCACAGAAACTCGATAAGCTTTCTCTACGAAAGAAAGAAACAGTAACAGTAACAAAAAAGATAAAACTTTCGTTCACATAATCTGTTAGACTGCGAGTAGTCTCAAATCGTGCTCGCTCGCGCTCGCTATTTGCGCTTCGTTCTGCACGGATTTTAGAGCAAAAGAGAGACTGCTCGCTGTCTAATAATCTGTCCTCTGAACAGGCCATTTGCTTTGCCGTCTGAATTTGTACTAAGACTGAGCAAACTATTGCTTCCTACGCTTGCGGTCGTTTAGTCTCACAGACGTCTGCGCGCAGGCTAGCGGTCGTTTCGCCTACGAGTCTTTCCGCCCAAGGCCAGTTGGTTAACCTTTGACGCTCTTAGAGAACGAGAAATTAAATATATTGCTTTTTCTTTTCCTAGGGTAACACGCTTTAAGAACGAAAAATAGTATATAATTCATTTACTTTCGGCATTTAAGACGTTAGCAGACAAAAACAAAAACAAAATATATCGTAGGCGAAACGGTTTCCCCTTGCTGACATCGTGATTTCATCCTCAGCGTTCTAATTGTTGGCCATGCTACTGGTTGCAAGTTTCACTTCAGAGCACTTAATTCGATTGCCCAAGAAAAGCAGTGGTTTCCAGGCGCTTAACAGGAACATCTAAAAGTCGCCTAAGAATAACGTCCCAACGAAGAAATGTCACTTTACGGGCTTGCCTTTGGCATTTGTCCAATTCGGGAGTTTGACGGTTCCGAGTTTCCTTCACCATCTCTCTGGCCTCGTGCATGATGCCGAAGTCACAGTATTAAAACTGGCATTAAATCTGCAGCATTTCAACCTTGTTCTACCACAATGTTGAACTCAAATATTATAGTATATGGCAATTTAATATTGTACCGAATGGACTAAACTGCAGTTTAACGAAACTGTTATTGTTATCACTGTTATGGAAAAACATCCAGGGACTTCTAATAATTGTGACACATGGGAAAGTGACGTGCCCCCCCCCCACCAACCCCCCCCCCCCCCCGCAAAAAAAATAATAAAACAAAATATAACATAACATAACAAAAATGCAGACCTTAAAATACATGCTACAGCTAGCCGAACAATTTATTTTTAATCTTTCCTCATTCAACTGTACATATCATTGTTTGCCCCAATTCTCTAGACCTGCACTAGCATAAGTACCGAATGGACTAAACTGCAGTTTAACAAAACTGTTATTGTTATCACTGTTATGGAAAAACATCCAGGGACTTCTAATAATTGTGACACATGGGAAAGTGACGTGCCCCCCCACCAACCCCCCCCCCCCCACAAAAAAATAATAATAATAAAACAAAATATAACATAACATAACAAAAATGCAGACCTTAAAATACCTGCTACAGCTAGTAACAATTTATTTTTAATCTTTCCTCATTCAACTGTACATATCATTGTTTGCCCCAATTCTCTAGACCTACACTAGCATAAGTACAGATCCAGGAATAGGATTTATAGAAACAGGTCATGAAATAACATCATTGTGACGCCATCAAAGGCTTTTTTAACTAGCATGTTCTTTGTAAATAGTGATCTAAGGAATGCTAAACCTAAAAACTATGTTTAGAACAAATAAACTTTATTATCATTTGCCAATAAATTATTAACATGCTGTGTGCAAATATGAACCGAGAGTTAATTCCAATCAAAATCAATATTAATCAATGATAGTCAATAACAATCAATAGTCACTCAACTTTTAAGCTTTGAATTGTATTGATTTCCATAACCAGTCAATTCATTGGAATTGATTATTATTGATTATATTGACTATTTGTTTTCATTGTTTGATACTGCCAGGCAGAAGGCAACAGCCACACACTGTGATGACAGAGTTGAATGCTACTGCTCCCCTCATTAGTAGCTAACTTTTAATTGAAAGGGATTGTTAAAGGTAACAGTCACACACACCGACGATACATCTGAATGTTACTGTTCCCCTCATTAGTAACTGAGACTTAAAATAGAAAGGAATTGTTAAAGGTAACAGCTGCACACTCCGACGATACATCTGGATGCTATTGTTCCCCTCATTAGTACCTGAGACTTAAAATAGAAAGGGATTGTTAAAGGTAACAGCCGCACACTCCGACGATAGATCTGGATGCTACTGTTCCCCTCATTAGTAACTGAGACTTAAAATAGAAAGGAATTGTTAAAGGCAACAGTCGCACACTCCGACGATACATCTGGATGCCACTGTTCCCCTCATTAGTAAATAAGACTTCAAATAGAAAGAGATTGTTAAAGGTAACAGTCGCACACTCCGACGATACATCTGGTTGCTACTGCTCCCCTCATTTGCTAATTTTCATTTTTATCTTTTGTGATCACTCCCTTAATTCTTATGATCTGTATGTGTTACAATGCATTGATATGTTGGGGAGAACGGTATTGGGATTAAAAGGGTCAATAAGGATTTCGGCAACCTAAGGTGAATCAGTTTTCCGCGTTGCTGATGGCAAGTAAAAGAAGTTAATGTCCGTAATGAAGAAATGTTGTTCTTTTTTTGTTTGTTTGGTTTCAAATGTATGGTTTCAAATGTATGAACGAACAAGAAAGTTGCATCAAAGGTTTTATTATTATGGCTACTTTAAAAATTTTTCGACAACGTAGCCATACACCCATGAAAATCGGCAAAAGCATGCGCCACAAATTAAGACCAAGGTTGATTGAATCATTAATTTTTCATACCACTTTGGCAAGATTTCCACGATACACGAACTGACTACGCCAAACACTAGGAAATAGTTTCCTTTTGAACATTTTTTAAAGCCTAAATCATTGTCACCAGTGGAATTGGCTCGTAAGCGGTCTAACTCAGGCCTGTTTCAAACGTAGAACTTTTTCAAGGGCCGAATTCGGGAAACAAATGCAAATTAGCAAAAACAACAGCTTTTGCTCTTTAGGTCGCCACGCAACGACTAAATAACGCCTGTGTAGGAGACTACACTAGGCTCGGCACATGAAAAATTCGACGTTTGAAACAAAATTCGGAACTCTGCGAGAACTAGTCAAATGCATCATAGTTTGGCGAAAGTACGTAATAGTTATCTTTACGTCTTCTTGTGTCCTTAACATATTGCGTAACTTGAAAGTAGGTAAGCATTGAATGACGTCACCAAAGGAATTTATTTCTAACGCAATTTGAGCTTCAATTGCTGATTCATTGCTTACTAGCTTAAACTGAATTAGATAGTAAGACCTTTTACTAATGCGCATCAGATCTTAAGTTCTTTGGAAATGGAAAAAGACATGAATTAAAATTCTTCGCAGCTTACAAGATTCTGCAGTTGTGGCATATTGAAAAGTGGCTATGGTGGTAATAAGATATCAATTATGGCCAACAATGCATTTGCATTCTGATATTGCAAACCGCTTTTTCACCTGTCCTTTTGGTAAATAATGGCTTCATATTAATTTCAACAACCTGCAGAACTTGTTAAAAGTGTTCCGTGTTAGCTAGTGTGGCAGTTTGTCTGTGGAAAGACAAATTGAGCATCCGGACCAGCTGAGAAGGTAAGAGAAAGAACTCAATTTATTTGTACCGTTAAGTAGCTTGAAATATCGTGCAATTTAGTCGTAATAAATCTAACTGAAAGTATTGAGATGTTAAAAAAGACCCAAGAATATTGCTTTAAAAAGTTAAGAGCCAGATTTTCTGCAAATTAGTTCAGTTCGTTATTTAAAAAGACAAGCCTTTCCACCCCGCGCAGGTGTTTTCTCATGTGGGTCTTTAAATCCAGATCTAACTGGAAATTGAATAACTGCTCTCTGTAATTTGGTGAAAAAATCCGTAGAACCTTGAACAAATTCTCGGAGCAAGGCGAGATCTAACAAAAATTATAATTCACATGTGACACCAAGATAATTAGACTTCAATCCTGCAGTGCGGCACCGGGTGAAAGCGAGTTTTCTCAACACTGCACCAAAATTCGGCTCCCCACCTTTTTACTATACAGATCAATATGTAGAATTTTGTCTCTCGTTCGGTATGGATTTTAGCGATCAATACCCGGTAGTTCAAGGAAGGGTTATGAGCCCCAGCTTAAGCATCGGGTTTTAATTCAGTTTTATAGGCTTAACTACAACGGGATTGGATTCCTGTAATTCTTTTTTGCCCTACACTAATTCTGACTTTGTAGCTGTCAAACTTACTTTACTTAAATTTAGCAGTAGAGACGCTTTTAAACTGAAAAGAAAGAGAAACCTTGGTTAGCTTTAAATCGAGGGTTAACGTAAGCGTTAATCGGCTATCGAAAAACCGGGTCTAAAACTTAAGATAGGGGGTGCAAATCATATATTTTAGTCTGAAACTGAAGGTGGAAATTTTGAGACGCGAGCGGGACACATCGAACTACCAGAAATTCGAAAAGGTATTTGCCTCATGGCATCAAGAGAATGTTAGTTTCTGCCCTTTATATAAGAAAGCATCCTCGTTTATCGCGAATTAAATAAAAATGCTACAGAGTTTGAAACACGACTTGCTCAATAGCATTAGGCAACTTTTGCGTAAATTGTCTAACAAGTTGCAAAAAGCTTCCTTGTGCAGTTTCGAGACGTTTTCCAGCGTTCCCTCAATCGTTGGAAACATATGACTCGACTTGGACCTACCTTTTGCAAAGAGGAAAACGACCTCTTTCACTGAAGCAATACTATTGCGGAAGACTTTGCAAAACAGATATTACACCAGTATCCGAACCAAGCTGTAACGTATTGCTTAGTAGACAAACTTCTACGTATTTTCTAAGCGTTTCTTCTCGAATTTTTCTTTTCCAAACAATTTCACAAAGAAATTTTACCATGACGAGACGCTACGGGGTCTAACTGGAAGTACCAACCCCCCCCCCCCCCCCCGCAAAAAATAATAAAAAAAACAAAATATAACATAACATAACAAAAATGCAGACCTTAAAATACCTGCTACAGCTAGTAACAATTTATTTTTAATCTTTCCTCATTCAACTGTACATTACGACTCCATCGCGGTTTATTTGTGTCTTTCTGAAATGGGTAATACCGCTGGAAATTGTAGCCTGAAGGCTCCATTTATTCCTATGGGTATAAGTTTCGGCAGCCACCGAAAACGTGGCGCACAACTTCGGTTTCTTTCGTTTCAAAAAAGGTGAGATATTTTGGAAGACGCCGCCCAAGTGACTTCAAAAGACCGGAACAATAGCGCAATTAAGCAACCTTGAGCGAACGGAGCTGTGAACGTATCCTTTTGTTCTTGACTTGTGTGATTGAACTTCTGATAACCACTACAGACATTTTGTAGATTTAAGTCGTTCGCAATGTATTTTTAGCTTTTCTATTTATATATTAGTAAGGAGCGTGTTGAGAGCTTTAAAAAGAGATCTTGAACGAGTTGTTTTGATCGTTGTAGGCGAATTTGGTTTTATTTTTTCCGAGCGCGGAGCGGCGGTATCAGTTTACAGAGTTAATTATGCGTAGCCATATTCCGACGCATGTTGATAAGCTTAATTGTTTTTGCCCAGATCACTTTTATAAATTTAAACTCTTCCTTTTGTTGCTGGAATTTTATTCAAGCTTTCTAAGTGCACACAAAGCGTTATTAATCGAGAATTCATTTCCTTGGTCTCTCTAAGCCAAGTTTATGCGTGTCGAAGCGTTGTCGTCTGTTCCCCGCAGATTAAAAACCAGAGATTTGATTTTTTGATTTTTCCGCACAACAAAGCGAGTGAACCTTGATTTATAATATTGTGAACACGGGGAACTCTATAAGTTTTATTTACCTAGCCTTCGTTGACGATTTAAACGATGTGTGTTAAATGTGAAACCGTGCTACACGCGAGTAAGCCTTTTGCCGAAATTCTATAATTTTCGCCAAGCTTACAAAATATAATCTTTCAGTAGCTTAGCTTTATCGTGTGTCACGCGTACGCCAAGCTTTTGATTTACATTAAACAATTATTTACCAATTGAAAAGCATTTGTTAAGGTTTTGATTCGACCGAGTGCGCTTAAAATAAACTACTTCTTGGCTTTGTTATGTAAATACAGCCATGTTGTCATAAAAGGTGCAAGCATTCGCTTGTGACTTCACTTGTTCACGTCTTGCTCTTGTGAACTGGTTGTGTGATCGATCTAGTTCTTGTTTGTTTACTATTGCCATGGATTTTAATGTTGGCGATCTTGTTGAAGCTGTCGATCAGTTAGGTATTTGGTCAAAAGCAAAAGTTGTCAGCAAATCAGACAACTCATCACTTGTTGTGAATTTTCCTCCGTGGAGAGCTGAGTGGGATCGGGAAATAAGCAGCCCATCCGAAATCAGAAAGGTGACGGCACAAGAAACCCTGATTCCACGCCGTTTTGCAAACAACAAGGTAAGAAGCGGTAATGTTTACCTTTTTATTTGAAAACGATCAGCATGTAAACTCGTCGAACCGTTTGTTTTGAGCTTTTTTGTCCTTTTTTTTTTTCGCGTGAAATCTAACTTTTTTATTTGCCTGTAGTTCCCTAACCTCAAGAAACTATTCCAAGGTGATATTGTTTACGTAAACGGCAAAGAAGCGAACGTTGTGCGGTCAGATCCTATCAGGAAATCGGTGAGTAAACTGAATTCTGTAATTCTCCTTAAAAAATGTAAAAATGTTAGGCATCAAAGTCCCTTATTGTTCCCAGTGTGATATTAATACTTTAGAAAAATGTATTCCCTCGCCACAAAAAATCTTTGTAAACGGGTTTTGGGATCCAGGAAATGTAGTTTTATTCATTTGCTTTGATTTCTCAGGAAAAATAATATCTTGCAGTCTGATATGTAAATCTGCTGGGAGAAGAGAAAATGTGTTTTGATCTTGTATGTTGTCAATCAAGCCTCAATTATAATTATTCTCGTGATTCCGGTCAAGGTCTGAAATTGCTCCTGACCAGTATTTTACCTCTTTAGTGTAAGGTTGCCATGACAGTCTTAATTTCATGATACTACAAAAAATAAGGCCAAGTAAAAAATCAACAACAAATGTTTTCTGTCCCCACCTGCTTCATTTTTTTGGAGACACTTCTCTTTATTTAATATTTGGTATTGGGAAAGTTGAAATGAAGGTAAACGAAGAGGTGTAACTCCTCAATTAGGTACAAAGAAAATTCTGTAAGACATGGCACGCTAGGTCTGTACTGGAGAGGCCAGGGTGTAGAGAATTTGACGATGGAGGAAATATAATGTAACCAAAAAAGCGCCCGCCGGCTTACTTTTTTTATAAAAATCTGAAGGAGAAACATTGTTTTTTTTACTTGGCCTAATAATCACAATCAATATTATACTAATATTGATTGTGGAGACCTTTTGTTAGTATCTATCAGACCTCTGAAAATGTTTTTACATTAAAGCATCAGAGAGACATTAAGAAATTTGTGAAGGCTATAATCAATAGAATAAATTAATTCAAAGAATCCTGAAAATTTTAAACTATTAGTACTTCTGTGCAGGTAATTTTAAAAACTTTAATTTGATATGTGGTTTAAAATGTCTGTGATGTAACTTAAGACCCCCCTGAAGGTATACGTACTGTAACCTAACATTATCACTGCATAGTCAGTTGCACAATCCAAAATTAAGGAAAATCTGTATAATGTTATTGGAAGTTTCCATATTTTACGACCATTGACATTTGCTTTTTAATTACATTTCAGGTGACTGTACAACTTGACGGAGAAACATGTTTTAATGTTTGGGAGGTAGAAGTGGCCAAACCTTCGGAGGAGGTTGAAACGAAAAAAAGGAAGAGGAAGAGAACCCAGTGCCATGAAGCCAGCATTTCAGAGCAGGAATCAACATGCAATGAGCCCTTGACACAAGAAAATGTGCAGACCTGTAACCAGACATTCAGTGGAAGTAGTGATTTTTACTTTTACTTTTATGTTGATGAAAGTGGCACTGTTTTAACAGTTGGAGCCCTATATTCTTTTGATTTCTGTAGAGATTCAGTTTTTATTTGTAAAGGTATTACCAAAAATAAGGAAATTTTTAAGTTTGAGTTTTTGTTATGTTCTCTGGGGGAAGGCAAAGTTGAAAGCATCGATGAAAGTGTTTGTTGTACACTGCATGACATAAAACATGTTTTGTTGCGTTCGGATGTGGTTGTTGGCTCAAGGGCAAAGAGTGCAGTAGATAAAATTATTTGTGAGGGTTGGGATAGGGTTTTGTATTGTCAGTTAAAAAATTCTGACAATGTTTCTTACTTGTTAGACTTAAGAAAAAGTTGTTTGGCTAGTCAAATACGTCAAGGTGTTTACTCTGGTATTTCTCGCAATGCCACGCGCCCTGCGCAGCCCATTCACCTTGGAGTATTTGAGCAGTGATTCCGGGTGCTCTCTTTCTATGGTACGACCAACCTCAGATCGAAACCCAGTGCTGTCACCAACAATACTTCTTGTATCCTTTGTTTCGTAATTGTACATGTTGAAAGAGTCGGTGCTTGTTGAATCCAATCCCCCACCAAGCAAGTTGTCAGAAAATTTGGAATCGGAGGATACAAAGATTTTGTGTCCCTTGCTTATCATCGAGTCTATCCAGGCATTAAGACTGTCTTGCTTTAAAGGGTCTCCAAGATTAAGCTCCAGGTTGAGTCTAGTGTCCTTTCCATAAAAAATGTAAAGGGGCCAATACTCACTGGGGCTGTGATAGCTAATGCCATGAAACATTGCCTCATTGTTCAAGACATTCAGTGTCACTGCAACACTGTCCTTTCCGCCAAAGTTCCTTCCATCCCCATAAATTTTCCACCATTCACTAGGTGGAAGCCACCAGTACAAATAAAGTAAGGTTTCCCTCAGCCGATCTGGATTGATACGCCAACCTGCATGTGTTCTTTCTGGTTTCCAAACAACTTCGAACTCTCTTCGAAATTTTGCCTTGACGGAATTTACCTTGCGTTCCGAATCAAAGAATCCAGGCAATCTTCGTCTCAGTGCACGCATCAACTCAGTTGGGTTGGTAGTGTCCTGAAGATCAAGCACTTCTATTGCTGATAAATGATGGTGAATGGCAGCATCTTCTTCAACTATTATGTCATAAATAGACTTCCTGGCTTTCGGATCGTGGGCTTTTTTCGCAAAATTAACAACATCTTGAGGGGATAAAGCTCCATCCCAGTCATAATTGTTGTCACGATCTTCTTTTTCGCTGGTGACTAACTCTGCTAGTGAGGCAACAAAATCATTCTTCGATCCATGATGAACTTCCTTTGCAAGCTTTGTTAGTTCTCCTTTTTGTAAGTTCAAGCGGCGGGCAACCTCTCTGGAGGTGAACTTGCGTCCCCCATCCTGCTTGTTTCTAACAGCTTGTTGGCGTGACAAAAGATCTTCAGTTGCAATACATTTTGATTTCAATGGCATTTTGTTGACTGAATTTGGCCCTGGATTGCAAGGAGGAGTTACTGCAGAAGAATTTCTTTGTTCCATTTCAGTTGTTATGAGGGAACTAGAGGTATCCAGTGAAGTAGCAAGATTTTCATCCGAATTACTTGTTTCCAACGGCATGGCTACAATGGGAGTTGACATGAGCGGAGCTTGTTGAGCTGGTTCGGGGATAGCTGAGTTAACAGGAGTGTCTGTTTCTAACAGAGTTGCTGGAGGTGACCGTTCGGGGATCGTTGAGGTGATAGGAGTTGTTGGTTCCATTTGAGGTGCTGAAGGTAGTAAGCAAGGATGAGCTGAACTGTCCTCATTTACTTGTTCTCCAGGTTGAAGTAATTCAGATGTTGTGGGAGCAACGTTGACAAGAATGTCTATCAACTGACATCGCAGGTCTCTTGCAGCTGTAACTTCTTCTCCTTTCCTTGCACTGCTGAAGTTGAACACCACCAGCATGGCGGCTTTGCAGGAGATGTGTGTGCGAACTTTTGAAGACCCATTCTTGAACAGGTATTCATCCTGTACAAGTAAACCTTAAAAGGGGCAAACACAAACCAGAACTTTATGTTGTGTCACCAGCGGTGTGTTTGGAAATCATTACCCGTTGTTATATTTACATGTACAGTAGAATCCTGAATTCTTAAACCCTTAATGTTTGGAAATTTCTTATGTAAACAACTTAGCATAGTCAAGCAGGTAAGCAAGATCATCATTGCAGACTGGACAAAAGCACTAAATTTGGCACACACAGTCCTTTTGGCATGAACTTTCAGAAAATCCAATGCTCCAAGAACATGGAACAAAAGACTATTACATCATCACAAAAATATGCCACATATTTGTGCATCATTAGGAAACATTTGGACACTAAGGACAATAAGGGTAATTGAAGAAACCTAAAATAATACACCTTCGCACAGAAAAGGCACCAAGAAATTTAAAAATTTTTTAAATTTTTTTTTTGGGAAAAATTTAAGCTCGCGTTTTTAATTTATATTTATTGTTAAGTACTGCAATGTTTAAAATCTTGCACTTTTCTGTCTGCATAAGAGGCAGCAAGTCTTTACCCAAACTTTGTTTATCATCATATATCCAAAAACACTAGTGTGACCTGACAAATGACATCATCTTTGCCTCCAAGTGAAAATATGGTATGGTCAAAAGTCTTTGTAGGCCAAGTTTGGTGCTTTTGTCCGGTGTGTAACAATTTCCACAAAATTTAGCACTAACCAGACTAGAACAAAAATCATAAATTTCACTTCACACAATAGTTTGTTACAGACTGTTATTTTACCCCTGGAAATCTCTCGAGCTTTCCAAAAGAGGTTTGAAAAATCAGAATTCCACTGTATATTTTTAAACTAAGTAATAATTCACAACATACCGGTATTCCCCTTTTACAAAAAATTCAGGTAAGGCACATCCCATATTTGGAGTCAAAATAGTTTTCACAGAAGATATGTTTTTAAATGATTTTTTTTCAGTCATGTGTGTTACTTGTCTTGTGACAGGTGCATTGTTTATGTTTTATGCACTGATCATTTGAATGAAGTTCAAATATTCCCGGGAATATTGAATTGCAGAATAAAGTTTGCACTTAAATTTTTAATTATAACAAGCACACTTGACCTAATTCAACAAAGACATGATTTTAAAATATTGCATTATATACTCAATTTTTTTTAGCCCAATCCTCAGGATAAACAGAGTCACAAACCGAAAGGCTGCAATTTCTCTTGATATTTAGCACTTTTTGATCATAAATGCCCCTGGTTGAAATCTTCCGATTTTTTAATTCCGATGCTTTCGAACCTCCGAGGGAAACGACAATTGGTTCTAAGAAGCACTGTGTTCGACGAATCAGGGGTGAAATTGCATAATTCTACTGACTGATCGGTGCGAAGCAAATCCAAGGAAAACGATATTTGGTTTGATCGGCCGAAGGAGGTTCGTAAAATCGGGATTCCTTACCCCACATTTCATGAAAACTAATCAACTAAATTGAGATCAACGAAAGTATCAATAAATCCTCTTACCGTGTCTTTCTAGAAGATGATCGAGATCTTTAAATCCTCTTTGCTTTACGTGAATTTTGACTCCCAGGGCGAGAAGAAGTGATTCCTCGATCACAAAGTATTTGTTGGCACCTCTTAAGATCGGCTTGAAATTTTTAGGCCAAGTTTCTCCGGTGGTTTCTCCATCAAAAGATTCATCCATAATCTTGCTGATTTTTCGGCATGACTAGTTAAACGCAGCTATAACGTGTACGATCGATTTCTTATTTGCAGTCTCTCTTGTAAACGAACAAAATCACAGCTGAAATTTTGCTGCGGCGGTGCGGTCGAGTGGTTTCAATTGTCCGGAACCGACCAATGGCGTGCTGTGTCTTGTTCAAGGTCACATGCCGGAATGTCACTGTAGTCACGCAAAAACCACGGTTGGCGCGGCCGATCGATCGATGAAAACCGTCCAGATTTGAATCAAAGGAAAGATTTACACAAAGAAGAGTAAAATTTAAAGCCAAAGGAACACAGAACAAACAAAAAAGCCAAAGAAAGATCAGCTATCAACTTCGAAGTCGCGTATCAACAACACTTTGTTTAAGCTTACATGTCGTTCAATGTGTTATGACGTACATCACAGACCCCGGCCGGCACAATAAAATCGCTTTTCAATTTCTTCCTTGGATAAAATATCTCAGAAAATTAGGGCAAGTGTACAGTGATAAAAGAATTCTGCTTTATTTCTATGCGGTATTCGTTTTTCAACGATTGTTCGCTTTGGTCTCATCGAAAATATTTGTATCCGGTTAACAGAAATCATTCGCGAGCTTGCTTTCCTTTGCGCGCGTCCACTCCCGGCACTCGCTCTAAAAAAGTTTGCGGTTTTTTAGTAAGTCAATCATTCCACGCATTTAATAAAAGGCATAGAAAATAAAATCAGTCAAGCAGATTCCCAGGAGATTTTATTCAGTATGTTAACAAAAGAAATACATCTCACCTACATCAAAGAGGTTGCGCTCTTCACGATCTTCGGAAGCATGCCGGCTTGTCGGCAAATAGATCGGAATGAATAAGCAATGAGTTTAAACAATAGCTTGAATATATGAATGCTTAATAACCTCAAAATTTGAGGTACACACTTAAACCGCTGTGAAGTTGTCATGACATATCATTGTTTGCCCCAATTCTCTAGACCTACACTAGCATAAGTACAGATCCAGGAATAGGATTTATAGAAACAGGTCATGAAATAACATCATTGTGACACCATCAAAGGCTTTTTTAACTAGCATGTTCTTTGTAAATAGTGATCTAAGGAATGCTAAACCTAAAAACTATGTTTAGAACAAATAAACTTTATTATCATTTGCCAATAAATTATTAAGTAACATGCTGTGTGCAAATATGAACCGAGAGTTAATTCCAATCAAAATCAATATTAATCAATGATAGTCAATAACAATCAATAGTCACTCAACTTTTAAGCTTTGAATTGTATTGATTTCCATAACCAGTCAATTCATTGGAATTGATTATTATTGATTATATTGACTATTTGTTTTCATTGTTTGATACTGCCAGGCAGAAGGCAACAGCCACACACTGTGATGACAGATTTGAATGCTACTGCTCCCCTCATTAGTAGCTAACTTTTAATTGAAAGGGATTGTTAAAGGTAACAGTCACACACACCGACGATACATCTGAATGTTACTGTTCCCCTCATTAGTAACTGAGACTTAAAATAGAAAGGAATTGTTAAAGGTAACAGCTGCACACTCCGACGATACATCTGGATGCTATTGTTCCCCTCATTAGTACCTGAGACTTAAAATAGAAAGGAATTGTTAAAGGCAACAGTCGCACACTCCGACGATACATCTGGATGCCACTGTTCCCCTCATTAGTAAATAAGACTTTAAATAGAAAGGGATTGTTAAAGGCAACAGTCGCACGCTCCGACGATACATCTGGTTGCTACTGCTCCCCTCATTAGCAACTGAGACTTCAAATACAAAGGAATACGATACATCTGGATGCTACTGCTCCCCTCATTAGTAACTGAGGCTTCCAATAGAAAAGGATTGTTAAAGGTAACAGTCGCACACTCCGACGATACATCTGGATGCTACTGCTCCCCTCATTAGCAACTGAGACTTCAAATACAAAGGAATTGTTAAAGGTAACATTCGCACACTCCGATGATACATTTGGATGCTACTGTTCCCCTCATTAGTTAACTGAGACTTAAAATAGAAAGGAATTGTTAAAGGTAACAGTTGCACACTCCGACGATACATCTGGATGCTACTGTTCCCTTCGTTAGTAACTGAGACTTAAAATAGAAAAGAATTGTTAAGGTAACAGTTGCACACTCTGACGATACATCTGGATGCTACTGTTCCCCTCATTAGTAACTGAGACTTAAAATAGAAAGGAATTGTTAAAGGTAACAGTCGCACACTCCGACGATACATCTGGATGCTACTGTTCCCCTCATTAGTAACTGAGACTTAAAATAGAAAGGAATTGTTAAAGGTAACAGTCGCACACTCCGACGATACATCTGGATGCTACTGTTCCCCTTATTAGTAACTGAGACTTAAAATAGTTTAAGGGATTGTTAAAGGTAACAGTTGTCGACAGGTGACCTATCTCAGGGACACTAATGTTAACTTTGTTACTAACTGTAGTTTTCAAGTTGGAAGGGACTGTTAAAATAAAGCAAAATGCAGTACACTCTGGCATTACATCAACACCACTAAGGCAAAATGTAGTGTGCGAGTCCTATTCTTGGCAGGATTCAAATCTCAGTAGGCATTCTTCATATATTTAATTGGTAGAGCATGTTCCATGGTATCTTTTTAATTTCCTAAGGTCTCTTTCCATGGGACCTGAAAAATGACAGTGCATGCATTAAGCAATGATATATATTAAGTTACTATCAGTGATAAAGTATCACCATAATGGAAGGTATGAATTACATGCAGAATATTTTGACTTGATATTTCTTAATTGGTCTAAAATGGTGACACTGAAAACCACAATTCAGTGATGGGATTTTAGCAAACTTTGTCTATGATGGTAAACTCATTTGGCTGGCAACTTCCCCAACAATGTGCCTTAGGCCTTAAATCTACTCTTGCAGGCTTAAGCTTATGTCCCAAAAATGGTACAGACAATAAAACAAATCCTGAAAAGGCAGTGTCATGTTAATTATTTGTAAAAAAAAAAAGAAAAAAAAACATGATCAGTTTTACACACCTGACATTGAGTTCACACAGATACTGTGTTTTGCATCTGCTGTTTGATGTCCTTCCTTCTTTAGCACAGTTAGACTGACGCCAAGGTTAACTGGGCCTTAACTTCTCAGTGCATTGTTTGCATCTTGTGGTGAATCAGCTTTGTAGGCAACCACCACAGTAGAATCCAGAAGTTGTTTGAGTATTTTGCAGTTCCAGTTGACCTAGAGGAAAAAAGTAACATTTTTATTTTAACAGTTCTTAATAAAACTCTCTTACAGCTGTAATCAAACTCTCAGGTGAGGTCTAATATGAACACCAATGTTAACTTTTCAGGGGTTTAGTTCTTTGCTGTTTCTTGTGTTACTATAGCTAGATGTTATGTAAGTCAAATGATCAAGTAGCTATAAACCTAAACAGGAGGAAAATGTTATATTCAGCAGGATAAAAAACATGATAATGAGAAGAAAGAATAAAAATTGCTTGAAAAAAAGTCATGTTCAAGAATCCCATTACGACCAAAAAGACCAATTTTATCTAAAAGAATTCATGACTACAGCAACCAAAACTGCAGATGTAGGTATGCATGTCAACTCTACATGTATCTGGGAGACCCCTCAATCAATCAATCAATCAATCAATAAACTTTATTTACCCTCGAATTTACAGTGTAGCACTCAAGTGCTAATATCTTCGAGCCAACTACATTAATAAATAACAAGAAACGCCCCAGGGGCATTGGACCCCGCTGTTTTTCTCCTCCTCCCAGGGGGCAAAATATGTTACGGTCACTCAACATACGAGCCCAAGGCGTGTAAATTTTAAAGTTTGTGATTTATCGTACCTTTGACGTGTTTGCTGCCATTCCCCTTTACGTCTTCTCCGCACCCTTCTCCCTGTGATAACATGAATCCCTGATAGTATGAACCCCATCCCTCATTCCTTGGTCATCCCTTTGTCCTAGCGTTTGCGAAGAAGAACGTGACGAAATATTTTGACCGTAGCGTGACTCAGGTACGTCACGTTTTTTAAATAAACGAACTGACATGCCAGCGTAATTCTAAATAGCAAGGGCACGGAAATTTAAATAGATTTCTTGATAAAGAAACTTATTCTAAAATCTAAAGGAAACTGGTAGCTATGGGAAAAAAACGTAAAAGTCTATTTTAGGCCGTGATTTGATGAGTGAGTTACTTCTCCGAATCCGCTTCTGTCTTTCAATGACGTAATGTTTATGTGCTACGGCACGTAGCTTGAATCATTGGCTTTCAAGGCTCGCTAGCACCTTCGTCCTTGCTCTCATCGAAGAGAAGTCAACTCCATTGAATTTCTTGTACTTTTGTACACAACTTTCCCTAAAGATTTTGGCGAAGCAAAGCAAAACTGCCCAGAAACTGCTTGCATTTGACTGTTGAATTATTCAACTTGGCGAAAGCAAGGGACTTCCCCGAATCGGCTTCTGTGTTTCAGTGATGTAATGTTTACGTGCCAGGGCAAGTTTGGCGAATTCATGCCAGCTTCAAAGCTCGCTAGCACCTTCGTTCTTGCTTTCAGCGAAGCGGTTTTTATGCCATTAAATCGCCAGTAGTTTTCTACACCAACTTTCATGAAAATTCTGGCGAATAAACGCTAAACGAACGCACATTACCGGCAAGTATTGTTTTGACCGAGCGGAGGTCTGGGGCAAGTGACCACGACGACAAAAAAAAAAAAAAAACGGGTATTACTAGACCCCGTCCTGACGGCGGGGTAATTATAATAAAAAGTTAATTCTATATAACAAATAAGATAACTAACTACCTAGACAACTAACTTGCAAATTATCATGATGTAGAAAGGTTTGCAGTTCCTGTCCTTTTAAGTAAATTATTGTTCCCCGTAGATATCAGTCGTCGAAAAGAAGTAAAATCAGAAATAGTGCGGTAATGGTCAGGAAGAGAATTCCAAGATGTTGCTGCCAAGTAACTAAAGGAATTGAGACCATAAGAAGTGGTCAATGGTTTGGGCAAACAGAGCATATTATGTCCTCTTAAAAAATAGGTGCGAGAGCGTAAACGAAACATATCTTTTAAATATCTTGGATAATCAGAAAAATGAAGACATTTAAAAATAGTAAGAATCATGTTCATCTTGATATCATTTTCAAGGAAGAAAAATCATCATATGTTAATGTATACCTGAAACAGTGTCAAATAGTTCTACACTGATTAGACTCCTGGATACCCAAAAATTTAAAAATTAAATCACCCAGTCTATTGTTTCGGTCACAAAATCTCCTAGACAACAGCAATCTTGGATCTTTCTTCCAAAAAATAAATAAATAAATAAATAAATACAATAAGATAAGATTACAGAAATCGTTTCCACACAGCAAATATATCGTTTCTTTCTAAATGGGAAAGAAATTGGAAACGCCCAGGAGTACTCAGGAAAGGTTGTAATTGAGAATTGAGGTTGAACTTTCAGGCTCCCAATTTCAGAACGGTCAGAATAAGCTGGACATATTTCATCAACAATTATATTTCTACGTCTTCGCCATTCAATCACCTTTCATTGAGGTCTGTCTCGGCCTTTAAATAGCGGAAATTTAACGCCAAAATGAAATCTCCCAGTAGTAATTTTCTTGTTTTGGGCAATGTACGCCATTTTGAATTCTCATTGGAAAACCGCTGTTCAAAGTGTTTCCGTTCTCACAAAGCCTACTGTGTGACAATGGCGCAAAAGTGCGGGTCGATGAACAACTCATTATTTTTTATTCGTTGCAACGCAAGGATCGTATCAAAGAACAATTTTGCTACAAAAGACGCGACCTAATAAAACGATCGCAAATCACTTTCAAAAACAAAACATCTAGAATTGTTTTTCCAAATTCCTTTCATTTTGTGTTGTGATTACATAAGACAGGAAGTCAGAATTGATTGTAGTGAACTCAACACTGACTCAAAGCTAGGGCTTACCTTTTTGAGGAGCTGCTTGGTGAGATCGGCAAGAAAATACAATAGAAGATGGCAGTGGCGTCACCAAACGGCAATTGCAGGGATCGAGCTCACGGCCATGTGAGTGCAAGCTGACAGCTTCACCCGCCAAAGCTGAAAAAACCTTCCAAACGTCTCTTCTTAAAATAACCGCAAATTCGGCGCATGGCGAAGAAATATCGCAAACAAACCAAACGAAGAAGGCACGATTTCGTACTTTCCCTGGTACGGGGCACTTCGCGTGCTTCACTTTGCTACCCATGTGGGAATATCGAAATAAATTGTTGTTGTTGTTATAATATCATCCGGAAAGCGGGCGGGGAACTTCTTTCTGTTTGTTACAATCTAACAGTTCCTGGATTTTATCTGAGAAGTGGACGAGCAGCACTTTCCTCGGAGCCATCGACCGGCAGTTCTATTTTAACCTCGAAGAGACCGTATTCTCAAATGACCTAAACATGTGACTCATGAAATTCGTCACTCGTCAAGCCTTAATTTGAGCCTGACATGTATCCTATTTGATCCCCATTTACCTCGCTTTGTTGACAGAAATTTAATTACCGAGTAAACCGCAACTTAATTAATTCGGAAATCGGGTACTTCCAATTCAAACCCACTTGCGTCTTGTCATGAGGTCAAGATGAAAGTACATAGTCAATTTTCACGCAGTAAAAAGACTATTCCCGGGAGACTATTATATAGAATAAAATCCCTGACAGAAAAAGCACAACAAAAGAATTGACATTCACACATTTATTTTGTTACACTGGAAATTGCGAACAAGAATAAAAGGCAGAACCTCTCGCTTCTGATAAGGTAGTTCAGACATAAATTGGACTTAAGATTGGAGTACGAGTTCGAGATTGAGTACGAATTGCCGGTTTCCATTGTCACGCCAGACAAGGCGCGAGAAGAACGCATATTTTAATAACGAAGGACTCTACGGAGCTGGAAACGTGCAAGTCGATATATTTTAGGGCCATTTTTGAACATAAAAACTCGTTTTCATTTTAGAATACTGTCACGCACTGATGTTTCAGAGACGTGCACGACAGACACTGATGTTTCAGGACGAGAGAGAATAAAAACGGTTTTTTCTTCTCGCCAAAGGACCCTAAACAGATCCGAAAGGATGCCTGCGGGGGAGGCTAGTTAAAACACATAACCAAGATTTTCACACACGACAGCAGCCTCTAATTCTACTGATCAACTTGTCGAGGGCCCTGGAAACGTATAATTTGATAGAAAATTCTAAGATACACTCGTACTCTTATCTCGACGGTACTCCTACTCCGACTAAGGCTCTTTTTAAAACGTATAAATGGTAATGCTAGTCCCTTCCAACCTTGGGAAATCTGAACGGTCGCCCATTAATATCTACGGCTACATTTGTTAGAACATGAAGAAATTTGCATAAATGAAATGTCGTCGCCCTTTTTTGCCTCAAGTGACATGTCATGTGACCATAAATAAAAAAAAATAACGAAAGAAAAGTTAACGAATTGCCGCCGGATTGACGTTATACACATAAATATATACCCGTTTCGGATCGAGACTCAACGTATCAAACCTTCTACGTTTGGAATGAATGTCCTTTTATTTTTGAAATGAATTTATTAGAAATCAAAAGTTGATGTGTCACGAGACATATCACGTAACCAAGCGAAAAACAATTGTTAGTTTAAAATGTTAAGGACGTTGAAATCTGTCTATAGACACAATTTCGTAGCAATCCCATTGTTATAGCCGGAGATATTGCGAAAATAATAATAAAAAACTTTTTCCTTGGGGAAAAAAAACCCCTTGTTCCAGGCCCGGGGGCCACTCATCAGAGTCTTATACGGGGAGGCTCCGCCCTGGGGTCCAACCCCTTACCCTTTTATATACCATTTTTGACAGAAAGGTACCCCTTTCGTATACCTTCCATTGAAAAATGGTACCCCTTTCACATTCCTACTTAAGAACACTGCATCCCTTTTCTAAACCCGTGGAAGGAAGTCTTCTTGTCGTTTTCATGTAGCGTTAAAATGATACAGACATAAGGTGCTTCTACTCGAAATATTTTAATTAAAGGCCCTTTTAAAATACCTAAATGACAGATTTCCTACCCTGTCATATACTTCTGCTCATGACATCCCTACCCTTCCATATACCTGGCAGTTGAAAAAGGTACCCCTTTCGGGTGGAGCCTTCCCGTATAGGCCATTATATAAAGGAGTACCACCCCCGGGTTTCCAGGTCTATACAGCTTGAGCTGACCGAAATATACTTTATCGTGCCTTACGTGCACGAAACGGCCTTAAACACATAATTCAATTGAAAGCAAAATTTCCTCTTTAGAACTAGTGCCGGCGGGGGAAGAGTTCCTCTTTCCTAAAAAGACAATGAACGTTCATAATAATGAATAAATAATACAATGAATGATACCAAAGATAACCAATTTGCAAAAGATCACGTGTCAATCAGTTGTTCTCAACTGATGTAAAGCAGAAGGCTGATTGAATATACTTTCTCAAAAGTACCTCGCTTCTCATTTACGGGTCCGCTCGGTGTTTTAGGTTTTTTTATGCTTCAAGAAGAACCTAAATCTAAGCGCCGATACACTCTTTTTATTTTGTAAGAACCATTTTTAGAAGAACGTTGAGCTGAGACTGAGAGGCCACAGTTGGCTCGATTACCAGCCGCTGTTCGGGAGAGCGGCGGAAATCGAGCTTACGGGAAGAGAAGCACGTACATAACACGTGTTTGCCGTATGGGGTACGGTTCAGCCGCGTCACGCCCCATATTACAGTGAACTGCGTGCAGCCTCTATAATTCATGAGACATTGCGTGACAAACCAGACACTTTTTTTAAAATGGAAATCGTATCCCTAAGGATTGTGTGACAAATTTGGCCCTTGTCTGCCAAAAATCTAATCGAAGATGGGCATCCATCGTCCTTGGGCAGACATATAACAGACGATTGCGAGACAAATTTGAATGTCGTGTAATAATTAAAGTCACTGACAATTTGCGTTCCTGTGACGTTGTGTGACAAAAATTCCCTAAAGATTGTGTGACAAATTTGACCCTCGTCTGTCAAAAATGGGCATATCATCCGTCGTCTATCGTCCATCGTCCATCGTCTATCGTCCATCGTCCATCGTCCATCGTCTATCGTCTATCGTCCAGAATCCAGCGTCTGGGTTTTAGCACATGCCGTTCAGTAACATCTAATATCTGATTAAAATCACTCCAATTACGTGAATCAGGTAAATAATATTGTTTTGCATCTCTCCCGTTAAATAAAGCTTAAGAGCCACAGTCTGTAACTTTCGAGAATCCGCGGTCAGGAAGCGAAAATTCGAATTTTCTTTTTCTACACCAAAAAGACCCTTTTGGTGAACCTTTTTAAAAAATGATACCCAAAAGTTCCAGCGAGGCCTTATTTTGACAAAAAGGGACAAAGTTCGAAAAGCTGCCCAACCGCCGTCGAAGTGCCGAGGTAAATTATGCAAATTAGCGTATTTTCAACTCGCCAGAACATGACAACAAAAGCTCGGACTAAATTCACTTTTTCACCATTTGTTATTCATCCCTTGGACTTCCTTTTAAACTACATTTCATTGCCATGTTAACAATTTTTCTTTGCTATTTACACGCTTAAAAAATATAGCATTCGCTCTTCAGTTGATTCATCAAATTTTACCTTATTTCGGAAGATCACAGCGCCGGGGGTATACGTATCTACAGGGCAAAAAGGGATTCTATCGAACGGGCAATTATTCTTCGTTATCATACTGAAATGGTTAGTTTGGCCCGTAAAAAGCAAGCGCGCTAGAGGCAAAAACGTAGAGACCATTTTCACACATTTCGCCGTTTTCTCTGTTGTTCTCATATTACAAGCTGTATATCATTTTGAAACAAAAATCAATGATACGTTGGTCATTTTGGTCAATGCTCCCAATTTTATTTGTTTTTAAATTTTAACACTTTATATCTGTAGCAATAACTTGACTTTTTTAAATCAAACTCGATTATTTTCAAATAAGGGAACATTAAGCACTAAATAAACAATCCTCCGACGTGTGTACGGGGGAATTCGAACAAGAAGCTGTACAAACGTCGAAAAGAATTAGGTTTGTAATAGAAAACCGCCGAGTAGCCACCTTTCCATATTTCGCCAATCGATATGCTTTTAGTTGACGTACTGATTATTAGACTTGCTTACTTTAATAGGAACTTTGAACGACAAATATTAAAACGTTTACCATGAGAGATAAATTCTACTGCGTCACACCACACTACAGACAATCTTATATCACTAAAATTTTGATTTTGCGCCGTAAAAAGTAACGCTTAAACATGCATAACAACACTGTCAACAACGTGTTGCTGCTGAGACTATGTTAATATAAATAGGCATAAAGGAAAATACATTATTTGTATGAGGCGCTTCTCTCTGTTCGCTCTGATTTCAATTCAATATCCGACCTGAGTCAAAGGCCACCTACGAAATCTTTTTTGTTGCCTATATAAGAAAAGTTATTCACTTACTCGTCTTTTTGTGGTACAGACGTCTGAACAATGCGGAAGATGTCTTATCCCCTTCGAAGAGAAGGCAGCAAATTGGAAGTTTCTTCCTGGTAGGTGTACGTTTTAATTTTGTGGAGGCGACAACAGGTTGTCACGTTGCGTGACATACAATATTACATGGATATGCACAGCAGCGCGTCCGCGAAAACTAATATTAGAAAAAGAAAACAGAAAAAGGAAAACGAAAACAAAAACCACAAGAAGAGTGGTAGAAAACTAACACATTTCCCTAAGAAAATGTTCTCGACTCATCAACAAAACCAATAACGAAAACAAAGCCAGAAATAAATTTATATATAAAAAAATAATAATATGAACGTTTGAGAATACAGAAAAGGATATTCCCATAACTTGGGGATGAAAATAGGATGCATTCCAGCAACCGATAAAAAATGGAGAGATTTTGGAAGGCCTGTTTTACGATTGTCCTTCATACATGACAATTTTGTTATTTTCTTTGGCAGGAGGGGGAGGGGGAGGGTGGGAGTGAGGGGTATGAGTAAATCGCAAAAATGCAAAGCTTTAGCACAAGTGAGAATGTCCAGTAACACGAAGCAACCGCGTCGTTTCCTATCTTAACCTCCTGAGTAAAATAAAATCTGTGCCAAGTATTTATATGTAGCCGCCACGGAATAAAACGTTCGGACTAAAACATCTAAACAAAACAAAACGCTTCCCCAAATATAAACGGTTCCACCTCCGCAGGTACGTAAACATAAAACCCGACACGCCAAAATTGTGATTTTGAAAACCATATACGAAGGAATCATGATTTATTCTGGCTTGGTGGTCCAGCCTCTCATATGACAATTCAAGGAAATGACGGTTTTCGATGTACAGTAGAATTTCCATAACTCAACTTAAACCGTCAATGGATACCCAGAACTAACCCGCTTAAACGAAAGGTCTTGCTATCGAGTTTTACTATGATGAAGTGAGATAAGTAGTTCTATTTAGCTTAGATTTCGAACTAAAAGAGGTTCGGGTTATAGAGATTGTATGATCGTATCCTGGGGGGACTCTCGTATGAAAGTGGCGGGGATGCTCGTCGGAAAATTAGAATTAAACCCCTAAAGGGGACCAATCTGGGCGTGGCACAGGCTTAATTTGACCTCTAAGGGAGACCATGCTAAAACAGACCACCAAGTAAGAGCTACTGACAGTGATTTTAATTGCGCTAAAGATTGACGGTGTTTGGTTTTTTCATATAGATGTTTCTTTAAGCACAACCCTAAGCGATGGGTAAAAATATTGGCTTACCGTAAACCCTAAGCGACACCAAAATCTGCAATTCACACCCCTAAGCGAGACGACGAGCATTCCCGTCACTTTCATTTAGGAGTCCCCCCGAGGGGGATCGTATGAAATGAGAGTGTTAATCGGATCCTGAGAGTCAAGAGCGGCCGCCACAAGAACAACCAGCAACAAGATCACTAAGCGCCGCAATATACGGGGCCTTTTTGCTGCGGCCGGATTGAGTAGACACCTCTAATTCCAATTTCTCACAGAGCGTCTCCAGCAAACCCATTTTACCCATACAAATACTCAGGAGGTTAAGATAGGAAACGACGCGGTTGCTTCGTGTTACTGGACATTCTCACTTGTGCTAAAGCTTTGCATTTTTGCGATTTACTCATACCCCTCACTCCCACCCTCCCCCTCCCCCTCCTGCCAAAGAAAATAACAAAATTGTCATGTATGAAGGACAATCGTAAAACAGGCCTTCCAAAGTCTCTCTATTTTTTATCGGTTGCTGAAATGCATCCTATTTTCATCCCCAAGTTATGGGAATATCCTTTTCTGTATTCTCAAACGTTCATATTATTATTTTTTATATATAAATTTATTTCTGGCTTTGTTTTCGTTATTGGTTTTGTCGATGAGTCGAGAACATTTTCTTAGGGAAATGTGTTAGTTTTCTGCCACTCTTCTTGTGATTTTTGTTTTCGTTTTCCTTTTTCTGTTTGCTTTTTCTCATTTTCGCCGACGCGCTGCTGTGCATATCCATGTAATATTGTATGTCACGCAACGTGACAACCTGTTGTCGCCTCCACAAAATAAAAACGTACACCTACCAGGAAGAAACTTCCAATTTGCTGCCTTCTCTTCGAAGGGGATAAGACATCTTCCGCATTGTTCAGACGTCTGTACCACAAAAAGACGAGTAAGTGAATAACTATACTTATATAGGCAACAAAAAAGATTTCGTAGGTGGCCTTTGACTCAGGTCGGATATTGAATTGAAATCAGAGCGAACAGAGAGAAGCGCCTCATACAAATAATGTATTTCCTTTATACCTATTTATATTAACATAGTCTCAGCAGCAACACGTTGTTGACAGTGTTGTTATGCATGTTTAAGCGTTACTTTTTACGGCGCAAAATCAAAATTTTAGTGATATAAGATTGTCTGTAGTGTGGTGTGACGCAGTAGAATTTATCTCTCATGGTAAACGTTTTAATATTTGTCGTTCAAAGTTCCTATTAAAGTGAGCAAGTCTAATAATCAGTACGTCAACTAAAAGCATATCGATTGGCGAAATATGGAAAGGTGGCTACTCGGCGGTTTTCTATTACAAACCTAATTCTTTTCGACGTTTGTACAGCTTCTTGTTCGAATTCCCCCGTACACACGTCGGAGGATTGTTTATTTAGTGCTTAATGTTCCCTTATTTGAAAATAATCGAGTTTGATTTAAAAAAGTCAAGTTATTGCTACAGATATAAAGTGTTAAAATTTAAAAACAAATAAAATTGGGAGCATTGACCAAAATGACCAACGTATCATTGATTTTTGTTTCAAAATGATATACAGCTTGTAATATGAGAACAACAGAGAAAACGGCGAAATGTGTGAAAATGGTCTCTACGTTTTTGCCTCTAGCGCGCTTGCTTTTTACGGGCCAAACTAACCATTTCAGTATGATAACGAAGAATAATTGCCCGTTCGATAGAATCCCTTTTTGCCCTGTAGATACGTATACCCCCGGCGCTGTGATCTTCCGAAATAAGGTAAAATTTGATGAATCAACTGAAGAGCGAATGCTATATTTTTTAAGCGTGTAAATAGCAAAGAAAAATTGTTAACATGGCAATGAAATGTAGTTTAAAAGGAAGTCCAAGGGATGAATAACAAATGGTGAAAAAGTGAATTTAGTCCGAGCTTTTGTTGTCATGTTCTGGCGAGTTGAAAATACGCTAATTTGCATAATTTACCTCGGCCTTCGACGGCGGTTGGGCAGCTTTTCGAACTTTGTCCCTTTTTGTCAAAATAAGGCCTCGCTGGAACTTTTGGGTATCATTTTTTAAAAAGGTTCACCAAAAGGGTCTTTTTGGTGTAGAAAAAGAAAATTCGAATTTTCGCTTCCTGACCGCGGATTCTCGAAAGTTACAGACAGTGGCTCTTAAATGTACACAACTAAAACAGGTGAAATCGACCCATTACACGCGACGACCGAACATAGTCATGATTAACCGGCCGTCGCTATGGCGACCGCCGGTTTATAAAATGGGCACGGTTTTGTCGTGATAGTCAGTTGGCTTAACATACGAACAAAGTGCCGTAAAGCTTGTGGTACGGGTACTCAAGAGCGGTACTGTCTTATATAAGACGCATGCGCATGTTAGTCTGCTGAATGTTACCTTCGTGTGTTCTTGTCTTTTAATTTACAGTATTTTAAGATATCAACGACGAAGGGTTGTTAAGTTTGGGGTTTTTTGTATTTGTCTTGTATAACGCATGCGCAATTGAGTAAAGCAGCTAATAGGATGGAATGTGAAATTGGCTGTGTTGTCTGATCTAGTTAGTGGTTATGGTGAAAATTTTTTTAGCGCAGGAGTTTTTTTATTGGGATTGACATTTTGAGGGTGTAAAAATGTGGGAGTCAGAAGGATTTGTGAATGTCAGGAACATATCACGCTTCTGTGAATGTGATTTGGTTTGAAAGTTGCGTTTTGTATAGGAGTGGTGTAACATTGTGCTGCGTGAGAGGGGGTTTCCCTTGGCGTTTTATGGGGGGGGGGGTGGTTTGCGAGGTGGATTGTAAGGTTTCTGATTGGCTAACTTGTATTTCGCAGCGGACAAAAAGGACAGTTGCGTTTTGCCGGCGTGGGCTAGGAAGAGAAGGAATTCGTACTAGTGTGATGATGCAATATTAGTGGATTGCACCATCAGTACATGATAGTTCTGACTTGTAAACGGAGAGAGATGAGTGTTTATTTGAGGCGAGAAGTTGATACGAAGGAATCGTCATTAATAAGGAGATCAATTAACAGGGTAGGTGTTACGAGTCTTTTTGCATTGAAAGAACGAAAATATCTGAATGTTATCGACGGATTTGTGTGGTTTGCGTGTGGTGTACGCTAAAGGCTACGAGCAGTCTCTCTTTCCGTTCAGAGATAGTGAAGGAAAAGAAAAACAAGCGAGTGAGCGCGAAATCGATTGCGGCTCGACAGGCGCGTTAGCTTTCAAAGACGTGGGCGACTTTCGTCCCCGCTCGCTTGTTTACTTTTCCAAGGGGATTCCCGGGTTAGCAAACCGGATTTAAACATCACGTCATGAGATATGCCTTGACGTGCCCCATACTCTGACGATCTGCTCGAGTTCGTGTTTATCAAACGTTATATTTTGATTCTACTGCTATGTTCACTGTTTGTATTTAAGGTCTAGGCACAACAGTAAATATTTCGTCGTCCCGGTGTGAGCATTCTCAGTTGTGGACGAATTTATATCGACATTCAACGTTTGAGTGAATTTGCGTTTTTCAGCACAAATAAAAGCGATAAGAAAGATAAGCTGAGTCATCAGAGTTTAAACATTACGTCATCCAGTAACGTTACAGTCAAAATATTGTGTCTCACAATCACACTTTTCGTCACGCTGGTTCGTATAAATAGAGGATCGCGCTAACATTTGTGAAACCTAGGGGTGGGGAGGGTCAGAATGGCCGGCTAAAATGCCCAATTGGCTTTCTTGTTTTAATTTTATACACGCAAGCTCGGTAACATGTAACTGAATTATGCCGCACCAAAACTACTTTCACCGGGACTCACAGCAATAAGATGACCATTAGATCAAACTGTTTTGCCGATGTCTTGAAATTCTTCTCAAAATTGGTGTGTTTAAGATCACTGACTCAGTTTATGAGACTTACCAGCCTGACGGCTGTCAGTTGTCGATAACACGTAAAGCGAAGTCTTCTAAACATCCCTAGTTGATTTTCTCCACAAGCACTTTTTACTTTAAAAGTTCTCATTATGGACTTTTTACGGTCCACTATCATTCAGGTTTGGACTCAAATAAGTCAAGAAACAATACCAACTGCTCCAATTCTTTCCTGCGTGACTACTCAAAATAGACGTGTCACGTAACATGCAGTTATTCGTAAATTGAACTTACTAAAAGAGACGTACCATAACTGAGAAAAGTGAGGTGGGGGTAGGGAATTTTGGAGCTGCACAATTTTATTTTTCGTTGACATTTCCCTGGCAGGGATATTTTTTTCTTGTTCAAGAACTTTTTTTCTGGGCTACTCGCTGTGTATGATTTTTTTCTCATAACTTTCCCTTGCATAATTGTTTTTTGTTTGGTTCTTCGCCCCCCCCCCCCCCCCCCATAACTTTTCTAATGGTCCGTCCCTAATGCGACAGCAAAGTAAACGGTAAACAAGAAAAAGCCGCGAAAAGTTATTATTTGTAAGTCTCGACTATTGAAGAAACACCTGAAACACGCACATTTGTTTTTGCTCATTGGAAACACTCATTGTTACCCAAGTAAAAAAGCTAAGAACCCCTTCGTTTTGTTTAAAATGTTAGTGGCAAAAACTGTTAATCAAAAAATGGTCCCAACTTCGATAGAGAATGTTTTTCTCGTTCTCCGTCGTTGCAGGTGGTGTTTGCGGCACAGATAAGGCCATCCCCATGAAATGTTTTGTTTCCCATCGCCCTCTCTCTTGTAAATGTCGTAGAGTCAGTCGGTAAAGGGCTAATTTACATGTAGTCACTTTGAGATGTGTACAAAGCATAAACTTGGAAATAACAGCGGACATGGAGAGGGAAACTAAATCAGAAGCTTTCTATTTTTTTTTTTTTGGAGTTGTTGAAAAAAAAAATTTGGGTCCGTGGGAATGACCTAACTGGCGACAGAAATCTTTCATCTGCGGACATACCAATATCATCGTGCGCAAAAGACATCAGCAGTCACAAGACGTTTTTGCAGTTCTCCAGGGTTGAAAAGGAAGCTGGTTTGATTTAAGCGAGATGTGGAATTTTTTAGAGTCCAAAGCATTCTTCAGAAATTGCCATTTGTCCGTCCTATTGGTCAAGTCTTGGGATAGGATGGGGGGTGAACGAGAAATTATGTTGTGTTTCCTCAGAAAATTTCGGGCCATAGAAAGCAGCTACCACAAGCGGAAAGGGAGATTAACTTGCTAACTTCCAGGAAGCTGTATGAACTAACAAAACAACTTATCCCGGTCGTTTCTGGTAATTGATTATAGTTTTATTGTCCTAGCTTTTCGAATTTTCAAGATAAATCCTTCCCATTCTGCTATTATTTTAATCGACCACACTTCCAACTCCCCCCCTCCCCGCTACAAAAAAAATTACTTTAAACTATAAGAAATAGAGACTAGCTCCCTGTAGTTCAGCGGTCGCCCGTAAGTACTGAGTTTGTAGGCATTTCTGAATATAATCTGGGATCTGATCATGATACTGAAACAAAAAATGGCCGGAAAAAACATAGCCTGCGTAGCAAGCGTTTCCGAGCAAAATTTAGGGCGAGCGCAAAAAAAGTCATCCTCGGAGACCTAGGGGCAGCTAGTCGGGACGACGGGATTTTCATGGGCGAAAGTTTACAACAAGAGCGGGAGAGCCCCTGGGCACTTACTCTTACCGAACGAGTTCCAGAAGCGTTTGAAATCCCGCCTTCTGATTGGCCAGAAAAATATTTTTCTGGCCAATCAGCGAAGAGGAACAGCCCGGCGACTCTCATGTCTTCTTACACGAGGTTGTTTTCCTCATCGAACGCCGTAGTAGCGTGGCCCGTTCAACGGGAACATTTTTTAGGAGAGCTTCAGAAAAAATAAAAAAATAATAAATAAACGAAGTCGAGGAAATCGCAAACTATAACGTGGCCGCAAGAAAACAAACACTCACCGGGATTTTTCATGGCGGACTTATCGAAGGTATCGTAAATTTTTAGAGCTAGCGACTTCCCCTTTCTCAAGTGTTGCATGAGACTAATAGCTACTCGAGTAAACGATGTTACTAATTATTTCTCCTTGTTCGTTGAACTACGTCTGAAACGTTCCACGGGAATCTCCGATGCACGGGCCACGCAACTATGTCGCTCGAGCGTGGGAACCACAGTTAACCAAAGCGTAATATGAGTGTTTGTATGGAACTGAAATTCGATCGAAAATAATCAGCGGTTTTCTGCTGAAAATGCATTAAAATGGAAATACAGTTTGAAAAACATTACCTGCTATGTGTTTGCTGCGTTTTTAATGCTTTAACTTCCGAGCTTCTGGAGGCCGATCTGGGCGATTTTCTGCTTAACGGTCGTTGCGACGTCATGTCACGAACCAGAGAGAACTAGTTCTCTCTAGTACGTGACATGACGCGCTCGATCAACACGGTTGCGTGGCCCGTGCATCAGAGATGGAAAGTTTCAGACGAAGATCAGCGAAGAAGGAGAAATAATTAGTTACATCGGAGAAAGGGGAAGTCGCTAGCTCTAAAAATTTGCGATACCTTCGATAAGTCCGCCGTGAAAAATTCCCTGTGAGTGTGTGTTTTCTTGCGGCCATGTTATAGTTTGCGATTTCCTTGACTTCGTTTATTTATTATTTTTTTATTTTTTTCTGAAGCTCTCCTCAAAAATATTCCCGTTGAACGGGCCACGCTACTACGGCGTTCGATGAGGAAAACAACCTCGTGTAAGAAGACATGAGAGTCGCCGGGCTGTTCCTCTTTGCTGATTGGCCAGAAAAATATTTTTCTGGCCAATCAGAAGGCGGGATTTCAAACGCTTCTGGAACTCGTTCGGTAAGAGTAAGTGCCCAGGGGCTCTCCCGCTCTTGTTGTAAACTTTCGCCCATGAAAATCCTGTCGTCCCGACAAGCTGCCCCTTGGTCTCCGAGGATGAAAGAAAGTGCACCCGCTCCAATTTTTACGCGGTAAAAAAAAAAAAAATTCTTCAAACCTGCGGAAGACCCTACGGAAACGCTCGTTACGAAGGCTAAAAATCCTAAAAAACACGATGTTGAGAGGATAACAGGATGGTACGGGTGAGGTGTATGAGAGGATCTGTTTCAGGACGGAAAAGTTAGAGGATAACCTGCGAACACACGACTCAAATTTCTTTCCTGCGTTGCGGCAAAGATGCGAGTAGGCTAGTTAGTGGATATTATACTGTTCCCTGTCTGTGAACTACGTACAAATCTACTTTGTACAACGCAAATAAATATATTTGTGTGGTTTCAGATTTGCTAGGAACTTGTTTTTTTTTTTGCAATAACCAGGTTACACGTAGTCAAAGCCGATGATTTGTTTGGACGGAGCCTTTACTCATCCTCCTGCATATGCATGCGGTCTAAAACAATGTCAGCAGTAGAAGCGAAACAGAAGTGAAATTTCTCGAGGCATGTGCGCAAAGCTACTTGAACACGCAACACTGGAGTACTCGACGGCAAATACTGTCTTTGATGGCAGAAAATTTGTCTCTCAATGAGTTACGAGAATTCTTCCTAACGATCACCAGCTATCGCTACAATATCGTGCGAGTCCATAGCTCGTTCCATGGGAGGGCTGCTCCTGTACCTTGTAATGAGACCAGAAGAATGCGAATTAAGCCCGCAAGGACTTGACTTCATTTATTACGAGTCCCCACGTATTTTTAGGATGTCCCTTTTAGCGAAAAGTTCCTGAAAATGCCAACATGTGAGACAATAAGAATTCCAAACGTTGTCAGCTAGAACGAGAATATCAGAGCGTATCGTTCAACAGTATCAGCAATATTGTTGTTAGACCAACTTCGAGTCTAGGAGCAAGAGAACACCAAACAGAAGTCTGGCCGCATGTTGGGCTTCTGTTCGAAAGTCTCCTTTTCAGGACAGGGGTTCCTTGCTGGCTTAGGACAAACGTGCTAGCTCGATAGTGAGCATTGGGATCTGACAGTCTAATTCCATGGGCCAACTTCGAAGGAGCTATACAGTTACCAGTTGAAGTTCTTGTTCCTCCATTCCAGCGAATAAAAAGTGCGCAAACTTTTAGAGCTGTCAGGCACAGACACTTTAAGAAAGCCTCTCTGCACTCTTCTACTGAATCCCCGCCTGGAGGCAATTTTAATGACAGTGAGGAGGGCGTGCTCTTCCCTGCTCTGAAGAAAGAAGCGTGAAAGCGTAGGGCCATTTTACCTACCTGTAGGCATACCGCGATACAATAAGACATAAAATAGCACTGTAAGAGGAAACTCTTTATGATAAAGTAACGAGATTGCACGCTTGCAAGTTGACGGAGGTTTACGAATGAATTCGTACTCTTCAGAGTAACCTGCAGATTGGTGATGGATAACCGCCGCCTACAAAGGGTTGAGCCTTGACGACTATCAGAAAGGAGACGTGATCCACTGGCAAGCAGAAAAAAATCTAACGGAGCAGTTTCAAAATAGAGGGGAAACTGGACAAAAATGTAATCCTTACGACGTCAGTGAGGGACCAATCGGGGAGCGTCAATTTCAACCCGACTAGGTCTCAGTGCACAACAGATCACCGGCTTCTTTGGTCGTCTGCCAGTTAACAAACGCTTAATGGAAAAAGCAGGGAAAGAGCGTGATAATGATGATACCGACTTTGCAGCTTAAGCCGAGGCTTACCACTCCAGTCTGTGCATAGCCTACTACTTATTGTAATAAGGCCGCGGAAACTCAACTTAGGATACCCGTTCCAACAACGCCTCAATGCCTGATGTTCCCCGTTGTTTCGCCATGAACCGGTCTGTGGATTCAATAAATCCTGTGCCTACACGTTCAGCAAGTCAGCAAGCTTGAAAACATTGCAGTGTGTAAGACATTGACAGCCTCACCCCTCCCCCACCCCTCCCCTTTCTCTAACGAGCGAAACACCTCATACTCTGTAAGTCTGTTTGCGTCTCATGAAATAACTTTCTTTTGTTCTAGCCTTATGTACAAGGAAGTTATGTTTACTTTACTTCATTTTTGCAGAAAACGCGAATGCAAATTGTTTGGTGACCAGAAACCGGATAGGCAAAATCTGTCACGAATGTACGATCAGGCGTTGCGTGACATACCGATGTGTTGATCACCTGTTGTGGAGTTTCGGTTAATCGCCGCTCGTTTGATTTCAGTAAACCAAAAACCAAGGATTAAAATTTTTCCCAAAAACGTTCCTTAATACATTTAAGATGTATTTTTATGGACGTTTCGAAGGAAACAGTTAAAGTGCCGACATGTTCCAAACTGATTGGAAATAATACTGTCTGGGAAGACTCGCGAATGAAGTTACGGTACGTTATTTGTAGATATCTTAAATTAACTTGAAAGAGTATAAGGAAGACAATGTAACAAGGAACGTTTGAAAAGTTTACGTCGATTTTTACGAGGGTAAGTTGCCGTATTCGTACCAAACATGTTTCTTGTTGAACACATACTAAGCGCTTTGTTGTATTTGAACATGACGCCGGCGCCATTTGTAATTTATCAGAAATTCACTTTGTGTTTGCATTGCAATATTAGAAGGTCCCAGAAATTAAAACAACAGTAATGAAGAACCATCTTTAAAGTATCCCTGGATAAAGACTGGAAGATTTTAATGCACTACCATATGCATTTCGTTGAGCTACTTTGGTCCATGTTTTTGGTGTTTTCTACATTTCTCAGATGTCGCTCCGCAATCCATGTCTTGGTCTTACGAAAACAACGTCAGACAAAAAATATCACTATATCTAGAATAATAATAATAATAATAATAATAATAATAATAATAATAATAATAATAATAATAATAATAATAATATGTTTATTTATAGTTAGGGAAGTCTGGCTGTTACATTTTAATGAGCGTAGCATGACAGGACAGAGAAAGCGCGAACTGTAAGTACCTCCTGTTGTCCCATACAAATTCTTAGAAAACTTTTCTAAGAATTTGTGAGGGGTTTTTCAAGCGTATCTAATGGGCTTACCGCAAGGCGTCCTAATCTGCTGCTTCATGATCGAAATGTCCCTACATCAAATGTAAACCAGAACAGCGGAGACGTAAGGACCGACTTATACATGTCATCAAGTCATAATAAAACGGGACTTGATTTTCCCATAGAGGAGTGTCACGCATCATTCAGAAGTCATCACCAGACAACTTTGGTCAATCAAATAGGAAATTCGAACCAAAAACTCATTTATAAAATTTATCTGCGGCAAGGTGAGACCGCTCAAGGTGTAAGCAATCGAAAAATAAAAATAGAAAAAAAAACGCGGCGAAAAGCAAAATAAAACGCTTGTTCTGTTGGTTGGATGCGATTAGTATTTGACTGTTGAGTTTAACAAGAAAACTCCACGATGGACTTTCGCCAAGAATAAACTTTCGAACAGGAGCGCGACCAGGAGGTCTTTTAACTTTTGTACATCATTTTAATATTTGTCACCGGATGCCGGTAACGAAAAGGATCAATGAAGTGTTTTCTTGCAGTTTCTGGTTTCATTTTCTTGAGAAACGATGTAATGTCACAAGTGGTTGCATTGTTAAACGCTGATTTCAGTGGTTACTTTCCTTCCAATGCCGTCAGTGCACTCGTTTCCGAAGCCTAAAAGCGATGTGATTATAAGATTGACGTTATCCTTGAACTCTGGGAATCGACATCTTGTTTTTTTTCCTTTTTTTGTTTCAAACAATGGGATAAATTCAAACTAGATTACAGTGAACAAGATTAGAAAAATCTTCCCTGATGTCCTTTACTAAAGTCTCGCGTAGTGGACTCTGGTAAGTTGAATCTGTATGTAAGCCGCGCGAAATCATTGCTGGTATAATGGTAGCTGCTAGCTCAGTAGTCTTGGCGGCATGGAAAAATATTAGAGGGCTACAAGAACTGAACAAAGCCACATGTCCGGTATATGAGAGACGACCCCACGTGTTCGATCTGCAACTGATTCACTGAATTTAACAGCGTTGTTATTTATCTCAGATATGCCTTGGTTGCATTTAAGATTCCTCGTCGACTCATTACAGCTATAGATCATTGTTAATCACAAACGCGAAGTTACATGAATTACATGCCAGGTTTTTCTCGCCAGTATTTTGGATCGGCTTCGATCAGTGCTCAATAAAAGCACTATAATGCCTATAATTTCGGCGGGAATTTGTGTGGATCGAACAAACGCAAAACAGCATTGTATGACAAGTTGGATACCAAATTTATTTCAGTATTAAAATTAATTTCTAGCTAATCCACATTAATTTGTTTACAAGGTCTGGTTGCAGTAAGATGTTAAGGAAAGAATCAGAGGAAATCAGTAGTGTTTGAAATCGGCTTTGCCTTTTCGGTCTATTAAACAAGTCAGACGATGGAAGAGGCACCTCTTTTGTTAGAAGGACTGTCCACTAAGTTGACAGTATTTTTGCCACTTACTAACTCTGATTCATGGAAAGATATTTGAAATTTCAGTTGTTGCGATGTTCATTTTGCCAGTCCATAACTTAGTTAATACAGGCTAATCCCTCTGAGTAACATTACGAGTCTTCTCAGCTCTCACAGGAGTAATGTTTGAGCAAAAATATGGAAGAGTTGAAACTCAGTTGAAGAATATTTGTTTCTTTGTGACGGTAGCAACCATCCCTGCTCTTAAGATGACTCATATTTCACTAGCAAGGCTGCCAAGATGTCACATCTTTTGCCAGTTTGTGTTTGCTGTCGTCACAAGAAATATATAGCAGTTGATAAAAACCAAAAAAAGCAACAACAACAACAAACAACAAACAAACATATGATAATAATTACCCGTCCGTGAATAAGAAGCGAAAGCTATGGTTTCAAAACCTTTGTGCTCAGATAATTTCTTGAAACAATTTGTCAGCCTACTCGGCCACAGTAAGTAGAGTTAAGGACGAGAGCGGCCTGCGTAACTAAGTCTCGAACTGGCTAAATGAATCTTTAGTCGGAAAGCAGCTTTTAGCGAAATACGTGATCAACCTGAGCCATACATAGTCTTCTCACTTCTCAGAAAAAGATCGATATGACCTCGAGATAAAGTCTAAAAATGCGACGTTTGAGTTGAAATGGCTCAATTCACTAACCATTTAAAAATCCTCCTTACTAAATCCACTACAAACATACAAGAAGCAAAATTGGTCGAAAGACCGAGACATGTAAGGCAAAGCGTACGAAAACGTGAAGTAGGAGTCGTGCAAGCCTCCCAACCCCATTTTATAACCATTCCTGCTTTTAAGATGACACATCTTTTATTAGCAGGGCTGCCAAGATGACACATCTTTTGCCAGTTTGTGTTTGCTGCTGTCACGAGAAATAAAACAAAAAGAAAACAAAAAGAAAGAGTTGAAACCCTGGTTGAAACTCAATCAGCGGAAGACTATTTGTTTCTTTGTGACGGTGGCAACCATTCCTGCTTTTAAGATGACACATCTTTTATTAGCGGGGCTGCCAAGATGACACATCTTTTGCCAGTTTGTGTTTGCTGCTGTCACGAGAAATAAATGTCGCTACACCAAGAGCAGTTGGGAAAAACAAAACAAAAAACACACACACAAGAAAAACAGAACAACAACAAATTGACCCGGCCGAGAAGGAGAGCGAGAAGGCTATGGCTGAAAACCCTATGTATTAGGAAACTGTCTTCAAACAATTTGACAGCCTACTAAGATAGTTAAGTACACTTCAGAACGTATACTGCAATGACAACCAATTTGTTTCGCCCTTGGACGTTGTTTTTTCCACGATTGGCACTGCTCACATGTATTTGCTACGAGTTCTCATTGGCTAATTTGATCGTCTGCATCTTGTAATTGATTTGGTTTTAGTTTATGATACCTGATTGTTTCGAAATTTGTCCTGCCTTAACGCCATGCCAGAGCTCAAAGTAAATAAAAGAAGTTGAAACCCGGTGGGTTCACTTGGGAACCCACCCAGTGTGGTGTGTTCAATGACCCCAGTCCCAGCACGTTTCGAGAAAATGTTTGGATAAAAGCCAAGAAATATTTGATTTGCAACTTGCCAAAAACCGACAGGGGAGGGGGAGGGGGAAGGGCTCAAAGGGAATTAGAAATCCACTGACTCTCGCCTCTACATTTTTTCCTCACGGCTGCACTTCTTTATCGTGCGCTTTTCGTTTGTCAGTAAAGCATTGATAAAAGTTCGCTGAGTCTTGGGAGATGTTTCCCGCTTGCTCAATAGCAGGATCGGAAAGAACTACATTTGAAGGCTTATGTTACGAATATACATGCAAAAGCGAATTTTCTATTTAATTTGGCAAAATAAAATGGTTGTTGTTGTTGTTGTTGTTGTTGTTGTTATCAAAAAGGGTTCATTGCGTGCAGTATGCGTTGAAATTCAGTTATAGACTACGAGCAGTCTCTCTTTCCGCTTAGGAATAGTCTCACTACACTAGCGGCCCGACACACGCGTCACGTTTCAACCCCGCAGGCGATTTCGCGGTCGCTCGCTCGCTTGCTCGTTTAACTCGACTGTCCCTGTCAGAGCGGAAAGAGAGACTTCCCGTAGTCTAATTCAGTTTAAAAATGATTTGTGGAAGCGAAACATTTTTCATAAAATCTAAGAATGCAGTAAAAACTTGGAACTGAAGAAGGTGACAAGAATCGCAGACGCATTGACTGAGTCTTTTAAAACTCGCGCGTGAATATTTATACAGGCATACGCTGAGCAAGCACAAATCGAGTTTCGTCCGTATCAGTTGATGGGCTTCTGTGCGTATTTAGAACTTTCGGAGAAACTAGAAAAAGCAGACATTGCAAATTAAATGATTAAAATAAGATACTGAAAACTGAACTTTTCGAAACAGTGAGAACATTCTATCAGTTGGAAAGGAATACACGCAGCTTGTGACCATAATTCCTGTAGAGATTGTACAATGATACATTTTGGGGGGCACAATTACACACTCGTCGTGCTCGGCTCAATGCAAAAGCGAGGCACGTTTTCTCGCGGCAGGCGGTTTTTACAAATCAAAATCAAATAACTTTATTATAGTCTCAATCGCTCGCACACTCGCACGCATATATTTTTGCTCGAATATCTTGTGTAGAAAAGCCAGAGACACTGCTCCTTGTTTTTGGTTGATCGCGACAGGATAACAAAGAACCTCATGTTTTTCTTTCCATTCTTGGAGAGCTTAGTTTTACCCGCTGAATGCAAAATCGAAAAGTTTGCTAACAGGATGAACGGAAATCTAAGTGAATTATTGAGAGACATCAGATCGCTTCCTCTGATACGCCTTGATTTAGGCTTTGTCAGCCTCCAAGAATACACAGAGGATAAATAACGAGGATAAATTCGAAATCGAACACAGCTTTGCCTTCGAAAACAATTTCATCGGCTAGCCAAGGGGTGAAAGACTGTGTACAACTTACTCGTGGCGGAATGTCACGAAATTCAGTCTTTTATTTATTTTAGGGAATCAAGTTTCGACGAAAACCAGAACTTTATGTCTTTTATTCAGAGCATAGTGTCATTTTACAATATTCACCGTGGCTTCAATAAGAGGCGATGATAGGTTGATTTCCAACAGTTAAACAGATTTTCACACTTCCCAAGAAAAGCCGAAAAAAACTCTGCGTGAAACGATACTTACAGTTAACGCTTTATCCGTCCTCTCATGGAACGTAAACTGAAATTTGAATTTTATAGGTCGGTTCAGTTTTTAACCGTTTATTCCCGGTAAACAGAATATTTCAAGAAATTAACCCCATTTCACTTTCTTACATACATTAAGATTCCTGTATACAAAGAGTGAGACAAATTGATTTTTTGACCGTGGCCGCGATTTTCTAAATTTTCTTTGATTTTTACTGACATTCACTCTTAATTAGTCTTCTGTAAGCTGGATTGAAGAAAATATTATAGTCCTCCTTATTTAATTAAAGTCCTTCTTTGTGGATTCAATCCCCAAAAAATTAAGATCTCTCAGTCACAAAAGTTTCCTTCCCTCGCTGCCATATTTTGGGTTGTTTGTTTAATTTAGTCATTCTTGGTTGTAGTTCTTTGGATTTCAGAAACGAAAATTTTGAGAAAATTTGTTGCAGTTTGTATCAAAGCGTCAAGAAATGTAGGCTATTGCTGGTTCTCGCGTTCTATATATTTGCGTTTATAGTTGAGTGTCCTTGTAAGCAGATTTGCAGTTTGTATAAAATCGTCAAGAAATGTACTCACTAGGCTATTGTTGGTCCTCGCGTTCTATATATTCGCGTTTATAGTTGAGTGACCTTGTAAGCAGCCGTCAGCATTTGCCTCTTCGACCGTTCGTTCGGCATGTTAACTAAGCCTTAGTATTTTATGCTATATTCTAATTTTACTCGTGCGTCCACAAGCAGTTCTTCTATACCTCAAAAATGTGTTATTTTCGTAGAGAAAACGGAACACCATTTTCTATTTGGTAAATAATAGGCTTTATTTGACCAACCATAGCGTGCACATAACCCTGAACATATTATAACAAAGGACAAGTTCCAAGCCTCCGAAAATAGCGAAAAAATCCCCTCAATTTTACGATTATCAATTTATTTTAATTCATACAACAATGGCAGTAAAAGCTACGGCTGCGTAAGAGATTTTGTGTTTGCACAGGCGATGGAATTTTTTTTCTACTACGAGAAAAAACACTATCTAACCTAAATGCTGACAGAATGCTAGGTGAAATGTTATATAATGCAATATAACACAGGAGAAATCAGGGCCAATCCATGCAAAGAACTGACAAAATGTAGCCGAGAGCTGATCTACTCCAGGAACTTGCTCGACGCCAGACCTGGCAGGGTGAGTGGCGTCGATTTTTTCCGTCCTCACCAATGCTCTTTGCTATGGGCCGAACACGATATTCCACGAAAAAAAGGCCGTGTTCACCTTGATCGACACAAGATCGATGACCGGGCGGCATCTTAACACATTCTTCAAAAGTAAAGTGTTATGCAGTTCTACTGCCAAGAGAAATAGCTTAATAGCCGTGGTTCCGGATCTACAAGCAGAACGCATAGACCATTCCGGGCCTTATTTTTTAAAAAAAGGTCGCGTCGCCAATGCGCCATGGTGGTGAAATATGGGCAACAACTCTGTTTTGTCGCGAAAATTCTAACAAATCTTTGCAACTTTTTTGGTGGCTTTTTAGCTGTCACATCACCCTTGCAAAGATTGACATATGTGCGATGTTCGCAGTGCACTGGTGACGCTACAATTCAAAGCAAAAAAGTTCTGCCAGCAAAGAAAAAGATCGCTACGTGTAGCCGTGAGTTAATTCTACACAGCAGATATAAGTGGTTATCTCATACTACTATCACTTTATGACGATGGTTACGTATGTCGGTTAACAACTCGCGGAAACACTATACCAACCTGGATGAAGTACCAAAGCATTCAGTACTTACCGAATCGAACCTAGTTAGGTAATTTTATGTGTGTAAAATTTTCAGTGTACTTCTGATTATGTCAACAGATCAGGCAACGATATCTAACACCAAAACCACATCAGCTGAATTAAGCACTGATGAAGATGAGTCTCTAAAAACGGATGCCGTCATTGAAGAAGCAGATTTAAGCCTAGGGTATTTGGACGGTACAACCAAAGAGGGAAAGGTATCTATTGATACTTTATCCTCAACTTCAAAGGCTTCAGTACTTAGTGAAGATAAAGAGTCAATCGCTGATGATTTTATTCCAGTGAAGTATCCTTGCCGCTCTCATAGTAGCCTGGCAGCAAAACCAAGGGAAATTGCACCGGATTCTCACAACCAGGTGAGAGGTCAACTACTTCACAGATCAATGAGCACAGCAGAAACACCACGCCAAGTTGGAGCAGCAACGAGCCAGCCGACACTCAAGCAGAACACAGTACCACAACCCCAGGAGATGTATGTACATGTTACTCCCAGAATTCAGGAAAATTCCAGTCGAAGCGAGGTTGATGTGCCAGACACCTCAAAGTGGTTTCTTTTAGAAGGATTCAGTCCGAGAATAGGGGACGTATCCCCTCAAATGCCTAATCACAGCTCTACAAAAGCTTCTGGCGTTGCTCGTGGTAATTTTAAGCCATCTGACGGAATGAAAACCCCTATGAAACTATCCCTTTCGTTCAATTTGCAAAGGTCTCGAAGTAAGGATCAGCTGCCTCACAGATCAATGAGCACAGCAGAAACACCATGCCAAGGTGGAGCAGTAACGAGCCAGCGGACACTCAAGCAGGACACAGTACCACAACCCCAGGAGATGTATGCACCTGTTACTCCCAAAATTCAGGAAAATGCCAGTCGAAGCGCGGTTGATGTGCTAGACGCCTCAAAGTGGTTTCTTGTAGAAGGATTCAGTCCGAGAATGGCGGACGTATCGCCTCAAATGCCAAATCGCAGCTCTATTAACGCTTCTGGCGTTGTTCGTGGTAATTTCAAACCATCCAACAAAGTAAAGACCCCTTTGAAACCATCACTTTCTTTCAATTTGAAGAGGCCTCGAAGTGAGGATCAGGTACCTCACAGATCAATGAGCACAGCAGAAACACCACGCCAAGGTGGAGCATTTACTCCCAAAATTCAGGAAAATGCCAGTCGAAGCGAGGTTGATGTGCCAGACACCTCAAAGTGGTTTCTTTTAGAAGGATTCAGTCCAAGAATGGTGGACGTACCCCCTCAAATGCCAAATCGCAGCTCTATAAACGCTAAAGTCACTCCAGACATGTGCCACCCTTACCTAGCTCACAAACCCTGTATAAAGGACCCATGTACCTTTCCTCATGTTCAGTTAAAATCAACCATGTGGACAATGGAGCAGCAAGAAGGTGTGTATGAGGCACGTTATCGTCATTCAAAGTAATCCTGCCCAATTTTGTGTGGGGACGCGGTGATTTGATGACTATCACATCGGGGGCCCAATGGTTTAAGCAGTTAGTTCAATTGTTAAGTGTTTTATCTTCACAGTTTCTAGCTTAACCAATCCTACAAATGGGAGTCAAAGTGTAAGAAAAAAACCCTTCATTTTTTGGAATACCAGTTTGATGTTGTAGCACCCTATCCCTTCACATACCTCTTGAAAAGAACTTTGAAAATGGTTTTCACAAAATGCGCTGTTAAAACTGTTTTATAATGAACTTTGAAATCCAACAGTGAATATCCTTACATGTATGTTTCTATATCCTTGACAGTTCTCCTCACCCCTCACGAACGTTTAGCTGCACAGAGATTGCGGTCCGCTTCAACTGGAGGGACTTCCAGGACAAATGTACACTGTCAAGTACATGGTAAAGACGCAATCCAGACAACAGAAACTAAAGGAGACAGCAGAGGAGCTGTGGCTATCCCTTCGAGTTTTTCTTTGTCAGATTTGGACGACCTCCCTTGTTTAGGAGCTGTTTCTTCGCAAAGAACTGCCACAGATACCACGAGAATTACTACCTCATCCGCGTGGACAGCACGAACGGACGCATCTGGAAGATGTCTTAATCAAGTGTTGCTCTTGGTGACACCCACCATTATGCATTCTCAGATGGATGAAGTAAATGCTTCTTCCGATTCTCAAATGTCTACTACCGATGCTTCCAAGAATGCCTTCCTGAATAACTCTACTCGACCTGAAGAGTCTTCCCAAATCACAGATGCAAGCGTGGTTTCCACTGAAAGGTTTCCTACAGATAGCTCGAACAATGCCAACTCTTCCGCCTATGTTACGCCTCCTAACCCACCAGGAAGGACTACACCAGCGCTACCCTTGGGTAACTCTTTCCTCGTGGCTTCACAAATGGTTAAAGGCAGTAGTTTGCCATCTATGAAGCCTGGCGCTGAACAGTTTCCCAACACTTCCGGTAATCCTAGAGAGATTCCTAAAGGTGTTTTTGTTGTGTGCGACGACTTTCTTCAAAAGCACCTGAAACGAGCAGGAAGCATTTATGAAAAGACTAAAGCCTGCAAAGGCTGTGAGAATCGCTCAAAACTGAGGTATGCTGTCTGGAATAACAAAAGTAAACAGTGGCAAATAATAAGGTCATATCCTGAAAAGGTTCCAGCCAAAGTAGCCTTCAAAGAATGTCGGCGGCATGTCATGAACATCCCCTGTGAGCGGACATCGTGCTCGTTTGCCCATGGCCAGGAAGAACTACTGATGTGGACACTGGAAAGAGAGGGAAGTGAGTTTAGACAGGTTATAATGTCAGCTATATATAGCTGCTTAAGACACTGTCATGAATAAACAACTGAATTATCGTTTGAGAGGGCTTATTAATAAAAAAAATTATATTGTAAACAAAATCATCGCTATGGAGAGAGCTACATTAGCTTGAAGAAGCTTTTCCTCAAATTGCGCTGACCTTGCCTCTTTCTGTCTACTCAGTGCATAGGTAGGTGCCAACGAACCGTGAGCGAAACCTAGCAAAATGCTGGGAGTAGTAAACTCTCCAGTGGACAGAATCCCAACCGGACGGGACTGGTAATGCTCACAATCGCTTCGTACAACAGAAATCGGACCTAAGCGCTAGCACCGACATGCTACCTGGCTCATTTAACCGTTTGGGTTGGACGAGGACTTGACCGTTTGTAAAAAGTGAAAAAGTACTGAGTTAAGGATAATTCTGTCTTTTTCTTATTTGTATTTTAATAGTTCTTCCTACACCGCGAGAAACTCTTTTGGGATTTCCTGGAAAGGTAACGGCGGAAACGTCCACGCAACCTCTAACGCAGTTACGCTACAGACCTTCTCCACCAGGAGTGACAAATGGTGCCTATAAATTGTGCAGGAGGTATTTATAACTACTTTGTTTCCATAAGATTGTCAAAAAATGATAAAGATGTGAGAAAAGTTTGTTAATGAATTTAGTCTCCATCCGGATAACAAATATATAACCGTATTAATTACGTTATGAACTCTACGAGAAATCTTTGGTTGGGGGAGGGAGGGCGGAAGTAGCATAGAAGTTTTTTGAACGCCCATAACGTAAGCTCTACACGGAAATTGGATTTCGAGTTTTGCTGCTGTGTAGTGTATTACCAAAATGGCTTTATCTCTTACATTCTTGGGTGGATGATTTTTTAAGTTTTTCACAACTCTTTTCAAATTGACCAAGATCTAGGTTTTCCGGAAAACTCCTATCAAGTTGATTTGCCATGCACGCAACATAGGAATAATAGGTCCTAAGCAATAAGTTAGAGCCTAGTGCACAGTTATTAAGTTGTAACATGCACTGACTAATGATCGATCGTATGAACCATCACAGAAAGCAAAGAGACTAATAATAGGAACTGATCAGCGTTTTTCATCCCCTCTCAAAATAAAACACGATAATTGAAAATTGTTTCATCACTTGAATAATCTTGTTTTTTAAAGCTTTTACCCATTAAATTTAAAATGATTGTCATCTCTCATTCGCAGTTTGTATACACGCCAACGATGTAGATTCGGGCGAGGATGCATTTATGCTCATAGCCTTGATGAAATGAAAGAATGGGGACAGGAATACCAAAGAAAGGAAAGGAAGAGACGTACAAAGGAGCTCCAGGGCAAGGAAGAACTAGACTCTATGGAAATGGTATCAAAGATTTTGAGAGGACCAGCAGAAGATGTGAGTGTATTTGCAAAACATAATCACTCTTTTGCTTTTCCCAAAGGCGCAAATCCTTTTTCTTTTTTTTTCAAAATACTTCATCGAACCCTTTTCATTTCTCACTCAGCTAGTGGAACATCTTCCAGGAGTTGAAATTACCTGCACACCTTCTCAACTTAGTGTAAGACTTCAAGGCAACAATGATACGCATGCATTTCAGTGGACTTTCAACCTCGCATTCAAGGTCAGTAAAAGGTCTTTTCTCTTGTCTACGGCTGAGTTAGGAATAAATTTCTTTATTCGATGCTATTATAGCTTTGTGTTACTAGAATTGCCTAGTGTGGAATACTTCCCAAAACTTTTTGACCAGTGGGCGACGAAGGGAGGCTAAACACGGTTTCGGAATAGATCGTAGAAGCTGAATCGTAATACGTACATATAAACGAAAGCGAAATCATACACATCCCCATAACAAACACTGAACACCAATTAAACGATGCTTTTCTTTTCCACAGATAAATGAAATAGGACGCCTACGCCACGTTCTTCTGCTTCACAGATACCACAGCTGTTACCAGCTGTCAGAAATTCGTGTTGGCTGTTATCAACAAAATCAAGAGTGTGAAAGCTACAAGTTGTGTTACACTGCGAAGCTCAAAGAATCCTGGTACAAAGCTCCAGACGACAATGACTTATCAGGGCGCGCGAAAGTGTCTCTCACTGTCTCATTCAAGTCCTTTCTTTATGGAAGTTTTGACCAGTGCGTTGTATTCGACTTTGGAAGAAAACCATACCTGATGCAGAAGCTGAACGTAGATGTAGACAGAGAGTCGTTGTCACAAGGCGCCATTGTTTCACAGCACGCCACTGCTGCTGCCATTTGGGATGAGAGTTCTGTGGACGTAGTTAGATTCATCCACGGGACCGACGAGGCCCTTCAAGGAGAACACTTGTCAAGAACCTACAGTCTTCCTAAACAAGTGGATATTACAGATAACAAATTGAATCGTGACAATTACAAGAGAATAATGCATCAACTGCTGTTTGTGGAGGAAGGTTTCATGAAGGATGAAATTTCACGGTGAGGTTCAACTGCCATGTTTGTATAGCATTATGGTTTTATAACCCGCAGTTTGGATGTCCCATGAAATGTCTCCTTGAAAACATGACCACGGCGTTTTGTTGTATTTTCCTAATACGGACAGACCCAGAGCTAAAGAGAGCAGTAAGGAAATCCGTGAATCGTCCAAAAGAGGGTTTTATTTCAAGGTGCTTTCAATTTTACAATTTAAATTTGCTTCATTCACTTTCCCACTATAATGGCGCAATGCCTTGGATAGTTTACTGCACACAGCACACATCCTACCCACACCTCACTGCTGTTTCTGACCGAGGGTTTATCCACCATTAACAACTATCAATTTAACAAATATGTTTATCAACTGCAAGGGGTCATGTTTTCATTGTTTATAATAATTAACATTTACGGAGGAAACTCTTACTTTTACCCAGCCCAACATGTAAAAGTCCCCTTAACCTCAAGACAAAAGTACCTTGTCATCGGTACAACACAAGCAACAACCGAAAGGAAGCTTTATTATGCCACTGTCATTATGCTTTTCTTTACGATTATCGCGTTTACTTGTTCGTTCAATTAAAAGACTGAGACACCCTCAATGTTTTGTTGCAGATTTATCGACAGTTACACCCTGAATAACACTCAGCTGCATGTTCAGAGGAGCATCTTTGATGAGATGACAGGAATGAAGTGTGCTGTGGACAGTGAGTTATTTGGCCTTCTCTACCTACAAGGAAAAGATGCGCTGAGACCTGACGATGCTGCAGGCCGCCTTCTCTACCGTAACGTCAGCTCCGTGTGGCTTCAGCCGGCTAACAGCCTCTCTAACAAAGTTTACGAGGCCCCAGTTGCGAAAGTGGAGAGTGAATATGTTGTCTTGCGACTGTCATCCAAGATGTGCTCTGACTTACAGCTTTGTGACACTTGTGATGTTTCAGTTAATGCGCAGTTCCAACTAAACCGGTGGCCACTTTGTGAAATGCATGCGGCTGTTGATAGGCTAACAACAGGGCAGTTACGTCTTATTTTTCCAGAGTCAAGAATTTGCACTGTCAGGAGTAACGTACGTTATTAATTGATCGTAGTTTACTCCATATAAAAACATTGTGATCGTGCTTTTCAAAAAAGAGCTTTTTCTTGTATACCAAACCCTCTTAGCGTTGCTCACCGTCATCCACCTGTTCTTATTCATTTACTTTACGCATCAGTGGATAGGGTAGTTGGAATAAAACTAACAAAAGACTGCAGCTGTCAGAGGCACCCTTGCTGAAAGCTCGTGTGCTTTCACTCTTTCATGATTGTCCTCACTCAAATCACTGTTCTGTTCTGCTCTACAAGGCATGTCACCACTCTCTTGTTTCCGCAGCTTTTTTTCTCGACAATTTTTTGACATGACTTGTTTTGACTTGTCTTTTTTATTCCAAGAAGAGACACGAAACGTAGAAAACAGAAGCCATAATAACAGCTAGTTTAGAAACCCTTGACGCCATGTAAGAGTTTTAATACGTCGAAAAAGGACTTTTGTTTGTTTCTAAAAGCTAAATCAGTTTCCTGCTATGACCAACACTTGCGAAGATGGGGTATTCCTTGAGTATCAGATGGGCCTCGCGAAAATACGATTGTTTATTTTCGTAGCCTTTTAACACATTAATCATCACACTTTGAAAAGTGACTGTGTATTTGGAAATTATAGATTGAAATTCGCTGGCAATGGCTCCTCGACAAGCGGTTGAATGAGAATCAAAGGACGGTGATCAAACGGATAGCTTCTCCTGAATACAACTCGCCTCCTTTGGTGATTTTTGGCCCATTCGGAACAGGAAAGACGTTCACATTGAATCAAGCTGTCCGTCTTCTGGTCCAGCTTGACAAGTCACATAGAATCCTCCTCTGCACTCATTCCAACCGAGCAGCTGATATACACGTGGAGCATCTTCATAAGTACTTGACTGAACAGAACGGCATCCCTGCAGCAAGGCCTTTGAGAGTTTATCAGCCTATGAGAAGGTATGGAATAGAGCGGAATAATTTGGTACAGAATTACATCATATTACATTTTATTTTTTTCTCAGCGCGTGAGCGGGCAAGATGAACCAAATCCTGCAATCTGATTGGTTCCGGGAGCGGGCGGAATTTTCCGATCTTGACCGCGGTCAACGGAACGTCAATAACAAAAAATTTGTAATGGGTTTTTAAAACCTTTAAAATCTTTAAAACGTTCTCCGAAACTTAGAATTCTGAAATTTTTTGTACATTGTCGTTAAAAACTTTCTTTCCAAAATTTCTTGTTAAAATACCGAAGGTTGTACAATGTAAATCGCCTCTTCCCTTTCGACAAACATTTGAGTAAATCGAGCAGGAGTTAGCTACATGTATCGAAATTTGGGAAAATAAAGGGGTTTCTTTTAGTTATATTGCTTCCTGTGATTTCTGAGTTTTAACAGAGTAAAAAAGCGTATTTTGCTGCTCTGGTGTCACAAACGGCTTCGTTTCATGGTTCATTTTACGCGCACTTGCAAAACGTTGCTTTCCGAAAACAACAAGACAGGTTTAACTTTTGAAAAACAACAAGAAAAAAATAAAAATATTATTTGCCGGCCTTGGTCGGTCCGTATTGAGAAAAACTGTGCCCTCGGTCTTGAGCACGGCCCTCGGCCTGCGGCCTCGGGCCGTACTCAAGACCTCTGGCACAGTTTTTCTCAAGACGGACCTCCCGGCCGGCAAATAATATATATATATTTTATAGCTAGAATGGCATTTCTTTTTATCGCAACTTGCGGTTGTGAAATGCATACTTAGACGTGCACGTCTTTCAGTCAAATGCCGTTGTTCCCTCGAACGTCCTGTAAATACAATATGCTTCAAATCTCACAAAATGTTACTTCAGCATAACAAGACGTATAAGATATCCAAGCTAGTTCGTCCCATCCACTGTATAAGACAAGGATTTTACATAAACTTAAGTTGACCCTCTCTTGCTCTATTGAGAAACCAGACAATTATCTCTGCAGTGTAACTGTAATTCTTTGGCCCCCGTGGGATTTTTACTTCACTTCGTGTGGACCGCAAATTGCCAACTAAACTACCCACAAACTGCTCCTGAGTGTGATTTTCTGGTGTTGTTTAAGCCTAAACTGTTGCAGTGACAGACGACTGATATACGTCAGAAATAACAGCCACCCATTAGCAGATCCCATACATTTTTCTCGTCCTCACGGTCAATATTCTGTTTTTGTAAAGTGCTTACAGCGGTTTATCTTTAATGAAATCGATAACACTTCGCTACATACTACCTTACAATGACACCAGCTTTGCAAATCAATACTCACCAAAAACTGTGTTTTGCTTTTCATTTATTACCATCAGATTGGAAACCGCGTCAAAGATAGCCAAAAATTACTGTCTGATCAAAGACGGTGTATTCATACTTCCTTCTCGCGATGACATCGTAGAACATCGCGTGGTGGTTACTACTTTAAGCACGTCCAAGGTGCTTCTTGATCTGCAAGTGTTGCATGGCTTCTTTACTCACATTCTTATTGATGAAGCTGCCCAAGCACTTGAACCCGAGGCACTTACGCCACTGATCTTTGCTGGCCCTAACACAAAGGTTGTCTTTACAGGAGATCACATGCAGGTATTGAGATAATCTGCACGTTGAAGTAGTAAGGCAGTAAGTGGCCCTACAGTCTGGCATAAAGCAAACACGGGATGTAATACGGGGCCTCAAATGCGACTTGGATTTGGGAACACTACCTTCAAGAAAGGCTTTTTCCTGCCTCTATAGTTGTAGAAATACAAGTAAAATTCTAGGAAAACTAATTGTGAACAAGTATTTCCATTGCTGTTTCCACTTACCCCAGACTTCAAGAGTGTTCCAATTTCGGCCGCATTCAAAATATCACGATAAACAACATGTGTTTAAGTGCCTTATACTGATAAACTTCGCAAACCACGTATTTCTTTTAGATGAGCCCAGAAGTGTATTCACCTAAAGCCAGACAATTGGGCCTACAAAAGTCACTCGCTGAACGGCTGTTTGATCTGTATGACAAAGAAAAGCAAGAAGCAACGAATGAATCCAAAGTCCTGTTTCTGACGGAGAATTATCGTTCCCATCAAGAAATTCTTCAGTTTCCTTCTGACAACTTTTATGGAGAAAAATTGGTTGCTCGTGGTCATGCGTTGCAGCCAGCGCATCCGAAATACGGTCCTCTGTTGTTCTTCTCAGCCCGCGGCAAGGAACAGAAGGAACAGGACAATTCCTACATCAACTTGTCGGAAGTTTGTGAGGTGGTCAAGAGGGTGAAAGAGGTTGCAAACAGTTGGCCTGCTACAATTTGGGGTCCTAAGAGACTATCTGAGATTGCCGTTTTATCCTCATACCGTCACCAGGTAAACGTTCGAAGATTTTTAATAATTTTGGGTAACTGAATTCCCAAGTGTCAGCAACAGGATCTTGAATCATTACTCACGAATCGTATTTTGCTCAGACGGACAGAACTACATAATGACAAGACTACGTGATTGCTATTGGCCTTGAGTGGATTGTATGTCAAGGATACAAGAAAAATCGTCTACGACACTTGAGACTTTGAACACCTTTTAATAGCAGTGCAAATATCAAATTCTGCTTAAGAAACGAAGTATCTGTTGCTGTAAGATAATAATTTGTCCTTAACACTTAGGTACAAGCCATTCGAAATAGCCTAAGGAGGGAAAACGATTTGAAGGCTGTGAAAGTGGATACAATTCATAACGTCCAAGGTAATACAAGCATGCCATAGGCTTTTTTTCTGTCAATGATGCTTTCTGATTACTCGTAAATCCTTCAAGACAATTAAAGTGTTAAGAGCCAGACCACGAGAGGTTCAAAGATTTTTGGAAATGGTCAGAAACAAGCCTATTTCAAACTTTGCCTGCTAAAAGCTAGTCATGAGCAAATAATCAAATCGACATTATTTTGTCTTCTTATACTAATTTGGTCACGTGACAGACAATTTAAATTTGACCCCCTGGGAGCAATTTGCATGTCTCTTGTCAAAACAAAAGTTACCCAATCATAAATCAATTGATTTTTCTTTACTAAACTGACTTTCATCTCCATAAAAATTCCTAATATTGCTTTTAGACTCTTCTTATCAGCGGAGCAATAATTTTCAACAGAGAGGGTGGTTTGGTAGATTTGAAAAAGTGCCAACTTTACCAAATTCAAAGGGATTTGTTTCTGTGTAGTAGACAAACTCTATGGTTGATCTGCATTTGCTAAAAGAGCCAAAGGATTGTACTTAAACCACAGGTCGCCCAAGCTTACTTTGAGAGGAGGGCATATATTAGCCTGTTCTTCTTTGCATATATTATCAGTCGGGAAAATATAAGAGTTTGTTTGGAAAATGCAACTAAGACGCTTTAAATGCCATAAATGCGAAATAATTCATAATATAAATGGATCACCTTGTTTCTGTGTTGTATTAATGGCTATTTTATGGCCTTTTAGGGTTATTTGAAGTGTTTTAAGAGAGAATTTGCACCGAACACTTAATAAGCGAAGTGAAAGGTAACACCCTTTGAGCCCCCACGTGACCGACTCAAAGTTATTTATTTGCTGTAAATCTCGAATTTTGGCACCTCTCTCCAAAATTCTTCAAGACACCAATAACTTTATATCGTAACAAAAAAGACTTACCAAAAAGTCCAACATTCGCGTCCTTTTCGTTAACAAAATCGCAATTTTCAATCTCTCCACCATATCGAACCATCCGTGTAACGAACTGTTACGTTCGCGAATGCAAATTTCTGATCTCTCTTCATTGGAAGGCTTGCACAATAGGCGCTCAGGAGAAAAATATACCGCACAAGCCTGAATTGTTTTCAGGCTTTCTGTTCGCAACTGCAAAAGTTACGTTTATGACTGCGATGGTACATTAACATTTACTCTTTATCCGGCAATTCCAAATGCAATATATGATATTCATATATTCATGATGTCACAATTAAAGTAGTACGATAGGTGTAACGAAAACAAATTTCCCTTAGCTTTAAGTAACTTAAGAACGGCTCTCTGTAAATACCGAGAATCCGGCGACAGGACCAAAATTTCGAATTTCTTTTTATTTTACCAAAAGAACCCATTACGGACCTATTTTCGAAAATTACATTAAAAGGTTCGATTTCGCTTTACTTTTCTTATAAATTAAAAAAGTTAAGAAATAGCATTTTTAGTCTGAGGAAGCGTTCGTGACCAATGGAATTTAGGGCATTTTCAACATAGTCGTGTAGTCGTACTACTGCTTGTCTAAAGATGCCATTTACACAGCTTGTTAAACAACTGTTAAAGTTCCTTTTAAGGTAAAATTTCTTTTAAAATGTTTCGTCTTACAAAAGGTCTGGTTTTCCACAACATCCCTATTTCGACCACATAAGCGAGATAGGAAATATTGGCAAATGTCGACTTGGTCAAATGCAGTCTGGTATAAAAATTTCAGGTATAAAACCAAGTCCACATGAAAGCTGAACCTTTCTTTTAATTAGTTATTCTGAATTTTGTTTTGGCGGCCCGCAAGAACTGCGCTTTTGGGAAAATTTAACCGTAAAGGCTGTTTTGGCGTGACAGTCACTTAGTGTTAGATTTTATGTTGAAGTTCTTTACAATTACGCTGCATTTTGGAAAGAAAAAATAAGCCTTGAAACACGCTATTTCAGGTCTTGAAAAAAACGTTTTTAATCCTATTGTCATCGAATGTAAGAAAATAATCTACTGTTATACTCCCAAGCGCTTACACCGAGCAATAAATTATCGCGGCTTGTTAATGTAAACAGTGGTGTTTCGACACACCACGCGTGTCACGTTGAAAACTGTTCGATTCGTACAATTAACCAAAATGAGCTACAATTTGTTGAGGGAAAGACTGCGTGATGCAGAAATTTAGTTACTTATCTACTTACTTACGGAGACGCGACCGATGAAAAGATGAAACTATACAGGGACATGAATCTCGACACTTATCAATTATCAAGAAATATTGCAGAATGACCGATGCATGTCAATATTGCCTTAAGAAAAAAGATTGCTTTTAAACATCGCCTTTCTTTGCGAAATTTTCCTACTGTTTCATGTCAAAACACATGTAACGTGTACACAAACAACTTACAGTATGTATTGCATCAGTCCAAATATCACGAGAGCCAAACACAGGAAGTTGACAGGTATGACACTTTTTCGATGAAAGCAATCAGAATCGGAGAGAATTACCTCAAATTCTTGCCGACTTTCCTCAACTTTACGGAGTTGGCGATGAACGAATTTTTTGGCTTGACAGTACGTATACATCCCCGAGCGGTGTGGTGAGGGGATATTCTTCGAAAACAAAAACCAACGGCAAAGGGACCGGGGTGCTATAAATCGAATCCCTCCCTTGACACCCTGCTAAACAAAAGCGCACAGTGAAAAAACAATAACGGGATAGGCTGTATAATTCACCCTCCCAGCTACGTTTTTGTACTTATCCCTCCTCCCCGTCTTCAAGTAACTGCCTCATCAAAACTTGTCACAAGGAAGGACCAGGATACAGGTGCATTTTTTTGCTCCATCTTCGACTGGCAATTCTAGTCGAGTGCTACAAAATCTCTTGAAGAGGGTTGACTTAAAGCGTTTTGAGCTTATTCTCTTCAACCAAAGTGCAAACGTTGTAGGTGTCGTAGACTCTAGAACGTTGTAAGTGAAGGAAACACGCAGTCTGATTCTCTTGCACTGTTGAATTTCCTTTTGTGAGGGCAACTTTCAAGGGGGGTGAAGCAGAGGGTAAACTCTGAATGCGCAGCCGTAACTACGGACGAGGAAAAAGATGATGAAGAGAAGTCTGTTCAAATCCTGCCGACAAGAAAAATGTGTTCGCGTCTTTCAGCGGCAACAGTGAAAAGCATTTTGGAGTTCTGAATTTCTTTCCGCACAGCGGGCGTCTCTTCCCATCTTGCTGCCAAAGGGCACCATCAGTTGGCGTCACAGCAAGACATCTGTACAGCAGAGGAGGATGATATCTTTTACAGTATAAGAGAATCAGTGCTGTGCTCCCTTGACTTACAACATCCTTTAGTCTACGATATCTATAATGTTTGCAGGATAAGCTGAAAAAGCTTAAAGTCAACACTCTTCAAGAAACTTGCAGCAGAAGATGCAGTAGAAAGTTGCACCTGTACTTGGGACAAGTATTGTTGAGGCGGTCAGTGGGGACGGGGAGGAGGAGTAAGTAACAAAACGCAGCTGGGAGGTGAAGTACACAGCTAGTGGTCCTCTCGTTTTTCTTCACAGTGTGCTTTTGTTTGGCGGGTTGTCGAAGGAGACATTCCATCGTAGCACCCATACTCCGCGCCGGTTGGCTTTTGTTCTCCAATAATATCCCTTCGCATGACCCCATGGGGATATACATCGACGTGACTGTTGTCACGCCACAAAATTTTGTTCAGCGCCAACGAAGTCGAGCTGATAAGAATTAGCAACAATTTAAAACAATTTTACTGATTCTGTTTGCTTTCATGGAAAAAGTTCCATAGCTGTCAGTTGTCGACATATGGGCTGATGCATATATACGGTAAGTAAATATTGTATGTGTATCCAGAAATGAAACTGTAAGAAAATTTCGTAAAGAACGGCGACGTTTACAAAGCCATATTTTTCTCTAGAGAATATTAACATTGGTCATTTGACTAAGTTTCTTGATAATTCCATGGTTATAAATATGTGTTTTGAAACGGAGAGAAGAGACGAGGCACTTGGATTCAACCGTTGCAACCAGTGTAATAAATCGGTGAGGTTAAGGTCAAATATCCCTGTACAGTTTCAGCTTTTCATCGGTCGAGTTTCTGTATGTAATAGGTAACAAAATTTCTGCATTACATATTCACGCCCTCGATAAATTATAGCTCACTTTGGTTAATTGTAAAATCACATGTACAGCATGAAATCATGGAATTACGAATGTTTATATCACGCGTAAATATACGTAAATAAACGGCCTTTTCTTTACGCATCGGTTCCGTGGTGCGTAAAGAAGCGTAAATTCATGGAACGTAAAGGCTGCATAAAGGGGAATAAAGATACGTAAAGCACAAAAATGAAGATGGGTGTAGTTAGCTGTTATTATTTGTGAAAATAGAGAACGGTATGAAATTTTTACGTCTCCATATTCATTCACGATTTTCCCGCTGTATTTTGTCTGACATTGCTGTCAATACTTTAACCCTGTTTACGAATCTTTACGCACTTCTGTTTATGCTCTTTACGATTCTTTATCCTTCTTTACGCGCAAGACATTTTCTAATTGACAGGTTATTCTTGCAGAAGACAGGCAAATACAAAATATAAGGTGATCATCAACGATTTTCCCCTTGTAATTTGAACGGCTTTGCTGTGACCACTTAATAACATTTACGCCTCTTTTCAGCCCATTACGCATCTTTAAGCACATTCTTTACGCTCTTTACGATTTTTTACCCTTGATTACGCGCAAACTTTCCAACAATTTGCAGTTTACGTATTATTTAACGAAATACAGAGAGAAATGAAATATGTGTGTCCATGACAATAGTCATGACATTTAATAAAATCGTGACAGAAAGTGACTTGTCAGAAAGAGGTTAGCAAAAACGCATGCATTACGCTCTGGATTTGTCAACCTTTCATTTAATCATGTCATTTTATAAGCAATAACAAGGAATGTTAATCTTATCGTAAGGCTGTTGATGACGGGTTATAACAGAAAGCGTCTTAGTGTAAACTTCAATTTATCTTTTCACGTATCTTTTCAACCTCAGGCGAAATTAAAAAAACAAAATGAGAAAACTGGTTTCTTGCCTAACCTCGTGAAAAAGAAAAAAAAACTGGGTCAAAAAGAAAAAAAATTGGGTGGAAGCTGTTGTAGGAAAAAATTGCTGGAAATACTTCTCTCCCCGAAGCGTAGCTCCAAGGGAACTGGAAACGAGATGAGGCGGCGGATTTGATCAGCGGTTTCCGTGTTAGCGTCACTTCGTGGCGTCCATTTTGAAATGACACGAAAGTGTGAGGTTTCTTCAACGTCTTTGAAAGGTAAAAAACGAGAATTTACTCCATTTGACGTCTGGAATAGTGCTTTTTTGCAAAGTACTAGTGATCTGTGAACCGCTGGTGATCCCACAAAGCTTCGTAGAGAGTTTTAAAACCACCTCTATCGCGCACAAATGCAAAATCGTCGTGATTCGTGGATTTAAACTGGCGGGATGTTTGAACTTGAACTTGAAGCACGCTTTGATGAGGCTTGTTAAGCTAATTTCTCTTCTCCTATTCTGGATTGGATCTCCCCATTCACTGAAATACAGGAAACAGAGGTAAGCCGTCTTTCTTTTAGTCTCCACGCAGATGATCATGATGTGCAGTAACTTACAATGTAGGTTTTCAATATTGTTTGCGAGCACGTTCACTCAAAGAGAACCGACATTGTAAGTTTTTAACTGAGAAAAATATTCGAAATTCCATTAAGGTTGTTGTAGTTTAGATTTTGAGATCGGGTTTCCTTCATGAAATGTACTTTATTCGACTGTTAGAGAAAGGTTTGCAAATAAATATAGGGGCCAATTACATGAGCAGGGAATTTATACATGTATATTTTGAAACTACTATAAGTGACGTAGTTTGTGTGGACTCCCTGTGAATAGACTTGCCAGAATCTCAGCAAATCAAGGCAGGCCTGGTTAGCAGGGCTAACCAGGGTATGTGGCAATACCGAAACATCCCTATTAACATGGAACATTGTGAAGAATATTTACATCTGAGTTCAATTAAATGGAGTCACTTCAATGGTTTTCTGTTTGGTCCTTGTGGCTCTATATGGTGCATTTTCACAGTTTGAAGGATTTTGCAAATCATTCTACTGTATGTAATAAGGGAAAACAATAAGGAAAGAAAACTGCATTTTAAACTGGCCCAGAAATTCCCATCGCTCAGCTTCGAACCATTCAATTGTACATTTGTCAAAAACTTAAGACTTACCTCAAAGATAAGTATTCTTTGCAATATTTCATGTTAACAGGGACATTTCAATAATATCCAGGGCTATACGTTACATTTTGAAACTGCATGCTACTGGCCACATAGTTTGTGTTGGAAGTCCGCCCTGTGGACATACCAAAAGTAAAATTGGGCCAAGTAATTATGTGGTACAATCTCAGCCCAGTTTGCCAGGATCCCAGCAATGTGATGCCAGAATCCCAGCTAGCCAGGCTGAAAGTTTTCCATGTAAACTGTGTTTACTAGGCCAGGGTGACTTGCATCATGTACATGGAATACCAGGCTGAACAGTCTTCTTGGCCTGAACCAGCCTGCTGGCTTATCATAGGCCAGCCCAGCTCATGTAATTGGCTCTGAATATTGGGTTTTGAAAGGAAAGAAATGATATTATTGAAAGTACCAGATCAGCAAACATCCCTAATTTGCCAAAAAGCATTGAAAACCTAAGGGCTTAGCCCTAATCACTGAAACACGTGTAGTAGCCCTAACCTTCCATGAAAGCTAACCATTTGAAATAAGCGCTTGACCCTAATCACTAAAGTAAGGGCTTAACCCTAATCACTGAAATGCGCGTAGTAGCCCTAACCTTCCATGAAGGCTAACCATTTGAAATAAGCGCTTAACCCTAATCACTAAAGTAAGGGCTTAACCCTAATCACTGAAATGCGCGTAGTAGCCCTAACCTTCCATGAAAGCTAACCATTTGAAATAAGCGCTTAACCCTAATCACTAAACTAAGGGCTTAACCCTAATCACTGAAATACGTGCAGTGGCCCTGTCCTTAATGTTAATTAAAAATAACTGAAACAGTATCCTTATGCAATTACCATCTTAAGTTTAAAAAATTTTGGAAACCTACTTAAAAAAACCCTAAGTGAAAAAGATTTAACCTTGGTTAAAAAAATGTAACCTAGGTTAAAAAACATTTAATCTGAATTTAAACTTGACCTGTAACAGATACTTGCAATTATTGATAATTATTTATAGTCATCAAAAACTGCCACACATTCTCCTATGTTTGACTTGATCAATAATTTGGAAGCTTTCTTGATTGTTGTTTTAGTTGTTTCTTGGTTACTGAATATTAAATTCCTAGATGTCAGTGAGCTCACATAAAGACAACCTTGATTGCGTGCTGAACAGTTGAAACATGACCATACAGTACTGGCCAAAGGGATTGCAGCATTACACGCGCGTTTCACGCGTGTAAAGACGCCATATTGCACGCAATTTCCACGCAAAATACACGCAAATTACACGTGCAAAACACGCGTGTAAAAAAATACACGCAAAGTGCGAGTAAAATTTACACGCAAAGGCTGGAGACAAGCTCATAAAGTGCGTGTATCGGTAAACAACTCAAGTACGGTGTACATTGCATAGGAAGCCCAAGCATAATATTTGAATATCATTAAAAATGGCGTTTCAAAATATAAGACTTTGTATGGGATTTCGAAGCGAACATTTTGAGCAATACATAACCGCAAACTAACTGAATAAAGTTCATGAAACATTACATGGTGTTGTTTGCTATCCTTACAACGCATTTTGAGCAATTTTAGGTCTATTTACCTTACTGTGTATTAGTACATGTATAATACATTGACAAGGAAGGAGTCATTTGGCCCGATTTAGCCACTATCACCGCTCGACACGTTTCGGAATTCGCTCGAATTTACCCACAAATATAGTTCAGGCTCCCATTCTGACTCAGCGACTTGTTAAAAGGAAGACATACAAGTGATTTTCTCAAAACCAATTGCACATACCTCGTGTCCCAAAAGAATTATCCACTGCACAAAATCATAATAGCATCTCAAAATAGGCCGCCATGGATGCGTGAGGATCCCGATAGCCCCGTTTGACCGCGGTCGGCACTGGACACCAGTCAAATCATGCCCTTATCGGGAGGGCCACGCTCGTTTTGGTCGTGTTACAATTGTAGTAACTATGACCCGGTACGGACACAAAATTGTCGCTCCAACGTACTCTGGTTCGCGCGAGAATGGTGGAATCGCTGCGCGGGACTCCGTGACCTTATGGAGAGAATTAAGTTATCGAAAGAAATTAAAACGATCTTGGCCGTTAGAAACTGAAAACGAGTCAAGAAAAAGAGAAAGTGAACCGTGTTTCTCCTTCCTCCTATATTTCTATTCATGCGTGGTAAATTGAACATATTTGCGTTGATGTACAAAACGTTCGTAATACAGGTCAGTCTACTGCGTTAATTTTAAATACGTACTCTGCGTGAATTGAATGTGTTCAATTTTTTGGAATCGTCGATAGGTTTTATATACCACTGAGGTATATTTTTTCGAACCGAAGTCGGCAAATTCATTTAAATTCATATCCTCATGCGCGTGAAAATGTTTTATTTTAAAATTGTTATAACTGTATATACAATATCTATTTCTATATTTGCATGAAGCCGGTCAGGTAACCTACTTATTAAAAAAACAAGAAAATATACACCCTGAAAATGGATATAAATTCAGAAATGGGAATGATTTATTTTTGCTATCCGCTTGCAACACGCAGCGATTTTCTCACGCGAACCAGACTACGTTGGAGCGACAATTTTGTGTCCGTACCGGGTCATAGTTACTACAATTGTAACACGACCAAAACGAGCGTGGCCCTCCCGATAAGGGCATGATTTGACTGGTGTCCAGTGTCGACCGCGGTCAAACGGGGCTATCGGGATCCTCACGCATCCATGGCGGCCTATTTTGAGATGCTATTATGATTTTGTGCAGTGGATAATTCTTTTGGGACACGAGGTATGTGCAATTGGCTTTGAGAAAATCACTTGCATGTCTTCCTTTTGACAAGTCGCTGAGTCAGAATGGGAGCCTGAACTATATTTGTGGGTAAATTCGAGCGAATTCCGAAACGTGTCGAGCGGTGATAGTGGCTAAATCGGGCCAAATGACTCCTTCCTTGTCAATGTATTATACATGTACTAATACACAGTAAGGTAAATAGACCTAAAATTGCACAAAATGCGTTGTAAGGATAGCAAACAACACCATGTAATGTTTCATGAACTTTATTCAGTTAGTTTGCGGTTATGTATTGCTCAAAATGTTCGCTTCGAAATCCCATACAAAGTCTTATATTTTGAAACGCCATTTTTAATAATATTCAAATGTTATGCTTGGGTGTCCTGTGTACATTGTTGGCAGGAATGTCTGAAGCTAGTCGCGCTCTTGTCTAGTGAACGTAAATTTTATTTCTGTGGTGAATTAAGCATCCTAAATAATAATTAACTTGGTACCACAACTGTTTTTATCAACTTGACCAAGAAAGCAGAGAAAACATGACTATTTGGTGTCGAGGGTTGCCTGCCGAATGGCACGTAAACAACGAAGCTGAATTTTTCAGAATTGAGATGGAACGTAAACGACGAAGCTAAAATTTTGAGAGTTGAAATTGCCTTTGCCAGACCCAAACCTGCTGTCAAAAGGGAAACTATTGAATGGAACTTAAACTAAAAATCGAAGGTTATGATGTTAGAGAGAGAGTTAGAGTAAAATAGCAAGCTTTTTTCAGGGATTATTCTTAGTTCACAGTTGCGCGAGCAATGTGAGTACAAATCGATCCTTTCTATCGCGCACTTAATCCTTCGTTTTGAACTGAAATAGTAAATGAAGCTCATATTGAAACTCAAAGTAAATGACAACTGTGAAAGAATTTGTAAGAACTAGCGAATATCATCCAACGAAATAGCGAACACAGTCCGAAGTTCAAAAGCGCATCAGATTTGCATAAAGCGTGAAATCTGATCTTTTAATGAGCGCCACATGGTATGTAACGCAACAAATCTCGATGAAAAAGGGACTATTAAAAACCCCTTTGCTGGTATCTAGAGAATACCATTTGCGCAAAACGATCAAAGAATTTTTTTTGGACACATTACCCTGAATTACGTGTTTGATATTTCAAAAGCAGCGACCAACAACTTGCCGCGTTGATTTGTGTCGGTACGTTTTCAAACAAGTGACATCTCGCATTCCACAAAGCGTATAGAGATGATTGAAGGAGTAAAAATTATTACTCTTGAAGGCACAATTTGTGATAAAGATTTCCGCGATGCGCTGTAAATTTCTCGGTTACTTTACTGTGAGCGACGTTTCCTTTTTTCGTATTAGCGGCGCCAATTTCAAGTCAGGAATGGTTTCAAAATAGTACATGTCTGTAAGAATTTTACCCTGATTGAAAAATGGTCAACCTTAGAATGTTTTCTGGTCTCCAAACAAGTTCCCATTCTTTGTTGTTTTGTAAATGTGCGGACTGTCAACAAAACAGACTGCAAATTTAAGTTTCTAATTTAAGACTGCGGTTTATTCATCTGGGAAAGAACTGATAGAAGTTTTCGCGTTCTTCAGGCGTTCAACACCGCACGGATTCGAAATTCGTTTTGTCAACTTGTTAGCATTTCGAACCGAAGACAGCGAATTTGTTCAGCATATGGCCTCAGTAATTTTAACAACGCCTCACAAAATACTTAGTAATCATGTTAAGCCGAGTTAAACTGGTTTGTCTTCCTTTTTTCTAGCAATAACGTGTTTCACTTTACTGTTGATCGTGACGGCTGTTCGCTTCCTCGAGTAATCTTGCTTGCTGCCCGACAATCCAGAGGGACTTCTTGCAGTCTATTGTGGCACCTGTACTTTCCTTTGTGAAGAAATACACGCTTTTGCGTGTATGAATAACAAAAGGCTCCATCCTTTGCCAAAATACACGCAATTCACGTGTACAATTGAGGTGCGTGTAATAGCTCGTGTAAAATTATACTCGCGTGTTTCTTGCGTGTAATTTGCGTGTATTTTGCGCGTAAATCCGCCATATTGCACGCATTTTACGCGCGTGTAAGTGCTGCAATCCCTTTGGCCAGTACTGTATGTTCACTGATTTCTACATGTAATTACTTGTACATGTATTTGTTAGTATAGTCATAGACATTGGTGCAGAGAAACTTTGAAGGAACAAAGTTTTGTTTCATGGCATTTTAAACAATTTTTGTGTAGCCAGTACCCTGTACATTTATTCATCAAATTATTCCTGGCCTGTCACTTAATTTGCAACATTAAACTTCCATTATTTTTGAAAACTTTGTGAAAGAACGGTCATATGGAAAATGACCTTGGGCATGTCACAATGCCATGGTGGTGAAGCTTGCATGTCTCAGTGATCCCAAGAGCTGGCTAGCTGGGGCCTTGGCCCCTGCTATATTCAGCCATGTCCCATTGGTCGAAATTGGAGAGGCTGAACAAAGTACTGCCCCAGGCCCTCCAGGATGGGTTTAAGTATGGGACCAATCATCCCAGGCCCACCCCATAGAAACCGGTCTTGGTCATGAAAACCGGAAACATTCTCATTTTTAGTGTCATGGCCTTACAGCTGTATCAGTGCAGCCTTATGATAGCCACGTGTAGAGTGCAACACTGATATACACTGTAGCCAAGCACACATTAATATTTGGTTATGGTGAACACAACACTGGTCAAGCATCACACATTCTATACTTCTACCCCTTGTGCCACCTATGGTGTGAACTGGGTCAGGACACCTAGTTTATTCTGGTTCTTACATAACTTCTTCTACCCTGTACTTGTGTTATGTACTGCAGATATACACTCTAAATGAGCTTGTCTTCAACCTCCGCATGTAAATTTAACTTGCATTGTCAGAAAATTTGTCTTTTGTACACCCATTTGTGTGTAATTTTTTTCATGTGTGTGTTTCATGCTTGAAGTTGTGTGCAACATGGCATCCTTACACACAGGAAACCCTCATGCAATGCTGCAATTCCTGTGCCCTGTACTGTACAAAACTTAGATTAAATACACTTTTATTGACTAATTAATTGATACTGTCGTGTAGGATAGTACGTTTATCTACCATGTGCACTGCTAACCTTGCTGTTCATTTTGTATTCTATTCTGCAGTGAACGTTTACTTTCCCTGACATGCTATTAAATAACGATTTAAATGAATTATATGATTTTATGAATAGCTTACAGTGTAGGTCCATTTTCCAAGAATTCTAAAAAATAAGGTTACCCATTGTTCTGTGATGGGGAAAAAAGAAAGTTCTGTGATGGGGTTGAGTCACCAATGTAATTCACATTTACCGGTTTGACTTACAAAAGTCGCTACAGTAACTGCACATTTTAACTGTTACCTGGGTCAGTGTCTATAGGAATGATTTGTACTGTAATGGGCAAGAGTATATTTAACACTATCCTTCCATTCGTTCCGACAGATCAGACACATTGTTACATAATCTGAAGTGGATCAACAAGTTCAATCCCCATCAAGATAGGCTTAAAGAAGACATTATCACAGATCAGAAACACTCCAAGTTATCATAATCACTGTAAATCTGGATAAGTCAGCTATAAACAAAAATCAAATAGGGCAAAAAATTGCTTTGAAACAATGTCCTTTCTACAGCGTCCAATGTTTTGCTTTTGGGTGAAGTACATTGTAAAGATTGGAGGAAAAGAATACTCTGTGCTGGGTTTTAAAACATTGTAGCAATGCCTATAAGCAACAAATGAACTTAAGGCCGCGGGTGACAAGCTGCTCATGAATACATTTATAAGGCAAAATTTTGGTGGAGGTCTTGCGCTAAAAAACGTAATATCTTGAACGTTTGGGAGCCGATTCCGTTGCAACTTATCAGAGAGCTTAGGGAATGATGGAAGTGCAACAAGTTTGTTTTTGGTTTGACAAATTGTGCTTCTTTGCGATGCTATAAGCTCCCAAATTTAATATTTCGCGAAACGCGACTTCGTGTCCAAGTTTTCTCCTCATGGAGAGGACAACACTTCTTGATTTTACCACTCATTGATCAGTTAAAACCTCTTTTGTTGTCACAACAGAAGCCGATTATAGGATTTCGAGTTCCATTGAAAGTTGTGAGCTTTTAAATGAGTAAAATCGTCCTTGTTTAAATGTGAAGCCTTGAATATTTTGATAAAACGCCTGTTTGAAAAAATTGCTTATGTTGTGACAATCTACAATACACCTAGTTTATCTGCCTGCTGTGTCAGTTCAGGAAATTCTATATCCACGCTGTATTCTTGGACACAGAATTGGTGGTTTTAGGGCTTCCGAACGCTTACCGAATAAACACGAATGTTTAGGGTAAGATTATGCTAATTATGGAAATTAAATTCTAACAGTTATTGTTCACTGTCCAGAAAAGAACAATACGTTGCAATTTAGAGATCGCGAATATTTGGATTGAAGAATATAAGCGTTTCCGAAGCTCCATGTTAGCTATAGGGAGTATTATCTTAGGTTTTGGTTTTGTTTTGTTGGAAAACTTCTGTTTCTTTTAACGTTTTAACGTTTAAAAAAAGCCGGACTTCGAGAGTATTTTTTATTTAAAAATGCTTAAAAGTCACAAGAGATCCGTGGCACAGGATTTAACGCACGTGCAATTACTGATTCAGACACTGGACGTTTTACTGAAGAGCCTATTCATGAATATGTCGTGCAATGTCGCTACCATTCGTCGCACTTCGTGCATACGCTTTAAATAAATAAATACTGATGAAGTAGTTTCTGACCCGCGGCCTTAAGTGCTTATGTACTCATCATTCATTAGCATCCAAACAAAAGAGCTTGTATAGTAGAACTGTAGACATTTTAACATTTATACCACCCAGGGCAGATTCTCTTTTCTTTGCGTCTCTCAGTTCAGCGAGTATGTAGGAAAAGAGAACAAGCCCCAATGAAGATGTGTTTGAACTTTCATTTGAATAAAAAATGTGAAATTGTCATTGGTTGCTTTCTAGTAGTCTCTCCTTGTATAATAAAACTTCATTGTGAAACCAGCTTTCATGGCCGAACGTATCACAATACGTAATGGCAAGATAATAGAAATGATTTTAATTGCTCATAAGACATGAAATTTTTTTTTTTCACTACAGTGCCTTGAAATGCCATGACTGAGTCGGATGACGGATCACAACCACTTTTTTCAGGGGATAGAAGCATATTTACGATGTTTAAGAACACGCAAATTTCTCTGTCGAAGATGGTTGTAAATATCATATAACCCTCACCATCCGTATAGACTTTGAAAAATGCAATCTACTGAGGGGTCGTAAATGTAAAGCGTTTACACGGTTTTCACGATATCCGTTAAGACGTGCTTAGAGAACGCGTAAACATTTCCATTCTGGTAACCTTGCGGAAGTCGTAAATTATCGTAAATGAAGGCTTTACGAGTTTTTCCGATATCCGTAAAGACAGCGTTTAAAGTCTCTCTAAGACGTCTTTAGGCACTGTCGTTTCTAATACGTAAAGACCTTCTGAACGGAAATGTAAAGAAGTCCGTAAAGATGCGTTTGCAGGGTCAATGCGCTTTCTTTACGTAGTCATTACGCGTGCGTAAATTTACGATTTCATGCAATTATAATTGTACAGTTTTCAACGTGACACGCGCGGTGTGTCAAAATACCACTGTCTACATTGACAAACCACCGTCGATAGTTTATTGCTCCGGTACAAGCGCTTGGGAGCATAACGGTAGGTTATTTTCTTACATATTCGATGACAATAGGATTAAAAACGATTTTTCAAAACCTGAAATAGCGTGTCTCAAGGCTTATTTCCGCTCCTACTTAAGTTTTTCTTTCCAAAATGCAGCGTAATTTTAAAGAACTTCAAACATAAAATCTAACACTAAGTGGCTGTCTCGCCAAAACAGCCTTTACGCTTAAATTTCCCAAAAGCGCAGTTCTTGCGGGCCGCCAAAACAAAATTCAGAATAACTAAAAGAAAGGTTCAGCTTGCATTTGACCAAGTCGAAATTTGCCAATATTTTATCTCGTTAATGTGGTCGAAATAGGGATGTTGTGGAAACCAGAACTTTTGTAAACGAAACATTTTAAACGAAATTTTACCTTAAAAGAAACTTTAAAGGTTATTTAACAAGCCGTGTAAATGGCATCTTTAGACAAGCAGTAGTGCAACTACACGACTATGTTGAAAATGCCCTAAATTCCATCGGTCACGAACGCTTCCTCGGACTAAAAACGCTATTTTTCAACTTTTCTAATTTATAAGAAAAGTAAAGCGAAATCGAACCGTTTAATGTTATTTTCGAAAATAGGTCACTAAATGGGTTCTTTTGGTAAAATAAAAAGAAATCCGAAATTTTGGTCCTGTCGCCGAATTCTCGATATTTACAGAGAGCCGCTCTTAATTGTTGTTAAAACAAACAAATATACACGAACGATGAAGTCGATGAAGTAGGATTAGACTGGGAACTGGCACATGTTCCAGATCAATGGCTAAACTGGCAATGACTTGAGTTAGAAATGTCAATCCGCAGTGGTGATGAACGTGGCACTCTTACTGACGAAATGACGGACTGGAGGACTGACTGACTGACCGACCGACCGACCGACCGACCGACCGACCAACCGACCGTCCGACTGACTGACTGACTGACTGACTGACTTCATAACTGACTGTCCCTCTGACTAACTCTGCATGTCTAACTGAATAACTTACACGAATATTACGTGTCTCCCTCCTTCTATTTTAGGGGAAGAATTCCGGGTACTTTTCATCAGCACAGTTCGCACGTTTCACACCTGCAAGCCGCAGCAAGATGAAGTTCGTGCCAGTGGGTCTGATCGACAATTGTACTGGGAATTCTTGTCGGATCCAAAACTGCTCAACACAGCGGTGACTAGAGCAAGGTGTTTAGTGGCTGTTGTTGGTGACCCCGTCTCTCTTTGCACCGTTGGAGAATGTCGCAGTATTTGGAGAGACTACATCAAGAGATGCGACAAAAAAGGGAACCTTTATGGCACTACAATGGTTGAGCTTGACAAAGAAATAAACGCAGCTATCGCTAGCATTCAGCTTAACCCGGAAGCACAGCCGTTTCTTCCAGAATCGCTATCGACGCCAGAACAAGGTATTGGTGCAGACATGAATGAAAGTAAGAAATCCCCAAGTAACCAAGAGTCTGTGAAAGAGACAACAGAAGTTCAACCCGTTGGGCCAGTCAAGCAATTAGAAGGCAATGGGGTAGCGTCAAATTGTTCTCAAGACAGTAGTGGAAAAGTAAAGGAAGAAGACAAGCAGGACCTAACAGACCTCCCACGTACTTGCAACATGGATCAGGACAAGGAAGAACAAGAAAAACAGGAGGTAAAAGGGGTCGAAGAGGATGACGAAGAGGAAGCTGACGACGGGATTGCAGAAATGGGATACTTCCAAGACGACCTTCTTGAAGATGAGACGGTTTTTCCGAGATACCTGGATGAAATCATTTTAGCGTTTGTGAAGAAATGTGAGGAGACATTGCAGCTAGATGCAGAGAGAAGATCAATGTTTCAAGATGCTGAGTTCCCGCCCTTAGAAGCATCCAAATCAAAGGACATCAAACCTCAACCAGACGAGAAAGGGGGAAAATTTTCATTCAGTGGAGGAGGAGATATAAAAGATTTGTTTCCAGAAGTACGAGTTGTCAATGGCCGCATTGAAGTGCGGCTTACAAACCTTGGCTTCTACAAGTCTCCATCCGAAAGGGCTCAACGAATCATAGCTTCCACCAACCAGCAAGAATTTTTGGACCCATCTGTCCTGAGACAACTCCTGAAAGACGAACCTCATAAGTACATTGTCTGTAATCTTCGTCTAAGTCCGGAAAAGTCCCAGGTGGGATATGCACAGATAGAAGACACCCAAACTCCAGACATTCAAATCAAGGGAAGAGTTCGTCAGGCTTTCGACAAAGACAAGGTCGTTGTAGAACTGGAAGAGAAGAGAATTCGTTCGAAAGTCGATGACGGTGAAGCTCGCGTCCAAGGAAGGGTTGTAGGTAAGTGCAAATTCCGTGAAGTTAACTGTATATCAGCGTAGTGCAGGGCATGCAGCCGGCAAGCCACACCCGGCTTAGCTTTAGTTTTCCTAACACTGATCAGTCAAAAAGGAGCATTGCAATTTCGCCTAGATAGGATACTAACCACTCTAATGTACTCTCTACATTCCCATCATTTTGTGACCTTTTCTCCACAGTTCCATTCGCTGATACAAATTGGTGGTGCGAGGAGGAAGAATTACAGCACAGTAGTTAAACCAACTGCGTTCTCACCTGAATCGATATCCATTAGACTACAACACCTCCGCATACTGACATGAGCTTTCATAGTAGACAGGGAAAGAAACAACACAAAAACAACTCTTAGTTTCCAAAACAATTTGAATGTCACGTGACCATTGTTTTCCAAAATATTTTGGCACTTATCTTTAAATATAATCGACTCTGTCATCTACTTTTTTCCTTCGTGATACAATGTAATAATTTATAGGGTTAATATAGTTGCTTTTTAAGATCGTTCGTAATTGGACCTGGGGATTGGGCCAGTGGAGTAACCTTGTAGGGAACTTCGTGTCCTATTGTTTCTCTACCTCAAATAATGACACTTGTAAGTAACTTAATTGTTTTATTATATTAAATCTGTAAATAAATAATAAATATTTCACACAGGGGTACTGGAACACATCATCAGCCCACACGAACGCCAGTTTGTCTGCACTACCGATTACGAAAACCCTGCCCTGATGGTGCCTATCAACAAGTCAGCGACGAAACTGGTCAACCTTACAGACAGGAGCTGTAAAGATATACCAATCTACAAAAAGGACCAAAACAAGAGAGCCACTAAAGTTAAGATGATGAAAAGAGAGAAAGTCCTCAATGGAAAGTACCTGTTTCTTGTAAAGTACCTTCAGTGGAGGCGAGAATTCACCAACCCTTTGGGGATTGTAGTAAAAACAATGCGCCGAGGAGAGGACCTAAAAAGTAGCATGGAAATCGCCTATGCCGAGCATGGAATAAGAAGGGTCTTCAAGGAGGAAACCATCAAATATGTCAAGGAGAAATTTCCACCCGAATGGTCCATTCCCGAAAAAGAGTACGCGAATCGCACCAAGATTGCTAACGCTGTTACCATTGATCCTCCCAAATCTTTGGATCTTGATGATGCCCTGACGATCGAGAGAAGCTCTCCATCCACCTTCCTGGTAGGGGTCCACATTGCAGATGTCAGTTTCTTTGTAAAGCCAAACTCTCCACTCGATCATGAAGCTTTCTTGCGTTGTACCTCGTATTACTCCGGTGAAGGGCAAGAGAACGCACCAATGCTGCCACGTGAGCTAAGTGAAGGTCACTGCAGTCTTCTTCCCGATGAAGACCGCCTCACGATATCAGTATTTGTCACATTAGACGAGGAAGGAAGGATGTCTGATGGCCCAAACATAAAACGCACGATTGTCAAATCCTGCTGTCGGTTGAGTTATACTGAAGCCCAAATGATTATAGAGAAAAAAGATATGAGCACCGCACAAATTTCAGAGGCTGTTATTGAGAAGATCAGGCAATTAAGCTCCCTGGCTCAAAATAGAAGGCTCCGTCGATTGGGAGACCGTGCTTTTGATCACTGGCAAAACGAAGGGTGTGATGAATTCATTGAAGCTCACGAATTAGTGGAAGAGATGATGCTTCTTGCCAACGAACAAATCGCCAAACTTCTATCTGAAAAGTGCTCAGAATTAGCGCCATTGAGAGTACAGCTACCTCCCAAAGACCACAGACTGGCTGAATGGATTGAGATGCACGGCAAATACGCCAAATTGTCACTTCAGTTTGCAGGTATCTTCCAAGAAAAAGCTAGCAATAGAACAGCACTTACCATGCTGCATTCAGAGAAGACCATGTTCAAAATCCAGAGGTCGGTTTGGGATGCGATATGTCAGGCTGTAGATTCCTGTGATCTACCCAGGGCTCATCAACTGATCTGCAACGAGAGAAACCACCCTCAGGTTGCTGCAGCGCAATCCCATTTCCGACGGATTCAGTCCGAGTCTCGGTACGTGTGCGAAGGTGATCAGCCACCCATGAACATCCAGCACTACTCTCTTGGTATGCGATCCTATACGCACTTCACGTCCCCAATAAGGCGGTACATAGATGTTGTTGTCCATCGCCTTCTTCTTGGTTTGCACACCAGCTGTCCTGAGGAAAACGTGTCAAAGGATGACGTAGCAAAAGTTTGTCGCCGTTCTAATTTCGTGCGCGACAATGCACGGAAGTTTGAAAGAGATTGCAAGAGGATACGTTTGGCAACTCAGCTCAGACAGCATTGCCATGAGACGCGCGTCTTCATTGAATCCATAGAGCACCAGTCACTCAGTCTTAATATTACCAATCCAGAAGACGATCAATTAGCAGGAAGACAAAAGAAAATTCTCCTGAGTCATCTCAATCCAATCGCCCTAAATGAGATAGACGGAAACGAGGACGAAGAAAAGTCTATTGTTCTCAGGTGGAAATTTAGGAAGTACGTTGCACCAGACGCCCAAAGAAATATTACAGAAGAAGATAGGCAAACAGATTACAGTAGAGTCGGGGAAGTAGTGGATATTCCCTCGGGTATTTGGCTTCGTGTATTGGATGCCGTAAGGTCCAACGATGAGGACACGCTTACAGCCGTGATAAAGCAAACAGAAGCGCAGTTGGCCACCATGTCTCCTTCGCAAAGAGACGAGGAACTACCCCGACCGAAATCAACTGATTACGCCCAGGGTGGGCTTTACAAGCATCCCCATCACGCCGAAGCGTCTGCGTCATCTTCCAGTGATACAGTTGTCCATTTTTATGAGAAGAGTCTTCGACTGAAGAATTACGATTACTTTTCAGTGCAACTATCTCCTCACATGACAAGAGGAATACTGCAACCTGATATTCAGTTGTTCAAGATAAACACCCACCTAAATATTTGCATCGAGCACCGGAAGTACCCGCGGGAATCATTTGCTCACACTGCCAGACACCAGGCGTCGAGAGAGCACTATGGAACCATTGATGAATACATAAATACTTGGAAGCCAGTCCTTGCGATGGAGGCAGCGACGGAAGCCGTCAGGGAAAATGATGGGTTCGTCATTGAAGAACTTAACGTGGTATGGGAGCAGGATGATGGTAGTGTTAATGGCGTGGTTACTCTTCCCTCGATCTACTGCACTAGCCGACAACTGGAGTTCCACCTGGGAGATCTTGCGTGCATCCGTGTACCTTATCCTAAGACGGATTCCACTTGTGATGAAACGTCAGATAAGGAAAAGGTAATTAGTGATGGCCTTCTTTACCGTAACTACGTGGCGACACCTTTTTCTCGTGCCCCTGGTTATGTCCTTGAAGTAGAGAAACTGAAAGAATATGCCTTTTGTAGTTTTCTTTTGCCTTTCGTAGTCCTTTGCAGTCATACAATCCTTAGTAAGCTTAATTGGCTTTAATCCGAAGGCAATAATTTAGTCGTTAAAGTGGCCAACTTGACATTCAAGAAACCTTGAACTGTTGAAGGGATAGTCCTTTCTTACAAGCCATCATTCTTCACAGCCAACAGCCCACAGAGGAGGGGTCCTAGCAGATGCGGAGCATTTGCGTGGCATTTCAGATAGTCCACCCTAAATTCCAGCCTGTGGGTTAAATTAGACCACATTCCTCGGGTTTTTTTTTCCATCATAGGTTCTTTCTTGTTGTGTATTGACGGTCACAATCAACACGATTTTTGGGGATGTGAAAATAAGTAAAATCACCATGTCTAACCGGTCTTCAGCTCATCCAGATCAGCCCTTCCTCAGCCCCTTACCCCCTACGGCTTAAAATTAATAGGCGATATCTTTTCCAGCAGCTTTCTTCAGATCACTCAGTCGAACAACAACGTGTCTGCGATTTCTGGGTGGCTCACTGCATCATCAAAGAGGTAAACTACAAGAAGGAAAAGAAGACAATGGAAATCAAGTTGGCCCTGCACCAGGCAGCATCAAATATTCCAGAAGGGCTCACGGACGGAAACAGTCACAGAAGTGCACTTGAGCTAATTCACAGAACACTTCCTCAAAGGTATATCGTATATCGATTTTGCTCTTGGATAAATCCCAAAAAGTTCTGGTTTCTTTAATTTAAGAATTAAGGCGAAAACATCTCTGTTCTATTATGTTCCATCATGGTGGTATCAAAACAGGCCACGACGATTTGAATCAATTCCTCTCGTTTTGTATCATTAGATTTACATGAGATTTGAATAATTCATTGATTTTCACTTGCTGACAGAATGACTGACTGACTGACTGACTGACTGACGGACGGACGGACGGACGGACAGACGGACGGACGGACGGACTGACTGACTGACTGACTGACTGACCGACCGACCGACCGACCGACCGACCGACCGACTAACCCACCGGACGCAGTGACTGATTTACTGACTGAATGACTGACTGACTGACTGGCTGGCTGGTCGGTTGATCGGTTGGTTTGCTGTTTGCGTGGAGTTCTTCTTGATTCTAATATATCCTTTTTCAGACGAATGTACGCAGCACTTTGCAGCAAGCTAAAAGACTCATCGGAACTAGTTCATGCCATTTGCAAGGGAGAAGAGCCGCCGAATGGTAATGTGTTGTATTTTTAGCTGTTCTTTTCTTTAATTGCAATTATTCTCCAAAACGAAAAATTCTTTAGACAAACCGTTTTTTTCAAATTGTTCAAAGAGCCTTCGACTTTTATTCTCCAATTAAAGGAATAGAGGCATTGCGAAAGTTCTTCGCAAGCTGTCAAGTGAGCTTGGTATCGTCAAAGTATATCACGTTGCCGAGCAATTTTTGTACTGGAAACATTAACGAGGTTTTCACATAATTAAGTATACATTTTACGCCTAATGTTTTTCAGGAACTTAATACTTTTCTACCTTTTTAAGAAAAATTTAGTAACGAGCCCTTCTCCAACCTGTCATTGGAGCAGCATGGGTTTAAAAGGTTGAACCAGTATCAAGAGACCGCAGTGAAGGAGGCACTCGTCAAGCCATTCACACTGATTCAGGGTCCACCAGGTAAGTAAAAACTGTCAAATCGAGATCAAGAAATCGAGCCTTAGCTCTGGTGACTCTGATCTAGTGTACTGATCGCGCGTTGCTTCCAGCATTTTCCAGGTTTTCCTAGTAATTTGGCAATGTCTATTTATTTGTTTGGGTAAAGTGAGGAGCTGGGAGGATTAAGAAATGAACGTTAGCGTGTGGTAGCCCTGCGATATACCAGTGTACTGTCCAGGGAAAAGCAGTACCTCTTCCAGCCATCTTGTACTGCTGAAACCAGGGCTAAGCGCCTCCCCCAACCAGCCACCTCCCTTGTTCAATTCATTGGATATCCTACGGGCTTACTTAGAACATCGTGACTTCTTTCTTGGCCATTTAATTTACTCAGATACTATCTTTTCATATGTTATTTTTGTTTTACCATTTTATTTACTCAGGTACTGGTAAAACCATCACTGGAGTGCACATCGCCAACTGGTTTGCAGAACGAAACAAAAGGTTAAAATCTTACAAGGTCTGGGAAAAAGACGCGGGTGAAACCGAAATCGAAGGAGCCTATAAAGCACCACCCCAAGTTATATACTGTGGGCCGTCTAACAAATCGGTGGATGTGGTTACAGGTAAATTGTGTCTTCTTCAAGTAAGGGGATGTTTACGTGATAACAGTACATGTTTTACTTTCTTAATATCATGAGTTCGCTTCAGTCCCTATTGTGGTTCTATATCTTTTTACATGATATGGTAATCCAAACGCCGTTACTACGTATGAATATTACCATTGCGAGTTCATCCTTTAATCCCCGTGGTTGTAGTGAATTGAGAGTCTTATTGTGATACAAAAACAGGAGAAAGATAAAAAAATAACAAAAAGAGAGCGTTTTCGATGGGAAGTCGAGAAGCAATTGTTTTAACATCGAAGTATAGTCATTGAAAAAGTCTGCCAAAATTTTTGAAATTGCACCCCTCCCATCTTTTTCCTTCCTGGTTTCCCATAACCGAAGAAGTTATTTTATGTTATTGTTCAGTAGTACATAACTTCTAGACAAAGCGAGTCATTGTTTAAAGTTTTCAGTTTATTGGTAGATATGTCTTTGAGAGACAACATAGTCCACGAAACGAAGTGGCATCTCCTTCATGGTGGAACGTCTTTTTAAAAAAATGTAATCGAAAACCTTTACGGTCAAGAGTGATGCTTGGCATGGTAATTATGCTAACATAATTTCAAATCACAATGTATTCGTCAACACTGAAGGAAAGAACAGTATACGACAATTTATCTGTTCCAAATAGTCGACGAAATATACAAGAGGTATGTGCCACATGATTGCACACACAAAAAAAATTACGATGAATCTTATGAATACACATATACTTTGCTTATCGTCGTTATCAGTCGTCACATTTCATAAATATTCTTAAAATAAATGCATACTGATTAGCTTTAGATGTCAGTGGTGGTCTTAAATAAAGGAGGCATTTTATTGACAGTCATGTTTGTCCCGTTTTAGAGTACCTTATGAAGATTTCTAGTTTAAAGGTTCTGCGAGTCTACAGTGACCAAATTGAGCAAAAGGAGTTTCCCATTCCAAACAAACTGAAGCCAGCCAGAATCACGAGAAGTGGTGATGAACTTAAGATTTCCAGCGAGAAAATAAGATCTGTTGCTCTTCATCACGTGATTCGAGGGCCAGGTTGCCCCTATGGACATGAGTTGCGACAGTTTGAAGAAGGGTTTGCCGAGGACAGAGCGCGGGGTGAAATCATAAGTCAAAACGAGGTTAAAGATTATTGCAAAGTAAGTGAGATGATGTCTTAGTATCGAATTGATAACATCAAAACTTTTTGAAAACAAGAAATTCTTGAAATTGTTCAATTTTTGTAAAATGAATAAATCAATTTTCGAGAGAAGTAATATTATAATATCCAAAAGAGTGAAGTGGTATCACTGAAAAAGCCAATAAAATAATTTAATATTTATCTTTTGGTGTTAGTTTGTTACAGCAGCATTTGGCCAAACACGTCTGGCTACCGCCTAAAGACATCATGATACCTTACTTTTGACAATGCTTGTTTAGCTACTGTCTGGAAACAATTGAAATAGTTTGTAATTATATAACAAACAAAGCTGAATATTAATGAAAATCTACTTTTCATAGACATTGAAGGGAATTCATTTCTTTGCCTTCCTATTTCATTCTTAACTGATTTTTTCAAGGTGACGTATATTGCTGGACATTTACCGTGTTGTACATTTAGTCCTATCGAGGTTGACATAAAAAAACAAAACAAATTCTTGCTTCAAGATTGCTGTTTCATCTAATTAATTTACCTTTTTATTTTGTTTTCTCAGCTCATTGCACAAGCAGAGCAATGGGCTCTTCAAAGGTCTGGAGCACAGATTATCCTTTGCACATGCGCAACAGCCGGCAGTCCTAGGATTGTCACTTCTTGTGATAACATGCACCAGTGCATTGTGGATGAATGTGGCATGTGCATGGAGCCTGAATCACTCGTGCCGATCACGTGCTCAGGAGCGCGACAAGTGGTTTTGATTGGTGATCACAAACAGCTGCAACCTGTCATTCAGGATCACGTGGCAAAGACGCTTGGTTTGAGCGTGTCCATGTTCGAGAGGCATTCAAAACGAGCTCTGATGCTAAAGTTGCAGTATAGAATGGTAAGAGGGTTAAAAAAAATCAGTTGTATTCGCGAAGGCCTTCCTGCGCCTGTGCACGACATGCAGCCTAAGAAGTTCAGAAATGCTTATTTCCCACTGGTTATAAACCAACGACTGTTTTTGCGTTGCCTTTAATTATCTTAGCGGGCGTCTCTGAAAACAAAGAATTGACTTCAGTAGGTTCGAAAAGTCACGTCTGTAGGTTCTGATTGGTCGAGTCATATCCCTTTTTTTACGTTTTTCCTGGTCCCTTATTTGAGTGGTAACTGTGTAACATAAATAATCATTAATCGTGAATACAGAAGTCGCGGTGTAACTCTCACAACAGAGGTTTTCCTGGTCAATGATTTACGGATCGCTGTTTTATGTTTACAATAGAGGTAATCTAACATTCATTAATCACTTATCATTTTCGCCTCAGCACGACGGAATTTGTGAATTTCCGTCGAGACAGTTCTATGACGGGAAACTTCAGACCGCTAATGTCGTAAAATCACGTGGTCCCAGCCCAGTATCCTTCTGGCCCGCACTGGTTCGCCGTAACAGAAACCTCCCCATTGTGTTCTGTCACGTGGAAGGACAAGAAGAGTCTGTGGCCATAACAACGTCAGAGAGTAACGAGGATTCCAAGAGAAACATGAAAGAAGTCAGGAAGGTGGTATGTAGACAAATATCAGTTTTATCATGCCTGCGCGTGGATTTACACAGACCCTAGCTAGCACGGAAGCAGGCTAACGAAAAGTGGAAAGTGTGCCGTTGTGTACCCGGGTTACTGCCTTCACACTACAAACTCAATTTTGCAAGCTCTCGTTGGCAAGTGAAGCGTGGTGTGTGTTTGTATGTTCACAGACATCAACTGTTTGCAAGCATGTAAGCACCACAGTACTTCTTCTCGCCGCTATATTTACAGCAGAAAATTACGAATTCTGAAACTTCCTTTTTTACAGGTTCAAGTAGCAAAATACCTTGTCAATCATTACAAGGTGCGCATGTCAGATGTGGTGATATTAACACCTTACAGAGAGCAGCGAAGCAAAATAAGCGAGCTACTCAAGGGCGCCTATGAAGATATTCAGGTCACCACTGTCATTAAAAGTCAAGGTACAGAATTTTTTAAACACTTTTATTCAAGGGGAACTATGGAAAAGTCCATGGCCCCTTAGCCTACGGCAGACACTAACTTTTCCTTCCCTTGACAGAAAAAGTGCGTTTTCGTTACGCTGCTGTTACGCTTATCTTTTGTTTTTCAAAGATGCCTATTTTTTGTGCGCCCATCTTTTGTTTTGTCTGATGGACTTGGCGACTGTGCACCCAACAGCCCAATCTGATTTTTGCCATTTCTTATTGTGCAGTTACTAATTTGGCATCAATTGCTTATTCAGGGAACGTGTTTCACCGAAGTTAATTCAGCCAGCCAGATTTTGTTGCTCGTTTTTGGAACAATTTTCCTTTTCTAAGCGGAAACTACTCTTCAAATGGAACTGTCATAGTGATACTTATCGCTTCGCGATATTGAAAGGTTTCGTGAGTAAACGTTTGATTGCTTTCTGATCAAGTGACGTCATCCGGGACACCATTAAAAACGGCGTAACGCGAACGCAGGAAAGGAAAAATCAGACTCTGCACACAAGCCACTGGCCCACGTGCTATCAAACACCATTTACAGCTTTGAAAAGCCACAAAATGGACCGGAAAGACAATAAGGCAAACCTGGCCTTCCACAGACATTCCTAGAAGCTCGTGTATTCTTCATAAGGGTTGTTTAACGAACAATGAAAAAACTTTTTTGTTAGTTGCTTACTGTTTTATCAGCTGAAAATTGGGGTTGGTAACATCAACGTGCGTATGCCAAACATGTCACTTAGCAGCTTATCACATCTTATAAGTTCACTCCATTGAAATAAGAACATTTAAAAGGAAATAGTTTGCACCTTAACAGGAGGGCAGATCTTTAAGTGATTAGTATTAAACGTCTCGGTTTTTTAATTCAATTTCAGGAAGTGAATGGGATTACGTCATCATATCATTGGTTCGCTCCTTGAAGAAAGACGAAATCGACCCGGAGCCTCCTCAAAGTTGGCTTGGTGAACATTTAGGGTTTTTGAGAGACGAGCATCAAATAAACGTGGGACTCACAAGAGCACGCAGGGGCCTTTGCGTTATTGGTGAGATACCGTATTTTGCTTTGCCAATTTCTAGTGCTTCGTGCGCTACATGCATAGGAAACCCACGTGCCTTATCTTACGCAGACGTCTTTTCTTGTTGTCACTCTGCACAGTTATCGAAGCATCTTAACGCGATCTTTGACGCTTATTGTCAAAGAAATTCATACTATAGGAAAATGTGACAAATAGTTGTGTGTAGCTACAATAGTCCCCAACACCTCCTCTTTAGCGCCTTAAGCTGAGCTGACCTCCGGGAGTAGTCTGACCTTGATCGTCTGAAGTAAATATTTTATCCATTTTAGGAAACAAGCATCTTCTCGGCATGGATGAAATGTGGAAACAATTATTGGAACACTATGAAGAGAACAACTGCCTTGTGGACGAAACGTGGCCCTGGTCGTGAATGAAAGCAGCTTTTGCTGTTGTCTTGCATTTACTAAGCTCACCAATTAATTAAGATAAGCGCGAACACCGTGTTTTTTTTTTTTAGCACAACTATATGTTTTTTTCTCAACCTGCAGGTGGCGAAACCAAAACCAACTTTGTCTTAAATTGCAAGTAGTTTGCTGGGATGTACGTTTTTACCATTCGAGATTTGATTGCCTCGCTGCGTTATCTGTATCTGTTGAGGTTGGGCAGAGGCGATTGGCGGTGATTTTGGTTTTGCTAAAGTTAACAGAAAATCCCTCTATAACAGTGTAATCAATGATGCTTTGCATCGTCTCCTAGTTATTATTGATTTCGATTTTCTAGTGTCATTTTAGTGCAATCCGATTTTCATGCCTATAAGTTGGTTTTATGCTTAGGCGGGTTAATTTCATTCTTATAGCTTGAAAAGGAGGAGGTTTTGGGAGTGAGAGAGAGGGAGGGAGTAGATTTAAACTGTTGTCCAAACAATTTTATTCAGAAACGTTTCTAGATAACTTTTTAAAGTGATCAATATTTTCCACTATTCAACGGAAGAGTTTATTACTTTTTATTGTTAGGGCTGACCTTTTTAGGACTAAACAATGTAGGGGTGCAAAACAGCTAAAAGCGATAATGATGTTCACTGTTTTTTATACGACTACGTTTTATTGTGGTTAGCTTTTTTATAATAAAATTGAGAAGAAAAAGGAAATGGTATGTGCCTCAATCAAGTCCCCTTTTGCTCTTTTTGGAGGCAGACACGCAACCCTGGCGGGGGTACTCTCATATATAACGTAGCCCTTATAGGTATGTGTCGCTGTGAAGGGTATGGTTTTCAAGCCGTTTGGTCTGGGATAGGGTATAGCAATAAGGGAGGTATTGTCCAGCATTGAATAGGGCATCAACTACCGGAAAACTGATAAGTGGTGTGAAAATTTTAGTCCAAAATAGGGTTTGCAAACCTCGGAAACAAATGTAAGGGTCATGTAAATTCAATTACGGCAACTTTGTTGTTTGACAGATGATTTTCCATTGAAAACACCATGTGGTTATTTTTCTATTAGATAGCTTGAAGATAGCTAGTCTGAAAAAGGTAGGGAGTTTTGGCGTCTGGCCTAGAAATAGGTTGCGAAATGGAGTGAAAGTTTTCTGGTATAGGGGAAGGGTTTCACAGTCCCAGCAGCACACCCCCACCAGACATTTTCTAGTACCCCCCCGGGACATGTATACACCCTTGTCAGGGCCTCATTGTCGCCAAAATTGGTCGATTTCCGTTCAGACGTTTCATCTTTGCTTGTGCCTTAAGTGGAATCCGAAGGCGAATGATTTCCGCTGTCGTGAAGGTGGGCTCACACGTCAAACCAAAGTTTTCAAACTCATGTTGCCAAGTACAAATCGGTGTGCATACAGACAAAAGAAAAACAGCTGATCGTTCAACATGTTTACATGACATGAATGCCGAACGGTTTTGTTAGTTCGTCGTTTGAAGAAACCGTAAGATGCCTCGCGGACGATGTTTCTGGTCAATTTTGAGGGATGTAACTCAGGGCTGGGAAGCTTACAATAACCTTAAACTTTTCCTACGTTTGCACTCAGTCTAAATCAGATTTTGAAAGTAAAGTATCTGACAAGTTTCGTTTAAGATTTAAAAAAAACTCTGAGGTACTTTCATTGTTGTTGTTGTTGTTGTTGTTGGCCGCACACGCTTCCCAAGAGAAACAATACGGAGCTTAAGCACTCCACGACGGCAACGCGAAGGACTGAACGTCACTTTAAAACGACTTCACAATCTTTTAAACTTCTTCGCGATTATTCCAAGTCGTTTAATCTGTCTAATGTAGCGGAACTATCCAGGAGCTAAATTTGTAAGGACGACGTCACAGTTCAGGGAGTAAAACGAGTTTCACCGTCGTGTGTTCACGTTGAACGAATGAATGAATGAATGACTGACTGACTGACTGACTGACTGACTGACTGACTGACTGACTGACTGACTGACTGACTGGACGAACGAACGAACGAATGAACTTCTTACTCTGTTACTTTGTTCCTCTGTTACCTTGTTACCTTGTTACTCTGTTACCTGGTTACTCTGTTACTTTGTTACCTTGTTACCTTGTTACTCTTTTACCTTGTGTAACCTTATTGCCCTGTTGCATTTTCACTCTGTATCGTGTTACTGTTACGCTGTTACTTTGCTACTCTGTTCCCTTTTAAAGAGTCACTGTAACCAATATTGGATAAATTTCAAAAGCTAAAAGACGTTATAGGAGTATCCTGCGAACGTAAAAAGGTATTTAATTTAAATTGCAACACATTTTTTACCCGAAAACGTAAAAATCTTCGTGACAGTGTGCCTTTAACTTTATATTGTATAACTTTTTACAAAATTTAGTAATAGCTATAGTTACTTGCAAGGGCGCGGTGGTGTACGCGGTTAGGGCGCTGGACTTTAGATCGGAAGGTCGGTGATTCGACGCCCAGTCCCTGCCATCGTGCTGTTTCCTTAGACAATAAACTTTATTACCCCACATTGTCCCTCTCCACCCAGTTGTAGAAATGGGTACCGGCGACATAATGCACAAGAAAACGTCACTATGGCGTGAAATATTTACGAATCGTTTGTGTTACATTATAATTCTAGCAGATCAAGTCATTTTGCAGTTTTACACTCCAAAACATAATTACTAAACTTTCAACTGGATCAGCGGCTGAAACCTGGCTAAAACAGTTTATGATACTAAACGACATTTGTTGTTGTCAGTAAACACTATCAATCGAGAAGGAGTTTTAACGCTGATTTTCAATCGACAGAAGAAGACTGGGCAGCATAAAAAGTACAAATATAATGCAAAGATTTCATTTTGTGTAAACATCTTAAAATGATGGTCATCAGAATTTTAACTAGGATGAAGGTTTTTTAATGGCTTAACCCTTTTAAACCAGGGGAAGAGACGTTATAAGTAGACACCTTACATAAGGCAGACAGTAAGCCAAATTTACGTTCCAATATTTACTACCGTTAAAATTTAGCGGACCCTCTTTTGAGGGGACAATAGAGCATTCCCTGAGGGTGTCCACTTCATACAGGTTGATTGTTTTTATCGTAAAAACTCTATTAAGGCCTAATTAAGGCTTAAATTTTATAGCCTTAATTTTTCAACATTTTTGTCCACTTCTGGGAATCTATTGAAATGTATGAATTACAAAAATTGTAAATGGTATAAAAAAGGTAAGAAGCTAAAGCAAAATGTTGAAAATGAATACGGGTAACATCAGTGTATTGCAGGAAAGGATGAGGAAAGTTGAGGAGGGGTTTAATAAATTTTTTCCTTTAAAAAAAAATGGGCTCGATAAAGGGTTTACGGTATTTTAATTTAATCAAAAAATGTCAAGTTTGTCAAGTTAAATAAAACGTCTCTAATTTCCTCACACTAAAGCTGTTGGTTTGAAAAAATTTTCTGGTATTTAACTGAAGGTATATGTTCTTAGCATGTTGTGAGCATGGGATAATATAAATACCACGATAATTGTGATGAGCTAGATCATTAATATATAAGAAATATTGGTTTCCAAATCAAGACATTTTTTACTTATAGGTACTTACCAAAAAAAAGAAATATATTGATATTGATATTACTCAACCAGGCAGCACTTGAATTTTAGCAATTCGTGCCACTTTTATTGGAAGGAAAAAAGTGGGATACACTGAGAATAAATAGGAGTGAATTTTACGCTAGAAATGTAAGTATTATTAAAGTAAAGAAAGGGCGACAGAGGACAGAAAAAACAGAGATAAGGCCAGAAAAAGACGCGTTAGGACGGATAAAGAAGACTAAGGACAGATAAGGACGAGTAAGGACACAAAAGGACGAAGTAGAACAGGAAAGGATGACAGAGGACAGAAAAGAGGGTCCTGAAAGGGTAAAATGGGAGTTGGGATTTGCCCATTTTAGGACTGGGAAAATGACATTTGAGGCACTGGGGCTGGGATTTGGCGACTGGGACTGGAAAAAAAGTAGCAAATGATGGGAGTGGGAAAGATGTCCTATAGATCATTTGAAACACTTTTTAAGTCCCTAAATGTATAAAAATGCAACAAAATAGTGCCTAGGAAGACCTAAAAGTATTTGAAGATCAACATATGTCAAACCAATGTAGTTGCGACCCGATTTCAGTACTACTGAATCAGCGATTTGGTTGCACAACGGTAGATGTTCCTACTATGAGCATGCGCCTAACAGGTCAAACCATGTGCTTGATCAAAGCTTATTTAAAATGGCGGATACGAATGCGGGTGCTATGCAAACTGCAATTGTTGAAATCAAATACATTTCGTCTAACAATGTTGCCATATTTGGTTAACTGCTTTCATTTTGACCACTTTTAAGATTAGGATTTGTGGCACTGGGAATGGAATTTGAGATAGAATTTGGACTGGGAACTGGGATTTAGGCAAAATTTGGTCTGGGAAATGGGATTGTACCCCCTTCCCCCATCAGGACCCTCAGAAAAGGACGAAAAGGAGAAGGCTTGAGTAAGGGAAGTCCGATCATCGCCTTTGTATCACTCCTGAAGCCGGTTGTTAATACCAAGCCTTATCTTATACCAAACGGCAGCCGTATGGAAACCAACCTCTGTAGCTCACATTTCAGCTGCGGTTCTATTCAACTATTCCACTTTATACCACACAAATGAAATAGCCAAATCCAAATAGCCATTTGTCTCTGAAAAACTGAAGAAAACTTCGCACGAGAGGCTCGAAAAAGTGTTGAGAGGTGGATGCCAATCGCTTTCCCGAGTTCGAGTTGCCAATAGCTCGCGAAAGGCACTATTGACTTGAATGGTAGAACAGCCTCTTTCAGTTGAGTGTCTAACATAATTTCGCGATTGCTTTGGTTTTCCATTGCTTCTAATTGTGATTGGCCAAAAGAACGCGATTTGGCACGCTTAGTGTGGCAACAGGTAACGCATTCGAGTTCTGATTGGTCAGGAGTGGCTCCTAGATTGTTTTATTGAATTTTTCTTGACAATGAAAAATTACTTTAATTTCCATTGATTTTACGACAATTCAACTGAAAACCGTCTTTATATCAATATGCTAGTTACATTCAGCAAGAAACGGGCACGCACCAAATATTGAGCTAAGCTCTTTGGCTTAGGTAACAGAATAACAAGGTAACAGAGTACCAAAGTAACAAGGTAACAGAGTAACAAAGTGACAAGGTAACAAGGTAACAGAGTAACAAAGTAACAAGGTAACAGAGTTACAAGGTAACAAGGTAACAGAGTAACAAAGTGACAAGGTAAAAGAGTAACAAGGCAACAGAGTAGCAAAGTGACAAGGTAACAAGGTAAGAGATTAACAAAGTGACAAGGTAACATAGTAACAAGGTAACAGGATAACAACGTAACAAGGTAACAGAGTAAAAAGGTAACAGAGTAACAAAGTAACAAGGTAACTCAGTAACTCAGTAAATATGACCTCGCCCGCCACGAGTCTCCCAGTAGCTCAGTGGTTAGAGCGCCCGACCGGTGTTACGCGAGGTCATGGTTTCGATTCCCGTCGGGGACTCAGAATTTTTCTTTGTCCCACGCTCGTGACAAACTGAATATTCCAACTTTCTCATTTCTTTCTGAGCTTAAAATTTACCATCTTTCTTTCTTCATTATCACACACGGTGCTTTCGACATTGCTGATCCTAGCAGTATGCAGGACGCATGTCACAACGAACTCAGTAAATATGACCTCGCTCGCCACGAGTCTCCCAGTAGCTCAGTGGTTAGAGCGCCCGACCGGTGTTACGGGAGATCATGGGTTCGATTCCCGTCGGGGACTAAGAATTTTTCTTTGTCCCACGCTCGTGACAAACTGAATATTCCACCTTTATCAAGAATAAAGATGTTGATCAACTCTTTCAGCCAAGATCTCATTTATGCAACATCTGTGGCCAAAGCAAACCTCCTAAACACATTCTGTTGTCGTATGGGGTGAAAACTCTGACTGAAATGTAGAATTAATACAAATGCTGAATGGACTCGGACATGGTGTGTCCTTTTCTCAGCTCGAAAAAAATGACACAGCTTTGTGGCAGCAAACTTAAACCAGAAGGTGGTTCTTCCAGGGACTATTCAACCTAACGTGTTCCCCATCTTGGCGTGGGATAACATCGACAGGTCAGAGGAGACACTCGCAGGAGAGGGAACCACTTACCGTGTTAATGGAATTGCCCTCTAACCCAAGGTATACAGACCATAGCTCCCCAGTATACAGCCTCCAGTTATCAGCAAACGAAAGCGGAGGACTGTCACGCAGGAAGTTCAGCCTCTAGTCTTATACATCCCAGGAGACAGGGTAGGACCACAGCCCCTCAGAACACCTACGATTGATTATGGTGGCCAGGAACAGATTTCTAGAAGAAAGGACCTACTTTGGCTTATTGCATGACTGGTTAAAGGAAACAATCAGCGGACCCCAAGGTGGACAGGCCTTAACATCAAGTTTCATAGCCATAAACTGGTTATGCGAGATGTTGTTGGGTATCTTCCTACAATGGTATCAGGGAGATTTTAAATCTACCTGAGATTGTGGTTGTCTTGGACCAAGCACTTTACGCCAAAGCTTGTGAGGTCGCCTGGAAGCACAAAGATCTCTACGCTGAAGTTCTTCTCAGGCTGGGAACTTTTCATACAATTTTCAACTTTCTATCCATAATTGGCAAACGGTAACCGTTCCAAGACACTGATTTGCGCGATATCGGCACTGAATCAGGGATAATCGCAGAAGGTCCGGTCTCAGGCGTCCTTGAAGGAGATGTACAGTTCAAGTTTACAAGCGCATATACTAGGCCTTACTGCAAGAAGGTAACTGGTTGCTACATCTCTATGCAGTTCATCATATGATCCCATGGTTCTTTGCATGCGACAAGCTCAATTATGCAAGATATCTGGTGTACTACGCACAAATGGTGAACCTTCCAGTGGATCATCGTGATGTACATTGGAATTTTATGGAAGGTCATTTTTTCTGGCGAGAGTCTGTTTGGGAGGATTCTTGTGGATCACACCTTTGACGTAACCGTCAACAAAGACACAACGACCACAGGGATCATGACAAGACCGGCGCTGTAAATAGATTTTACCTTACGGCAGAGTACAGGTGTGCTTTTCTCGATCAGCTGAGGAGTTTAGTACAAGCAAAGTGACCTCAATTTCACCACGATAAGATGCAATCACCGAGAATGCCTAAAGATGAAGAGCAAGTGTTGGCAATTGAAGCCCTCATCGAGAGCTGGAATAATCCATTCGTAGGAAACCAAGACCTCAACAGCATCTCGACAGCGAAAGATGCTCCTGTAGATATGCCATATCACTTACTTCACGCCTGTGGGGTTGAGAACAAAAATTCCAGCAATTCAAGGAGGAAAGGCTTCAAAGCTCCCCTTCCATGAAGAAGTTTTACGGTCCTGTGAAGTTGAAAAAACTGAAGAGGTTTACGTCACTCAGTAAGAAGAAAACAGTCTCCACTCAGCGAAGGACCATGATACTCAAGGCCAATAGATCTCTTTTCGGGAGAATGATAATTACGGGACAAAGTCGGAAAATTGAAGTTAAGGACAAGCTGCAACATAGCCTTGGTCCTATGCCTTAGGCATTGTAGACAGCAGAGGATTTTCCTCAGAAGGACAACAAGGCGGCATTGCCTTCTTAACTGCGAAAGAATGTCCAGCTAACTGACGGGTCACCAAATAACTCAGCTACGGTTTTTGATGGAATGGCTCTCATACAGAAAGTGAGCCTCGAAAGCACCCAGATCGCCTTTGGAAGCCTGGCATCCTCCTTGATGGCCTTACTTGAAGGCTTAGATAGTAGCAGGATCAACTTCGTTTCCTATAAGGAAAATTCCAATAAGAATACAGAAAGAAGCATGCGAGGGGAAGTTCCTGGAGTGGAAGTAGTGAACATAACCGCCCCACAGCTGATTAAGCAATAGAAGAAGTTCCTGAGCCCGGCGAAGAACAAAACAAGCTTGATAAGGTTTCTGGTCGAGGAATGGTAAACTGAGCAGTACGTCCAGAGAATTCCGCGAAATAGAAAAGAGCTGTATGTCACGTGTGAGAGAAATGCTGAAGGATTTCTGGAGACAGAACAGTGGTAGTGCCGGAGTTATGCAACTGCCAAGAGGAGGCTGTCACTCGTCTACTGCTACGTGCAAGGTGGTTACGACGCAGTGGTGGTCAGCTCAGAAGATACCTTTTTTTGTGCTGCTTTTCTAGTTCCATTGATGCCAGTTTGTTCCAGAAATGAGGTACTCAGACACGCACAAGGTTGATTGACATTAGTAAATTGGTTGCTACTATCGGGGAACATGTTTGTCAGGCTCTCGTTGGTCTTCATTCCTTCACCTGATGTGACACAGTTGGTGCTTTTGCTGGTAACGGCAAACTCATCGCCCTAAAGATTGTCAAGTCAGACAATGATGCAAAATAAGAATTCACTGAGCTGAGTCCATCCTGGGACCTTGCGGAAGACCTTTTCCGGGGCATCGAGAAGGTAATCTGCTCTTTCTACTCATCTTGGGCAAATGCGAGTGACTTGAATGATCCTAGATACAATCTGTTCTTTGCGAAGAATGGAGAGATTGAGTGGCACCAGTTACCATCTTGCAAAGACTGCCTTCAAAGGACACCACGCGGGCAAACTATCAAGCGTGTATTTGGAGGTGCAGTCTGCAGTGTAGCCCATCAATCCTTGAACTAGTTGGGTTCAGATGGAAGATGGAAGCTCAGCGGAAGACGAATCAAGTCTGCCAGTTGACTGGATGGATGGAAAGCCTGCTCCCGATGCAGTGCTGGAGCGTCTTGCATGCAGATGTCCCAGATCGTTCAGACTTTCAGACTGCGTTTGCATGGCGAACGTCCTAACATGTACACAGACTTGTGTTGACTGCGGGATCCAAACCGTACAGGAGAATGTGAAAGTCATTGTTGATGGACATAGCGGAGAGGAGGATGAAGGTGATTACTGACAAGTCCACTTATATATATGATACTCCATTGTTATGTTCCTCGGCCACTGTCAAGGCCTAACTGTCAATTTCCAGAGATTTTTTATCTTGTTTATGCATTGTAGAAGTGAAACAGTTGACTAGCAGTTGTTCCATTTGAATACCTCTGAACTTAGAGTGAGACTAAAGAACCGGCTGGCACATGAAGATTAATGGATACTTAAGAACAAAAATGTGGTGTGAAAGCATGTTTTACTGTGCTAAAATCAAGTCCAGAATAGAGCAGTTTTTAATTGACTGTCGAAAGTAATTTGTATTTGCTTTGGTTTTGCCTTACTTTGCTCTGCGGTTGGTAAAAAAAAAACAGCGCCATTTTCTCAACCAGTCAAAAGTGAAATCAAAACCAAATTTTATCCCGACATGTTCACAATCGTTTCGTGCTTGGCGTCGGTTACATGTATTTGCTTGTCCTTCTGATTGGTTCATTGCGTTGTTTGTGTGTGTTGTAATTGGTCAGAGTAATTGCTTTTGTTTTGCTATCACGACACTCAAGAAAACCGCTCTAACACGTGACACTAACTTATTGACTGACTCAAAGGAAAGTATTAAAAAGAAACTTCACATTTCACATGATGAAAGCAGATGTGATTTACGCAATCCAACTTAATAGCAAAATTCGACCTATTGGCAGCGATAGGCCACTTTGTTTAGTTCAAATGAAATATAGGGGACTGGGCACTAGTTATCAAGGATGCCAAAAAATGAAATTTTGTTGTCACAGTAGACATTTTTTGGGCTTTAAAGTACTGTAATAATGATCTCTAGCAAGTAGGAAAAGATTAAAACATAAAACAGTGTAATATTGTCGAATAAGAAAGCACTAGAAAGAAAAGAATGCGTTTTCGACTATTAAAGCTCACGCGACCAGTCATGTGATTAAACCCTGTCCAAAAGTTTTGATTAAAATGGCGTACTGGTTGAATGGACTTCATTTTTGACTTGTTTATTAAGTCGTTTCCCCAGTTCCGTACAATAAAGTAAGTAAATTATGTTGGGAATGCTATGTGTAATTCTCACGTTGGAAAATGACCCAAGGGGGGAGGGGTAAGAAAAGGTGTCATTTTCCCCCTGAAGGTGACACAATTGGCAATGCTATCACCCGAAAATGTAAACTAGGGATGTTGAACTACATCACCATGGACATTAGCCTTTGTCCCCCTGAGTGGTACCAATCGGCCAAATTTCGGGTCCTGGCTCATGCACTAAATGGCGTGCATGCGAACTAAGTGTTTTGACGTGGCAAACTGGACGTTAGCGTCGCATTTCTTTCTTGACTTTTCATGTTAATAGGTCCATTTATCTTTTATTAAACTTTAATTTAAATGATATACTGAGAAAAATATGTCAGAAGAGCAGAGACGAAGGAAAAGAGAAGGAGATAGAGAACAACAACGGGTAATGATGAGAAACGCCACTGAAGAACAGCCTCAAGCAGGACGGAAACGAAAACGAGAAAGACAAAGGAACAGTAAGCATACAGCAAAGCGAGAAAGGCAACGAGATCAGAGGTAAGACGGACGGTACTGAAGAACAACGCCAGAGGAAAACTGAGAGACGCCGACAGAGAACTGTAAACATGTCGGGTACAGTTTTCTTGATTTTTATCAATTTGTGATTGGAAATAATTTTGTACCACCGAATAATTTACGTCTACGTTTTTGTATTTATCCTACAGATGAACAAGGGAAGAGAAATCGTAACGGAGAGAGAACGGAGAAGAAATTTACGCCAAGGACAGCATGAAGTTAGAAGGTGTTCAGGTAAAATCAAATTCCGTGCTTCAGCAAAGTTCGTTTAACAAAAAAAAATGCACTGTAACAAAAGGAAACTTTTCGTCAAAACTTAAACTGCACCTTTTATGTCATTTAGTACTACTCGTAGAAAGTGAAAAAAAAAACGGAAAAAAAGGAACGCAATTTGAGGGGGTAGTGCAAAGGTGATGGTATCATATTAGAAGATTCAATAATGGCCGCGTCACCGAGAACGAGAACACAATACCTTTTCAACGTTAGAAATGAAAAGATAGGCTAAAGAAACTCGACTGCCGGTCCCGAATGCCTATAAAGTGGAAGATGAATGTCTTAGAGAGGAGAAATATGGATTCCTTTGGCCTGATGCTTTAATTGAACCAGCGTGAAGATCTGATTGCTGAGTTTCCCCGGTGAGTTTCTCGGAATTTTTCAATCATTTCAGAGAATATTACGGTATTGTACATTCGCTTTTATTTAGAAGGATCCCCCTATCTCAACTCGCTTATTTACAATTCCCCGTTATCTCGAACAAAGAGAAATTTGCCTTGGCTTTGGTCATAAATATAATATTTCCAGTTACTTACTTTTACGACGACAACCCGCTTTTAACTTTGAAGGATACCAGTTAGTTTTGTTTTCACGGAGCAAAGTGTAGCCAGGCAAAGGAGAAAACAGCTTTTAAAAGCATGCAATGTAGTAATAGACGAAAACAAGTACCAGCGCGAATCGTCAAGATGTTAACTCATTGACTAACCAAAGAATGATACATGTAAACAGGACATAATTGAGATATGCCTCGTTCTTTTAAACTCTGAATCCAGTCATTGTTTACAATATCCTCGGCAAAACCCCTACCAAAATCCATGCAAGTAACGAATCGATGAAAAAACACATCCTCATTTATGAATCTACTGAAGTAGGCCTTAAATATTCTTTAAACCTAATTCTGATTTCTGAATTGTTTGCTTGAATTTCAATAATTTTATTTGGACTTAAGAGACTTAAGACTTCAGCTTATGTGTGAATTAATTTTGTTTATCACTTAATATTAGTTTCCAGAAGGCGACTGCAATTTGCCATTTTTTTCGATCTCAGTACCTACATGTATGAAATAAAAGCACTGCATTATGGAAAGTGCTTTTTTACTATTTTTGTCACTCGTAATGGAATGTTCATGTTTTAGAAAGTTCAAATAATTACTGCATGCATTTTTGGTTTTCTCGAAAATCATCAGGCAGGTACAAAACTCGGACCGGATCAACTCGGATCGCTTGATCCGGGTCAGATCAACTCGGATCAACCCGGATCGAGTTAAATTTGAACACAATAAAAAAAAGGGATGCTTAATAAAAGAAAAAGGATACTTTTACGCATTTATGGATTGACAGTCATGAAAATAAAGCAGTCCTTGCTCTCCTTCGCTGTTTTGTCGAGCCGCCATTTTGTTTTCCTAGTGCCAGGGCCTCGCAGATCGTGTCTCAGGTGTCCAGTCTCAAGTCGCGTTCGCGGGCACACGTGCTGTTGTCATCTGCGCAATATGGATGGAGACGAACGTAAAATTCAGCCTGATCTTGGCCATCTTTCAATACATATCACATCTCTTTACGTATTATGTCTAGAAAAGGGTAGTTTCATTTGTCCTTTATGTATAACTTTGCTTATTTTTGAACTTTACAGAGAAAACAAAGGTCGAAAAAGACACAATGCTTGTGTCCACGGACGTTGCTAGCCTATATACTAACATCCCACAGCAGGAAGGAATCACTATTGTCTGTAAAACATACGAAACATTCCACCTAAACAAACCTCCTATACCTACACTCCACCTCAGAGATATGCTCAGGCTTATCTTAAAAGAAAACTCTTTCCATTTTAACGGAAAAAATGTTCTTCAAACACACTGTACCGCAATGGGCACAAAAATGGCAGTATCTTTTGCCAACATTTTCATGGCCGCGGTCGAAACAGAAATTATTGAGCGCAGTTCTAAAAAGCCGCTCATTTGGAAAAGATACATCGATGACGTCTTTTCTCTATGGAACTTAAACAAAGAGGAAATAACCGCGTTCATAGAGCTAGCAAATAACTATCACCCGACCATAAAATTCACGGCTGAAATTTCAGATACAGAAATAACTTTCCTGGATACATGCGTATACAAGGGCGAAAGATTTAAGGAAGAATGTATTCTCGACGTTCGCACGCACTTCAAACCGACGGAAACTTTCCAATACACGCACTTTACATCCTGCCACCCTCCAGGCGTCAGGAAAGGCTTTATCAAAGGCGAAGCATTGCGTCTTCTGAGAACCAATTCCTCAAAAGCTACTTTTAAAGAAAACATTACACAATTCAAGCGTAGATTACGCGACAGATGTTACCCAGATAACCTCGTAGACAAGACTTTCTTAAAAATTAAATTTAGCGAAAGAATGACGGCGCTACAGAATAAACAAAAAGCGGGCGAAAGAGGTTTACCGTTTGTAACAGAGTACCGCCCTTCTGTGCCTTATCTTAGAAACATTCTTTTGAGCAAATGGCATTTAATAGAAAATCAGCCATTGCTAAGAAATATCTTTAAAGACCCTCCCCTACTTTCGTACAGAAAAGGGAGGTCATTGAAAGACGTACTCGTTAGAGCAAAGCTTTGAAGGTCAACGTTTTATCGATCTTAACCAATAGGAGTCGTGTTTGGCCTTTCAAGTTTTTGTAACATCATGGCGATAAAGGCCTCTGCTGAAGAGAGAGTCTAAATGTTAACGGGCCAAAATGATCTAAGGTTTCCCTTTTATTTTTATTTTTCTTTTTTGAACCGCAAGGTTCAAACACATACACTTGCCCAAATAAACATTTACCACTACGGCAATATGTTCAATTGGCAGTTTTGAAGTTCACTTGGCTTGAAGTTAAAGGACTGAATATCTCGTCTGGAACAACATCATCTGCCATAAAAATAAGCAATGCTATAATACGTTGGGGACCATTGTGCCCAAGAACGCGACTTGAGACTGGACACTAGCTTCGTAGTCCGCGAAGCCCTGGGACTACGAAAGCAAATTGGCGGCTCGTCGGTGGCTCGACAAAACGGCGCAGGAGAGCGAGGACAGCTATACTTTCATGATAAATGCGTAATAGTATCCCTTTTCTTTTATTGTATTATAATTTAAGTCGATCCAGGTTGATCCGGGTCGATCCGGGTCGATCCGGGTTGATCCGAGTTGATCCGACCCGGATCAAGCGATCCGAGCTGATCGGTCCGAGTTTTGTACCTCCCTGTTTAGATTTGATATCATTCCTATCTAATTCTTCTCTGTTGCCAAAATAAATTAACTTACCCCAAACCCAAACCCAACCCAAACTTTAACCCCAGCATTATTCTCAGGCTTAATCCTGGCCTAACATGGTTCATGCTAGTCATAATTTACACCTAATCTGGATGCTTGAATTCCTCTTAGTCCTCAAAAATGAAGGCAATGCAACCCAAATATAGACCTTAACCTAGACATTCCTTATCACTGCAACTTTTTTTGTCACAACTAAATTTTGCCATTTCAGAATACAATATTTTGCGACCCTACCTAATATTCTCAAAACTGGATAATTTGTTCAATGTTTATTCTTGTATTTTCTACTTAATGCATTGGCCACCATTCATCTGTTGCAACATAACCCTTGTAGAACCAGACACTATGTAAAACTTATGTAAATGCTATGTCATGAAGCTATGTCAAGGGTATGTCACCAGTATGTATAAACTATGTTACAAAAAGTATGTTCTTTCTATGCCATAGCTATTTGAGTGAGCGAGGCCATATAACTAGGTTCATATGTGACATAGGCCTCGCTCACCACGAGTCCCCCATAGCTCAGTGGTTAGAGCATCCAACTGGCATCTGGAAGGTCATGGGTTCGACTCCCGTTGGGAGGACTCAGATTTTTTCTGAGTAATCACGACTGATTCAACATTTCTTCTTTTAACACTACACTTTACATAGCTTTTACATAAAGCATCACAGCAGTAACATCTGCCACTATAGTGATGAAACTATAGCACTATAGCATTGAAGTAGGGAAAACATAGGTAATAGATAATAAATAGCATCGGCATAGAGAAAAAATATAAAACGCACAGTTAAAAAGTAGTATCAGCATATGTTTGAAATATAGTTTGCATAGCTTTTACATAAAACTTCGCAGCCCCAAAATACACCCCTATAGTGATTAACATAGCATTGAAATAGGGAAAACATAGGAGATAAATAGCTTGTCAATTACAAAATAGATTTCACATAGCACAGGAATAGAGAAAACATACAATACAAATAGGTTTAAAATAGCATCTGCGAATAATGGGATACAGTCTGCATAGCACTAACATACAGCGTTAAACTAGCTTTGAAATAGCAAAAAGGGCTAAACTTTACAATACCCGGCCACTTTCGAGCACCACAAATCCACTGCTCCCGTGTTCCCTCAGTCATTGACTTATAATGTAGTTGAACAACTGCTCCTGCAGTCCTGCAGTCCCGTAGGCGATGAATAACTTAGATTAAATGAGATGAACTAGTGCTCCCGCAGTCCTGCAGTCCCTTAGTCAAGGAGTGCTCCCGCAGTCCTGCAGTCCCGTAGTCAATGAATTACTTAGATTAAATGAGTTGAACTAGTGCTTCCGCAGTCCTGCAATACCATAGTCGATGAGTAACTAATTTAAATGAGTTGAACGGCCTTACAGGTATTACAAGCTGGGAAATGAACTTTGGTCTCATCGTCCTGGCCGCCTAAGGGATAAGGGTAGGTTTACTGTTAGGGGAAGGTAATAGGGTTAGGAGGGTTAGCACTGATGGACAGTGATTAGGGTTAAGTTCTGACTCGAAGTGGTTAGCCTTCAATGGTTGTTATGGGTTAGGATTAGGGTTAGGATAAGGGTAGGTTTAGTGTAAGGGGCAGGTTAGGGTTAGGGGGGTTAGCACTGATGGACAGTGATTAGGGTTAAGCACTGACTTGAAGTGGTTAGCCTTCAATTGTTGTTATGGGTTAGGGTTAGGGTTAGGGGTGTTAGCACTGATGGACAGTGATTAGGGTTAAGCACTGACTCGAAGTGGTTAGCCTTCAATTGTTGTTATGGTAACACCATATATAATTAATATTGGCAACGAATAGCGATAAGGGTCAAGCACGGACTTGAAGTTGTTAGCGTTTATTTCTTATGATGGCCCAAAGGGCTCACAGCAGTAAATACCTAATTACAATCATATCAACAATATTTATGGAGTGGAAACTAAAGATGTACAATCAAATCAAGGAGATATATTTACAAACTAAATTATTACAATAATCAAAGTTATTTTACGACCACGGGACTGCAGGAGAACTAGTTCAACTCTCTTAATTTAACTTATTCATGGACTACGGGACTGCCGGACTGCGGGAGCACAAGTACAACTCATTTAATATGTTACTCATCGACTACGGGACTGCCGGACTGCGGGAGCACTAGTTCAACTCTCTTAATTTATTTAAGTTATTTATCGAGTACGGGACTGCAGGACTGCGGGAGCACTAGTTCAACTCATTTAATATAAGTTAGTCATCGACTACAGGACTGTAGGACTGCAGAAGCACTAGTTTAACTCTTATAATATAAGTTAGTCATCGACTACAGGACTGCAGGACTGCGGGAGCACTAGTTCAACTCATACAATATAAGTTAGTCATCGACTACAGGACTGAAGGACTGCGGGAACACCAGTTCAACTTATTTAATATAAGTTACTCACCGACCACGGGAATGCGGAAATGCGGAAGCACAAGTTCAACTACATTTAATTCCATGACTGAGGGACCACGGGAGCAGTAGATTTGTGCGCTGAAAAGTGGCCGGGTATTGTAAAATCGCTCCGCAAAAGCATAGAAAATAAATAGCATTTTACTAGCAATAAGATAGGTTTTCAAAAAGCATTCGAATGCAACAAAAGACGAAGGACAACATTTTCAAAAAGTTTAAAAGTATTTTAATAATAATAGTATTTCTCTTCTAACCTCGTATAAAAAAAGTTATGGTAGACACTTTTATGATAGTATGCAAATAATATCAGGCAATATTTCCCAAGGTTTGTGAAGTTCAACATGCTAGAAACAGAAACTATATAGCGGTACAAGTTAAAGTCTTATCGTTTTGACTCTTGACTGATGTCATGTCCTTCAATCCCACGCAATTTGCTTGTGACCGCAGCACATAAGTATCTGCAACAGACAAATGCAAATGTCAGGGCAAATACATACACAAACAACATTTTCCTAGGTATATTTGCGACTTTCCTGAACTCCAACAAAACTTTGATCGCAGCGAACTTTGATATACACGAACAGAGTAGACAAAAAATTAATTCAAGCAAATCCAAACTTAAATTGAGAGAACATCACTTACCCTTTTCTCAACCAGCCTTGGGAATACTTTATTCTTGAGCTTGGCTGGAAATATTCTTTAATTGAAGTCTCTTAGAATGAAAATAAGTGTGATCTTTTAAACGCATAACAGTTCGTCTTGTTCGAAAGCGCCCGCGTGAAACGAAACAGACATTTTCACACTTTTCCATTGGTTCAAAAGGCCCACGTGAGAATAAAACGTAAAATACGCATGTGCTGAACTCACAGGCTTCCCTGGATACTAGTGGAAACAGCAAACATGGTGGACATGGAGAACTGTTTTGGCAGTTTCATTCAAGAGTTACCCACGTTCAAGGCGAAGAATCACGGCTAATAAGCTGGACTAAAGATGCCTCGAAGTATCGTTTCAAGTGAAGAAAGCGATCAATTATTTTAAGTCTTGAGGAAAAGGGTGAAACACTGACTACAGCAACCATCAAAACACGGTCAGGAAAAAAGGGAAGATTGTACAGCAAAATAGCTTTGAAATGATCGATTTATGTCTTTGGATACTGCAGCCACCGCTTGGGAGCAAAAAACCTCACCCTGCGAAACTACCTGCATACAGAAAAGAATTATTAGTGTTTGATGGTAAGCAAATTTTGGAAATAATTAAGACGTTATACTCTCTTTCTTTTTGAGCTGTTTGGGAAACTGATTTTACATACGATTGATGGGAAATAGGTAGCTTTATGTCAAAGTTATGTAACCTTTTACCTGTGGTATTTTCCATCAACATGTTATTTGAAAGCTATGTTAGAATGTCACATAGAAAATGCATAGGCTACAAATATTTTTCATATTAGTGACATAGGAAATAAAAAGGTTTAATATGTAATAGCTATGTAACCTTTTGCTTGTGATAAAGCTGTTAGAATGTAACATAGTAAATACATAGGCTACAAATATTTTTCATTTATATGGCATAGAAAATAAATAGCAATATGTAAAAGCTACGTAAAATTGGACATTGATATGCTATTTAAAAGCTACTTTGCTTTGATGCATAGTAAATACATAGGATGCTGACTGGAAGGAAAATCAGAACTGTCTGTTACATAGTAAATACATAGCTATCTGAAGACTATGTAAAGATTTTGAATAGTATTTACATATGTATTCAAAAGCTATGTTATTTTCAAATAGCCTTGGCATAGTTTCAACATATGTTTTACATACTTTGGACTATGTAATGTGGCACCTTACATAATTAATACATAGGCAGTAGTGGACAGAACATAGCTAAAACATAGTCCAACATAGTAAAGAAATAGCATGAGCATAGGTTTTATAATATGTCTGGTTCTACAAGGGAAGTTTTTTGCAGTTAAAAGAAAAGGCAAACATTTTCTACAGTAAGGTAGTTTGGACCTTATCAGAGCCCATGTTATTCTCATCAAGTGGATATTACTCGTTAACAGTGGGACCATGGGTCACAATACATAAGTTACATGAGTCATGTGCCTTCAGGGAGGCTGGGTACAGTAAAGTTTAGTCCAAACCTGTACTTTTATAATTTTTTAATTATTAGGGGTATTCAGACTTGAAAAAGGAAATAGCAATGAAGAAAACAATGCTGACCAGAGGGCAAGGTTTGCCAGGAAATCTTTTTGATTGTTTTAAATCTGCTAATCACATTGTAAAAGCTGAGCTTACATTCTGTAGCTTTTTTAAGTATCAAGTGCCAGTGACCCTCCCATTAAAAATTGCTGGACCCGTCCGTGCTCCCCCTCCCACCTTTGCCACCTAACATTGTTGCATGTAAAACTGTTTTAACCTGCATTGAGTGGCAAGAAATAGAAGACTCCAATTCTTGCAAAAAAAGATTTCCATGTGTATATGTTACAATCTTTGACCTCCCACAACTAAATGTTTTGCCACGGTTTGTTTGGTTGAATAGGCCTTTATAATTTTTGAGTTACAGCTTTTTGGGAAGTCATGCGACTGGGTGGAACAGAAAAATACAGTGCGCAGTTTAAGTTAGACTATTTTCTCCAAAATTGTATTACTTGTAAACATGTGTAAGTACTAGTTATTAAAATTCACATTATGTTAAAAGTTATTATGACATCAAAGATAGGTGTATTTTAGTCATTTTCTTTAAGAGCATTTTAGTAGCATGCAGCTCTTATTTTTCATTTTTCCAAATCCTGCAGTAAGGATACATGAAATGTTATGCCATGGAGCAAAGGTGAGAAATCAACTGAGAAATCCCAGAGTTAAATCTGCAGTATAAATTTAAGCTGCGTGGCACAAGATTTATTACACCCTTCACATCTTCGTTACTGTCAATTTATTACCATATAAATTACCCATGACCTGCTCCCATCCGGCCTCGTAGCTTAGTCAAAAGAGCATCAGTTATCAAATCCGGAGGTCATGAGTCGAATCCCACCGAGGTCAAAGGTTTTTTCTTCACCTTGTGTGGACCGCAGTTCCTTACTAGGATAATGCTCAGTGAGAAATTACATGTTAGTTAGTTAGTTAAGGTCCCAGCACTTAAATTTACACTGCAAAATTAATTCTAGTATAACTAGTACAGTACGGCACAGCATTTCATGTCTTTTACTTCAGTCGGTTTTCTTAAATTTGAGAAAATTTCTTCAAAATTGTCATGTTAAGGTGGCTCCCTACAGTTTCTGCAATAGTGACTAGACGAACTGGCAAGAGTTGTCAAAAGAAACCCTAGTTCTGTTGTCTTGCAATCTTTGTTCCTGAATTTTACCAGTAAGGCTACCAACATAATTACCCTTATTTTTCAGTTTTTGCTTCTTAGGCATAGGCTGTTGTCATGGCAACAAGACGTCTCAAGAATGACAGATGTTTCTATTAATTTATCTTTTTAATATTTTGATTTTCCCTCAGTGAAATTTTTTTAAACTTTCCTATTTTGTGAAAATGATTTTGACTAACATTTTGCAGGGGAAAAAGTATGGGGTCGTTCAGACAGATTCACTGATATCATGTGATTCTTATTTTTAACCATTAAACTGATTTGCTCTGACAGAATTTTTCAAAAAAATAATATGTGGACGGTAGCATAATATCCTAATGCTGCATTAGGATCTCAACATGTGCAAAATTAAAAACAAAATTACCGAAGGAAATGCGAGGAAATTCACTGTTAACATTGCTTATTTTGGCTATGCTGACGTCATAAAATATCAGGAAAAACCTACGAATTCATGTGAGCATGCGCAGATTACTACAGCTCGCACCATCAACGCGCGTGCGGTCATAAAACTATAGGGAGCCACCTTAAGTCAGCTCCACTACTATAAGTTGGAGCCATTTGACAGTTGATCCTTTTGGGATCCTCTAAGCCTTGATACTTTGCCCTTATACCTACAATTTCAAGCTTAAAATGAATGGTCTTTTATTTACTGCAACTGATCATGAAGACCCTTGTTATCAAAGTGATCTAGCTGACAACAAGAAATTCTGAAGAATTTACAGGCGGCCGATGGTAACTCTGCTCGCCCTTTCTCCGGTGGCCACTCATGTGCACTCTCTTAAAATTCCAAGGAGACCCAGCACGTGAATCTGTGTGACCAAAACAGTGTCTATTTGAAGCAATATTTTGACTTATGTTGTGAAACTATCAAGAAAGATACTTTGGGTATACGTATTCTGAAGAATTTACAGGCGGCCCATGGTGACTCAACGGCATCCCCCTTCCCTATAGTGGCAGCACGTGAACCTGCGTGACGAAAACCGTGAAAGCAATTTTGGCTATGTTGTAACTCTGGCACACCTTGGCTTGCGATGAACTGTGAACTGTGGACGTTCGATATGGTGCGCTTTCACGATCTGTCATCGTATTCCCTTTAAAAACACGATTTAACAGGTCTGCAGTGATTCTAATGTAGTTCGTCAATACATTCCCTGAAGTTCTATGCGATCATAGATGGAACCTTCAACCTAAAAAATCTTCAGTAAAGGTCATGTTATTGTTTATTCACGAGGAGAACGTCTGATATTTGTGAGATTGGTTTTCAAAACTGATGAAATCGATTGCGTTTTAAGTGGGTTCTAAAAATTTATCTGTTTACGTCATTATAACAACAAGGCCATTGTTCAGCTTCTGATCGTGACTATTCACGAGGAGAATGTCTGGTATTTGACAGATTGGTTTTGAAAACTGATAAAATCAATTCGGTTTCTAAAGTGTGTTAAGTAAAAATGTAACTGTTTACGTCTCAGACAACACTGTTCTAGTTGTTTTAAATTTTTCAGCCTTCAGGCAAGGGTTATATTTGGATCCAATGACCTAAGTGCAGGCTATTTGCAACCTCTTGTTATAACAGCGATGCCATTGTCGTTCAAAGGTCCATTTTTATTTTGAATATTTAATTAGCCTCATCACTGAAGGCAGCGATGTTCAGATATTTACAGGAATCCAGTGACTTCTTTTCCGAAATCGAGAAAATGGACACTATAGAAAGAGAAAATTGTCTTGAAGATTCAAAGCTAGCAAAACAAACTAATGTCGCAACCTATTCACTTGGTAATTTGTAGTTGTGTCTGTTGGCCGGGCGACACCAAGAGGACTAAGTAAGTAACTTAGGACGACGACGACGAAAATGAAAAACAGAAAAACGTCCATTTTATGAGTCCGTGACGTGCGCCTGCGTGCACGACAGCCGCCTAATAAATTATGTTAGCAACTGCCGTGAAAGTCTCAGTAAGGATTTCTTTCACTTGTGTCAGTCAGAGATCTAGATAACTTGGAAACAAACAAATGATACCAGTCCTGTTTTTTCTGGTGTTACTATGAACTTCAGTACTACAGTGTACAAACACTAGGTGTCTCTTTCGCAATCTGTTGTCTTAATAGGAACAAAACAACACTGATATACAGTTGTAATGGGGAAGATCGGGCAGCGAAACACCATTGAAATAATATCATTCAATACTGTTCAAGAGCATTCATTCAATTTGTTCACTAGTTCATAGTCTACTGGATTGTGTACATAGTTTTCGAAATTATGTAGTACTGTATTGATTGCCAGCTGTTAAATTGTAATGAATTCTCAAAACTTATTACACTGTAAAAGAATCTTGTTCAAATATGTTTTAATTTCTCAACATCAGTGGTCCACTAAGAAAACACACGAATATTTCAGGCACATTGTTATTAGGTGTTCTTTTTATTGTTATTTATATCTCTTGTTGAAGGTTTGTGAAAGTTTCAGCTGCATTCAGGCCTTATGGCATCATCCAACAAGATAAGAGTAGTGCTATTGGCCTCAGAGTGGGGATCAAAGCGTGACGAACTTTCCTCATTTAACAGAGAGTTGGCAATACAATTAGCCAAACATCCTGATGTGCAAGTCTCTGTATTTCTTCCACGATGTGACCAGGACGAAAAGAATGCGGCCCTGAGTCACAACATCACTCTAGTTCAGGCAACAAGAAGGGCTGGTTTTCAAGATGAAACCCACTGGCTTTGCTGTCCACCAAAAGACCTCGAGTTTGACTTTGTAATTGGACATGGGGTAGGACTTGGTAGTCAAGCACAAATCATACAGGCAAACCGCAACTGCAAGTGGATTCAGTTTGTTCACAGTGACCCAGAAGAACAAGGAATGTTTAGAGAATGCTCAGATGCCATTTCAAAAGGAGAAAAAAAGCATCAAGATGAAGTGGACTTATGTGTCAAGGCTAACCTTGTTGTGGCAGTTGGGCCAAAGCTGGCAGAGGCTTATCGGCCTTATCTTCAAGATCAGAACGTATTTGTTCTGACTCCAGGCATTTTTACTGACTTCTTCAACGTAGCACAGAGGAAGCAAGATGGGAACAAGTGTCGAATTTTAGCATTTGGCCATGGCAATGCCGAGGATTTCTCTTTGAAGGGATTTGACATCGCAGCTAAAGCTGTAGCTAAGTTAAATGATGCCCATCTCGTCTTTGTTGGCGCAAAGAAACGAGATCATTGTGAAGTAGCAGGTCGATTAAAAGAATGCAATATTCCTTCAAGTCGACTGAGGGTCAGGACTTTTACTGAAATGAGGGAACGTTTAGAAAAACAGTTTTCTGAGGTGGATCTTGCCATAATGCCATCAAGAACTGAAGACTTTGGTCTGGTTGCTCTAGAAGCCATGTCAGCAGGGCTACCTGTGCTTGTAAGTGCCAACTCGGGATTCGGAGAAGCTTTGAGGGAGGTCGCATTTGGTTCACAATATGTGATTGACTCTGGAGATGCCGAGGTCTGGGCTGCTGAGATCAAGAAGGTCTGGACAAAAAGTAGAGAAATTCGTCTACAAGAATTAAAAGCAGCACAAGACAGCTATGCCGCAAAGTGCAACTGGAAGGAGCAATGTAGAGAACTTGTTGAGAAGATGATGGTATGTCATGTATATGTCTGTGGGGCTCATACATGTATACAGGGAATTTCAGTTGTCCAAACTACAGTCCTTGTCACATCTGCTGGAAAACTGAGATCATTTTTGTGAATTGTAACCCTGTGACAAGGGTTTCAGCTAACTATCGCTAGTATAATTGTATTTGGTCAAAAGGATTACGGTTGGCATTTCCCTCTCGCAATAAATAATGCAATACTGTCGGACCTCTCCTAACGAAAGGTTCTGTGATGCACACATCTCTCTACTATAGGCAGTTTGATTAGTTCGAAAGAAAATAAATTTCTTACAAACTGTAATATGGATGCGTTCATGATTCAGACACTTATCCCTGGCCTATTGGTGTGAGTTCTATTATGCTTTTGTTAATAAGAGCGAGTTTTCGCTTTTGTTTGCAAGCATGTTGTTTTAATTAAAGTGAACACGCCGACAAAATGTGCCTTAGTTTAGGATAACGTCTTATAACTGTGTACCAGGTGAAATGCTACAAGTTTGTAGACTTAAGACGATCAAGAGTATCTTAGCTAAATGCAAGGTCAGTTTGACTTAGAAACGTACTGTGTTACTGTGTTTACTGTGTTTTATGTTTATTTACCAGATGAAACTATTTGAATTCAAGATAGCTTCAAACAGGTCGATTTGTCCTCCGACGTTATATAACAAATTTTATCGTATGATCCCCACTTGGTGAACAAATTAAAAATTGAAACGTATCTTGTTAAAAAATGGTTTACTTCTAAAGAACTGGAGCACGGATCCCGAAGCCACTTTCTACTTGGAGTCTGGACAAAAATATTGATCATCTGGCTAAATGGAGGGAAGCAATGGAGCCCTATAGTTTTTATCTTTCTGTCTTGGACCCCTGGTGCCCTGCAGGTTTTAACCCAGAACTTAATCTGTAACCCTGGAGCTCTAAAATCCTTTGGGAGCCTGAGGCAGGTTTTGAAATCCTCCAATCAGGACAAACAAACTTTCAACGTTGCTTATTGACAAAATTTGCCTACTGATTTTTAGTCCAAGATACGCATATTAGATTATGTCACATCAGTGAACCCACTTTCGTGAAATTTCCCTGTTTACAATCTAATTCCAAATTGTTTTAAGGCAGGTTATAGGCGCCTCATATTACTGAATTCTCTGCTTCGAATGATTTTTGTATTTCTTGTCAAACGTATGCCTTTACCTCACAGTAACCACATGTCCACAAAGGGCAGGCTATTTTTGCCATATGTTTGGACAACACTTTTACTTTGCGGAGAAAAATGTTGGGCCAAACGGCACATGACATGATATTCAATTGCAAAAGGCTGAGCTATTCGCTGATAACTTAATCATGTGCAATAAACCAATTGGAAAGTAAAATTGAAAATTAATTTACAAAAGTATGATATATGTGTATTGCATTGATGCTGTGCTAGAATAATCATTTCATTTTTTCAGAGCGCTCCCGTAGTGGGGCTACAATTCCAGAAGTAGGTGAACAACAGCTTGGTGCAGACTTATTAGGAGCAGTCAACCAGCCTCATTTACTTCAGCCGGCCATTGAGGAGAGGAAAGATTCCAGAACAAACGAAGAAGATACAATAACCTTGAGTACACGAAATGCAAATGGCTCAGGCAAAAGAAAAAATCAGGCAGAATCCACTTCGAACCAAGGTACAGTTGTTTCATTTAAATGTGATGTTTAGGAAGGGTTAATATGTCAATTTTTACTGACAAGAACAACCTCATATTAAGGTTAACTTTTTCTACTAGTGAAAACGTGTTACTGTGTGCAGATCGTCAACATAAAAAAAAAATTCACACTATTCCCGGCTACAAACAGAATCATTGAGATGACGAACAGTTGTAATATTGTTTTCAAAATTAATACTTAGTAGTTTACTAACAACCTTTTTGGCATTGTCAGTCGTTGTAGCTTAAAGTCCCTGTAATGAGAATTCCCAAATAAACATTGATATACATCAATGGATGTAAGGGAGGTAAATAAATAAAAATAAACAACAACTTTATACCAGTAATTTAGAACACTAAATCATAAAAAAATTATCACCCACAGCATATTTTGGCCCACTATTATTTTACTCCCTGTAACCGTATGTGAATGGTACCCATTTCAGACTCTGACGAGAAGCAAGCTTCAAAACAGTCTGTATGCCTATGAGCTATTAAATGAAAGGCAACGATGTGTAAGACCCATGGTGGTTGTTTCTGGAGAACCCATAAGCCCTTAAGCCTAGTTTACATGTACGGCATAAGCACCAAAAAATATATTTAAAAAAAGACGAGGACGTTTACACATGCGGCAGGCTTAAGCACAAAGTGACATCTATGTACAGTATGCAGGCACAGCGCCTTGAAACTTTGATAAATCTTGTATGACAAGAGTCTAAATTAACGGACACTCTGGTGCTTGCAGTTATGTCCATGTTGTCATGGGCAACATATTAACGCATCAGCATTAGTGCAAGCACGAGAAAAAAGGACTAATGGATCATTTTTCTTTTGTATCGCCGTGCTTTGCGTGTACATGTAGGTTCCTTGCGCTTATATCTCAATATAGCATATCAAAACTTATTTCTCCCTAGAAAATTTTTTAATTATCTTTCTAAATTGCTTTCACAGAAACAGATGACGAAGGTGCTTCATCCTCAATAACCTGCGATCAGGCCGAATTTTAGCATCGCTCTCATATTCTCTTACGTTGGTCGCTCGCTAAAATAGGGCCTGATACAATCTCTCACAGAAGTTCATATATTTGAACTGCCGATAAAGATAGAATTATATGAAGATCATCGCAGTGAAGGTGTTTCAATTAAAGCAGTTGAAAAGATGAAACCTGAACAAATTCAGGCTTGAACGGGAATCGAATTACCCATGAACTCTGCGATACCACTGCACCATCAAAAAATCCCTTTTATTTTTTTCTTCAGATGTCGAAGCTTTGTTTACTAAACATTCCCCAAGCGAAATTCTAAGCCTTAATTTTAAGAAGGCTTTATTTAAACATCAAAAAATCACTTTTATTTTTTTCTTCAGTTTTCGAAGCTTTGTTCACTAAACATTCCCCAAGCGAAATTTTAAGCCTTAATTTTGAGAAGAAGGCTTTATTTAAACTGCAATTTTCCGATTTAATGGTCCGCCCTTATTACACCAGAAAGGATACAATGACGTCATTCACTCGTCATTCACTCTCTTGCTTGGTGAAACTCATTGGCGCAGGTAGCAAATAAAAAGAGCTCCATATTTGACTAATGACTCATAAAACATAAAACATTCGTAATTCATTCTCAGCCTGTCATGCGTCTACTTCACGCGATCATGACCACCACGCAACTCGACCAACTAACAAACAGATTGCTAGGGGAAAGCAATTCAAGGCATCTACCAATCAAGTCTATTGGCTGCATTACGATGGCTTTCTCGTGCAGGATCCTCAAATCCCCCCCCCCCCCCCCTTACCCAAAAAAAAGTTTAATTTCCTGAGTATCCTCTGTAAACTTCCCATTAATACTACAGCTAGTTCTTTGGTGGTGTATTAAATCAGCTTAAGCCATGCATCTTTTTTTTTTTATGTCAACATAGCAGAGAGAAGTGTATGCTCTTGATTTAATTTAATGTTTGCAACAGTGCAGCAGGTGTCCTCGTGAGAAAACTATTAAAAATAGTAATTACTAAGCACAGTTGGTTGAATACAAAACGTCGCTGTTTAGACACCGTAATGTTGTTAAAATTCCATGCTTTGCTTTGATTTTTAGATCCTCTTATCAGACAAATAATTGGCCCCTCACAAAATCTCTCTGTTGAACAACAGGAAATAGTCAATGAAATTTTAGCCCGTCAATTACAAGTGTACATGCAGTACCACAACATTTCTACAGCTGAAGAAGTGGGCGCCTTGATCGAACATATAACAATGGCTTACAAGTTGGCGCTAGTGTGTGTCAGGGTGGGCTCTTTGGAAATAGTGCTTTGCTGCCATAATTTAGAGAGTCTTGAACATCTGTGGAGTGACTATCTCGCTGGTCACCTGAATGAATTAGCAGAGAGGTATCTCGTGACTGATGAAGTCAGAGGTAGACTCAGTCTGGAGACTGGTATACTTACGACAATTATAGAACAGGAAGACTATTCGATTTGCAAAAAGGCTCTCATGGAAATGGCAGGTGAGTTTTCGGCAAGTTTAACAAAGTTTTTCAAAGGATAGAAAGTCTAGAACAAACAGCTTTCGCCTTTCAACCTAAGAAAGGTGGAGTCAGAGATTGAAGGTCCAGACGTACGGTACGTTTAGCAGTTGTCAGTTGTAAGAATCTCAAGAAAAAAAAATTAAAACAAGGCTTCTGCCATTACGTGGTTGGCATAATTGGCATAATTATTTTTGGTCTCAAATCACTAATCAATGAATGTCTCTTCACAAGTCTCACAATTTTAGGGACGGACCATTATTTTTTTGGAGGGGCGGGATGAAAATTTTTTCAAGACAAACAATTTTTTTCTGTGTTGTTACCTGTGCAAACAATTTTTTGCCGGCTGCATCTTCCAGCAAACAATTTTTTTTCTGTGTTTGTTATTATTATTATTATTATTATTATTATCTATTTTCTGTGTTTGTTATTATTATTATTATTATTATTATTATTATTATTACATTTATTTATTTATGTACGGTTAAAATTCATCAGGTAATCGTATGTAGTAAAAATACTAATCTAAACATTACTGCCTTAAACTGTTTTCGATGAATGCCGTGTCTCTATGTCTCTAACTTATAAAAGTATAACTGCACCATGGCTTGTTTTGTTTCCTAAAAAAATTGAAAATCTCACATCAAAGTATCCTAAAACATTAAAATGTGAACTAATTGTAAGTAATAATATAGAACTGCACCAGCAGCCGTTTCTCCCCTGATCCTAGAGAGGATTGAGGAGCCAAATGAAACAGTGCTTGCTTACACTTGCGCTTTATTTTGTCGTTTATGCAGACTGGATCCAATTTGCCTTCTTCATGCAAGTGGAAAACAGGAGACTGCTTTTTCTGTTTAAGTGATGATTTATTAAATATCATCATCAAACCAGCCTAGGACCCTGCTGAAAAGCCAGTGTGACTATTAGTGAATACATGGTACCCAGGCATTTAAGTTAAAGTGCAACTAACCCCCAATAATGATTTTCTCCAAACGAAATCTCCTAATTGTCCTGATTACCTGTGAGAAAACTTTTTTACCGTAGCATTTTTCCTTGATTTTTTATAGTTTTTTAAAGTTTCAAATTTTGGCGGCTCTTTCGGCCAGTACCGAGCAATGTGAAGAATGGGTCCGAGTTTTGCTTGGACGTTTTGTGACGTCATCGAACGAGATTGATTTTCATGATGCGAAGAGCAAAGGAACTGTGGGCAAACACAAAAAAAGCATCGGAGTGCACAAAATCCCTTTTTTGGCTTTCGAGTACCATTCGCGTTAAAATGCCTTCTCCTTTGTCGCTTCACGGTGATTTGCTTATGAGAACGCGACAAATGGTCTCCTTCAATGACGTCACAGCAAAGTTCGTACCCAGCTCCCACAAATGCTCGGTAATGGGGCAGAAGCACCTAACTTCAAACAGCTGTAGAAACGCGGGGATTTTATCAATTGCGATAATTTTTTCGCACAAGTAATCAGGACAAACAGGAAATTTTATTTAGCAAAAGAAAAAAATTGGGGTTAGTTGCACTTTAATCTTTTCTCTCAGTTAGAGTTTCATTGCACTTCGAAGAGTTCTTGATTAGTTATGGTAATTGGACTCAGTGGAGCACAATTCAGGGAGTAATTGGGCGAGTTACTTTAAATCAGCCGAGCACGTAGTGCGAGGACGATTTGAAATTACGAGCACGATTACCCCTGAATTATACAATAGGAAGTCCAGTTAATCCCATCTATAACAAAATGCGAGATTAGAAAATCTATGTGCCCTTCAGGGATATATTTTTAATAATCAGTTTTGCAAGCAGAAGAGAAAAAGCTATAAAAAGAACCCATTTCAGTGCACCTGATTGACGCGTGCGCAGTAGTTGTCCGATTACAGCTATCCAATTACAAAAAGTTCTCGTTATAGAAACGGTTAATACAACCTAACTTTAACATTTAATGCTTTCAAGGTCCTCAGAAGAGATTATTTTTAATAAAGGGGTTAGTTACTGATTTTAAGAAACTGTGGTACTTTGTTGGTGGAAAAGTAAAAAACAAAAATTGGGGTTTATCAACCAAGTCGATTTGGTAACTCAGCCACCGGAAAGAAATGACAAAACTGATGTTTGAGTGTTAAATAGCTCATTTGCTCTAATGAATAGCTAACACTCAAAATGTCAACTTTTGAATTAGTTTGTGGTGGCTAATTTACCATGTCAAACCAGTTGATGAATCCAGATTTTGCAAATCATTTTGTTGCATTGTTATCTTGCATTTGAACAAATAGGACTAAATTTACTTATATAAATCAAACTATGTATCAACTAGACTGCAAACTTTTTATTTTCTCCTTTTCATGTATGCAAACAATTTATTTGGGCTTTTTTGATTTTGCAAACAATTTTTTTCAGGATTTTTCATCCCCCCCCCCCCCCCCGTCCAAAAAAATAATGGTCCGTCCCTTAACATGCTTACTAAAGATAAACTTCTCTATAATAGTTGTAGAGATTTTACATATGTGTGTAATGTGCTGGCTCCTTTTAACTACCTTAACAGTATATTCCTCCAAATTAGAAACCCTGAAAATGTGGATGGTCATGTCCTGCATCCTATACATACGCCAGCGCGGACAACAGTGTTGTGTTTGAATTTAGCAGGCTACTGACTTTTTTTCGTATCAGGATACGTATGGTCTTTACGTATTTGTAGAATCTCTCTAATGGAGCAACAAGCTCGGGCTCAAATCCCGCAAGTGGCGTAAGTGGTGTTTTTCCTTTTTCCCGTTTGTTAATTTATACATGTACAGGTGCATCTGTTGAAGAGATGCCAACATCTGCAGCTTCCAAGGGAGGGTCAATCACGGATTCCAACCAAATCAAATTAACGAGTGTGGAAGATACAGATACCATTTCTGGTAACTATGTTGTTAAGTTGGTAACAGCGTAAGACCTCATGAAAAAATTGAGTGTGTGAAGGAGTTCAGTTAAACCAATGGCCTTCGCACTTGTGGTGGCACTGGTGGTGGCGGTTGAGGTGATGGTCGTAAGGTTTGCTGTTAAAAGGAAAGCAAATTCGATACGTCTGAGTTGCTTGTTTTACTTTTAAGTAAAACAATACTGAATACTGCATAGTATTCAGCATTCTTTCTGATTGTAAAACTTTCCTTAGAATATGAACTACCATTGGGTCAAAGCCCTTGAGTCCTCGGAAATGGCAGAATTCCAATTTGAATGATTCTTGAACTTTAGCTCGTAGTAAAAGTAAATGGTAAATGTACATAGTTCATTTCACGTAACTAGTAATTAACAGGAAATATGCCAATAGGACAGAGAAGGTAATACCTTCTGAAATTTTGTTGCCTATCTGAATTGATATACACTAGCAGGCGTGTGTGTTTAGTTGAGAGTTTGGTTTTATTACTCTCCTTCCCGTTAGAAATGGTAGAAATTACTTAACGAACTAGTTAAATTAATCATTTTCCTTAACATATAGGTGTAGGGAAATCCTCAAGACATGAAGCACTTTCCACAAGTCAACGCTATGATGCTGAAACTAGACAAATGACAAGTGGGAGCCAATCAGCTGAGGGTGAGCATTAAAACAGAATTAATTCCCCTGTAAATCCAAACCTTATAACGGTAAACTGATATTGGTTTGACAGTTAAACCTGATAAGAGAAGTCTTACAGTAGATAGGCTTACCGGCCTATTTACTGTTTATTTAGTTCATGGAAATTTTCTGGGAAAGAACAGAAGGTCGATGGTTTTAGGCTTGTCTCTGCGTGGTCATGTCGTGTAGTTTCCATAGAAAGAGACTTAACTGCACATTGTCTCTTTCCACCCAGGTGTATAAATGTGCACCAGCAGACAGTTAGGAAATCCTTCAAGTGCTAGTGGTAGCCCACTGATAGACCCGCGCAGTAATATTCGCAGTCACTTTGTGCTACAGACACGTGACCTAAGCGCTGATCCTCTTAAGCCAACTAGCTTGCCCGATCCTTTGGACTAGTTAAGAACTTAAGCTTGCCATAATGTTGAATTCACAGTGCATCTGGCCTTAGGACCACCGTGATATTATGTGTCTGTAAAGTTGAGCTAAATCGACGCTCTAGTGCTTGCACTTAAGCTTGTGCTATTTCAGTTTGCACGAGCAACATAAGGACGCAAACCCAAGTGCAAACACAAGACAAAAAGGAAAGATTCCTTTTCTTTTGCTTGTGCTTGTTTTACACCCCTTTTTCTTTACATGTAGGCACCTTGTGCTTATGCTTATGTTCGCATCTTATGTGAAAAGCAAACTTTTATGAACTGTTCACTTAACCGGATTTGAAAAACTCGTATTTCCCCAGAAAATAATGAATTAATCTTTCTAATTTGCTTTCACAGAAGCAGATGAAAAAGGTACTTCATCCTCAACGAAAGAGTCACCAAGCATTTCAGGATCAATTTCTAAGTTAGGTACACAATTCAATTAACTTAGTTATTTTCTTTTTATATCAGTTCTTGTCATTCCATTATTGTTGCAAGTGTATCGTAGATGCACCGAGTCTTAGACCATTTGTGTCAAAAACGACGATTTTCATTCAATCGTTACATGGCGCAAACCGGCATCATTCTGGATTGCCTCTCTTTTATATTTACCTCCCGCATGTATGCAAGAGTTTTGCGTCAAGTTTAGTTACGATCAAGCGCGGTAACTTGAACTTTGCTGAGAGACATTGATCTTCTTTATTACTAAGTTTTGTTCCGAGAACCACTAAAGTTACTTAACTCCACTGTCACAGTAAATAACTACTTTCTGGAGTTGAATAACTCCGAAATAAAGTCTCCACCTTCGAGGGTTGACGTAAATCGCCTTCAGCAGTTATTTTAACACGTTAAAAGCTACTTTGCGTTCATGCCTTATTCAGGAATATTCAGTTTACCTGAATGCAGTACACTACATGTACTAGCTTTCTTACTGTGTGTTCAATTATTATGTAACCAGGGACAGAAGACAGCACTGGGTTTCCCTCTCAACAAACTGAACCGGATCAGGGAGCGAGCACAAGAATAACTGACAGAAGTTCAGATTTCCAGGGGGTAGGGCTTTGTTTAGTACCAATTATATAAGCAATTGCAACTGAGTAAAAAATAAATTTAGAAGTACAGCCCTGTAACAATTTGTTCATGCATTAGTTTAACTCGATGTAGAGTGATGTTAACCAAGAAACCACCATTTCATGCGCTGCGTCGTACATTTATCTGTACCATCTTGAAATCCAAAGAAAGATCAGCTTGAACTGAAACGTTACCAAACAAAAACGCAACACTGAGGAGTTGGGAATGAATAGAGGATACATTTCGATATCAAATGCAATATCTGGAGCTACGTAAAGGAAAAAGGTTTTGGAATGACATTGGGACAATCTTTGAGTGTTTAAGGTGGATATTTGGAGATCTTAAGTCGAACGCCATAAATACTTGCAAGTTACATGTATCTGTGGAAGAATTATAGAGCGGATATTACTGTATACTGGCACGAGAGGCGCGTTTTCTTGTGGCATCCCTTGATCTTGCTCTTAACTTGATTTTCTTGTATACACGCTCGCTTGAAGCCTTTTGAGTACTCTAAGAAGTTTTAACATTCGCAAATCCCATTCCCTACAATTTGCTTAAATACACCATCATTTCAGTTATAAGTTATCAGCTGGCCATGGATTTAGAGTGTCAATTTGTTAATTTATATTTCCAGGGCACGGAATGTGACATAAGCTGGATGGTCAGAGCTGAAAAGGCCAAAGTAGGTTCAGCTGATGAGTGCTTATTTACTGTTCTGATTTTGAACTTAAAATGTGTGTATTCATACTTCCATCCTGTATGGATTCAGATGAATGTTGCACTGTGAATGCTGTTGTGGCCGTTGCTATTTTGGTGAGCTTGTCGCTTGAAGAGCGGTGGGCGGGAGGGGGGGAGGAAGTGGGATTTCGAGGGCGGTCCCTTTATATACATTACAGGTAATGCATGTTTTTCCAATAGGCTTCAAGAAGTGCCCCGCACAAGGCTTCTATCAGAGGACAATATGAAACTGTCAAAAAGCTTCTTGGTGATGGTGAAGATGTGGATCAAAGAGATCAGGTGTTATTTTCGTTTGATTTTAAATCAAGTGTAAGTTTGTTACTTCGTTTTCTGTCGTTTTTTATGCTGACTCTTTCACTACAATTGTGTGTTAGATTCCCTGGCGGTCACCCACCCAATTAATAACTCCGTCAAACTGGGCTTAACTTTGCTGATCGGGCGGTCTAGGCAACTGGGCTTCAACTTATGATAGCCGTTTGACTCCCTCGATCATGAACTGGAATCTGCAACAGAATTAGTTGAAATAATTATCTTTTCTCGTTATTTTTGTCTTTTCCTGATTTTTATTAGTGTATATTGCACTTGCATGTGTGTGGAATACAAACATTCATCTGATTACCAAAGTTAAGCCCGGTTTGGCGAGCTTAGTAATTGGTTGGGTGACCAGCAGAGAACCAAACAAAATTCAAAAGCAAAAAACATTGAAAAAGTGAATCAGCTGCTGTTGGGCTGTTAATTTGCACTGATAACTCCGAAAAAAAAAGTCATAGTGAGAGAAACACAGTTTTTGGGATTTATTGCTCCGAATCTTGATAGTGAAAATCCCGAGCCTTTGCTTGTTGCCGAGTGTTCTTATGTGGTCCGAACCTTGGCAGTGAAAATCCCGGACCTTTGCCTGTTGCTGTACTGGCAGTGAGTCTTGCCTCGGAAAAGTGGCAGAGCCTTGCCTGCGATATCTTAGCGAGCCAGTTGTCTGTAGTTTGATGTCGCGAAAACAGTCCTGCGTTTAACTGCAAGCGAGTTGTCTGTAGTTTGATTTCGCGAAAACAGTCCTGCGTTATCTCAGCGAGCCAGTTGCTAGTTGTTTGAATTTGCAGAAAAAGTTACAATACTACTCAGATACAGACTTTCCTGCGAAAATCCTAGCGAGCGACGGTATTGCCGGTTGTAATGCAGAAAGCGGTGACTTCCAAAACTCCTTTCAGCACTTTATCTGAGGCCATTTTCCATGGCTGAATTTTCAAAGATTAGTGGCACATCTTACACTCTTATTAAAAAAGTCTGTTACTTTAATTATTTTCGTAGGGTTTGTTAGGTACAGTATAATAGACTCTGTTTGGCAGACTGGCGTCATTATATGGACTCTGATGAAAGAAATTCCTAGCAAAATCAAATAATGTATAAGAGAGACGTAATATTGAGCATGTCACGAATCAGGACAAGAAAATAACTGAGAAAAATGTTTTCTTCAGTAAACGACACAGGCGACTCGGAAAAGAGTACTCCCAACATGAGTCGAACCTATGACCTTCTGGTTACTAGTCCATATGCTCTACCACTGAGCTACAAGAGACTCGTGGGAGCTAAGGCCATTAAACTAGGTTCATGTGACGAACGTCCTGGCCTAAAATATCAAGAAAATATCTGATATCCTGAGGTAGATGTTCTTATAAAGAAAAACAGTGTACAGTCAACCCGTAAATTGCGGACACCTCGTTATTACGGACAGGAGCTGAAGTCCCGGCGATAATGCCGGTTTTCCCTGTCACGCCATCTGAAAATAAATTCGAAGCCATTCAATAAAAGAAGCTAGGAATTTCAAATGTTACAAAAGATTAATAAATAAACAACTTATCCAAATCTCAGGTCTGTGAAGTACACCGTTCTTGAGGTATTTGCGGAAACGTTCCATGCAAATTTATAGAGCTCACAACATGGCGGCCGGAAATCAGTGTAAATATCTGAACTCACGTTTGCTATGAGAGCGATTACTTTTCCCTCTTCAGTTAGTATACATAAACATCTCTCCTAATGCTTGAACTGTCCAAACTGCCAAAAATCGTAACAAGAGATCTCTTTTTTTTTAAATGAAACAGCTTTGTCACGGCGCCATCTTGATGTCACGACAGGTCCGCAATTTCGAAAATTCAAGATGCTGTAACAAGGGATGATATCGAGCTGGAATCTAGTGAAAATACATATTTTTAGGTGTTCCTACACCTGGTGACGATAAAAATTTAGCAGGCCTAGCGGGTATTGATTTTAGAATTTTATGACTTCACGTGCAAACTACGATTGAAAGCAATCGAATAATTTATTATTAGCGATTTCTACTACTATGGACGTTCTTTACTTAGAACACCAAATCTTGTTCCCGAAAATGCCTTTTATAACAGGAGTTGACTGTAAAAGTGCATGAAAACGCAAAAGCAACCTTCAGCATGGAGGACGAAGTACGCAAGCTCTTTAGATCATCACGTCTCACACTAGTTCAGTTCCGAGAGCCTCCCTCTAGATTTACTATTCAGTGACATAGAGCAGAGCATTTTAAATTTTGTAGCAGTCTTTTTGTTTGGTCTTCTTTCCGGCTAGACGATGTTCAAATCTAGGACAAAAACGCATATTCAGTTTCGAGAGCTTCCCTCTAGATCTACTATTCAGTGACATGGAGTAGACGGAGATGGATCTGGAAAAGTAGCTGGTGTAAAATGAGAAGTCATGCTCTTACTTAATCTCGTGCTTGTAGTCTGATCTGAATAAAGGTAACTAGGGATCACACGTGCTGCAAGCGCGAGACATGGCCGCCGTTTAACTCAGGTTACTTCAGCATGACGCAAAAAGCAGTATCACTCCCTCCCATCCCAACCCCCCCCCCCTCCCCCCGACCCGGATAAGATGCTGGTTCATCACACTGTTACCCTCAGCAATGTGTCCCTGGAACACATTTATACAATAATGGGCCAGGTGGTTCGAAAGCAGAATTGCGCTAATCCATGATTAAAACTGAGTTAATCGCGATTTTCATCTTGCTCGTTGAAAATGTTTTTAGAAGATAATTTTAAGTCACAGGTAGAAAAAGAACTCTAATTCGAGACTGAAGAGCAAAAATATTTTGGAACAGTCTTAACTGATTAGTAATGAAACTGGATTCAAAGTTCACACTGATCCTGGGTTAGCTTAATCGTCCTTTGAACAACTGGGCCCAGCTGGATGGGAAGAGTCTGTGGAGTAAAGTCTCCTGTCTAAGGAAACAACAATGCAGAGACGAACCTAGTTGTAGCTTTGAACCACCGAACCTCGGAAGTCCACCGCGCTATCCGCTTCACCACTTTACCTCTTCGAGGCAGTGATCGGAAAGTCGTTACTATGTATGAGGGACCGGATATCAAAAGGATGGGATCGGGAATCATAAACCAGAGTCTGGCTTTTCGAAAGCCGATTAACGCTAATCCACGATCAAAAATTAACTTCATCTTGCTCGTCTAATTCAAACCTGAAAGTCAAAACTATTTTGGAAAAGTCTTCATTGATTAGTAATTAAACTGGAATCAAAGTTCCCGCTAATCCTGGTTTAATCGTGCCTTGAACAACTGGGCTCTGGTACCTGCGATCACACCCATGGGATCAGGATTAGCAGATTAACCAGAGATAAGGCTAAAATTTGTGATATCAAGTGGGATAAGGATCCAAATTTTGAGGAAGAAACTTGAGATCAGGGATGAGACATTTATACAAAACTAATCCGAACAGTTCGCCTTCCTAATCCGATCCTCTTTGAAGTGCAAAATATTCATTCAATAACAACTGAATTGCGTGGCCTTTTTATCTCATGCAACTGTATATTGGCTGAGCCTCAATCCAACGACCTTTCGGACTGAAAGTCCAGTGGAAAGTAAGTAATCTGTGCTTGGGGAAAGAAATATCTGCAAAAGCATCGCTTCAATTTTAAAACCTTTTGTGAAGTCGAGGACGAAGCTGTTCAATTTGTAGCAGTCGTTTTGTTTGGTCTTCTTTCGGGCTAGACTATGTTCACATATAGGACAAAAAACAAAAACCGAAGACAATTATTTCCACTCAATGTGTATGCTTCTCTAGTTTCCAGAACAAAACATGTATGGTATTGTTATATTCATCACACGTTAGGACCTGCTCGCTAGTGACGTCATAAGCCCTTTCCGAGAAAACAAACCGGAAATTAACATATCTTCTCAGAAACGGAACTTACCAGTTATTTAGGGTAATGTGAATAAGATATTTCTCACTGGATTTGTTAAGAAGCATGGAATGACATCGATTCTTCCCCTGGATATAAAATTCATGTTCCTCTCGCTACACGATGTATTCGGTGCAGGCTCGACCCTAATAAACAAGGGAAGCCTTCGAACGGTAGTGCGAGGTATGTCAGTAAGTCTCTGTACGAATACTCTTGAAAATCGCTGGGTTCAGACATGTCATCGACGAGAAAATGCGAGAGGTTTGCCTGTATCTCTTGGACTTGCAAATGAAGAGAGCGCAGTAATTCTTCTTTACTCCAATCTGTAATGTCTTAAACGAACTTTTTCAAAACAGCCCGGCTAGATCGGCAAATTTTTGGTCGCGTCAAAACAGTGTTCGTCATATGTAAATTTTGGATTATATTGGAAGTTTAATTACACGGTACTAAGTGCAAAGGTATTGTTGTTAAAAGTTGGTTTTGGGATTTACAGTACTTGCAGATCTCTACAACTTTTTGGTGACTGTGAGTATGTTGTTAGTTATTCTCGCGTCGAAATTCAAATACAGAATTGCTTATGGCGACCAATTTCCGCCGACATCCACCTCCCCATCGGCCATGTTTTTGGTTCTGGTTCGCGTTTCTCTGTCCGGCGAAAGCTCCAAAGACTTTCCGGTCCCGAAACGTGAGTCGCTCATCCGACAAAGCTGTTATTTTAACATGTCTTTAAGAAAAGGTTAATTTATAGTAAAGTTTCATGCTTATGAGCTTCTTTGTATACAAGATACAGTTTGAATTATCGTGCCGAAATCGAGCCGAAAAGTTACGGGGCTCTCAAGAAACGCACTCTTGTTGTAACCTGACAAAGGTCAGCTCTTTACAACAGTCGGTACATACTCTGTCTGAGATTGGCCGTTTGAAGAGTGGTTGACTCTTAACTGGCAACTCAAGGCAGCCGCGCAAAGCACCAGTATATGCTGCGCTATTACAAGACATTGTTAAGTGGAAAGCCCGGGATCAAACGCAAGTATAAGGGCAAACACAGTGGAACAACCAAGATTCAAGAACGAGGCAAAGGAGACTCCATACAACAATTTTACAGAGAGGATAACTCTCAACAAGAAGGCACGAAATTCGACAGCTGGCCAGTCTGCATGAGAGTTGCAAGTCAAAAATGATTATTGAACTCATTGTTAAGTTCCGTATACATGCGTCAAGTAAAAAGTATAGATATACACGTAGAACAAAAGCAGAACCTCAAGTACCCAAAACAACTATTGTTTGGTTGCTTAAAAGCGCTGGCGTCGAGCCTTCATTCGACAAAATGTTTTTTTAAAACATATTCCGATTAAAGGTTTTTAAAGACAGTTCACAAAGTTGCGATATGTTGGTGCTATAACATGCATATGTACTTGTTCCTCTCTCTGGCTACATCTCCCTGTGTGTATCATCACCGTAAAGATCTCGTTCTTGTGCTAATGTGCTACGATCGTGCTTCAGCTTTTAAAAATCTAAGTTAGAAGATAGCAATAAACCTTGGTATTTCTGATGAAACATTAGAACTGGAACCTCAATTACATATTTAAAATCAAAGTCATACACTTGTGCTTGGATAGGATAATAACATAGCTATAATATTACCTGTTTTAATAAATATCCGGCTAACGTATCGTTATCTAATTACCTGAACTTGTCGTTGAATTCCAGTTTCCACAAAAAATGGCAGAAGGGGGAGAATCTTGGTTGGACGAGGAGGAGAGGTCAGTATGCATAGTGTTAAGCCCCATACAAAAATTTTATGTTTACATTCGCGCATAGTATATAATAATACCACTCTATTTATAAAGTTTCTATAATTTTTCAAGTGTAGCGCTTTACAATAAGGGTAAATTAAGGAATTTCATAAAAAAAGTAGTACTAACAATGATAATGTTTAATAAGAGTTAATAAAAACAAAATTTTTAACCTTATCCTTGAACATAGATAAAGACGTGGTATTTGTAATAACGTCTGTGGTAAGCCATTTTATAAAGTAGGAGCACTAAAAAAAAACAGGAAATCTTTGTTTTACTTAATGAGGGTGGTAAAGGGTTTTTTCGTGATCCGTGAAACGCCCTTTTTATTTCCTGTGAATTGTGAAATGGCAAATTTTTTCCTCGTGAAACGTGATTTGGATACTGAGCCGTGAACCGCGAATCACCGTTTTTTCACGAGAATTGCCAAATGACTGTTTATTTTTATCCTGAAATGTGACTGTAAACGATGATTCTCTTTGTCATGCAAAAAAATCTCTAGTAAGTGTTTTAAAAAACAAGACTACGTGTGGTAAAGAGACTACAAGACTAAACCAAAACTACGTGTGGACCAGTGCCGATCGTGCTGGACGCCAGGTCACTCTACTCATTCCACCTTTTCTCTTGGTTTTCTTGCGGATCATTGCGGAACGGTGTCTGGACGGTCGCAAGGTTTTACCTCAGATCATAGTTTTGTATAGTTTATATAAAGTACACGCTAACAAGAAAGCCTTGGTGCAGAAAGAAAAGTCTAAAGTCCTGTTGTCGTGCAAAGTGCAAAAAAAAAACCTGTAAACATTTAAGAAAGACGTCTTGGATTTTGGTGGAAAACAGCGTGTGGCGGAAACCCCTATTTTTTTTAGAATTTTCTTTTGGGGGGGGGAGGGCACAGATTTAAATCTGTGGCCCCCCAAAATAAATATGCCACGCGTATGGAGTTGATCAAATGTCACACATATGCTACACCTTAGTCATGCTTTGCAAAAAACGAGCTTGTTTCAATCCCAGACATAAATCTGCAAATTAGTTTTACAGCTTACGTTATACATAAAATAGTTCTAGTTCCTACGTTGTGTATAAATATAAGCCGTTGTAATTGTTGTAAAATTCGCTGAGGAAGTTCCCCTACAGCGTAGGAGAATATTTAAAGAAGTTTTACAATTTAAGTTCGCACAGTGCTGCTCACAAGTTAGTCTTTTAAAAAAGTTGCCTTGAGTCGAGTGGACGGTCAGTGAGGACAACAAACAAAGCTGTACTTTGGATGTAATTCATCAAAAAGTAAGGAAATTTTTTTAATCGTGAAATGGCCATTTTATTTCCCGTGAAACGTGAAATGGCCATTTTGTTTTTCGTGAAACGTGATCTAGACCCCCCCCCCCCCCCTTTACCACCCTCCTTAATGTAATTGTCGTAAGAAATGTAATATCAATGAGGTGAGTAAAAAATCAGCTTTTAGTCTAGTTCATTTGGGAAAAAATTTCCCACAATGTAGATCTACAACAACTATGGCTTATTGGCTGTATGAATGTTTATTTATTTATCTTTCTTATTACTCGTTGACTAGCCGATGTTTTTATTTCTTTTTCTCATTAATTTTAGTGAGGAAATTGCGAACTTAATGATGCTCTATGTTATGGTAAGGTTTAATGAGTGCCATCAGTTTGCTATGAACTACAGTTGACTTCCGGTAACGTAACCCTACCCTCAGTAACTCGAACATCCCGCTAACTCGAAGTAAATGGTTTTACCCTGAATATCTCAAACTCTCTCGACAACTCGAAGCTTGTTTTAATTTCCTTGAAGATTCGAGTTATCGGGAATCAATGGTATACCTTATTATGCTAACAAATTTTGAGTAGAAGAATTTCTGTTTTTGCTGTTTTCGTTGTTGTTATTGTTTGTTTGTTTGTTTATGGGAATGGCCTTTATACGATTTTCCATTCTAGAATCGATTCATTCCCCCCCCCCCCCTTAGACTTCGAGGATGTTGCTCTAAATGTATTGGTATCGTTATGAATCTCGATGTTCTTTTCATTTATTCAAAATCCTTGTAACTGATGCATACCTACTGATCATCTTTCATCTTTAATTGCATTTCCAGGGCGCACTTAACGTAGAACAGCTAAAAAAGAAGGCAGACGAAAAGTTCCGTGCGAAGGAATACATGAAAGCAGCGTCTATTTATTCAATGGCGCTTGAATGCCCAATTACCTCCTTTGAAGAAGTGGCCATCCTTTCTGAACAGCTTCTTCGTAAGAGAGCAGAGTGCTTCTTTAGAATGGTGAGCACCATCTTTAGGCATACTACATTATGAAATACGGACAAGCATGCAAAACACTTCTATTGAACACGTCATGAGAGACTAGCTTTTGATCATGTTTATTGTATTGCTTGTATTGCGAATGTGTGGCAGTAGTTCTACAGACCCCGTGGTTAAATCGGAACGTGAGCTCGAGTTAAGAAGATGTACACACAGGACTTACTGTTGAATTAAATAATATTTGTTCCTGTTTGAACCGAGTGTCCGTGTGTAACATTGACGTGACCGAACAGTGAGTAGGAATCTGCTTAGATACTACCGAATTTTTGCCAGTTATTTCACTGAAAATTTTCAGTTGAGAACCGGCAAAGCTTTAACGTTTGGAAGCACCCGTTTATATCGCACAATAAAGAGTTTCAAATATTGATCCAGAGCCGTGGAACATTAAGACGAGAAAAAGCACTCCATTTCGGTTTGGACACAACAATTGATTAACTTTCAATCGAAAATTTACATTACTGTTACTTTCAGTGCAAATTTGGAAAACGTTCAATTTCCCGATTGCAGTGACAAAAGAAAAACCAAAAGGAAAGGAAAGAAGCAAGTAATAACAGTTACTGCTGCATATATAAAATATGAGCTTTGCACTTGCTCCTAAGTTAACTATAGCATCTTACAGTCCAAGAGCTTATAAAGACCCAGTCCTATTTTGAGTAGTTCGGTTTATATACTCGAAATGCATCAATCGAAGGCTTGACACGATTACAGTGCAGCTACTTGAACCGGGCCACTTGAAAGAAAATTGACCAATCGCAACGCTAATTGAGAACAAAAGAAGGCAACATTTTTTCATAAACTGACCAATAACGTTGAAGGATCTAGACAATAAATCTCCAAATAAATTTGAAACTGTCACATTCTGCGGACCTCTCGGGAAATAGTCGCATTTTTTATTGGTTAGCTTCAATGGTGGTTTTTTTAAACATTTTCAAACTCGATACGATTGAAATCTGGCGGATAGTTTTACGCGTCACATAAGCTCGGGCCTGACATAAGCTATTAGCTTATTGTAAATGTAAATGTTTCCAAAATGGCTTTTGCCCAGAAAATACAAGTAAGACTGAATCGAGAGGGCGGCATATACGGCAACAGTCGCCGACATTCCCTGCTATAATTTACGAGATAACGTTGCAGACTTGCACCACGCTCACATATTAAAAGGATTTGGATTTTCTTGCAGTACTTGTTCAAGTCGTGAAAGTAAGTAAGTAAGTAAGTAAGTAAGTAAAACTTTATTTAAACACGGAAAATCATCAGTTAATTAAGCTTAATTAAGTAAATAACAAAACCTAATTACAACTGCTTTAAATGATTGCCGTGTGGGAATCCGATATATCAGCTATCTAGTGGTGATTCAACTCGTACCAGTCGTACGAGTTGTAAAACAATGGTTACAAGTGGTTCGATTCGTTGAGGCCGTGATATGGTATTTTTCAGTGAAATAAAATGAGGTGTTACTTGTCATTGCATCTCATTAAGGCAGGGACCCACTCAACTCGCATGAGCTGCATCTCATTAAGAAAGCAGGGGCCCAGTCAACTCGTACGAGTCGCTCAACTCGTTCAAGTGGTGAAACTGCATCTCATTAAGAAAGGCAGGGGCCCGGTCAACTCCTACGAGTCGCGACTATGCCTCTTTCTTTAAGCGTACGACCCCAAAACATTCGTTGCATGAAATAAACCGAACACCGAGCTCATGCGGTACACGAAATAGAAGACGATAACATGTCTATTACTCGTTCTATAAGCGTTGCGCAAACTGATCACGGAGTTTTAAAAGCGAACTGTTATGTGGATTACTCCTTCTATTGAAGCCTTGTGAAACTGTCCAAAGGAAAACAACTATAATTTTGTCTCGTTATTTAAGCTACGTACGAAGCGAGCGACATACACGAAAGACATACGTTCGAAGCGAGCGAGCTACACGAAATAGAAGACGATAATATGTCTATTACTCGTTCTATAAGCGTCGCGCAAAATTGATAATAGGGTTGTAAAAGCGAACTCATCGATTACTGCTTCTATTGAAGCCTTGTGAAACTGGGGCCTCGTTATTTAAACGTACGTACGAAGTGAACAAGATACACGAAAGACATACGTTCGAAGCGAGATAGAAGGCGGTAATGTGTCTATTACTCGTTCTATAAGGGTCGCGCAAACCGATAATAGATTTCTAAAAGGGGACAGTTATGTCGATCACTCCCTCCAATGAAGCATAGTGAAACTGGCCAAGTGAAGGCAACTATGATTTTGCCTCGTTATTTAAGCGTCGAAACGAAGCGAGCGAGATACACGAAAGACATACATGCGAAGCGAGCAAGGTACACGAAATAAAAGACGATAATGTGACCATTACTCGTTCTATAAGTGTCGCGCAAACTGATAATAGAGTTCTAAAAGCGAACTGTAATTTCGATTACTGCTTCTACTGAAGCATTGTGAAACTGACTAAAGGAAGACAACGAAGCGAGCGTGATACACGAAAGACAAGACGGTGATATATCTGTTACTTGTTCTATAAACGCTGCGCAAAATGAGAACAAAGTTTTAGAAGCGGGTTCTCCAAGAGACATGGGATGTATGTCTCACTTGAATCCCTTGGGTAACGCGTGTTATAGTACCGCGCGACTACATAAACGCCATTCCGATGCTTCACTACGACCAAACTGAATAGCACGCCACTCGCATCATACCACTAAATAAATAATTACAGTGCATGTTTTAAAACCTGATACCAAAGTTTCCCTGACATTTCAGAATCATACACAACACAATAAACGCTCCACAGACATATTTACTTCATGATAATGCTTCTTCCCATTTCCGTTCGATATACCATATTCTAATCGGATCGAACTGTAATTTCTCATATAACGAATGTTAGACGGCAAGTAGACATTTGTTTCTGTTACACACTCATGGAAAAGATACTAAACGCTAAAGCCCGAATTCCCACTTGCCCGACAAACTACCGCGAACTGTTTTCATTCCATAAATAAACAACAAACGTAGGTATGCAAATTTCAAAGACTGACTTTGAATATTTAATTCCATTCAAAACCGCAAAACTCAGACTAAAACGGCTCACTTATCGCATGTAACCAACTATATGGTGATCGGCGAGTTAACTTCGACCCTTTCACAATGCGATGCACTTCTACCAGTTCTACAAATCGTTTAAGTCTTACAACTTGTTTTAACTCTCTTCAAATTCTAAGTGTCGATAATGAGATACAGTTTCACTAGTTGCACCACTTGAACGAGTCGTACCACTTGAAAGGACCCTCTTCCGCACAGCTCTACCGAGCTGTAAGTAAGAGTAATGATATGCAATTTCATCACTTGCACGACCTGAGCGAGTCGTACAACTTGAAAGGACCCCCTTCCTCACACCTCTACCGGACTGCAAGTAATAGTAATGATATGCAATTTCACCCCTTGAACGACTTGAACGAGTCGTACCAGTTAAAAGGACCCCCTTCCTCACAACTCTACCGTACTGTAAGTAAGAGTAATGATATGCAATTTCACCACTTGATTTCACCAGTTGCGTGCAAAGGCACCAATAAATGCTTCATGTTGTTTCACTGAAACGTCTCACATTCACTTCTTCACCACTTGTACAACTCGTACCAGTTGCACCACTTGAATCACCACTTGCACGACTTGAACAAGTGGTGAGTATTGGACAACCCTCATTGAGACGAGGATTGAGACCGCGGCTGCGAAAGGGCTGCAGAAGCCAGAATCCTTACATCAACGATAAGCACCTGTTGATTCAAAAAGCACTTAGTGAATAAGGAGATTTGGGAACCTCCGTTTATAATTAAACGAACAAAGGGCCCAAATGTCGATATTTATCTTTAGATGATTAGATCTGTGTTTGTTTATACTCGCTGCGCTGAGCGAACGCTTATCAGAATCAAGCAAGTTTGTTGTGTTACCGACTTTTATTTCGGAAAAGGTTTGTTCTACAAACAAACTGATGTATTAGCTGTACTGCTGAAGCGAAAGTTTTGTTTAAGGTTTGTTTATAATGGGCGAGATTTATTATCAATTGCGAATTCGACATCTCAATGTTCTGCTCAAAATTTAGCACATTTATGATCGAAAGCAACCAATCGTAGACGTGACAGTTTTCTGAGCGGTCACGACCAGAGGTCACGGTGTCAAATTTTTTCGAACGTGCATTGTCTGCCTGCTTCAACGTTAAAGGTTGTTTACAAAAAAAACTTTGTTATCTTTTGTTTTCAATTAGCGTCGCGAATGGTCAGTTTTCTTCCAACTGGCCCGGTTGGAGTAGCCGCACTTTAAAACTTTAGTCGTTAAAATTCTTTGACATTTTAACACTTTCTCGAGAAAGGGTAGTATTGTAAAAAGGGTGGTTATTGTTAATCGTGGTAAATACAATAGCTGTATTTATTTGAGAGTGGTAAATACTTGAGTTGTAGATCGCAACGTTTCGACCAGTAGTTGTTTCCTGTGAGGTCCGATTTGAAGTCATTCCCTAGGCGGTTCGCTGACGTACCAGTCTCCCGTTGTGTTTCTTGATCGTTAGTATGCAGGCTTCAGGAATTTCGATTCCGTTATCCCTGTTGATGTTATCAGGGTGAAGTGTTTCTGCCGATAGCTTCGTTGTCCCTACTGGAGCACCAGTACACCCTATACATTTGCGTCTAACATTTTATTACATTTGTGATCGTCATCTTAATACATTTGTGGCCAGATATTACATTTGAGACATCAACAGCATCCTTGCATCTCTTGCTGTTACTCTTCACTTATCATAAAAGGACAAAGGAGATCATTCAGCTAAGTAGTAGCTCTTATTTAAGCTTACCATACATTTAAGTTCACCATCAATTCATCTCATTCCCACCATTCTCACGATCGAGTTTGCTTCTTTGTTTTGTTTCTGACATTTATCGTCTATCATGTTACACTGTTCTCTATCCAAAAGCGATAATTCTTCGCTTTCTGCCATTACGTTACAGATATTTGTTCCCGCAGTTCGAGATAAATAGCTTTCGGGCGAAAAACGTTTTCTAAGTTAGCGAAGGTCTAGAACGTTGTGTCGGCGTCTCTGGTTTTGAAATGGTTACTAGTGGGGGGGGACAGGGGGGCGGGAGACCGGGAGAAAAGGGGGCGGGAGGTGTACGGGAGGCGGGAGAAGAGGGGGCGGGAAGCGGGATTCCCAAGGTGGCGGGAAGCGGGAGAAAAAGGGGAAAATTACGCAACATTGCGCAATGTTTCGCAATCGAAAAAATGCAAAGGGGCGGGAGCCAAAAAATACAGGGCGGGAACCGGGATTAAAGGGTACGGGAAGCGGGAGGTTCAAACCCCCCTGTCCCCCCCCACTTACTACTGTATTGAAATGACAGCTGGTCTAAATTCAATTGTATAGCCCTCTGAATTAACCACTTTATCATGCAAAATGATCAACATGCAATTCCCAGTAATTAATTATAATATAACTTCCAATTATGAAGAGAAAGATGAAATACAGGGCCATAAATTGGGAAGAGTGTTGTATTCAGTTTCCACGAATCAGGGGCTCGAAAGGAAAACATCTTTCTCTTTTAGAAGTCAGATGTCTGTTTGTCTGTATTGTTGTCTTTTGTATGTTTGTTATAGTGACAATAGAGACCCCCTAAGTGTTACTGTTTGTAGTTTGAGTGCTAAAAATTATACGAGCAGAGTCTCCTCTGCTATCGTCTCATATATGCCCGGTTGGACTGCAAACAGTTCACATTATCAATGACCTTAGTTTATCATCCAATTATCCCACAGGGCGAATATCTTGAGGCTATTAGAGACAGTGAGAGAGGTAAGAATAAAAAAAAAAGAAGTTACAACAGACTAATATATTGTCATTAAAGATGTGTTAGTTGTTCATCGTGGTGTAAGATAGGAAAGATGAACGTTTATTCGTTTGTCTCACGATGGAATCGCTTTGAGTTGTTGATCGCGACGTTTCGACCGCAATACTGCCAATCTCCATCAGGCGATGAGGTCCATTGTTTACGTGTCGCTATTTGTAGCGTGTTGGTTCGCTGCTATTGGTGCGTTTCGATTCATCATCATCCGGGCAACTTGGTACCAGGATACCAATAGTGCGAATATATTTCCATTACTGCCTGTAATCTTTTATTTATCATTTGAGCTTCTACATACTGAAGTAATTCTTTAGGTAGTACTTTTAAGTAATACGTATGTCGTACATTCTCTAAAAGGTACGCTTCCAAGTACCCTGCGCGCAAAGGCCCTTCGATCTTCCTAGATAAGTCCCGAAGAGGAAGGGACCTCTGCCAGCCGCCTCGACTTTCTTTGATTTGCCGCTTATCCACCGAAACGGATGAGTCAGTCCGGTTTGGAACCAGTTTTTCCCGTTTTTGCTCAGTGCGCATGTGCTTTGTTAGAAATTGCTGACTACGTACGCGCCCACGGTACGCTGGGTACGCTCGTGAAGTTCACAACAGCGGACGTTTCTCTTTCGAAGGATGTCTTTGATAAAGCCGTGAAAAGTGCACTGGGAAGAGTGAATACTCATGGAATAAGCAATCTCACACAACACCAGTCGAAGGCCTTGCTTAATTTTCTGTGTGGTAAAGATTCTTTTGTCTGTTTGCCAACCGGCCATGGCAAATCGCTATTTTACCAACTGGAACAAAAGAATCGGGGTTGCGGTTGCTTTCGGACCAATCGCAATAGGGGTAAAATTTTACTTCTGGTTTGAGCGGGAATCGATGCGAAGGGCTACGCGAATGTGCACTTCAACGCTAATATTTTTATGGCGAAATGACATTTATTTTCGTCAACGGCGAGGGAAGCAAACGGCAAGAGAAACAATTATTTGCCGATTGGCGGCCGGTAATTTTGAAGACGAAACGGTCTCAGTGCAAAATATAATTTACCGCATGGCGGCCAAGAAGTTTGAATACGAAACAAACTCGACACAAGTGCGTTTTGTTGAATGAAAGCCGAGAATGTTGAGGACGAAAGAGACTCAACACGAAAATACTTCTGAATGACGGCGACAAAAAGGGGGACAAATAAAATAAATATCGCTAAGACCAAGATTTCTATGCAAGACTTCCGTGACCCGCCAATTGGAAATCACTGGACTGTTACAACATGTTGACAGTCGACAAAACGTAGTTTCTTGATCAGCAAAAAGATTTCGAGGCTGATAAGTTTTCAACCTGTGACATAAATTCGAACAGAATTATTCTCAGCCTTACGGTTTAATTATAGCTTTACTCAACTCTCTTGTGTTTAATACGACCGAAGTCAGAATATTTTGTTGTGGTAGCGGCTGTCATTCGGTAAACATATGCATGTTAATTGAAGCGAGCCGAGCAAGGCCCGGTTACATTTGAATTTAGCGCATGCTCAACAGGGAAAGTCGAGGCGGCTGGCAGAGGTCCCTTCCTCTTCCCGACTTATCTAGGAAGATCGAAGGGCCTCTGCTCGCAGGGTAGCTTCCAAGTAGATGAAAGGGGAAATAAAGCGCCAAGTTTACTTCGATGACACTTATTTTTATCCGACTGTGTTCATGCTAATTCCTGCTTTGTATCTATTACATGTAGTACCTGATGTAGTACCCAGGGAAGTAGTTGAGAGTCATTTGTGTTTTACTAAAGCTGCAATACTACGTGTTTTATAATAAATCCTAATTGTTACGGTCTTTTTGAAATAGCATTCCTGCCAAAGTTTAATGTACAACTAGGGGTCGCTTTTTGCGCTGTCAATCAATTTAGGAAATGAAAAACGATAATTTTCGTTTCGACCATCTGCGAATACTTGCTTGTCAACGTTTTTGCTTGTTTTTTTTTTTCTAACTTCAAGTTGTTATTTAATTTAAAAGGAGAGAATTCAGTGAGCAGTCAAAGCGACGAAAGTCATTTTGCCCCAGTCCTTACACCTTCTGGTTTTTTGGGTTATTTTAATTTGGCAATAGTTAGTTCATTTACATTAAATGATTTTGATCTCTCTTTTGTTACTAGCCATGGGAGTCGCAGAACATAACAACAACATGAAGCTAGCAGTCAAATCTCTTTTTATCAAGACGAAAGCTGTACAGAATCTTGAAGACTGGGTTCGGGCATTTCCTCTTGCTGTTGCGTGCAAGCATCTGAGACCGGAAGTAAGTAATCACCCGAGATACAAGGAGGTGATTTGGATAATCGTCCAAGCTCAAAAGGGGAAACAAAGGCGCTGGGATAAATGTTGTGGCAGCTGCGGTGGTGCAATTTTTCACGCCCCTTCCCATTAAGTTTCCATTGACTGTCAGACGACACTGATGCGTTTCTCTTGACTGGCCCGGCTCGTCTCTACAACATACCGTCCCAGTAACACGCATCTTTTCCACGATTTTAGTTCTGGGGAGATTAATTTAATCAACATGCACGAAAAGCTCGAAAATGAATATTACAACTGCGTTAGGTTATATGTAGTTTTTCGACACTTTGAAGCTTATTTAGTTTACTGAACCGGCTTGTCTCTACAACATCCCGTGACCAAAAAGATGTGTACATTTCTATTCCCCAACCGAAAGGTGTGAAATGAATAAGGAGGAGCGCCATTTCTTTCTCAGCGGAAACGTTTTCTTTTGGTTAAAAGAAAGCAGTCACAGTGCCACCTAACGAACCCAAAAGACCAATCAGAGCTCAAATAAAAAGCATGGCGCCATGAGCGGAAAAACGTAAGCATAAGCAAAGACACGAGACGCGATTTTGGTTTTACTTCTTTTTGGTTGATTCATGAAACACAACATCCTTGCCCTAAATGGGGATTAGAGCACTCTGTTGTTAACAATTTGTTCTAGTCAGAAAAAGCAAATTCAAGACAAAGATCTTTCATATTACTGTACGTTCTACCCTACAAAAAACAGTGTTATTAGTTGGTTGTTAAATGTTACTTTTTCCATTGTTTTCTAGTGCGAAAAGACCATGACAGTCTTAACCGAGATAAAGGAGAAACTAAGAGAAGAGATTATTAAGGTGAGTTCCTAACCTATGATTGTGATTCTTGGAACGTAGCAGTGAATAGAAGTTCAATGCAATTGTCCTGCCAAACTCCTAAAGAATGCTCCAGGCTGGAGACTGCATACTGAGGATAAAATGCAGGCTGATGGGAATTGTAAACTGCAGACTACAGACTCAATTCAGACTTAAGGAAGAATACAGATCAGCAGACCAAAGATAAGACCCATTTACATGTACTGTGTTAAGATAAACTCAAAACTGATATAAAGAGTGAACTATGTTTGCAACAAGTATTAAGGCTTTCTTATACATTTTGTTAACAGGATGAGAGAGTGGTCCACGAAGTAGTGGTGACAATGATTGAATTTGCCACAGAAAGAGAGATGAACAGTAAATATCTGGAATTGGCTGTAGAATGTTACACCGAGTTATTGAAGTTGCTACACTTTAAATTTCTCCCTGGAGTTCTGCTTGGACGAGCGGGATGTCTGCAAAACCTGGTATATATTATATTCCAACTTGTACCCCCAACCGAGTTTCATAGTTAATCTTTGTAAGAATTGTTACGCTTTGAAAGTTTTGTGAATTTGTAATAAAGCCACATCACTGCTAGTGAGGTTTCAGGTCCAGCACCAGATACACTTGTGTAAAAGAGCACACGAAAGCTTTTTCAACATTTAGATTTCTGCGCATAATTTAAGTATCAGAGACACGTTCAGTGGAGTTTATACTTTAACCGAGTCAAATCCGAGTCCGAGTCAAAATGCCGAATCACCTATCAAAAGCGGTGAAAGTGCCGTACTGGGTGAGGAGAAATACTGTAAAATTCCGAAAATATGAACCACCGTGTATAAGCTCCCCCGAATACAACCCCCAAATTTTAAACGAAAAAGGGACTCCAATAATAATCTCCCCTGGGTCCAGAAAGGACCCGGCCTCTTGCACAAACCGGATTGTTGGCATTTTATTGTGATGACGTCACAAACTGGGAGGTGGATTTTGGCATTCCATTGTGATGACGTCACGAACTGGGAGGGGTGGGTTTTTCGTGGAAGGGAGTTTGTTGTGTGTGTATGGATGGTGCTCGAGGGCAAACCAATCAGAACGCCTGATAGGGTCAGAATCCCATTATGATGATGTCACAAGCATGAAATGTTGGTTGTTTTGTGGTCGTGGCACCCTTTTTGTGGAAGATCCAAGGGGCGGCGGCGCGGAGGCGGGCGCGCTCAAGGCCTATATTGAGGTGACCAGCTTAGTTAGCGATGGGATCGAGAGGTGGCGGATTCAAATCCAGCCGGGATCTAAAAATTTTTTCTTTTTGTTTTCTCAACATATTTTTTTCTCAAGGCCAGTAGACCGAGGAAAAACTTGGATATGGGTCGTAGTCCTATTTCATAGCACTTTCGTTGACATGCGCCGAAAAAAAGATGGCGAGCTTAGGAGATGCCCCCAATTTTTTTTTTTTTCACTTCGTTACATGTTTTTTTTTTGTCTAGGTGCGATTCATTCCAGGTAGCTTTGTTTCATGCTTTGTTTTTTTTTTTTTTCGCGGAGTTTTTGTCCTGGGTTTCTGCTTCTTTTCCTGGAAAAACTCAAGATGGCCGCCAGCTTTCTTCTCAGAAACAACACGCACGAGTTATTTCGTCTCTCTCGTCTCACAGCTTTACAGACAACACATCATGGACTCTGGAAAAAATAGGGAGAGCAGCAAATAAATGTTCTCTTGGGTAGTGCAAAAACTTTTTTACAAGAACGTGCAGAATCGCAAGCTGCGAAGAACCACATCGATTCTCAATTTTTTTTTTTGGAGGCGACAAATAGATCAATTTCAAAACAAACCAGCAAACAAAAAGTACTAAAACTCGGTGCTTTTTCATCTGAAGTTTGTCTTTGTTGTTGTAATTACTCCAAGAAAATGAAAGAAGTTTAGCCTCATAAAATCGACCACATTTAAAATGATTACTGAGGAGCCGAGGAGAGAAACCCGATCTCTGGTGCTCCTTTCTTCGATAAGCTCTAGATCGCCTAAATCATTTACAAACGGAAGGGAAAGTATAAAGTATTTTGAGAAACTAGGTATCGAAACATGGATCGACTGCATCGTTCTATCGTTAGCATAATCTAATAGGCACATATATTACATAAAACATCAAGATGCAGGCAGATGAATAAATCATTTTGCTCACCTTCTAATCCCCTACACGCAACCATGCTTCGGAGAGCAAAGTAGAGAAAGAAACTCGTAGAGCCTTCTGGGAAATTCTACAAAGAAGATATACCGCTGACCAGTGACTCGGCATTTTGACTCGGGCTCGGATTTGACTCGGAAAATATTTTTACTCCGTTCAGGTACACACAATCCAAAGAAAGAAAAAGCTTTGAAACAATAGACAAAGAGGAAGCAGGGCAACAATCAATAAAACAATCAATGAGATCGAGAGCCGTTTGGGTGGTGAAAACGACAACCTCGTTATCAGGATCCCTGGGAAGGAGAGAGACCCTGGGGACAAGGTTGGGGAAAAGAAACGCTTTACTGGAATGACCTAAACGTTGTGCGCAAATTCTTTCGGCGAGTTTACAAACGTGTTCCGATTTTTCTTTATTATTCAGGGAAGACACAGCGAAGCAATAGACGATTGTGCACATGGTATGAAATTACATCGTATGAATTGTATCGTATTACGCTATACTAGTAGTCGTTGCCTCTTACCGCAACCTAAGTCTTTCCCAGGGGGAGGGGATGACGTGAATTTAGAATAAGTGTTTGCCGCAAAGGTTTTTAAACCTTGACCCTATTTAGGGATAGAAAATCGAAAATTGATACACCTTTTAAGGCCCAAAAAAACCAAAAAATATCACACTATTCAAGGGAAACATTGTGTGAATAGGTCATTTTTATTCCTCTTGTGTAGCATTATAAGTTTAGCATCAAGCATAGAATACTAGACTAAGCCTAGTTTAGTTTTGCTAGGCGTTTACATACTGAATGAACAACTTTATTAAAGTGTCTAGTCTTCTAGCTGGCTAGAATCTAGCCTACTAACCGGGGACACCTTAAAGTTAAAATTTAATTAAGTGTAACGTTACATTCAGTATTTTAAAAATGATGATTACAATTCTCCTACCTAAACTACATTAATAAAAGGCTATGTAAAAGATTAAATAAGAATTAAATGTAAATGAAAGTACATTAATAGTAAAAAAAAATTGAATGATTGTTACAATAAAAAGTATTTACTCTGATCAGTCTGCAAGTAAGCAAAAGCTTTGATTCAGTAAGGAGGGCCTCAAGTATTGCACAAGTGGCAATTTGTACATTTGTTGTCATCCATAAGACTGGAAAGGTCCTTCTTCCTAATATTTGTTTTAAAAGCGGATAATGAGGCTAGGCGCCAGTCCATGTTAGACAATTTGGACCATAAGAGCGGTCCGAAGTATCTAAGAGAGTGTTTGCCATAACGTACAGTGCTAAACCTGGGAATAAAAATGTCTGAGTCTCGTAGGTTGTAACTGGACGATGATGCATTAAAAAGATCGATAATATTTGCGGGTAATAACTTAAATTTCACTTTGTACAATTTTAACTAATGACAAACCTATCTAAGGATCACACCGGGATCATAACACCAAAAAGGGGCAAAGTGGATATCTTATTGAAGGACTGAGAACCTAAAAAACCATACCCTATTCCGCAGCACATACCTATATAGCTTTTATATGGGAGTACCCCCCCCCCCGGGAAGTCCTTTGATTTACGACTTACAGTGTTCATTTCCTCATTTCCTTTATAGTACTGTATTTTGAACCTGATAATGAAACAGCTCTTAAAATGATGCGTCAGCTCAAACAAAACCTGGAGACGAAACAGGAAAAAGCTAAAGAAAAGGTAAGTTATAATATTTTCACTTTATTAATTTTATGTTAACTTTAAGCTATTATCCATGCATAAAAATTACTCAGTTTGGCTTGATAATTTAAGTCACGGCATATCGAGTTTAATACCTTGTTTAGTTTCACACCCTATACTTTATTAACTATTATCTACTCAACAACAGCAGCAAAAGCAACAAACGAAATGAAACATCAGCAATTTTTTATCACCGATGGTTCACTATCATGGCCTATTTTTCAAATAGTAAAAACAGTGGCATTTTTGGCCTCGTGTAAGCGTCATTTTACTTGCTTAATTTTCGCAACAAGTGTTTTATTAGCTGAACTTTGAGTTTGAACGCGTTTCTTTTAAGGAAGAGAACACTATTAAAGAGCAGGAACCTAATGAAAGAGACAAAGATCCACTCGCGCCACTTCAAGATCAACAACTTCTCTCTTTTCAGGTACGTCTGGCTCTTAGTATAGATAATTTGCTAGAATTCCAGCTTTGACATTCCTTGCGTTAAAATGTAAACCCCATTTTCTAGGCGTTCAGTGAACAACCAAGGAAGAGAATCACTTTTTGTTGGCAATGATTTTTCATGGTAAAAAACTTCGCACTTCTCAGGTCGAATCACAAGTGGGTTTATCGACAGTAGAAAACGAGGAGAAGAAGACTAACGACGGACACTCGTTGAATTTTGGAGACAAGGTACGTGTATAGCATTACACACTAAGCCTCATGACATACACTCTAAAACTGGAGACAGGAATAGAAACGTCAGCGATTAAAAGCGTGATGCTCTTTCCAAAGTACGTTTATGTGAATCTTTCCATATTCATATCTTTATATCATTCCAAAATGATGATGCAATAGAAATGTGAAACCAATGTGTATTTAAAAATGTGTATAATAGTTTTGACGATACATGAAACTGCATTGATCTTATGTCGTATCATGTATTCCCACTTTGCTGAAAAATTTAATTCACGAGCTGGAAATGTGAGTGTATGCATATTCCAATGCAGAAGGAATTCTGGCAAAACCGCCTACAAATACACGTTACCATGTATAACTAAACATCGCACGTGCCGCCGGATAAAGTGCTAAGCCTGACAATAAACTTATTACATTTTGCGTTTTATTTACAGAATCAACGTACAGAAGAAAAAGAAGAGAACTCCGTTTCTCCTGCAGTAAATGGTAATAACACATTCGATCACAGAAGATTTTATTTTGCACTATTTTTGTTCCTAATTAAACACAAAATTTATTTAAACAGCACTTGAAGAGGCAAAAGAGACAGATCAAGTTCAAGCCGTGAGAACCAATGATTGTGGTACTTACTTTGTTGTTTTTGTTGTTGTTTTTGTTGTTGCTTTTTTGTTCTGTTTTTACTACAAACATCGTATGGACAAGGGAAATGGGTCACCTATCCACCCTTATTGTTCACTGAGTAGAGTAGGGTTTTTGCACATAACTAGTATGTCTCATTTTTCGGCGTTACATTGCAGCAAAGATCGAAAAGAAGAAAAAAAGAAACAAACAGAAGAAAATGAGAAAGAAAGAGAAGAAAAAAGAGAAACAAAAAAACAAAAGTGATTCAGGTAAAGTAGGGATGTCTACGAAGGGCTGACTGGATTACAACAACCCTTGTTCTTCGTTTTTGTTCTATACTTTCTGAAGTTTTGAATGAATTAATATACTTCTTTATTAGCCATTAACTAAATTTAATTTCCTCGCTCGAGGTATATCTATATTCTGAACGATTAAAGTAATGTCCTACCAAAACAAAAGAAATGTTTTTCTTTACTAATTAAATATCCCATCCAATATGAATTTTATGACATCTAGAGAACCAAATCAGCAATAAAACTGCCATAAATAGCGTCACACATCTTTCCTCGCAACAGCTGGTTACGTCATCCAACATAACATGTAACTTAAAGGTATTTTTGTCTAAAATTTCATTCTATTTCTTACTTTTATTGTGTAAATTACATAATTACATTAATTGGTTATTGAAACTTCGGAGGATACATCTCTTAGTTTACATTTTACTTCTTGCTTAGTCTAGGTTTCTTTACAAAATTTAAAATATTTATCCTACCTCATATTTTAAGTTAGTACCTGCCATCAGCTCTTATTTATATAGTCTAAAAATAAGGTAGGAGATTATTCGAGGACATCCGTTATTTTCCTCGTTTGTTTTCTACAAGCAAACCAAACTATTGATCAGTTTCATACTGAACGTTATGTCAAAGACATAGTTAAGGCTAAGACGGACCTTATAGACAGAACTAGGTCAACTTGGGTGAAAAAAAATCTAACAAGCTCATCCAACCTTTGAAAGGTCCTGTTTCTTCTTCCTTGGATTGTCAACTGATTGCATCTGATGGAGCAGGTGACGCAGGGTGACCGGGCAGTAGTAGTAGTAGTAAAATGCAAGGTCAACTAACCATCTGGTTATCCGGGTTGAATGGGAATCGTAAAGTCATGTATACAATCCTCATGACACCTTTCCCTTTAGTTGAAATAGGAAAGCATGTTCTACGTGTTGGCTGTGATTATAACTATAGAGAGCACTTCTTGTTGTGTCTGCAGATCAGAAACTGACGTCTAACACAGATAGTACGTCACCTGATGTAAATGCTGATGAGGATGACTTTCAGAAACCGGATTGTGATGTTGTAGAATCGGATGTAAGCCTAGCGTATCCTAGCTGTACCAACACACAGGAAAATGCATCGTATTATACTTTATCGTCAGCTTTTAAGGCGTCCGTTTTTAGTGATGAAGATTCACCCGCTGACGACTTCATTACTGTGCAATATTCTCGCCGCCCGTATGGAAAGGCAACGAAACCAACTGAAACTGAGCCAGATCCTCATACCCAGTTGAGAGAACAACCACCCCATGGAACCGTGACTATCGCAGAAACACAGGGCCCACTCAAAACGACAGTGACCAGGCCAGCTGCTATGGTGAAGACAGCATCAAACCTGCAACCGATTTATCCGCATGCTTCTCCCAAAACGCATGGAAACGCAACCCTAAGCAAAGTCGACGTGTCAGAATCCTCAACCTGTTTTGCTCTGGAAGAATTTCCAGTGGTGGGGGAAGCATCCTCTCAGAAGCCAGCACAAAACTCTGGAAACCCTTCTGACGCTGGTAATGACAATTTCAAACCACATAACGTGACCGAACCTCCTTCTATTAAGCAATCGTTTCCATCCACCCTGCAGAGGTTTCCAGGTGAAGAGTCAACGAGGAAGCCCAGTACCGAAGAACTTGCACCGACCTCGTCTCAAGAGGTGACTGGTCGTCTTATTAGTAGCAGTAGCGCTGGCTCGCCGCATTCCTGGACAGCAAAACCGGGTCATTCTGAAAGCTATTGTGTACCACTCACTCTCACTCCGAATTTCCAAACCAAAGCAATGTCACGAAAACGTGCTGATGAGATATCATTAGAGTCAAGTGATCCTAGAAGGATTCCCGAGGGGGTATATGTCGTGTGTGACCACTTTCTGCGAGAAAACCGTATACAGTGTTTAAGCAACTCTGGGGTGATTAAGACGTGCAGATCCTGTGCAGATCACGGCCTTCTGAAGTATGCTGCCTGGAACAACATCAATCGCTACTGGCAAGAAATGAGGCCATATCCCGCTTACAGGATTCCACCAAACGCTACTTTGGACATGTGCCGACATTTTTCCACTAACAGGCCCTGCCCAAAGGAGCCATGTACCTTCCCTCATGGGAAACTAGAATCAACCATGTGGTCGATGGAGCGGCAAGGAGGTGGGTTTGAATCACGTTAAAATCAATAAAAGTAGACCTATCCTATTCCATATGTGTGTTATTTAATGAGAGAAATAACATCGTAATTGTCGCGTCCTGTTTACGACGCGCCAGTCAAGATAACATTTGAAACTGGCAAGGTAAACCGTCTCTGCTCTGATTCAAAACCCTTCCAAAACGACTCATAAAGACACAGGAACACGGGTAAATAACAATATTTTTATGAAATGATTGGTTATAGCCGATACAGCATTTGGGTACCCTTTGGCTTAAGAGCAAATGTTGCTAAGGTTTGAGCAAAATTGGAAATGGTCAAAATAAATTTCCCTTCATGTTTTGTGTGGGGTTAATCTTTTTGCTAGAACTACTCAAGTTGATATTTGTTTCGTTTCTCGCACTAACCTGGACTTGGCATCAAGGGTGGGGGGGGGGGGGGTGGGAGTTCATGCCTAAGAATGTAATTTTTCGTCATTTTCAGTGACCTTTTACAAGTTCGGAAAGGGTGGTCTTGCAGCAATTTATCACCACACAGTTACTCTACAACCTGTTAGGTGTAATTAATCTTTTCGCTTTGTCAGCTTCAAATCGAGCGACTTCATGAAAAGTATTTTTTCAATATGTCCCCTTGTCGGGAATTGTTTATGGGAATAATACTACTACAGTACACACAGGAGGACAAAAACACTATCAACAACCTCCAGTCGAGTCAACATCATTCGATGCTTCAGCGATTCTGCTGTTACCGCCATGTTGTATTCTCGTAGCTTTCAGTATTTCGGTTATATTCAGGATCCATTGTATGTTGGGCCGTTAAGGCAACTAGCATGTTCTTTCAACTTTGAGCTCTTGAAATTCCAAAGTGCTCAGCTATAAAATAACAAATCCTGGTTCAATCCCTCGAACGGTGGACTCGGGAGTATTGTATGTTCGTGTTTGTTTGGTGTACCGCTGATCGACATACTGCAGTCAATCGCGTACAAACGTGCTCAACGTTTGTACGCGTGCTCAACGTTTTTAAACGTACGTTTGTACGTTTATATGGACTTTTTAGGGATCAAAATGTCTAAAAAATTACATTTTTGGGCATGAACTTCCCTGATGCCAAGTCCAGGTTAGTGCGAGAAACGAAACAAATATCACAAATATATGAATAGTTCTACCACAAGGACTAACTCCACAAACAAATATGAAGGGCAGTGCATTTTGACCATTTCCAATTTTGCTCAAACCTGAGCGACATTTGCTCTTAAGAAAATATAGGCTTGAACAAGCCCTTGAATCAGTCAACTGGGAGCTGCTCATTATGTGAGTTCGTAATCTACTCGCACCGTGGAGAGTGGATAGACGGAAACGAAATGCATCAAATATCGTAGACATGTATGTTTCTATCTTCTTGACAGTTCTTCCCACTCCTCAAGAAAGTTTAGCTGCTGTAAGACCAGTTCAAGATAAGGATGCACTTCCGACAACAGACACTAGAGGAGGAACTGTAGCAAACGCTTTTAGTTTTTCAATGTCAAATTTGGAAGACTTCCCTAGTTTAGGAGCTGTTTCTTCTCAGAAATCTGCTACAGATACCACGAGGACTATTACCTTATCTGCGTGGACGACACGAACGGATGCATTTGGGAGATTTCCTAATCAAGTCTTACCCTCGGCGAAAGCAACCATTATGCCTTCTCAAATGGCTGAAGTAAACAGTGCTCCAAGTAATCAAATGTCCAATTCAGATACTCCCAAGAATACCTCCTTCCTCTCCACGTGCCCTACTCGACCTGATGAAGGTTACCAAATCACAGATGCAAGTGTTGCTGCCACTGAACAGTCTCCTACAGACACCTTGATCATTGCCAACTCTTCCGCCTGGGCTTCACATATTAATGCATCAGGAAGGACTGCACCAGCCCTACCCTTGGATAACTCTTCCATCGTGGCTTCACAAATGGTTAAGGGAAGTAGTGTATCATCCATGAATCCTGGCGCAGAACAATCTGCCAACACGTTCAGTAATCCCAGAAAGATTCCCAAAGGTGTTTTCGTTGTGTGCGACGACTTTCTCCAAAAGAACCTTAAGCGAGCAGCTAGCATTGCTGAAAAGATTAAAACCTGCAAAGGCTGTGAGAATCGCGCAAAACTGAGGTATGCTGTCTGGAATGGCAAAAGCAAGCAGTGGCAAATAATAAGGCCATATCCTGAAAAGGTTTCAGCCAAAGTGGCCTTCTCAGAATGCCAGCAGTACGTCATGAACACTCCCTGCCCGCGAACACAGTGCTCGTTTGCCCATGGCCAGGAAGAACTACTGATGTGGACACTGGAAAGAGAAGGAAGTAAGTTTATGATGTCAGCTGTATATAGCTGTTTGAGACACTTACATGAATAAACAACTGAATTATCGTTTAAGTGGGCTTATTAATAAAAAAAATTAATATTGTAAACAAAATCATCACAATGGGAAGAACTGCATTAGCTTGAAGAAGCTTTTCCTCAAATTGCGCTGACCTTGCCTCTTTCTGTCTACTCAGTGCATAGGTAGGTGCCAACGAACCGTGAGCGAAACCTAGCAAAATGTTGGGGGTATTAAACTCTCCAGTGGACCAGAATCTCAACCGGGCGAGACTGGTAATGCTCACAATCGCTTCGTACAACAGAAACCGGACCTAAGCGCTAGCAACGATTTGCTACCTGGCTAATTCAACCTTTTGATTTGGATGGAACTTGCCGTTTTAAAAAACTAAAACAGTGCTGAGTTATACATAATTTTGTCTTTTTCTTATTTGTATTAGTTCTTCCTACCCCACGAGACACCCTTTTGGGATTCCCTGGAAAGGTAACGGCGGAAACAACCACGCAACCTCCAACGCAGTTACGCTACAGACCCTCTCCACCGGGAGTGACTAATGGTGCCTATAAATTGTGCAGGAGGTATTTATAACTACTTCGCTTCCATAAGACAGATTGTCAAAAAATGATAAAGATGTGTGAAAAGTTTGGTAATGCGTTTACTCTCCATCCGAATAACAAAAATATAACCGTATTTATAATTACGTTGGTGACTCTACGAGAAATCTTTGGTTGGGGGAGGGAGGGCGGAAGTAGCATACGGCTTTTTGAACGCCCTCAACGCAACGATTTAATGTTTGCCGTGATACATTTAACTTCACCATAGCTCTACACGGAAATCGGATTTCATATTTTGTTGCTTTGTAGCGTATTCCCGAAATGGCTTTATCTCTTTCTTTCTTGAATGGATGATTTTTTTTTTGGATCTTCACAACTCCTTTCAAATTCATCAAGATCTAGTTCTTTCGGAAAACAACTACAAAGCGGATTTGCCCATGCACGCAAGTAAGAATACTAGGTCCTAAGCAATAAGTCAAAGCCTAGTGCACAATTATTAAGTTGTAACATGCACTGACTGATGATCGATCGTACGAACCATCACAGAAAGCAAAGCGACTAATGTTCCGAACTGATAAACGTTATTCATCCCCTCTCAAGATAAAACATCATATTTGAAAATTCTTTCATCGCTTGGATAATGTTGTTTTTTAAAGTTTTTACCCATTAAATGTAAAATGATTGTCGTCTCATTTGCAGTTTGTATACACGCGAACGATGTAGATTCGGGCGAGGATGCATTTATGCTCATAGCCCTGAAGAAATGAAAGAATGGGGACAGGAATACCACAGAAAGGAAAGGGAGAGACGAATAAAGGAGATCCAGGACAAGGAAGAACTAGACTCTATGGAAATGGCATCTAAGATTTTAAGAGGACCAGCAGAGGATGTGAGTGTATTTGCAAAACATAATCACTCTTTTGCTTTTCCCAAATACGCAAATCCTCTTTTTCTTTTTTTCAAAATATTTCATAGAGAACGTTTCTTTTCTCACACAGCTCGTGGAGCATCTTCCAGGAGTTGAAATTACCTGCACACCTCCTGAACTTAGTGTAAAACTTCAAGGCAACAATGATACGCATGCGTTTCAGTGGACTTTCAACCTCACATTCAAGGTCAGTAAAAGGTGTTTTCTCTGGTCTACGTCTGAGTTACGAGAAATGTCTTCATCCAATGCTATTATAGATTTGTAAATGTTACCAGAATTGCCTAGTGTGGAATATTTCCTAAAGATTGTTGACCAGTGGGCGACGAGGGGAGGTCTAAACACGATTTTGGAATAGATCGTGAAAGATGAATCGTAATACGTACATATAAACGAAAGACACCAATTAAATGATGCTTTTATTTTTCACAGACAAATGAAATAGGACGCCTACGCCACGTTCTTCTACTTCACAGATACCACAACTGTTATCAGTTGTCAGAAATTCGCGTTGGCTGTTATCAAGAAAGTCGAGAATGTGAAAGCTACAAGGTATGTTACACTGCGAAGCTCAAAGAATCCTGGTACAAAGCTCCAGACGACAATGACTTATTAGGGCGCGCAAAAGTGTCTCTCACTGTCTCATTCAAGTCCTCTCTTTATGGAAGTTTTGACCAGTGCGTTGTATTCGACTTTGGAAAAAAACCGTATCTGATGCAGAAGCTGAACGCAGATGTACACAGCGAGTCCTTGTCACAAAGCGCCATTGTTTCAAAGCACGCCACTGCTGCTGCCATTTGGGATGAAAGTTCCGTGGAAGTAGTTAGATTCATCCACGGGACCGACGAGGCCCTTCAGGGAGAACACTTGTCAAGAACCTACAGTCTTCCTAAACAAGTGGATATTACAGATAACGAATTGAATCGTGACAATTACAAGAGAATCATGCATCAACTGCTGTTTGTGGAGGAAGGCTTCATGAAGGATGAAATTTCACGGTGAGATTCAATTGACATGCTTGTATAACATGATGGTTTCATGATGCGCAGTTTGGATGTCCCCATGAAAAAACACCATGCATCAACCCATGAAAACACGACCGCGGCGTTTTGTTATGTTTTCCTTATACGAACAGACCCAGAGCTAAAGAGAGCAATAAAGAAATCCGTAAATCGTCCAAAAAGGGGGAGAGGGGGAGTCTTTGAAGGTGTTTTTCGTTTTACTATTTTGCATGTTATTGATAACTCCTTGGATACTTCACTTTATACAACACACATCCTACCCACACCCCCTACTGCTTCTCACCAAGGGTTTATCCACCATAAGTTAGTTTTTCAGAGCTAAAGCGACTATAAGTTTTACGAAATATATTTATCAACTGCAAGTGATCATGATCATCAATGCTTGTTTAGGTGTGTGATAAAGTTGGTTACCATTGTTTGTCATAGTTAACACCTAGCGCGGAAACCGCAGTGTTACCCAAACCAACATATAAATGTCCCTGCAAAAAATACGTAGCGATAGATATATCAAAAGCAACAAGCGAAACGAAGCTTTATCAGGAGACGTAATTATACTTTTTATAGGACTATCGAGTTACTCATCTCTCTAAAAGACGGAGACACCCCCAGTGAGTTGTTGTGTGTTTATTTACAGTTACACACTTAATAACACTCAGCTGCATGCTCAGTGGAACATCTTTGACGAGATGACAGGAATGAAGTGCGCTGTGGACAATGAGTTATTTGGTGTTCTCTACCTACAAGAGGAAGATGCACTGAGACCTGACGATGCTGCAGGCCGCCTTCTTTATCGCAACGTCAGTTCCGTGTGGCTCCAGCTGGCTAACAGTGTCTCTAACAAAGTTTACGAGGCTCCCGTTGAGAAAGTGGAGAGTGAATGTGTTGTCTTGCGACTGTCATCCAAGACGTGCTCAGACTTACAACTCTATGACACTTGTGATCTTTCCGTTAATGCTCAGTTCCAACTGAACCGGTGGCCACTTTGTGAAATGCATGCGGCTGTTGAAAGGCTCACGACAGGGCAGTTTCGCCTTATTTTCCCAGAGCAAAGAAATTGCACTGTCGGGAGAAACGTAAGTTGTTAATTTACCATAAGCTAACATAGTGACCGTGTTCTTCAAAATCGAGCTCTAGCTTGTACACCAGAACCACCTAGCGTTGAACAGCCGCATCTACATGTTCTCATTCATTGACTTTGCATATCATTGGATAGGGTGGTTGGAATAAGATCATCAATAGAATGCAGCTTTCAGAGCCACCCTTGATGAAATGTCGTATGCGCTCACTCTCTCATGATTATTTTCACTCAAATGACTGTCACTATTCACTACTTTCCGCGGCTTTTCGAATTTTCACAAAATTTCGAATTTCCTTTGTCCTCTTATCCCCAGAAGAGACATAAGTACATAGAACAAAAGATCCGTAATAACAGTTTGTTCAGAAAGTCTCGACGTCATGTAAGAATTTTAATGCATCAAAAAAGGGCATTTGCTTGTTTCTAAAAACTAAAGCAGTTTCCTGTGATGAGCTAGTATCCCATTCAAAGAGAATAGCAAGACTTGCGCAGATAGGGTATTCCTTGGGGTCAAGAGATGGGTGATTGTTAATTTTCGTAGCTTTTTCACACAATCATCACGTTTGGCGAAGTGACTGTGTTTGAAAATTATAGGTTAAAATTCGCTGGCAATGGCTCCTCGACAAGCGCTTAAATGATAATCAAAGAACGGTGATCGAACGGATAGCTTCTCCTGAATACAACTCACCTCCTTTGGTGGTTTTTGGCCCATTCGGAACAGGAAAGACGTTCACATTGAATCAAGCTGTCCGTCTACTGGTCCAGCTAGACAAGGCACATAGAATCCTCCTCTGCACTCATTCCAACCGAGCAGCTGATATACACGTAGAGCATCTTCATAAGTACTTGACTGAACAGAACGGCATCCCTGCAGCAAGGCCTTTGAGAGTTTATCAGCCTATGAGAAGGTATGGAACAGAGTGGAATAATAAGGGCCGCATTACATTACATTACGTTACGTTACGTTACATTACATTACATTACATAGTTATACAGCTAGAATGGCATAATAAGAGCCGTATTACATTACGTTACGTTACGTTACATTACATTACGTAGTTATATAGCTAGAATGGCATAATAAGAGCCACATTACATTACATTACGTTACGTTACGTTACGTTACGTTACATTATATTACATTACATTACATAGTTTTATAGCTAGAATGGCATCTCTTTTTATCTCAACTTGCGGTTGTGAAATGAATACCTAGACGAGCACGTCTTTCAGTCATGCACCGTTCTTCCCTTGAGCGTCCTGTAAACACAATATGCTTCAAATCGCACAACAACATGTTACTTCAGCATAACAAGACGTAAGATATCAATGCTAGTTCCTTCCATCCACGGTATAAGACAAGGGATTTACCTCACTTTAAGTTAACCTTTTCTTGTGTTATCGAGAGATCAGTGATTTATCTCTGCATTGAACTGTAGTTCTTTGACCCCTGTTGGGTTTTTTTTCTTCGCCTCTTGTGGGCAACAAATTGCCATCTAAACTACTCACAACCTGCTTCCGGGTGTGGTTTATCGGTGTTGTTTAAGCCTACAATTTGGCAGTGACAGACGATTGATATACATCACAAATAACAGCCATCCAGTAACATACCCCACGCATTTTTTCTCCTCACAGTCAATATTCTCTTTCAGTGAAAGTGCTAATAGCAGTTTTTGATTAATGGCATCGATTATACATCGCTACATACTGCCTTAGAATAATTCCAGCTCTACAAATCAATGACTCACCAAAAACTGGTTTCCTTTTCATTTATTACCTTCAGATTAGAAACCGCGTCAGAGATAGCCAGAAATTATTGTCTGATCAAAGACGGTGTATTCATGCTGCCTGCTCGCGATGACCTCGTAGAACATCGTGTGGTGGTCACTACTTTAAGCACGTCCCAGGTGCTTCTTGATCTGCAAGTGTTGCATGGCTTCTTTACTCACATTCTTATTGATGAAGCTGCCCAAGCACTTGAACCCGAGGCACTTACGCCACTGATCTTTGCTGGCCCTAACACAAAGGTTGTCTTTACAGGAGATCACATGCAGGTATTGAAATATGCTGTACTTTGAAGCAGTAGGCAGTACGTGAGCCTACATACTGGCATAAATTATAACCACCCACTCCTTGCATACGCCAATCTATCCAAAAACGCAGGGATGATTGTACCCATTGCCACACCCTTATTATGTTAACCATGACTGTCTTACCAACATTTCAGCAAGTTCATAAGCGCGCAATATCTACACCACAAGCAGAAATCAAGTCACCGCGACAAACAGTATAACAGGGGGCCTCAAACGCGATGGTTCAACGCCCTGTCCCTACTATCGTGTTGCTTCCTTAGACAAGAAACTTTGCTCCATTTGTCTCTCTCCACCCAGGTGTATAAAATGGGTACCGGCGACATACTGCCGGGGTAACCCTGCGATGGACTAGCATCCCATCCAGGGGAAGTAGCAATACTCTCAGTTGCTCCATGCTACAGAAACCGGGATAAGCTGCGACTGTGTGGGCCTCCTTTGCGCGTGTGCGACTTAACCTTTACGTACCTTTAATAAACATTTCCTGTGGCTCTATAGTTGCAGAAATACGAGTATAATTTGGGAGAACGAATTGTGAACAAGTGCTTCCATTGCTGTTTCCAGTTACCCAAAACTTCTGCGAGTGTTCCTTTTTTGGCCTTATTTAAATATCTCACGATAAATGAACACGTGTTTGAGTACCTTATACTGTTAAACTCCGCAAACGACGTATTTCTTTCAGATGAGTCCAGAAGTTTATTCCCCTGAAGCCAGACAATTGGGCCTACAAAAATCACTCGCTGAACGGCTGTTTGATATGTATGAGAAAGACAAGCAAGAAGCTATGAAGAAATCTAAAGTCTTGTTTCTGACGGAGAATTATCGTTCCCATCAAGAAATTCTTCAGTTTCCTTCTGACAACTTCTATGGAGAAAAACTGGTTGCTCGTGGTCAAGCGTTGCAGCCAGCGCATCCGAAGTATGGTCCTCTGTTGTTCTTCTCAGCGCGCGGCAAGGAACAGAGGGAACATGACAATTCGTACATCAACTTGTCGGAGGTGTACGAGGTGGTCAAGAGAGTGAAAGAGGTTGCAAACAGTTGGCCTGCTAGTATTTGGGGTCCTAAGGAACTATCTGAGATTGCCGTTTTATCTTCATACCGTCACCAGGTAAATCACCGAGCAATTTCAACAATTTGGGTAACTTAAGGTCCCAGTTGTCAGCCAGAGGATCTTGAACCATTACACATGAATCGTATTGTGCTCAGAAAGACAGAAATACATAATGACAGGACTTTGTGATTGGCCTTGAATAAGTTATGTCAAGGGTACAAAAAAAATCGTCACTGCCACTTGAGGGTTTGTAGACTTTTTATGGCGAATGTAGGCAAACCATACATTGTCCTTTTGTTATAAATATAATCCGTATTGGACATCGCAATACAAAGATCAAATTCTGCTAAAGAGAGGAAGTATCTGTTGCTGTAAGATGTTAACTCTAATAATTTGTCCTCAACGCTAAGGTACAAGCTATCCGAAATAGCCTGAGGAAGGAAAACGATCTGAAGGATGTGAAAGTGGATACAATTCATAATGTCCAAGGTAATACAAACATGCGACAAGCTTCTTCACTTTCACTGACGCTTTCTGATTAATCAATTAAAGTAGGACAAAAGGTGTACCGAAAACAAATTTCCCGTAGCTTTAGGTAACTTGAATGTTGTTAAGACAAACAAAAATGCACGAACGATAAAATGTATGTTACACTCGCTAAATGGTTCTTGTTATTGATTGCTCAGTTGTCATTCCGTCAATTATGCACTAATAAGTATAATAAGCTATTAACAATAAATAATTTTGCCTTATAGGATTAGTCTGGGAAGTAGTACATGTACGACATCAATACCCAAACTAGCAATACGTCGAGTTAGAAATGTAAACCCGTAGTGATGACGATCGTTGCACTCTTACTGACGAAATGACGGAATTGCCGACTGAATGAGTGACGACCCGTGGGGGGTACTTGGCCCATGTTTGGGGGTGCCGCTGAGGGTTGAAACCCTGACCATGTTTAGGACGAAAAAAGTCTTAAAATACCTACCCTCTGTAGGACAACACCCTTCATTTTAGGTCCCCGCTTAATGCAAATGACAATATAGACCCTCCTTATGTCACACAATTTTAAAGTGTTTCAAAGACCAGTAAACGTCCCTAATCTAGGATTGCTAAATATTTTATAAGCCATATTTAGCGACGAACATCGTACTGAACATACCCTGTGTAGGACAAATTCAGACCCTGTTTAGGACAGGCTCGCATAAAATTATATACCCTGTATAGTACAGACGGGCCAAATCTCATACCCTGTCCAGCAGCACGTCCCCCATAAAGTCTATATAAGGGAGTACCCCACCCCCCCAGGCTGACTGCCTGACTGACGGATTTCATGACTAACTGTCCGTCTGACTAACTCTGCATGTCTAACTAAATAACTTACACCAATATTGCTTGTCTCCCCTGTTCAATTTTAGGAGAAGAATTCCGGGTACTTTTCATCACCACAGTTCGCACATTTCACACCTGCAAGCCGCAGCAGGATGAAGTTCGTGCCAGTGGTTCTGATCGACAATTGTACTGGGAATTCTTGTCAGATCCAAAACTCCTGAACACAGCGGTCACTAGAGCAAGGTGTTTAGTGGCTGTTGTTGGTGACCCCGTCTCTCTCTGCACCGTTGGAGAATGTCGCAGTATTTGGAAAGACTACATCAGGAGATGCGACAAAAAAGGGAGCCTTTATGGTACTACAATGCTTGAGCTTGACAAAGAAATAAACGCAGCTATCGCTAGCATTCAGCTTAACCCGGAAGCACAGCCATTTGTCCCAATTTCGCTATCAACGTCAGAACAAAGTATTGGTGCAGACATGAATGAAAGTAACAAATTGCCAAGTAACCAAGTGTCTGTAAAAGAAACAACAGAAGTTCAACCTGTTGGGCCAGTCAAGCAATTAGAAGGCAATGGGATAGCATCAAATTGTTCTCAAGAAAGTAGTGGAAAAGTAAAAGAAGAAGATAAGCAGGATCTAACAGACCTCCCATGCATTTGTAACATGGATCAGAACCAGAAAAAACAAGAAACACAGGAGGTAAAAGAGGACGAAGAGGATGACGACGAGGAAGCTGACGACGGGATTGCAGAAACGGCAGACTTCCAAGACGACCTTCTTGAAGATGAGACGGTTTTTCCGAGGTACCTGGATGAAATCATTCTAGCGTTTGTGAAGAAATGCGAGGAGACATTGCAGCTAGATGCAAAAAGAAGATCAGTGTTTGAAGATGCTGAGTTTCCTCCCTTAGAAGCATCCACATCAAAGGCCATTACATCTCGACCAGACGAGAAAGATGGCCATTTTTCGTCCAGTGGAGGAGGAGATATAAAGGATTTGTTTCCAGAAGTACGAGTTGTCAATGGTCGCGTTGAAGTTCGTCTTACAAACCTTGGCTTCTACAAGTCTCCCTCTGAAAGGGCTCAGCGAATCATAGCCTCCACCAAGCAGCAAGAATTTTTGGACCCGTCTGTCCTCAGACAACTCCTGAAAGAAGAACCGCATAAGTACATTGTCTGTAATCTTCGTTTAAGTCCGGAAAGGTCCCAGGTGGGATATGCACAGATAGAAGACACCCAAACTCCAGACGTTCAAATCAAGGGAAGAGTTCGTCAAGCTTTCGACAAAGACAAGGTCGTTGTAGAGCTGGATGAGAAGAAAACTCGTTCAAAAGTCGATGACGGTGAACCTTGCGTGCAAGGAAGGGTTGTAGGTAAGTGCGACAACTGTAAAGTTTAATGTATATCAGCGTAGTACAGGGCATGCAGCCGGCAAGCGTTACATTGCTTAGCTCTAGTTTTCCTAACAATGATGAATCGATAAGAAGCATTGCACTTTCTCCTAGATATGATATTAACCACACATAAGTCCTCTTTCGTTTCCATCATTTTGTTACATTTGCTGATACAACTCATTTGCTGATACAACTTGGTACTGCGAGGTGCAATAAGTACAGCACAGTACTAAAACCAAAATGCATCCTTAAACCAAACCAAATGCTAAAACTAAAACCAAATGCATCCTCATCTGAATCGATATCCATTACACTGCAACGCCTTAGGTGCTGACATGTCCTTGTGTAATATAAAGCAACTCTTAGTTTCGAAACAAGTCACGTCAGCATTATTTTTCAAAATATATTTTGGATCTTATCTTCATACTTAGTCGACTCCGTTATCTATTTTACACAGGGGTCCTGGAACACATCATCAGCCCACACGAACGCCAGTTTGTCTGCACTACCGATTACGAAAACCCTGCCTTGATGGTGCCTATCAATAAGTCAGCAACGAAACTGGTCAACCTAACTGACAAGAGCTGTAAGGATATACCAATATACAAAAAGGATCAAAACGAGAGAGTCGCTATAGTCAAGATGATGAAAAGAGAGAAAGTCCTTAGTGGAAAATACCTGTTTGTTGTGAAGTACCTTCAGTGGAGACGAGAATTCACCTATCCTCTGGGAATTGTAGTAAAAACAATGCGCCGGGGAGAGGACCTAAAAAGTAGCATGGAGATCGCCTACGCCGAGCATGGAATAAGACGGGTCTTCAAAGAGGACACCATCAAATATGTCAAGGAGAAATTTCCACCCGAATGGTCCATTCCCGAGAAAGAGTACGTGAATCGCATCAAGATTAATAACGCCGTTACGATTGATCCTCCCACATCTTTGGATCTTGATGATGCCCTGACGATCGAGAGAAACTCTTCATCCACCTTCCTGGTGGGGGTCCACATTGCAGATGTCAGTTTCTTTGTAAAGCCAAACTCTCCACTCGATCATGAAGCCTTCTTGCGTTGTACCTCGTATTACCCCGGTGAAGGTCAAGAGAATGTGCCAATGCTGCCGAGTGAGCTAAGTGAAGGTCACTGCAGTCTTCTTCCCAATGAAGACCGGCTAGCGATATCAGTATTTGTTACATTAGACGGGGAAGGAAGGATGTCTGATGGCCCAAACATAAAACGCACGATTGTCAAATCCTGCTGTCGGTTGAGTTATGCTGAAGCTCAAATGATTATAGAGAAGAAAGATATGAGCACCAAACAAATTCCAGAGGTTGTCAAGGAGAAGATCAGGCAATTAAGCTCTCTGGCTCAAAATAGAAGGCTCCGTCGATTGGGAGACCGTGCTTTTGATCACTGGCAAAACGAAGGGTGTGATGAATTCATTGAAGGTCACGAACTAGTAGAAGAGATGATGCTTCTCGCCAACGGAGAAATCGCCAAACGTCTATCCGAAAAGTGCTCAGAATTAGCGCCATTGAGAGTACAGCTACCTCCAAAAGACCACAGACTGGCTGAATGGATTAAGATGCACGGCAAATACGCCAAATTGTCACTTCAGTTTGCAGGTATCTTCCAAGAAAAAAGCAGTGATAGAACAGCACTTACCCTGCTGCATTCAGAGAAGACCATGTTCAAAATCCAGAAGTGGGTTTGGGATGCGATATGTCAGGCTGTAGATTCCTGTGATCTACCCAGGGTTCATCAACTGATCTGCAACGAGAGAAACCACCCTCAGATTGCTGCAGCGCAATCCCATTTCCGACGGATTCAGTCCGAGTCTCAGTACGTCTGCGAAGGTGATCAGCCATCCATGAACATCCAACACTACGCTCTTGGTATGCGATCCTATACGCACTTCACGTCCCCAATAAGGCGGTACATAGATGTTGTTGTCCATCGCCTTCTTCTTGGTTTACACACCAGCTGTCCTGAGGTAAACTTGTCAAAGGATGACGTAGCAAAAGTTTGTCGCCGTTCTAATTTCGTGCACGGCAATGCGCGGAAGTTTGAAAGAGATTGCAGGAGGATCCGTTTGGCAACTAAGCTCCAACAGCGTTGCCATGAGACGCGTGTCTTCATTGAGTCCATAGAGCACCAGTCACTCAGTCTTAACATTACCAATCCCGAAGACGATCATTTAGCAGGAACACAAAAGAAAATGCTCCTGAGTCATCTTAATCCAATCGCCCTAAATGAGATAGACGGAAACGAGGACGAAGAGAAGTCTATTGTTCTCAAGTGGAAATTTAGGAAGTACGTAGCACCAGACGCCCAAAGAAATATTGCAGAAGGAGATAAGCCGACCGATTACAGTAGAGCCGGGGAGGTAGCGGATATTCCCTCGGATATTTGGCTTCGTGTATTGGATGCCGTAAGGTCCAACAATGAGGACACGCTTACAGCCATAATAAAGCAAGCAGAAGCGCAGTTGGCCACCATGCCTCCTTCGCACAGAGACGAGGAACTACCCCAACCGAAATCAACTCATTACGCCCAGGGTGAGTTTTACAAGCATCCACATCACGCCGAAGCAGCTGCGCCATCTTCCAGTGACACAGTTGTCCATTTTTATGAAAAGAGTCTCCGATTGAAGAATTACGATTACTTTTCGGTACAACTCTGTCCACACATGACAAGAGGAACACTGCAACCTGATATTCAGTTGTTCAAGATTAACACCCACCTAAATATTTGTATCGAGCACCGGAAGTACCCGCGTGAATCATTTGCTCACACTGCCAGACATCAGGCGTCGAGAGAGCACTATGGAACCATTGATGAGTACATAAATGCTTGGAAGCCAGTCCTTGCGATGGAGGCAGCGACGGAAGCCGTCAGGGAAAATGATGGGTTCGTCATTGAAGAACTTAACGTGGTATGGGAGCAGGAGGATGGGAGTGTTAGTGGGGTGGTCACTCTTCCCTCGATCTACTGCAATAGCAGACAACTGGAGTTTTACCTGGGAGATCTTGCGTGCATCCGTGTAGCTTATCCCAACGCGGATTCTACTTCTGGTGAAACGTCAAGTCAGGTAAAGGTAATTAAGGACTGACTTCTTTACAGTAACTCTGTGGTGAAAACTTTTTCTCTTGCCCGTGGTTTTGACGTGGTAATAGAAGAGCTAACAGAATATGCCTTTTGCAGTCTTATAATCACAAGTACGTTTTATTTCCTTTAATGCAAGGACTATAATTTAACCGTTAAATCGACCGACTTGACATTCTAGAAATCCTTGCTCAAAAGACGTTATTGTTCAAAGTAATTTGCCGATATTTTGTTCTTTTTAGCTTCTAACCCAAACAAGACTCTCTGTCGACCACAATGCAACGCGTGCGCATCAACGGAGGTTTCATGGACCACGAAACCCAAAGTTTCGCGTCGGTACTCAACGGCTGCGAAAATCTGCTTTCATCCACGCCATCCTTCAGTGGAATGAAAAGAGATTTTCTTGTGGAACTACGAAATTTATCAGGGAACTATTGGAGGAGTGTTGATTAGAAAAATGTTTTATTTTTCGGGTTATAAAAGTGACATTCGGACACTCGATGTTTCCAAAGCTCTCAACCGACAAGCGATACCACACGGAAAGCTTTTTTTTATACCCCATATCAGAAAAATGTGACTGTGGACGATCCAGTACGTTTATAGGGAAGAATAACAGAATACCAATGGTTGTGTGAAACTGAATGTGAATGAATATCGAGCTGACTACGCTAATAAACGTGTATGTAAATCGGACGTGACTGAGTATTCAACGAACCCCGCAGGTGTCAAATCGCGGTTTTGTATCCGTTTCGGTTAGTGATAAGATAAAATACTATAATGTCAATCGCTTTTACTCTACACTTCTTTTAGACATTCTTAAGTGTGGTATATATATAGAGGACATTACACGGCGGCGCGAAGTAATGCGCTCGTTCGTAAAATATTGTTTTTCACCACGAGAAAATAGAATTCATATCTTCAAGCCACCGTGTAATTTTCTTTTTATTATATGGACAACAGTATTTTTGCACAAACAACAGTGCAAGAGCGGGAAATGACGTCATCGATATCCTCACTGGTGAGGATATGGAAAATACGCCACTCGAGTCCCGGATGTAGTTTCGTATGAACTTTACGAGTGGTCTATTTTCCACTAAAACACTCTTGACTATGTAATAATAAGGTATACGTTATGCTGAACATAAACGAATAAGCGAACTCATGGACCGATGCATATAAAAGCAAATGCGCTATGTCAATTTGAAAATATTTCTCTGACTGCGACACGTATAATGACAGTCCATAATGAAACGTATTTTGTTACAGTCATCTGCAAGACTTACAGACCATAAAATTTTGCTCTTTCTATTCGAAAAATACTTCACTAAGTGAACACGTTAATTTCCTTTCTTGGCTGCTTAAGGGCTCAAATCTAGCCGTCTTTATCAATGTTCTCTCTCCGAAGGAATCAAAACATAAACAAACGCACGCGTTGCATTATAGTCGACAGAGAGTCCTTAAAGGGGCTATGTCACACTATTTTAATACCTTTTTAAGAAGGTAAAAAGTGTCTTCGCATCAATTGAATTCCAAAAATAACGGTCTAGCGTTGTTATTTAAGACTATCCTACAGCACCCGAAAAAATTGGGCCGTTTTTTCACGTTTTGATGCTATGCTCTCAAAAATAACCAAAAAATTATTGTGGTTAGCCGTCCCTGATAAAATTCAATTATATATCTTCCTCATAGTTTTGGGGGACCACTTTGTGAATGAGTAAAGGCACTAAGTAATGATTTTAGCACAGAATTGACCTAAAAGAGCAAAATCCTTGTGATGCAGCCCCTTTAAATCGAAGAACGAAGAGAATTATTGTTCTGTTTGTCCCCCAAAAAAGACAAGCTCATTGTTATCGTGGATATATTTATTGTATAGGGGATAGGCATATGCAAATCAGTAGTATCCCCCCGACCCCCCCCCAAAAAAAAACACACACACACACACACAAACCCCTGGGTCTTAGAATCAATAGGCGATTTCTTTTCCAGCAGCTTTCTTCAGATCATTCGGTTGAAAAACGACGTGTCTGCGATTTCTGGGTGGCTCACTGCATCATCAAGGAGGTAAACTACGTGAAGGAAAAGAAAGCAATAGAAGTCAAGATGGACATGCACCAGGCAGCATCAAATATTCCAGAAGGGCTCACGGACGGAAACAGGCACAGAAGTGCACTTGAACTCATTCACAGAACACTTCCTCAAAGGTATGTCGTTACGTTTTCTATTCATCAGGAATATAAAAATAATATATATAGATAGACTAACCTAACAGCAGAGCTCCTTAAAACCCCTGCTGTAAGGAATCCTGCATTGTTTTATAACTAGATGCGTAGTCTCTGAAAAAAGTTCTTAGTCAAATAATACCCAAGTGATCGATAACCTAGTCCTACGATTTTGGACAAAATAATAAGCAAGTTATCACTTGGTTACTCTTCATTTGTATCGGTATGAATTGGCATAAAATAACATTAAAGCACGTTTTAAATTGACATTAAAAGGTGCACGTTTAAACTCGAAATAAAAAGAGGTGGTGTCAATTTAGTTTCAGGCAATAAGATGGCCAATTCGAGGCCAATCTTCACATTCACAACTCAAATTAAAGTGGAAATGCAGAGATAGAGTCATGTGATCGAGCGTTGCCAAGGCGTTTACTGAATCTTTCAACTTGCACAATATTCGCGGGAGCTAGCTCTGATGGCATGTCGTATTTAAAGTGGGGTAACCTTTTCCGCGTGTGTAGCAAATGGTATACAAGCACAAACCGTGTGCGCTGACTCGTTCACGTCATTTTCGAGGGCGGGCGCGAGCGTTAAAACTTGAAAGGCCTTCAAGTTGAATTTCTGTTTTCGGCAGTAGACTTATGCACCAAAAAATAGCAGGTTAATGTCTTAGACGGGATTTAAAACAAATAAGAAGCAGGACTAAAAACGTTTTAGTTTGCCGAAACTCTCTCAAAGCTTTCTCTGACTTAAAGAAAAACAATTGATTGTCAGCAACCGCTAAGCGTTCTGCGAATCTAAAAGCATCTATTAAAGCTTACAATTTCACCTTGGGAGCCTGTTTTGCAACTGGTAAGTCAAAACATGCTAAAAAAAAGGAGCTAAAACGAGTCACAGACCGCGAAAACTAGTAATAAAAGAGTTTCTAGCAATTGCCTCATTAGTTTTTTATTGGTATAGTCGAAAAAATTCACAGCTGAATTGAGCTTGACTTGATGACTGAATGCCGCCACATCTTCCACGTCGACAAAACACGACTTCAATGTTCTCAGAACAATTTTATCTCGACGAGATTTCGTTCTTTTTGCTGTCCTCTCAGTGAAAGAGAAGTCTTTTAACTATCTTAATCTTGCTTTGTGAATTTGTTACGGGCGAAAAAACAAAACAATAAAAATAAAGCCGCGAGGTTTTCACTTAACGACCGCAGTTCACGCTGGAGACGAGTAACGATTTTCAAAAGCCAATGAAATTCGCGCGTTTTATTCCTTTTGACACACGTCCGTCAAATCAGTGAACCGGTTCAACTGTTTGACTTGAAATGTTTTCCTTTTCCTCCGATTAAAGACATATAATAAACATCTTATAAGCCTCGAATTCTCGGTCCGTACTGTAAGTTACGGATCCGCGCTTTTTCCCGCCAGATTTATGGCCCAAGCACGAAGTGGACCTCAGCGGTCCGCATGCTGTTAATTCGCCTTATAGTCTGCATTTTAGGCGAGTTTTCTGTGGCTTTAATTTTGACAACCAACTTTGGCAATTATCTTTCCCTTTCAGACGGACTTATCCCAAGTTGTAATCCTCTAATAACAGATTTTTTGACCAAGTTGTTTACCTTTGGAAAAGGCGAAAGCTTGCACAGTTAGACAAAACTTTTTTTCTTATCTGACATAATTCATGTTTTACATACGAGGGCTTGAGAAGACAGATCTCCTCTGAAACAAGGAGTACGTCCTCGAACAAGGATTTCTTCCCTTCAAGCTCTCCAATTTCTTCTATATGCACCGTTGAGTTTAAAGCGATCCTTCAGGTCTTTTCCTTTTCATGTAGAGCTATTACAAGGAACGTTTTCATTCCCGGTATTTCAACTTATCGTCATGAAAATAGAGCGTGTTGAGAAGTGAGTATCCATTCTGTAATGACTTGTGGGGAGCAGTCGTTTCCAAGAAAACATCGTAATGGTGGTAAAATGTCCATGAGAGTAAATCCTTTTTACTTACGCCTTAAAAAGGTGGTTTAGACTAAAACGTTAGTTCGAGCGCAGTCCGCCATTTTTCACCAGTATGTAAACGCGCGAGTATTCAGACACTTCGAACATCTTACATGAAATATGGTACAAGGTACGTCGTACGGTCACGTGACGTCGTGACCATGAAAATTGACTCGCATGGATATATATATTCTCCATGAGTATGGTGCTCCGCTCTGCGGATCTTCGGTCCGCAAAGGAGCTCTGCTATGAAATGGTTATCTCATCGTCAATATACCGTTTAAATATTGCGAATTTCTTTTTTGACGAATTTAAAATTAAGGTTCTGGTATCTTAGATTAAAGAATTTAGACGAAAACGCCTATGGTCTGTTATGTGCCATAATGCTGATACGAAAACAGGCAATATCGATCAGGAAGAAGTACCTTCCTTTCTGAGCATTAGATTCAAGTAAAAATGCTATATTTATATAGCATGTCAATAATTTAATGATTTCGTTTGCCAACTTAACGACTGGTCGACTGACTGACTGTCTCACTGACCGACCGATCGACCGACACGACGCACTGACTGATTCACTGACTAAGTGACTGGCTGGCTGGCTTGCTGGTCGGTTGGTCTGTCGGTCTATCGATTGATTTGCTGTTTGTGTGGAGTTCCTCTCGCCTCTAATAATTTTTTTTTCAGGCGAATGTACGCAGCACTTTGCAGCAAACTAAAAGACTCATCGGAACTAGTTCATGCCATTTGTAAGGGAGAAGAACCGCCGAAAGGTATTGTACTGTATTTTTAGCTGTTCTTTTCTTCATTTGTAATTATTCTCCAAAACGTAAATGCTTTAGAGAAACCATTTGCCAAGGAGGCTTCGACTCTTGTTCTCCAATTAAAAGAAAAAAGGCATTGTGAAAGTACTTCGCAAGCTATCAAGTGCGCTTGGTATCGTCATAGTATATCACGTTGCTAAGCAACTTTTTATACTGGAAACATTAACAGGATTTTCACATAATGAAGTATATTTTTTGCGCCTAATGTTATCCAGAAATTTAATACTCTTTTTACTCTTTTAAGAAAAATTGGGCGAGGAGCCCTCCTCCAACCTGTCATTGGAGCAACATGGGTTTAAAAGGCTGAACCAGTATCAAGAGACCGCAGTGAAGGAGGCACTCGTGAAGCCATTCACACTGATTCAGGGTCCACCAGGTAAGTAAAAACGGTCAAATCAACATTAAGAAAACGAGCCTTAACTCTGGTCACTCTGATAAATCTGGAAACTTCGGTAGAGGGTTGCTAGTCCACTCATCCCGCGTTGCTTCCTAGCAATTTCGCAATGTCTAGTTACTTGTTTGGGTAAAATGAGGCACCTGAGGATAAAGAAATAAACGGTAGCATGTGGTAGTCCTGCGATATACCAGTGTAATATCCGGGGAAAAGCAGTACCTCTTCAGTCACCTTGTACTGCTGAAACCAGGGCTAAACGCAGGCCCCGACCAGCCATCTCCCTTGTTCAACTCATTGGGTATCATACGGGCTTACTCAGACCATCGTGACTTCTTTCTTTGCCATCTTATTTACTCAGAAACTATCATTTCATATGTTATTTTTGTTTTACCATTTTATTTACTCAGGTACTGGTAAAACCATCACTGGAGTGCACATCGCCTGCTGGTTTGCAGAACGAAACAAAAGGTTGAAATCTTACAAGGTTTGGGAAAAAGACACGGGTGAAACCGAAATCGAAGGAGCCTATAAAGCACCACCCCAAGTTATATACTGTGGGCCGTCTAACAAATCTGTAGATGTGGTTACAGGTAAATTGTGTCTTCTTCAAGTAAGGGGATGTTTACGTGATACCGGTACATGTTTTACTTTCTTAATATCATGAGTTCGCTTCAGTCCCAGTTGTGGTTCTGTATCTGTATTCTGTGTTCTGAATCCAAACGCCTTTACAACGTATGAATATCACCATTGCGAGTTCATTCTTTAATCCCCGTGGTTGTAGTGGATTGAGAGTCTTATTGTGATACGAAAACAGGAGAAAGATAAAAAAAAGAACAAAACAAAAAAAGAGAGAGCGTTTTCGATGGGAAGTCGAGAAGCGATTGTTTTAAGACCCAAGTATGGTCATTGAAAAAGTCTGCCAAAATGTTTGAAATTGCAACCCTCCCATCTTTTTCCATCCTGGTTTCCCATAACCAAAGAATTTATTTTATATTATTATTCAGTAGGACATATCCTCTAGACAAAGCGAGTCATTATTTAAAGTTTTCAGTTTATTGCTAGATATGTCTTTACTTGAGACAACATAGTCCACGAAACGCTTTTTTCATTCCTTAATTGCAAAAGAAGTGGCATCTCCTTCATGGTGGAACGTCTTTTTAAAAAAATGTACTTGAAAACCTTTACGGTCGAGAGTGATGCTTGGCATGGTAATTATGCTAACGTAATTCCAAATCACAATCTATTCGTCAACACTGAAGGAAAGAACAATATACCACAATTTATCTGTTCCAAATGGTGGACGAAATATACAAGAGGTATGTGCCACATGATTTCAAATCACGTATGATAATTGATGATTGCACACACAAAAAAATTACGATGAATCTTATAAATACACATTTACTTTGCTTATCGTCGTTATCAGTCGTCACATTTCGTAAATATTCTTAAAAAAGATGCATACAGATTAGCTTTAGATGTCAGTGGTAGCGTTAAATAAAGGAGACATTTTATTGACAGTCATGTTTGTCCCGTTTTAGAGTACCTTATGAAGATTTCTAGTTTAAATGTTCTGCGAGTCTACAGTGACCAAATTGAGCAAAAGGAGTTTCCCATTCCAAACAAACTGAAGCCAGCCAGAATCACGAGAAGTGGTGATGAACTTAAGATTTCCAGCGAGAAAATAAGATCTGTTGCTCTTCATCACGTGATTCGAGGGCCAAGTTGCCCCTATGGACATGAGTTGCGACAGTTTGAAGAAGGGTTTGCCGAGGACAGAGCGCGGGGTGAAATCATAAGTCAAAACGAAGTTAAAGATTATTGCAAAGTAAGTGAGATGATGTCTTAGTATCGAATTGATAACTTCAAAACTTTTTTAAAACAAGAAATTCTTGAAATTGTTCAATTTTTGTAAAATGAATAAATCAGTTTTCGAGAGAAGTAATATTATAATATCCAAAAAAGTGAAGGGGTATCACTGAAAAAGCCAATAAAATAATTTAATATTTATCTTTTGATGTTAGTTTGTCACAGCAGCATTTGGCCAAACACGTCTGGCCACTTCGCCTAAAGGCCCCTGAAGACATCATGATACCTTACTTTTCACATTGCTTGTCTAGCTACTGTCTGGAGAGAATTGAAATAGTTTGTAATTATATAATTAACAAAGCTGAATATTAAAGGGACTATGTCAGCTGAGGCACATGCACAGTAGAGTCCGGTTGGTCGCTCTTTAAGAGGAGTATTTCTACGTAGACTTGCTTGATTTCTACAACCAGAATCACTTTCTGTAGAATATAGACAATTTTTCAAAATCAGTCGATATATGTTTACATTTACACCCAATGCGATATAACAGCCTCTTGAACTCTCTGACGGTATTTGAAAAAGTTGGGCCAACGATTTCAAAGTGCTTCTCGTCAACTTGCGCATGCACCTAGGGTGACATAGTCCCTTTAATGAAAATCTACTTTTCATAGACATTAAATGGAATTCATTTGTTTGCCTTCCTATTTTATTCTTAACTGATTCTTTCAACGTGACGTATATTGCTGGACATTTACCGTGTTGTGCATTTAGTTCTATCGAGGTTGACATAAAACAAAAAAAAATTCTTCCTTCAAGATTGCTGTTTCATCTAATTAGTTTACCTTTTTATTTTGTTTTCTCAGCTTATTGCACAAGCAGAGGAATGGGCTCTTCAGAGGTCTGGAGCACAGATTATCCTTTGCACATGCGCAACAGCAGGCAGTCCTAGGATAGTCACTTCTTGTGATAACATGCAGCAGTGCATTGTGGATGAATGTGGCATGTGCATGGAGCCTGAATCACTCGTGCCGATCACGTGCTCAGGAGCGCGACAAGTTGTTCTGATTGGTGATCACAAACAACTGCAGCCCGTCATTCAGGATCACGTGGCAAAGACGCTTGGTTTGAGCGTGTCCATGTTTGAGAGGCATTCAAAACGAGCTGTGATGTTAAAGTTGCAGTACAGAATGGTGAGAGGGTTTAAAAATATCAGTTGTAGTCGCGAAGACCTTCCTGCGCCTGTGCATAACATGCAGCCTAAGAAGTTCAGAAATGCTTATTTCCCACTGGTTATAAACCAACGACTGTTTTTGCGTTGCCTTTAATTATCTGAGCAGGCGCGCGTCTCTGAAAACAAAGAATTGGCTTCAGAAGGTTCGAAAAGTCACGTATGTAGGTTGTGATTTGTCGAGTTATATCCCTCAGTTTTCGTTTATCTTTTTCCTGCTCCCTTGTTTGTGGTAACTGTGTTACACAAATAATCATTAATCGTGAATTCAGAAGTCACGGTTTACCTTTTACAATAGAGGTTTTCCTGGTCGTTGATTTACAGATCGCTGATTTATGTTTAAAATAAAGGTATTGTAACCTTCATTAATCGCTTATCATTTTGCCCTTAGCACGACGGAATTTGTGAATTTCCGTCAAAACAGTTCTATGACGGAAAACTTCAGACCGCTGATGTTGTAAAATCACGCGGTCCCAGTCCAGTATCCTTCTGGCCCGCGCTGGTCCACCGGAACAGAAACCTCCCCATTGTGTTCTGTCACGTGGAAGGACAAGAAGAGTCTGTTGCCATAACAACGTCAGAGAGTAACGAGGATTCCAAGAGAAACATGAAAGAAGTTAGGAAGGTGGTATGTAGAGAATTATCAGTTTTATCATGCCTGCGCGCGTTGGTTTACACAAGCCCTAGCTAGCACAGAAGCAAGTTAATGAAAAGTGGAAAGTCTGCCGTTGTGCACCCGGGTTACTGCCTTTACGCAACAAACTCAATTTTGCAAGTTCTAGTTGGCAAGTGAGGTGTGGTATGTTTTTGTATGTTCACACACATAAACTATTTGCAAGCATGTGAACACCACGCTACTTCTTCTCACCGTGATATTTACAGCAGGAAATCAACGAATTCTGAAACTTCTTTTTTCACAGGTTCAAGTAGCAAAATACCTTGTCAATCATTACAAAGTGCGCATGTCAGATGTGGTGATATTGACACCGTACAGAGAGCAGCGAAGCAAAATAAGCGAGCTACTCAAGGGCGCCTACGATGATATTCAGGTTACCACTGTCATTAAAAGTCAAGGTACAACATTTTAAACCCGTTAAATGGAACTATTAAGGAGAATTTGACTACATATCAAGACATCCTATCCTTAATGATCACTTCCTTTACTAGTTCTTGTCACTTGAATGTCTGAACAAGTACTGATAATGTAAACAGAAATTTCATTTTCATCAGTTAGCGCTTAAAGGGTCAATTGAACACTGTTATTTTGGGGCATGGCCCCTTAGCCTACGGCAGACACTTTTCCTTCCCTCTACAGAAAAAAAATGCGTCTTCGTTACGCCGCTGTTACGCCTAGCTTTTGTTTTCCGAAGACGTCTTCCTCTGATGGATTTGGAGACTGTGCACCAAACAGCTTAAATCTGATTTTGCAATTTCTTATTGTGCAGTTACTAATTTGGCATCATTTGCTTATTCAGGGACCATTTGTTCTCTTCTCGTTTTTCGAACAATTTCTCTTTTTTAAGCGGAAACCACCCTTTTTATTTGGAAATGTCATAATGATAGTTACGCCTCACGATGTTCAAAGGTTAGGGAGTAAACTTTTGATTGCTTTCTGATCAAATCAAAGTGACGTCATCGGGAACACGATTATCAACGGCGTTACGCGAACGCAATTTGTCCGACGAGGACAGGAAAATCAGAGTCTGCACGCAAGCTACTGGCCCACGAGCTACGAGAACACCATTTACAGCTTTTGAAAGCCACAAAATGGACCGGAAAGACAATTAGGCAAACCTGGCCTTGCACAGACATTCCTAGAAGCTCGTGTTTCATAAGGATTCTTAACGAACAATGAAAAAACCTTTTTTATTGATTGCTTACTGTTTTATCAGCTAAAAATTGATAATATTAGCTGTGGGCAAGCCCTGCTTTCACTTAAACGGGGTTGGTACCATCAACATGAGTACGCTAAACATGTCCGTAATTTGTGCAATGTCAATTAGCAGCTTATCACATCTTATAAGTTTACTCCAACGAAATAAGAATGTTCAGAAGGAAATAGTTTGCACTCGAACAGGAGGGCAGATCTTTAAGTGATTAGTATCAAACGTCTCGGTGCTTTTATTCAATTTCAGGAAGTGAATGGGATTACGTCATCATATCATTGGTTCGCTCCTTGAAGAAAGACGAAATCGACCCGGAGCCTCCTCAAAGTTGGCTTGGTGAACATTTGGGGTTTCTGAGAGACGAGCATCAAATGAACGTGGGACTCACAAGAGCACGCAGGGGCCTTTGCATTATTGGTGAGATACGCTATTTTACTTGGCCAATTTCTAGTGCTTCATGCACTACATGCATAGGAAACCCATGTGCTTTATCTTACGCAGACGTCTTTTCTTGTTGTCACTCTGCACAGTTACCGAAGCATCTTCAGTAAGGCGATCTTTGACGCTTTTTATCGAAGAAATCCATACTATAAGAAAATGTGACAAATAGTAAAGTGTATAGCTACAACAGTCTCCAACACCTCCTCTTTAGCGCCTCTGGCTGAGCTGACCTCCGGGAGAGGTCTGACCTTCACGTTCGTCTGTAGTTAATATTTTATCCATTTTAGGAAACAAGCATCTTCTCGGCATGGATGAAATGTGGAAACAGTTATTGGAACACTATGAAGAGAACAACTGCCTTGTGGACGAAACGTGGCCCTGGTCGTGAATTAAAGCAGCCTTTGCTGTTGTCTTGCATTTACTAAGCTCAACAATTGATTAAGATAAGCGCGTTCATCGTGTTTCTTTTTTTTAACACAACTATGTGTTTTTTTCTCAACCAGTAAGTAGCGAAACCAAAACCAACTTTGTCTTTAAATTGCTGGAGTGTACGGTTTTTCCATTCGAGATTTGATTGCCTCGCTGCGTTATCTGTATCTGTTGAGATTGGGCAGAGGCGATTATGCTGATCGATTTTGGTTTTGCTAAAGTTAACAGAAAATCCCTCTATGACAAGATGTAATCAATGATGCTTTGCATCGTCTCCTAGTTATTATTGATTTCGATTTTCTAGTGTCATTTCAGTGCAATCCGATTTTCATGCTAACAAGTTGGTGTTATGCTTAGGCGGGTTAATTTTGTGCTTATAGCTTGAAAATTAAATGAGAGGAGGTTTTGGAAGTGA